>LR738709.1:611343531-611404750 GCA_902687465.1 Secale cereale | reverse complement strand
GCGCCTGGGCCCCCCGAAGCTTCCCCGATGCCCCCTTTGGCATATATTTAAAGCGTCCTCCGAAACCCTCAGAACAGGAACTCTTTTCGCGATCCCATCTCTGTTCCGCCGCCGCCGCCGCTTCCAAGATCGGGAGCACCAGGAGAACTCTTCCCGGCACCCTGCCGGAGGGGAGGATCACCACCGGGAGCTTCTCCACCACCATGGACGCCTCCCGGATGACTCGTGAGTAGTCTCCCTTGGACCATGAGTCCATGACCAGTAGCTATGTGATGTTCTCCTCCCGTTCTTGTGCTGCACTAATTAGTCCTCGTGAGCTGCCCTACATGATCAAGGCACCTATGTAATCCTTATGCTGTTGCTATGTTGAGTTTGCTGGGATCCGATGGATTATGAGATTATGTTCAGATTGATCTTGAGTAATATATTTGATCTACCTCTTTTATATTTATGTTCATAAGTAATTCTTGCATGTTCTCCGTTGTTATTTATTGCTTTGGCCAAGTAGTAGGTAGTGACTCCAAGAGGGAACGTTATGCTTGATTGTGGGTTCATGCCCCTCGATGACTAGCTTGAGTGACAGAAACATGAGTCTAGGGGATGTGCTGTTGCCACAAGGGGGAAAACAACGGTGCTTGTGCCCGCGGGTGCAAGGATTGTTTACTTTACGCAAAGTTCTTTTAATGCAGTTGTCTGTTGCATTGAGTTTACACTATGGGTGGGACTCGCAACTTAATACCAGCGAGATGTTCTGGATAGATATCTCAAGGTGGATGATTAGTAGTAGATATTGATGTTCGGTCTACTTACTTTGGCGTACCGCCCATGCTTTGAACCTCAACCTTTCTTGCAATGTAGTCAGCATTGGTTTGCGTTCGTGGTCCTGTCAATTGCCCAGCTGTAATTCGTTTACCTCACATAGCTGTTTTATCGTCTTTTGGGAGAGAGACATCACTAGTGAACATCATAAGACTACGGTCCATATTACCATCATTGATCACACCCGCTATTTACTTTTCGCTATTACTTACTATTGCAAACATTATCTATCACTACTATCATTGCTTTTAATCCTTTGTGAACTACAAGGCCGGAGGGATTGACAACCTCTCTATACTCGTTGGGAGCAAAGTTATTTGTATCTGTGTGCAGGTCCACGTTGATTGCTGATGGGCCTCGAACCCCTCGTTGGTTACCCCAAGTGGAAGGTGTAAGATGCAGTAAGTAGAAGTGTTTTCCCCTAGCAAAGATGCCAATGATCGATTCCCCAGAGACTCCTAAGTTCAACAAGTAGGTGTCAATTGCTACGGCGCCAGATTAGTAGCAACCAACGTGGACCTGCACACAGATACAAATAAATTTGCTCCCAACGAGTACAGAGAGGTTGTCAATCTCTCCGGCCTTGTAGTTCACAAAGGATTAAAAGCAATGATAGTAGTGATAGATAGTTTTTGCGATAGTAGGTAAATAACGAAAAGTAAATAGTGGATGTGATCAATGATGGTAATATGGACCGGAGTCTCATGATGTTCACTAGTGATGTCTCTCTCCCAAAAGACGATAAAACAACTATGTGAGGTAAACAAATTACAGATGGGCAATTGACAGGACCACGAACGCAAACCAATGCTGACTACATTGCAAGAAAGGTTGAGGTTCAAAGCATGGGCGGTACGCCAAAGTAAGTAGACCGAAATCCATCATTATCTACTACTAATCATCCACCTTGAGATATCTATCCAGAACATCTCGCTGGTATTAAGTTGCAAGTCCCACCCATAGTGTAAACTCAATGCAACAGACAACTGCATTAAAAGAACTTTGCGTAAAGTAAACAATCCTTGCACCCGCGGGCACAAGCACCGTTGTTTTCCCCCTTGTGGCAACAGCACATCCCCTAGACTCATGTTTCTGTCACTCAAGCTAGTCATCGAGGGGCATGAACCCACAATCGAGCATAATGTTCCCTCTTGGAGTCACTACCTACTACTCGGCCAAAGCAATAAATAATAACGGAGAACATGCAAGAATTACTTATGAACTAAAATATAAAAGAGGTGAATCAAATATATTACTCAAGATCAATCTGAACATAATCTCATAATCCATCGGATCCCAGCAAACTCAACATAGCAACAGCATAAGGATTACATAGGTGCCTCGATCATGTAGGGCAGCTCACGAGGACTAATTAGTGAAGCACAAGAACGGGAGGAGAACATCACATAGCTACTGGTCATGGACTCATGGTCCAAGGGAGACTACTCACGAGTCATCCGGGAGGCGTCCATGGTGGTGGAGAAGCTCCCGGTGGTGATCCTCCCCTCCGGCAGGGTGCCGGGAAGAGTTCTCCTGGTGCTCCCGATCTTGGAAGCGGCGGCGGCGGCGGAACAGAGATGGGATCACGAAAAGGGTTCCTGTTCTGAGGGTTTCGGAGGTCCCTCTAAATATATGCCAAAGGGGGGCACCGGACGGGCTTCGGGGGGCCCAGGGGGGCGCGCCCACAAGGCGCCTGGAGCCCCTGTGGCCCCCCCAGGCTGCCCTTCGGACGCAGTGTTGTTTCCGGATCGCTGATTTTTTATATAATTTTTCTAGATTTTTCTGGGCAGTTCTCGAAACGTGAAAACCTGAAATACAAAAACAGCCGAAAACAGAGACTGGCACTGGGGTGCACTGGATTAGTAAGTTAGTCCAAATATGATCAAAAGTGTATGGAAGTGTATGAATATCATAGCAATATCACCCAAAAGTGGCATGGAGCAAGCAGAAATTATAGATACATTTTGGACGTATCAACATCCCCAGGCTTAATTCATGCTCGTCCTCGAGTAGGTAAATGATAACAAGAATAATTTCTGTGGTGACATGCTATTAACCATATAGGACTTTCTCATAGTCATATGACAAAAGCTTACTGAGACAATGATTCTAAAGTAATTAAGTTGCCTCAAGAGGAAATCACAAATGACTGAAAGTTTTACAACATGAAACTGAAACATCAAAAAGATTTGCAATGAACATGATGTGCAAATATGATAAAGTGATATCTAGCTTGCCCCCTTTAGTGATGCAAAACATAAATGCAGGGGCACCTTCAAGGTTTAAGTGATGAGTAGATACAATCATTTCAGAATAAATGATATCACAATCATGCAAATGACAATGCAACTTTGGGACAATGCACATTACACTCAGAATGACAATCATGCTCTCAGTAGTTGGTGCTTCAACATAAAGGTAAAAGAAAGGTTAAGTGCTAAAGCTTTTTATTTTGAAAACATGGAAGCAATTGTGTCAACGGTAGTAGTACTTCATATGTGTCATGTATAAAACATCCTATAAGTTGCAAGCCTCATGCATCGTATACCAATAGTGCTCGCTCCTTGTCCTAATTAGCTCGGATCCCCATGGGTTATCATTGCATTACATATGTTCTAACCAAGTGTCACAAAGGGGTACCTCTATGCCACATTTACAAAGGTCCAAGGAGATAAATCGCATTTGATTTCTCGTTTTTGATAGATCTCAACTTGAGGACATCCATACCGGGATAACATAGAAAATAGATGATGGACTCCTCTTTAATGCATAAGCATATTCTCATGAGAGATTGAGGATTAAGGTCCAAGCTAAAACTTCCACCATGATGCATGGCTTTGGTTGGCGGCCCAATGTTCTTCTCTAACAATATGCATAGTTATTCAACCGATGGTAAATCACCCTTACTTCAGACAAGACGAACATGCATAGCAACTCACATGATATTCAACAAAAGTGTGACAGTTGATGGCATCCCCAGAAACATGGTTACCGCTCAGCAAGCAACTCATAAGAAATAAGATACATAGGCAACATATTCTTTACCACAATAGTTTTAGGCTACTTTCCCATGAGCTATGTATTACATGGTTAGTTTGCTTAGTACAAGTGGAGGTTAGCAAAAAGACTGGGAGTGACCAACTAAGAGAGCAATGTCGGTCATAATCATGCAGAGCGACAAAGCAATATTGAATCAGGCATGGTAGTTATATCGCTACTCAGAACTAAAAGATCATCAAGGCTTGACCGACTTTCTTTACAGTCTTAAATATGCGTGAGCATACGCCAAGTCAATCAAAATAAATCCTCGAAGGAAGATATTACTAAACCATACCACATCATAGGCAGACAAACCAAGTTGGTACTCCAATAACACATTGGAAACCCCCCCAGCTATTTGAGATTAACCATAAGAAAACCTAAACTACTAAGCACCATCATGCAAGTAGCATCTTTATCATAGACACATTAACCAATGCAACGGAAGCAAACTCTATTAATAAGGTGAGCATGGTAATTAAAGAGAGTTCAAGCAACCAACTAAATAAAAGCTCTTGAAAAGATAAGCATGAATACTAAGAGCAGAGCATGATAGTAGCTATTAAAAGACAAAGAACACACACAACATAGATAGACATGAAAATTCTATGTTATGTTCTAGGTAGAAGTGGAGCGTGTTTCTCTCCCACATAAAGAAAGCTGAGTTCCGACTCGCTATGAAAAACTAAAAAGAAAACTAAAAGCAAGACGCTCCAAGCATAGCACATAACACATGAAGTGATAAAAATATAGCGAAACGAAAGACGAACTGATAATGTTGATGGAGAAGGGGATGCACGGGGGCATCCCAAGCTTAGACGCTTGAGTCTCCTTGAATATTTCTTGGGGGTTCACGGGGGCATCCCCAAGCTTGAGTGCTTGACACTCCTGAATCTTTTTATCATCTTCCCTCGCACACTTGAAAACTCCCTTCATACATAACTCATCATAATCTGATTAGCGAGGTTAGTACCCTTAATAAAATGATTATACCTTGCTGGAAATAAGGATATTCTTGAAGTTCTACTGTTTATCAAGATTGCCAAAAGGTTTTTGCAAAGAAAAAGCAAGTTCTTAATTTGCAAAGTGAAGGTAAGGCAAAACAGGACAGGACAGAACAGCAGGCAGTAATTGATCTGTTCGGGATACTTATGCAACTCAAATCAAAAAACTCAGAACTGACGCACAAAAGACAATTATATAGAGAACGCTGTCGAAAAAATTCAGACCAAAAAGATGATCTGGTGATTTTATACGAATTTTTCTATCCAAGGATAGAATCTGTTTCCTGGACAGCACCTCACAACTTTTGAATTTTCTAGCAATCGGAGGCTATACTTGGCACAAATATGAAAAGCAAAGATACAATGATGATGCTACAACAGTAAACAACATCAAGACACAACAAAAGCAAAAACTTTATTCATGTGGGCTGCCTCCCAAAAGCGCTTTCTTTTATGCCTTTAAGTTAGGCATAATGCATAGAGGAATCAATAATCATCATAATAATTGGAGTTATAAATTGTTTCAAATGGTTCCTCAATAAGTTCATTCTTGTTTCTTCTAGGAAAGGGGTACACACCTTTTGCCTTCCCGCGTAAGTGGATTTGTCCCTTACCTATATCGATGAAGCCTTTAACTGCTCGGAAGAAGTCCCTTCCAAGCACTATATTTCCTTGATTTGGCTCCACGATGAAGAAATCGATCATTGCAATCCCTTTAAGGAATTTAACTGGTACGTCTTTTATTTTTCCCTGGATTTCAGAAATATCTCCATTAGTGTGTTCATGATAAGATGGTAATCTATCCATGTTAAATTTTAAAGAATCATGAATAATTTTTGGCATAGTAGAAACCATAGATCCAATATCACAATAAGCAAGGAAGTCTTGATTAGAGATGCTAATCCTAACAAGAGGTTCCCAGTCATTATCTATTTCCAAAATATCTCTCTCATTGGGTTTGGGTTTCTCTACCTTCATTAAGTCTAGAGCATCCATTCTTTTCTCAATAGTAGCAAGTCTATCTATGATAGTATCAAAGTTATGATCATAAACAAAGTAACTAGATAGACCATGTATAATCTCAAGAGCTCTAGCTTCATCACATTCTAAGAAATCTCCCTCAGCTATAATGTCAAGGGAGTGTTTACACCATTTAAAAAGACCATGGTAAAAATTCCTAAGCACAATTTTTATAGGTATCCAAGGCATAATTCTCCTATGTGCATCAGAAATTCTGTCCCATGCCTTCTTCATATTTTCTCCATCCCTTTGATGGAAATCTAAAACTTCTGATTCCCTCAAAGCACCAAATCCTAACATGTTTGGCTAAATAGAAAGGACTACTAATAAAAAGACAAATAATAATTTTTTTTTGTGATTTTTGATAAAAATGTACTAAAGCAAAAATGAAAGGTAAACTAACAAGACTAAAAAGCAAAGGTAAAAGATAGCATGCAACTCCCCTATCCTGAAGAGTGGAGTCCCCGGCAACGGCGCCAGAAAATACTCCTTGATGGGCTGTTCGCACACGAACACGTCACCGTGTACCCTCGACGCCGGGGGTGATGCACCGCAGCTCACGTCGAAGGAGACCCGCCGGAAGCGCGGTACGCAAGACAATCCGGCGGGCGCTTTTGTAGACCCGAAGCCCCGCTTGCCCGGGAGGGACCCCGTCAGGGCTCGCGGCGGCTATGGGCTGCCCTAGGTCGGCCTGACCGCCCCTAGGGCCTCGAGGTTCGCCGCCCTGCAACAAGAAGAACAGACGAAGAACGAGGAAGAAGAAGAACTAGGGTTAAGGAGAAAAGGTAAAAGATAAAAAATGGTAGATGAATTGATCGATTGTGTGTTGTTCAATCGGCCGTCACCCCTTAGGTATATAAGAGGCGGCTGGACTTGCCGTGCAAGGAAAAGGCTTGGATTCACGTCCAAAACCCTAGCCAAATTCGGATTGGTTTTATCCGAACTTTCCAAAACTGTTCGGTTTAAACTGGCTGTACCTTGCGGGTAATTCTTGAGGTGGTAAACGACCTCGGATGGAAAAGAGCCCAAAAGTAATCTTGACCGTTTCGATGATACGAACAACTTTCATGTTGAACGTTTTTCGATTTGAAGCCATCTTCTAGGCCAAAACGGTCACGCAATACAGGCTGTTATTCGCGCTACCCATCAGACACGTGGCTGGTGGGGCGCGCCACTTATGGCTCTGTGACAGGGCTGTGTTCGGATGGCTGTAACTTTTGCATACGAACTCGGATTGGGACGATGTTTATATCAAAATCGACCGTTTCGACGAGACGCACAACTTTCATGTTGAAACTTTTTCCATTTGAAGTCATCTTAATAGGGTTTCAAGCCATTCTTTAATCTGGTGTCATCATGAGCATCTCTGAACTTGTCATAACTTTTGCATCCGCACTCCGTTTTAGACCACTTTCATATCCATCTTGATCTTCTCAAAGAAAGCCATCTCATGGTGACTTCCAATCATAAGTTTGAAGTAACCTTGACATAGATTAAAGCAACTTTTACGACTGTGCCACTTTTGAGCGTCAACACATGCCCCCCTGTTTTTCGGCAAAGCAAGCGTGCCGAAAAATAATTTGTACCATGTTGGTTCTAAGGACGATGTCAACACCCCATCAGCCATTTATATGCTTAGGACGATAATTATATATCGGCCATTATTGTTCTTGAACCCTTGATGCAAACTTGGGCGAAACCTTCTCAACTTCGTTAACAATCCGATGATAAAGTTCCATAGATATGTATCTCAAGGTCATCCTCCGGACCATATTGTTCCCCCTTTTGCTAGGATTTTGTAGATAATCAATAAACTCTCTCCAATCCTTAGTATCACCTGCATCAAAATTCATTAGTGGCCGAAGCTGTGAACTTCGGTTCGGCCTTACCTATGTTGACGAGACGAAGCATCGGCTATTGAGAGAAATGCAATACACCATGATTAACGTAGTAGCCAGATGCTTGCTGTGCCAACTCTTTTGAATTTTCATGTCTAAATATAAGAACAATTTTAAAGCAACCCAACGTAAATTTTGCATCTAGACATATCTCAAGATAAACTATAAGTGATTCGTCAAAACATTGATAACCCTTGTATATTTGTTGCACTACTCATAACGAATCACCGAAAGCCTCAATATGTATATCACCTTGTCTCGCTCTCCATTCGAACTAAGGACGATGCTAGAATACTACACCGGCCATGCATTGACATATTCTTAGGACGATAGATAAATATCGGCCATTACCATGTAAACTTCATTCAAAGCACATATAGCCGAAACAAATAAATGAAATGACAAACTAAGTATTTCGGCCCTTTGGATCAGCAACAAACTTGTAACTAATCAAATGTATAGTGACTTGGTAATACCCTTTCATGTTGTAAGAAATTATATGGCATCCATGGATTAAAATAAGCCCATTGAGGGTTACCAATCATACCTGATGACGAATTCCATGACATGGGCGTTAATGGCATAGTTAAAGAATATGGATAATGTGTAGACCGAAGAAGCTGAAACCTTCGGCTTCGTCCTTCATAGTTTTCACTCTTTTCCTTCTTCACCTTTGCCGCACTTCTTGTAATGGAAGCTTGCACATAATTCTTATTTTGATCACTTCCTTTGGGAACCCATGCCATGTTTCTTTCTTCAAGTTCTTGTGCACTAAGTTTTTGTAATTTCTTCTTTTGCCAATATGATAAGCCGAGTGGGCACCCCGGCTGCGATTTTGTCTTGGCCAATGGCAATCCTTTTTTGGCCTTGTGCACTCTCAACTTCTTTTCTTCAGATTTGACACTTTGACTGTCAATAATTGGTTGCTTCATCTCATTGCCTTTAGTAGCCAATGTCAACACTTTAATTGGCTCTTTTTCATTTGAGATCAAATCTGAAGTTGCACTCTTACGACCATCTCTTTTAACACGGTAAACTTGCTTGACCACCTTTTTCTTCTCCCTTGAGCTCCGGACCGATTCCTTATGATCGAAACGGTCTTTAACATGTGATTGTTCAAATGTTGATCTTCTCGGAGCTGCATAATATTGGTGAGATGGTCTAAAATAAGATGGAGAATGCGCCCTTGTATCATACCTGTCCCATGATGGATATGGATCTACTTGAGCATAGGGAGGCATCCACGGCTTTGGCATTGGCGGCCCAAAATAAAGATATGAATATGTTGCATAAAAGTTGTCACTTTGCCAATACCGATCCTCATACTTGCGCCTTGGGGGTGATCTTGGTTTCTTTGCATGATTTGGCCGATAAACATTCTTCTCTTCACTCTTCTTTTGATATTTATCCAATAGTTCAGCGAAGGTGATTTTTGATCTCTTACACTTGCGCTTATTCCGGCCTTTGTTTTCTTTTGGTTTGCTTTCATCAATCATTGGATTTGCTTGCTGCCCCCCCAGTCCTTGGCGTCTTCATTGTAGCTTCGATGGAACTCTCGCCCTCAAGATTATGCTCGTTATGCTCTTCAACAACTTCTTTACTTGAAAGCTTGATCCCATCACCTGCATCTTTTACATTCTCTTTAAATGGCTCGGCTTGAAGCAGCCGATGCAAAAACTTTTTGCCATCGGGACCAATCGGAATAGACTGGTCATCTCTTGGTGTTTCAACAAACTTCAATCGTCCTTTTTCAATGGCCGATTTAACTATTTGACGAAACATGTTGCAATCCTCAAAATTATGCTTGGATGAATCATGCAACTTACAATACATTCGTCCTTGGATTGATGGCTTAACATGGTGATCAAGAATTGTAATATAATTATTTTTCAGCAACAAGTCAAATATTTGATCACACATGCTTGAATTGAAGGTATACTTCTTGTTTTCTAGCCGATCTTGCTGTTTGAACGGCTTTGTAGATAAGCAAACGAATGGTTCAGATTTGTAATCTACCGATTCGGCTATGCATTGTGTTTTCCACTCTATCTCCGATGTCTTTGGATAAGATATTATATTAGCATCAGTTTTCTCAATAGAATTTAACCTTGGCTTTAAATTTCTGAAACGAAGATATTTAGAACATACATGTCTCAGTTAAGACCAAGTGCAAGCCAAGTACGAAATAAGCAAAGCTACCCAACTAGATATGAACTTTACATAAAGCAACGAGGAAGCTTTGGCTGTAACAATAAGTCAATATCGGTCTTTATAAATGGCATAATGGGTTGACCGATATGTTCTATAACGATTTTATTGCTAACAAGTAAATTACCCTTCTTCATTGGTCTTTCAAAATTACTTAAGATGATTTTTCTAATAGATGCATCAACAATATAGTTTTGACCAAATCTGAAAATAGGTAAATTACTCTCTATGCATACCTCTTCAAATATGTTGGGAGAACATGATGGTGATGTCACTTGAAGAACATCTTGCTCCGTATTTGGATGGCTCCCCAACACCCTTTCATCATCTTTTTCTTGATTCCGTGCATCATTGCTTTGAATATCCATGTCAGCCGAACTTTGTTCGGCTACCTGTTCTTGTCCTTGAGGCTTGTCAATTTCTATGGCACGGAACTCATAGGGCAGGAAGTAGGTTCCATTGACTTCAGAAAAATCAAGTATGACTGTTTTGCTATGCTTTCCATGCCCTTTCTCAATAATGTTTGCCTCTTTGGTTTTGATGGTCTCAGAATATATACTACTTGATTCGGCTTTTTGAATGACCAAATTTTCTTTGTTACCTGAATCAACAACTTTATCTTTTTGAATTTGCAAGGCTTCTCGCTCTCGTCTAATTTTAGCCCACATCTCAGCTTGGCGAGCTTTAAACTTTTTCATCTCAATTTCCATCCACTCGTCATGAGATTGCCCCCCAATACTTTGAGACTCTTTCGGCAATGAGGTGCCGAAACTTTGCGATTGTTTAGGTGGTACAGTGAATGGTACAACACTGGGCAACTACATCATTTGCACAACTCTAGCTTTTACAGCAGCAAAATCATGAGGCTTCCCGCCTTCTATTAGTTCGTGGCGAATAGAGTTGCACAAATCCCAAGAGAATGTAAGCTTGTTCTCAATTACCCAGTCTGGATATGGTTGCCCCCCAATGCTTTTAGACTCTTTCGGCAATGAGATGTTGCCAAAATTCTGTAATTGTGTAGGGAGGACATGATATGCCACGGTAGTAGGTGAAGGCATTTGTGCTCCTGCAGAAGTTTCACTTATTCGGCCATGACCATTAAGGTGCGGAGCCGAATTATGGACATCAACAGTTGCGTATGGTGCCAAAAAACTAGTAGCATGAGGTGTAGCATATGATGTTTGAGGGTAATTGGCCGAATAACTAGTAGTAGCATGGCCAATTTCCCTATCCACCAGCATGTTTGGATTAACATGTTGCAAATTAGTTGCCGATGAATAAATAGATGAAACACTATGTTGCATGCCATTGAAAGATCCTACATGAGGTGTTTCAACTTGATTAACCGAACTCATCATGTTGTTCATCGGCATATGGATTTGTGGGGTTGCCGATGCATGGGAGTTGGAATACATATGTTGCATGTTGCTAAAATTATATGAAGTAGAATCATGGAGATTTTGTTGCATCGGCCCTTGCACATAATTAGATGCATGATTGATAAAGCTAGGGCTAGCCGATACATTATGCTCATTAGATGATCTAGCAACAACATATGCATTATTTGCATCTACATATGTGAATTGGGTATTCATATTACCTTTGTAGATCGCAAACCCTAGATGACGATCTCTTCGTAGCAAGAACGGGCCGGAGACTGTTCAAAGCTTCGTCCCCAGCGGAGTCGCCAAAAAGTGTGTTCGCACACGAACACGTCACCGTGTACCCTCGACGCCGGGGGTGATGCACCGCAGCTCACGTCGAAGGAGACCCGCCGGAAGCGCGGTACGCAAGACAATCCGGCGGGCGCTTTTGTAGACCCGAAGCCCCGCTTTCCCGGGAGGGACCCCGTCAGGGCTCGCGGCGGCTATGGGCTGCCCTAGGTCGGCCTGACCGCCCCTAGGGCCTCGAGGTTCGCCGCCCTGCAACAAAAAGAACAGACGAAGAATAAGGAAGAAGAAGAACTATGGTTAAGGAGAAAAGGTAAAAGATAAAAAGTGGTAGATGAATTGATCGATTGTGTGTTGTTCAATCGGCCGTCACCCCTTAGGTATATAAGAGGCGGCTGGACTTGCCGTGCAAGGAAAAAGCTTGGATTCACGTCCAAAACCCTAGCCAAATTCGGATTGGTTTTATCCGAACTTTCCAAAACTGTTCGGTTTAAACTGGCTGTACCTTGCGGGTAATTCTTGAGGTGGTAAACGACCTCGGATGGAAAAGAGCCCAAAAGTAATCTTGACCGTTTCGACGATACGAACAACTTTCATGTTGAACGTTTTTCGATTTGAAGCCATCTTCTAGGCCAAAACGGTCACGCAATACAGGCTGTTATTCGCGCTACCCATCAGACACGTGGCTGGTGGGGCGCGCCACTTATGGCTCTGTGACAGGGCTGTGTTCGGATGGCTGTAACTTTTGCATACGAACTCGGATTGGGACGATGTTTATATCAAAATCGACCGTTTCGACGAGACGCACAACTTTCATGTTGAAATTTTTTCCATTTGAAGTCATCTTAATAGGGTTTCAAGCCATTCTTTAATCTGGTGTCATCATGAGCATCTCTGAACTTGTGATAACTTTTGCATCCGCACTCCGTTTTAGACCACTTTCATATCCATCTTGATCTTCTCAAAGAAAGCCATCTCATGGTGACTTCCAATCATAAGTTTGAAGTAATCTTGACATAGATTAAAGCAACTTTTACGACTGTGCCACTTTTGAGCGTCAACATGGGCCTCGAACCCCTCGTTGGTTACCCCAAGTGGAAGGTGTAAGATGCAGTAAGTAGAAGTGTTTTCCCCTAGCAAAGATGCCAAGGATCGATTCCCCAGAGACTCCTAGGTTAAACAAGTAGGTGTCAATTGCTACGGCGCCAGATTAGTAGCAACCAACGTGGACCTGCACACAGATACAAATAACTTTGCTCCCAACGAGTACAGAGAGGTTGTCAATCTCTCCGGCCTTGTAGTTCACAAAGGATTAAAAGCAATGATAGTAGTGATAGATAGTTTTTGCGATAGTAGGTAAATAACGAAAAGTAAATAGTGGATGTGATCAATGATGGTAATATGGACCGGAGTCTCATGATGTTCACTAGTGATGTCTCTCTCCCAAAAGACGATAAAACAGCTATGTGAGGTAAACAAATTACAGCTGGGAAATTGACAGGACCATGAACGCAAACCAATGCTGACTACATTGCAAGAAAGGTTGAGGTTCAAAGCATGGGCGGTACGCCAAAGTAAGTAGACCGAAATCCATCAATATCTACTACTAATCATCCACCTTGAGATATCTATCCAGAACATCTCGCTGGTATTAAGTTGCGAGTCCCACCCATAGTGTAAACTCAATGCAACAGACAACTGCATTAAAAGAACTTTGCGTAAAGTAAACAATCCTTGCACCCGCGGGCACAAGCACCGTTGTTTTCCCCCTTGTGGCAACAGCACATCCCCTAGACTCATGTTTCTGTCACTCAAGCTAGTCATCGAGGGGCATGAACCCACAATCGAGCATAACGTTCCCTCTTGGAGTCACTACCTACTACTCGTCCAAAGCAATAAATAATAACGAAGAACATGCAAGAATTACTTATGAACTAAAATATAAAAGAGGTGAATCAAATATATTACTCAAGATCAATCTGAACATAATCTCATAATCCATCGGATCCCAGCAAACTCAACATAGCAACAGCATAAGGATTACATAGGTGCCTCGATCATGTAGGGCAGCTCACGAGGACTAATTAGTGAAGCACAAGAACGGGAGGAGAACATCACATAGCTACCGGTCATGGACTCATGGTCCAAGGGAGACTACTCACGAGTCATCCGGGAGGCGTCCATGGTGGTGGAGAAGCTCCCGGTGGTGATCCTCCCCTCCGGCAGGGTGCCGGGAAGAGTTCTCCTGGTGCTCCCGATCTTGGAAGCGGCGGCGGCGGTGGAATAGAGATGGGATCGCGAAAAGGGTTCCTGTTATGAGGGTTTCGGAGGTCCCTCTAAATATATGCCAAAGGGGGCACCGGACGGGCTTCGGGGGGCCCAGGCGCCCCCCCGGCGCGGCCCAGGGGGGGGGGGCGCCCACAGGGCGCCTGGAGCCCCTGTGCCCCCCCAGGCTGCCCTTCGGACGCAGTGTTGTTTCCGGATCGCTGATTTTTTATATAATTTTTCTGGATTTTTCTGGGCAGTTCTCGAAACGTGAAAACCTGAAATACAAAAACAGCCGAAAACAGAGACTGGCACTGGGGTGCACTGGATTAGTAAGTTAGTCCAAATATGATCAAAAGTGTGTGGAAGTGTATGAATATCATAGCAATATCACTCAAAAGTGGCATGGAGCAAGCAGAAATTATAGATACGTTTTGGACGTATCAATTGTTACTATCTGGTGCCGTAGCAGTTGACACCTACTTGTTGAACCTAGGAGTCTCTGGCGATTCGATCCTTGGCATCTTTGCTAAGGGAAAACACTTCCACAACACTGCATCTTACACCTTCCACTTGGGGTAACCAACGAGGGGTTCGAGGCCCATCACCACGAAACTGGTTGATTTTGCTCTTGGCATCAGGAATGTGTTGCTTAGCATAGCGGGCGAGGTTTTGGAAACTGACATTATACTGATAGACAGACATAGAGCCCTGCTTCAGGTTGCGGAATTGCTCACGCATACCCTCGATGACACTTGTAGGAATGTGGTGAGAGCGAAAGTCCTTGCAGAAATCCTCCCAAGAGATCACACGACCTGGCCTGGAGTCTTTGTACTGCTGCCACCAGTCACCTGCTTGGTCTTTGAGTTGGAAGGCTGCAAACTTCACATAGTCCTCTTCCTTTACGTTACTGCACTCAAAATGCTTTTTTATATCGGTTAACCAATCTTCAGCATCGAGAGGGTCGACACAGTAACTGAAAGCTTTTGGATTATTGGCCAAGAACTGGTCGAGAGTAGCATGGTGCTGTTGGTTGAAGAAGTTGCCTTGATTCCCTGGAACACCCTGATTAGCTTGATTAGCTTGCATCTGTTGCATCATCTGCATCAACAACTGCGTGTTCTGATTTGTAGTCTGCATAATCGCTCTCCAAGCCTCAGACGGAGGAGGAGGGGAAGGAGGACGATCTGGGACCTCTTCACCCTCTGGGTTAGCGTTGGGAACTCGTTTCGGAGCCATCCTGAAAGAGATGGCCATGAATCAGCAATTGATTGAAAGAAGATAAAGCTGAATCAATGGAATGAATTGCGACAAGTCTTCACAATAATCATTCGAACAAGAGGAACGAATGAAATTCTCAGTTTAAATGATAACATCAATCTTCACGAGAAGCCACATAGGGGACAAAAGGTAAATAAGAAAAAAACACAAGGTACAGATGGAAACAAACACAAGATAGGAGCTTCGTTCGACATCTTTGTGCTGTAAGCATATGAACGCGTTACGAAAGGGTTTTGCAATCCCCAGATCAGCATAGCCAAGGACCCTTTAAGATGCAACTCCCGATCGGAACATCGGTCATAAAACCACTTCATTCAATGTAGAACCCCGAACTCGCTAACCTGCATTCGTTGGAAGAATGCCTACGATCTACTGGATAAACCCACCTATGAATTTCCGAAATTTTCCAGTTATGCAATCAGGTGTTGGGGATACAGGGGAAACACCGCGCAATCAACTCTAAACCTACATCCAGCTGTATCCATCCTTCAACACATAACCAGTCTTTCTCGAAAACTGTCTACCTCGGACCTTCGAAAAGCATCCACTATACCAAGCTATGGCAATACTCCCGAACTACCTCCCTAGTACTGGGTGATGTCGGGGTTATCTTGCCACTAACCGTATAGGAGAGATTTTCGATGTCGGCCGTCTTAAGTATTTAGTACTGCCGCGATATGCTTGTGACGACAATACCCCGAAGCTCAACTCCCCGGGACACTGCCACAACCCCTAATGTCAGGAGGCATCGAGAACAATATTCTCGTCACAAGAACATCGAAACAATCCCACAATACTCGCGAGATTCCTAAAAAAAAATTGTGCAATTTTTGAAGATAGAAGAGACAGGAGTAGACGTCAGGAGTCCTCACCAGAGAGAAAGGGGATGAGAAGCAAAGAAATCCTACTCTCTGATATAAATATAGGACTCAAAATATTTTCAGTGTGTGCCTAGACTCGACCGTCAACGATTTGATCAATCAGTGGGGGCTCCTAGGTCGGAGAAGGCTCTGAATACCAACTTGTAATGCCCAGGATGGGACTATATCTCCTACGTGTCGAGGCACGACTTAGAGACATAACCCCATGCTAGAATGATCGCAAGTTTGGTATCTTTGCACAACTCATGTAAAAGATGGGGATGGAAAACATAAAATAGTTGGCTTACAATCGCCACGTCACACAAATACAATACATGTCCAAATCATCATTCAATAAAACATCACAGCCCATCTAAGGGTAAAATCCAATTGACAAGATACCAAACTTAATTTAAATCCACAGGTCGGATCGAATCCTAGTAGAAGTCACCACTACTGATCATCAGGATAACGAACATAGTAACGACTACGCTCCTCGTCGAACTCCCAGTCTAGCTCGGTGCCATCACCTGGATAGCTCACCATCGGACCTGCATCTGGTGTGGTGAAGTAACTGTGAGCCACAGAGGACTCAGCAACTCCGTTCCCGGGTAACATGACTATCTAAGCCTTGGGTGTGGAACAAGGCTGAAGAAAGTTCAAGAATAAGTGGTTGCAGCAGCACTAGCCTAGCTTACGTAAAGAGAGCGTGAAGAGAAGGCGCCTCGGTCGAGAGGTGATCACTAAGTGATCCTAGCTAAAGCTCAACAAACATAACCCCACCGTGTTCATCTCCCGAAACCCTTTTCGGAAAATGACAGTCACGGTACACACGCTGGTAGTGTATTGGAACATTGTGTCAAGTTTTCTACAACCGGATATTAACAAGCTCCCATCTGCCACATAACCGCGGGCACGGCTTCCGAAAGTTCATAACCCTGCAGGGGTGTTCCAACTTGGCCCATGACAAGCCCACGATCCGCGGAGTCGCAACTCCAAGGTGGGAAGACCCGAGTATCCTCGGAATCCCGTGCTCAAGATACTCCGAACTAAGGGAAGGCTAATCCAGCAAATCCTCCCGGCGTGCCGACACCCTGATAGCAGCCGCGCATATCTAGTCTCAGGCCACGACCGGATGAGCACAACGTACAGTGACCAAAAACGCAAGTTGCCAAGGGGGGCCCCGCACACGACTCTAGTTTGGACCAACACTCAAATCGAGCACTGGCCCAGGGGGGGGGTGAATTAATTAATCCTTGGGTTAATTACTCCCTCGGTAAGTTTTAGTTGTTTAGGCGAATAGTACCAATGTTGGGACTTGCTGGAAAAGACTTAGCACCTAGCGGTTTATCGAGGGGGTCCCATAACCCCAACCGTGTGAGGAACGCATAATCAAGGAACATAACACCGGTTTATTGAACTTGACAACAAAATCCTGACAGCAGTAATTTATTGCAACTCTGGAGCAAAAGTTAAATATGCTACAGCCACTCAAATAAGCATGTGAGAGCATGAATGGATAGCCAACAATATATACTACAAGGAACCATCAAGAGTCACCCCAAAACTATCATGGTTTGTCCTAGAACAACAAGCAAACATGGCATCTGGAAATTACAGATTCCAGACTTTGTGAAATTTCACTAAGTGTTAAAACAGCAGTTTCATCATGGCATCTTTGAGAGCAAGTTTAAGTCACCTCAAAACTAAACATGGCAAGTGGTAAGCACCACATCAAAGTACATATGATGGTGATTCCAAAACACCTAAGCATGCATCATGGAGATAAACACAACGATAGCAATGAGCTCAACAAGATGGCATCTCATAACAAGTTAAACAACTAAACAGCCACATGGCACTTTGCAGCGAAGATAAACATGTCAAGAATAAATCTATCATGCAACCTAACACAAACAACATGTAGAGCATGGCAAGACGAACACGTGGACATGTCATTTGCATCATTCGGATAAACGAGCTAAAAGATATCACTATGCAAAGATGGCATAAAAACATCACTAACAGCAGTTTATATCGGGATGCACTCTTGCAACAGAAAAATAAGCATCTAGATGATCTCAAACATGCATGGCACAAATGAATGAAACGTAGTGCTAGTCACCATGAACGTCTGGACATGTCATTTGCGCAAAACGGAGCACCACACAAAAAGTTATCAGTTTGAATATTGCATCAGACAACAAAAACACAGGGATTAGGGTTTGAAGTCAACCTAGATCTGGAAAAAAACACGGGCTCGGGCGGATCTGGCGCTGCGGGTGGAGAGATGGGCCGCGGGAGATGGAGCGGCCCGCAAAGCGGCTCGTCGGGGAGCTGGCGATCCGGCCGGCTCCCTCGGGCCCAGGAGGCGCGCGACCCGGCGGCTGAGGTGAACTGGCCCAGGCGAAGAGCTGGGCCGCGGGATCGGCAGCTGGCCCGGATCTAGCGACGCGCTGGCGGTCGCGGGAGGCGCTGGGCCGGCGGAGAGGGAGGCCGGCCCGGGGCGAGGCGGCTGGCCTGGAGGCGACTGGGCCGATGCGGGAGGCCCAGGCGAAGGCGAAAAGTGGGATCCGGCGGCGTTGACTCGACTGGATCGGATCGATCCAGCGAGCGAGCTGGCGGCGGTTCCTTCGAGCGATAGGGTGGCGGCTGCGGTCTGTGCGGGAAAGGACGGGCGGCGCGGGCAGCCGGCCGGCCGGAGGAGGCGGCGGTGGTGGCCGGCCCGGCCGGATCCGAGGCGTGGGGCGGCCGTGAGGTGAGAGGAGGGGCCGGAGGTGAGGTGAGGGAAGGATTCCGGCGAGGTGGTGGAGCTACGGCGAACTCCGGCGAAGCTCCGGCGAGACTCCGGCGAGGTGGTGGTGGCTGGAGGAAGGAGAAGGTGGGGGCTAGGGTTTCCTTGATTTGAGGCAAAAATTGGGGGAGTGGACAAATATATAGGCACAAGGAGCTAGGGTTGTCCAAATGGAGTGCGGTTTTCGGCCACACGATTAGAATTGGATGGCCTAGATGATAGGAGGGGTTTGGAGTGGTTTGGTGGGCTGTTGGAGGGGTGTCTTGGGCCTCAAAGTGGAGGCACTTTGAGCCCACGAGAATAACTGTTGGGGTAGCAAACGGACTCGAAACGCGACGAGATTTGACAGGCGGGTTACACACACCAAAACAACAACACACGACAAGTCTCGCACCAAACCGATAACGTTACACGGCCAAACACCAAGGTAGGCCTACGGGACGCCACGGACACATGAGGGAGCTCCGGAACGCAAAACGGACAACGGGAAGGAACGCGTGGAACCGGATGCAAACGACAACACAAATGCAATGCGATGCACATGACTACATGATATGAATGAATGCCACACACGCACACAACAAAACGACAAAAACCCGAAAGGCAAAGAACCCGGAATGGAATAGATGAAGCCAGAGATATATTATATGCCCAAAAGGGAAAGTATTACATCCGGGGCATTACACTATACGTCAGTCAGCTGAAAATAAAAGTTTGGAGTCAGTCGATTTTTTCACTCCTTTCTTCAACCTCCCGCACCTTCCTGCAACCTTTCTTCCTCCGACGAGCTCCTTCCTTCTCCTCCCATCCCTCCAGCCTCCTTCCTTCTCCATCAAAATCGACTGACCACAATAGCTAAAGTCAGTCGACTGACATTACTGACTAGCGCAGTCACCTCCTCTGAAGCACTCAGCCATGCCCGCTCCCGACCCGCCCCAACCCATCGCCCACTGGCCCATACCGGCGGCTTCCACTCCGGCGCCACTGGCCACCGCACAGCCCCTGCCGCTCTCCTACCTGGCCTGCCTCGCCCGTCTATCCCAGCCTCTTCCATGGGGCTTCCCTGACCCGCAGCGCTCCCCGCGTCTGGCTCGGCCGGATTTCGATCCAGATCCAGATTCGAGCTCTCCTCCAGTTTGGGGCACTCCTCCGCCGCCGCCTCCGGGTCGCCCTTCCAGCGTGGGCTCTGAGGTGGACTGCATGCTGGAGACCCCTCCCGAGCTCCTACCTCGCGCGCTCCCTGCCTCTGCCTTCAATGCTTCTGCGTTAGGTCGCTCCGCCAACCCGTCGTGCATTGATGGTGTTAATGGCGGAGGCCGTTCGGGATGGCTGGCGTGCTTTTGGCCCGCCCCTGCGCTGACCGCGTCTGAGCATTCACTCCCGCGCGGCGCGGCGGCTGCGGGCCTCGAGGATGATGGGACGACGCCATGGATCGAGGTGAGGCATGGGCGGCCGCGTCCTTCGCCCGCCCCTGTCGCTGCATTCACTCCCCACGCCCCTCCTCTCGCCTGGATAAAAGGCCTTTGCTTCCGCTGTCTCAAGCCTCGACATCGCGCCGTCGACTTCCGCGGCCCTGTCACCTGCAGACGCTGCTTCCGCTCCGGCCACATCGCGCGTGCCTGCACCCACGCTCCACGCCCGCACCTGCGCCCTGGTGCTCCGTCGCCCGCTCCGCGCCATGCACCTCCTCCTATGCCTGCTCGCGTTCGTCCGCCGGCGCCCACGCCTGCGCCTCCCCAAGCTGCCATGGCTTCCTCCTCCGCTGCTCCGTCGGCCTGGGCTGGAGATCACAACGCCCGCCCGGAGGTGTTCGCCTTCATCCACAACACCCCGGCCATGCACATGGAGGCGGCGCTACTGGAATCCAATGGGGTGGTGGCCTGGTTCGACCGCGACCGCCGCGCCTCCACCAACGAGGTTGCTGCGGCCATCGCGGACGACGTTGGCGCCTTGGTTCCGGACGTCGTCGTCGTCTTTCACTTCCCCGAGCGGTTCCTAGTGCGATTCATCCACAAGCATCACGCCGACATCGCCACGTCCCACCGGGAGCTCCCGTTCGGCGACACCAAGCTTTAGATGTGAGCCTGGCGCCTGGAAGCTCATGCTGAGCATGTCGATCTTCGCCACCATGTGCGCCTCTGCCTTGAGGGGCTGCCGCTGTACGCTTGGGACAAGGAGGCGGTCGCCAAGGCCGTCGGCTCCGGCTGCTCGCTGGACTACATCGAGCCGGCGTCCAAGATCAAGACGGTGACTGATGTGCTGGCCCTGTGGGCATGGACGCCATGCTCGAGCAGGGTGCCAAGGGTGAGCTGGGTCACTTTCCCTGCACGCAGCGATGGCGCCCCGGTGTATGGTCGCAAGGGACTGGAGCACCGCGTCCTTGTCCACCTCGACATCCATGAAGATCCATCTGCTGGCAAAGTGGTGTCCAGGCCTAATCCTTGGAAATCAAACATTGTGGATGGGGAGACGATGCCGCGGGACAGGTGCGAGCGCATCTCTCGTCCTGTTCAGCACGACCGCCAAGACTGCAGGGACCATGATGATGAAGGGGACCGTGGATGGGGGCGAGACGGTAGGGGCACGTCCAGAGGCGGGCAAGGCTGGGGCGACTGTATCCGTCGGAGCCTCTCCCGTGCTCCGCGCGATGGGCAGCGCGACTCTGACAGAGAGCGCCGTGATGGGCGCCAAGGGAGCCGCGATGGTCGTCGCCGTGGCAACTCTCGCCTACCCGCTGTCCTTGGTCCGGCGGCTCCCAGCTCTCGCTCCCTCTGCGCTCCTCCCCTGCGCGCTGGGGAGCTACAGCCTGCTTCAGACGCTTCTCGCTCTCGTGGCCGGAGCCCGGTCAGGCAGCAGCGGCCGGCCTCTGCTAGGCGCATCTCCAGGGACGAGCGCACCCCGCCGGCATCACCACCCCTGTCTCCTACAACGGTGCTCCGTACCCCGCCGGCCTCTAAGCGTGATGATGCTCTTGCTGCTGCGGCAGCCTGCCAGAGCCTCAGTCTGGCACTCATCGAGCTCTGCTCACCGGCCATGATGCTGCAGCCTCTACTGGACATGTCACCGATGCGGCCCCCTGGCTTCGACGCTTCGCCTACCCCGCCTCTCCAGTGCAATGGCAGCCTGCAGCGAACCCCTTCGCCAACTCATGCTCGACTTGTTGGTGCTGGACACGACCTGCCCGCTGGCTTGGCTGAGCTTGTTGTGCCCTACCTCGAGCTGCCTGCAACACTCTTCTGCCCCAAGTAGCCAGCGCTCTTGCCTCTCACTGCCATACAACCCCCTCCTGAAGCACACATGGCATCACCGAGGCCAAGCCCACCACCAGCCCGTCGGAAAACTTTGGCAGGCATGAGGATCTCCAAGGAAGGTGTCATCTCTCTGCAACGGATCAGGCGCCCTTCCAACCGCACGCCGGCTGCCCCGGCCGCAAAGGTGGCTGAGCGCCTTGTCTGCCGCAGCCTGGGCATAACCAAAGATGGTGAAGATGTCACCGCCTCGACCCTGGACGCGTTTGCGGAGAGATTCAAGGAGCAGCTCCCCCATGAAGTGATTCTGGCAATGAGGGATTTTTTTCAAGCTTGATGACAATGATGTTACTGCTGTCGAGGACGCGCTGATGGACCACGGTGGAGCTGCGGCTCTGGACTCGGTGGGGCTGGAGCAAGAGGGCCAGGGATCGCAGCCAGCGATCGTCTGAGTAGTTAGTCTCTGGGTTTGGGCCTCCATGGTTGCCATGTTAGTGCACCATCCAGATGCTTTCCAGGGAACTACACTTGCTACTTGCTTGCATGTGTCTTATAAATGGGAGCATGTTCCCAGTGGGTGTGTGTTGGTGTTTAGTCTGGTTCGGCCACGGGCCATGTACCTGGGACTTCGATCCCCTCCTAGTTGCTGTATTGTTCTTCCGCATGTTAGTCAAAGGGCTTCTGTTGTGCACCAATGACAGAACAACCGATCAACACCCTCAGCTGGAATGTGAGAGGGCTTAATTGCCCAGACCGTAGAGCAACTGTCAAGGCTACCATCTCTGGCACTATGTGTCATTTGGTATGTCTCCAGGAGACTAAGTTGAGCACCGTTGACAGATACACTGCTGCTTCTCTCGGTGGAAACAAGCTTCAGAGCTTCGCGCACCGCCCAGCCATTGGAACTAGGGGTGGAATCCTTTTGCTATGGGATGACAACCTCCTCCATGTATCAGACATCACCACCTCCACATTTTGCCTCTCTGCTATGGTGCGGATTCGCGCCTCCGACTCGTCCTTCAAAATCAGGTCCGTTTATGGCCCCACCGACAACGCCTCCAAAGATGCATTCTTTGCGGAGCTTCTAAGCCAGAAACCACCTCCGGGGGTGGCATGGCTTGCCACTGGAGACTTCAACCAAATATACCGTGCCAGGGATAAAAACAAAAGGAATATTAACCGTAGCAGAATCAGTCGCTTTCGTGCCGCCTTGCATTCTTGCGAGCTTAAAGAGATCCATTTGCAGAATCGGCGTTTCACCTGGAGCAATGAGAGGACAAATCCCACCCTTTGCAAGCTTGACTCCTTCTTCTGCAACGCTGAGTGGGACACCACCTTCAACACCCATGTGCTGCATGCCCTGTCGTCATCCCTCTCCGACCACTGCTCCCTATTGCTTGCCGATGACAAAGGACCCAGAAGGCCTCGGTCTTTCAAGTTTGAAAATTTATGGACCTCCATTCCAGGATTTCACGACACCGTCCAAAAGGCATGGGCTGAGGGCGTGTCACACACAGAGCCCTATCTAATATTGCATCACAAGCTCAAGAAGACTGCACGACGTCTCAAGGAGTGGAGTAGAAGGATCTTCTCAACAGCGAGCATTCACTTCCATGCGACACTACTCCTCATTCTGAGGCTGGACATTGCGCAGGAATCGCGCCCCCTATCGCCGGAGGAATTTGACCTACGGGCTAGACTAAAACGCAGGGTGATTAGTTTGGCAGTCCTGCAGAGGGCTAGAAAGAGCCAATGCGCCCGAATCTCTAACCTCAAGGAGGGTGATGCAAACACAAAGTTCTTCCACCGCCGCGTCAATGCCCGAAGAAGAAAGAACCACATCCACTGCATCAAGCTCGCGAGCGGTTGGGTCACTGACCATGGCGAAAAAGAAAAGATCATCCATGACTACTTCTCTGAAGTCTTGGGGAAGGGGCACACGAGCAACCTTGATTTCAATTGGGACGAGCTCAACGTGCAGCCAGTCGAGCTTCACACACTGGATGACACTATCACTGATGTAACACCCCCGATGTCCTGCTACAGTAATCTCATGCCTAATGATGCTATGGCATCATAAAGGTTTTGATAATCCTCACTTTGCTTCAAATCAAACTCGAATCCAAATTTGAATGCCATGTCAAATTATAATTTTATAAAACCGTAAACTAAAAATGTTCCTTAGGTTGGAAATATTCACTACATAATGGTCATACGTTAAACAAACATTTTTGGTGGTGTTTAAAATACCCATGAATTTTAAATAGTGGACCAACAACACCTTTTTAGCACATTTAAATACAATCATAATTTAAGTTTACTCCAAATTGCCCCCAAACATTTTGTGCAGCCCCAAAATATAGTGCTTGAATTATGTGCAAATTTACATGGTCAACAAAATTCATTTGATAGCAGAACCTAAATAAAAACAAGAGCTAATAAATAGTAAAGGAAATATATATATATAAAAAAATGAGGTGGACCTAAACTAATGGGCACTGTGGCCCATCTAGCAAAGAGGCCGGCCCAGCCCATCTCATCTCCTCTCCCCACGCTACAGGAAACAGGGGAAGACCATGGCGGACATCCACGCCTCCCTGGCCGGCGATGCCGCCGTGGCGGCCATCCCACGACCGCGCGGAGGATAAGGCAGCACCCTCGAACCCCCCCGAACCCTAGGCCACCTCACTCCCCTGCCCTCTCTCGCTCGATCCCCACACCGCCCGTTCCCGAGCCACTGCTGCCAAGCTCGCCGTCGATGCCGTGGCCACCAGCCGCCCGGACTGCGCCACCATGCCTAGAAGGAGCGCCGCCCTCGTCTTTGTCAGCCTCGGGCACTGGATTGAGCCGCATCGCGCCGAAACGTCACCTTCGCGCTCTTCTTCAACCTCGGCCCCGTCGGACGCCATCTTCAATTGCATCGCCGCCAAGCCGTCCCCGACCACGCCTTCACCTCGTACGCAACCGCGGTGAGCCACTGAGAAAAGAACCCTCTGTTTACTACTTCGATTACCTCCCCTAGCTATCTCCCCCGTGTGGTCGTGCATACCCGTCCGCGCCTGCTCCTGCCGTATCCCGCGGCGTCCGACCGCGCCCTGGCTGCACGCTCGTGCGCCCCGCCCTCCTCTGGATGCGCCCGCTGCTGCCGGCGCGTGGCCGCGCCCGCTCCCGCCTCGGCCAGCCGACGCCTTGCCCGCGCCCTGCGCCTCCCTTGGCCGCGCTCGGCTGTAGCCGTCCTCTGCCTACGCCCGCGCGTGCGTGCTCATTCACATCCCTGCTGGCTGCTGCTTTTGTTGTTGCCGCTGCGTTGCTGCTCCCGCCACTGCTCTGCTAGGCACCGCCTGCTAGCTGTTGCTTCTGCTAGCCGCGCTTGCTGCTGCTCTATGCCGCAGCCGCTCCTACTGCCGCATGCTGCTTGCCTTGCTGCCGCTGCTGCTTATGCTGCTTAGCTGCCGCTACTAGCTAGCTCTTGCTTCCAACCGTGATCTACTTAGTAGAGCTAGTTAGGAATAGTTAGTGCTTAGGTTATTGTCTAATTAGGTGTAGTCTATGACGTGTTGATCTCCCTTAATAATTAGATTAAAGAACTATCATGTAGAAAATTATTAAAACAATGACATGTGGACCCTCTACACTATTCATCTGTTGACCGATCAATCTTGACTGGGTCAACTAGGCCCTCTGACCCCACTGTCAGCCTCACACAGATCCTGGCTGGGTACACTTTGAGTGTATCTCACAGTTAGCTATTTAATATTTCGAAATAAATAAATTCTAGAAAATCTAGGAATTTAGGAATTAAATTAAATCTTTAAAAAATCATATAAAATAAACCGTAACTCGGATGAAAATAATTTATATATGAAAGTTGCTCAGAACGACGAGACGAGTCCGAATACGCGGTCCGTTTGTCAACCACACGTCCCTAGCACAGCGAACCTGCAACTTTTCACCTCCGTTTCATCTGCCCGAAAACGCCTAACACTGGGAATACCTTCCCGGATGTTTTCCATCCTCGCCAGTATCACTCAGTACCACGTTAGGTCACACGTAGCACCGCGTTTTGCCATGTTACACTTTGTGATGCTTTGATTGCTCTGTTATTTATTATGTTCCCCCTCCGTTACTTCTCTCCGATAGACACAGGGACCGAGACTGCTGACGGTGCCACTATGATCGACTACCTCGACGACGACCGCTCCTTCTTGCCAAAGCAACCAGGCAAGCCCCCCCCCCCTTGATCACCAGATATCGCCTATTCTCGTCCCTCTTACTCTTGCATTAGTTTACTACTGTTGTTGATTCGATAACTCCTATTCTGATGCATAGCCTCTTATTGTTGCTACCACTGTTGATACCTTTACCTGTTATCCTAATGCTTAGTATAGGAGGCTAGTATTCCATCAGTGGCCCCACATCCTTGTCCGTCCGCCATGCTATACTATCGGGCCGTGATCACCTTGGGTGGTGATCACGGGTATATACTATATACATACTTTACATGACTCATGATGTGACTAAAGTCGGGTCGGCTCATTGAGTACCCGCAAGTGATTCGATGTGGGGGCTGAAAGGACGGGTGGTTCCATCCAGGTAGTGATGGGCCTGAGTTACCGACGGCCCCCCGAGTGGATCTTTGTGGCGGAGCGACAGGGCAGGTTGAGACACCCAGTGGAGAGGTGGCCTGGCCCTGGTCGCTGTCCGCGGTTATTTCATAATAACGCGCTTAACGAGTTTGGATATTTGATCTGAGTCTGGCCGTTGGCCTATACGCACTAACCAGCTACGTGGGAATAGTTATGGGCACTCGACGTCGTGGTATCAGCCGAAGCCTTCTTGACGTCAGCGACTGAGCGGCGCGCGCCGGGTTGGACCGCGTAACATAACTTCCTTAGTAATGGAGGTTGCTAGGTCTGCTCACCGGCCACGTACGCAACGTGCAGGTGTGCGTTGGGCGATGAGCCCGGACCCCTGCGTGCCTAGGACTTAGACCGGCGTGCTGACCTCTCAGCTGTGCTTAGGTAGGGCTGCGACGTGTTGATCTTCGAGGCCGGGCATGACCCTGGAAAGTGTGTCCAGCCAAATGGGATCAAGCGTGCTGGGTTATGTGGTGCACCCCTGCAGGGAAGTTAATCTATTCGAATAGCCGTGTCCCTCGGTAAAAGGACGACCCGGAGTTGTATTCCGACCTCATGACAACTAGAACCAGATACTTAATAAGACACACCCTTACCAGTGCCAGATACATCTCGGTGGTTGCTCTCTCACAGGGTGATGTGCGGGAGGATCGCCGAGTAGGATTATGCTATACGATGTTACTTGGTGAACTTACGATCTACTCCCTTCTACTACTGCAAGACGGCGGCTGCGAGAAGCAAGGATACTTGTTACTTCCAGCTACTCTCATCTACTGCTGCAAGATGGAGGTGGCCAGAAGCGTAGTCTTCGATTGGATTAGCTACCCCCCTCTTATTCTGGCATTCTGCAGTTTAACCCACATATATTACCCCTTTACACAGATACCATTGCATATGTAGTGTAGATCCTTGCTTGCGAGTACTTTGGATGAGTACTCACGGTTGCTTTCTCCCCCCTTTTCCCCTTTTGTCCCTTCTTCTCGGATGACGCAACCAGATGGTGGAGTCCAGGAGCCAGAGGATCCCGATGATGTTTCTACATGGAGTTCGGCTTCAGGGAGTAGTTAGGAGGTCGCAGGCAGGAGGCCTTGCCTTTCGACAGTTGCTATATTTGTGCTAGGCTTCTTAAGGCAAACTTGTTTAACTTATGTCTGCACTCAGATATTGTTGCTTCCGCTAACTCTTGTGTTTCGGGCTTTTGTATTCGAGCCCTCGAGGCCCCTGGCTTGTAATATAAAGCTTGTATTATTTTAATTTGTGTCTAGAGTTGTGTTGTGATATCTTCCAGTGAGTCCTTGATCTTGGTCGTGCACATTTGCGTGCATGATTAGTGTACGGTCAAATCGGGGGCGTCACAAGTTGGTATCAGAGCCGACTGCCTGTAGGAATCCCCCTTTCCAACTCCTTGGCCGAAATTGAGTCTAGTCTTTGAAAAACAAAATTGCTAACTTGTTGTGTGGCTTACAGGCCCACAACACCAATGGGTGGTATTAGGATCTTTTATTCCTCGTCTATACTCTGGGACTCTGATCTCTCTTCTATTCGGGTTAAAAGATTTTATTAACTCTGACTCTAGGTTCTCGTAACTATTTCTCCCGGAGAGCCCTCATTACGGAAGATCACCTGCTTCGTCAGAAGATTCTGAGGATATCCCTCGATATTTTCCCGAGACCCTTGTGGTCATCGCCTTTGCAATTCACTGCCACCGATATATCCCTAAGGATATCTGCTTGCACTTGTCATTCTCATGATCATTCCTCGTCGCTCTTGTTATTACAAGATGCCTCGAAATATTCTTCGTTGTCCCAAGAATCCTTTGATTTTACTGTCTTGCAATTTTATTTCGCATGAAAACCCTTACGGTTATTTCCTCACATTTATCAAGGATCCGTTGTTCTCAATTGATCATGTGTCTCACAAAAATCTTCTGAATACTTTTCGATCTTTCGAAAATCCTCTGCAGCTGGTTACTCTTGAAATTCTTGCCTGCTTGCATTATGATTAATTCCATATGACTAGTAGTCTTCGTTAAACATCCCTTGCCTTATCCATTTTGAGCCTATTGATTCAATGTGTGTGTATGCACGTAACCATCAGGCTATCCTTTTTAAAATTATCTTTCCGGCTCAGACGTCATTCCGGACATGAGTTGGTTCTCGGCAATTCAAACCTTTAATTGATTGTCCAACTAAGTGTTTCAACTTATCCATCCTTAATCAGAGCGTCTGCTTCTGATCCTTCATTTTGGAAACCATAATTTCTTTCTATTTAAGCATCCGACTAATCATGTGATTCTTGAAACTGATGCCTCTACATTCTTTCTCCCTCTGAGTGAGTACCGATACTCACATAAGCTCCGTTGTGGATCGCCCGATCCATTGTTGGATTGTTATCCCACAGTGCCCTTCATATTCAATCACCTTGTGAGTTCTTCCCCTGATACATAATGCCTTTGGTAAATTGAATCCTCTGTTTGGCCAACCATGCTCTGCTTTCGAGCTTGTGTTTTTAGTTTTGAAACTTGTGGTATATGTTACTAAGATGCCCGATGGGTTGAACCTATGCCTTTCCCTAATCCATGAGAACCCAAAAGTTTTCACAAGTCATACCCTTCCGGTGTTCTACCGGATAAAATTCCAACACTACAATTTTATCAAAGCAAGAGGTAAATGAAACGTATGCATTGGAGAAATGGGAGTCGACCTTGAGCTTTTGTTCATGCCCATGGAAACGATGTGGACCGTCTCGGGGGCTTCTTGCAAAATGATTTTTACATCTAAATAATTCTTTCGGTGTCAATAAATTTGATCCCTTGTAGTTATGGTTCCGACCATGCTGTCCTTATTCAATATATCTGGAATAAATCCATTCCAGGCCTCATCAATTTTTGACAAGGTTAAAGCATCTACTGTCATAGGTCAATTACCTAGTTCAACTTCTATCGTGTTCTACCTTCGAGTTTTACCCTCTGATATCTCGAGGATATCATGCCTTTGCACTACACCTTTTAAACTTTTGATGAAGTAATACCTTTGCTTGTCGTAATCACTCTATGGGTTCTAGGTTGCCGTCAACCAAGGACACCGTTTAGTAAATCAAATCTGCTCTAAAAATCAACACCCCTAGTAGATGTTACTGGGTAATTTTTAAACTTAATCTGATTTATTCCTAGGCTATCGGGTACATCCCTTGTCTAGCTGTCTTTGACTATGCTACCACGTCCTCCTTTGGTGCACGGATTCTGCAGAGATTGAGCACAACTTACGTCGAGCTTTCAGCATCTGGTGGCTTGTTCAGTAAGGCATTTTTGATTCCGAGCTTGCAACTTTTATATTGATCCAATAACTTGCCACTTCGTCATTCCCTTGTTTGACGCAGCCGATCTTCGATTGCATCCTCTTAAAACCTCCCGACAAATGTGTCGTGATCACCTTCAACACTTTGACTTCTTCTGAGACGTCAACGGAGTTTATGATGAGAAATACCCTCCTTGTCCTCGATGATTTTTATTATCATCGACAACACCCTTGACTTCCTTTCATCGTGAGCTTGTCCACGTTATGATTAAAACTTACTCTCCAACTTGTAATATGTTCTATCTTGGAGTATTACCATCATTTATGTCAAGAATATTGCAAGACTGCTCCACCTCATCAGAATTCTTGGTATAGTGATACTACTCCCCATCACCATTCTTCCTTGGTCCCCGTGTTGTTTTCAACCGAGATACCAATATGCTAAAGATGCTACTTGAGTTCTGCACTTCTAGCAACCCTATTGCTTTGAAGTTAACGATCGACAGTTCGTTCTTAGACTATTGGTTATTGAATCGTCACTCTAACATTGATCTTGCTGCCTAAGGTCATATTTCGGGCACACCTTTCACCTAATGATTAATGGTGTATGTTTTTCTCGAGCATACAACATTATATCATTTGAATTGATAAGTGTCATCCTCTTGATCATATTATTGTGTAATTCCATCTGTTTGGAATTCTCGATGAATTGTCGCTGAGCCCATCAGCCACCTCCTCATCCTCTCCTTGGTGTAATGATGAACTATTGTTTCGGGAACCCGCTCCCATAGTTCATTTCTCAAGAATCTTGCGATGTCATTTTGTCGATTTGTGTTGCACCTTTTCTTCTCGAATATCCTGAGTCTAAGGTATCATGACACCAATCGGATCTGAATCTTGGTCAGGTATGATGGTTGGGACAACTTTCCAGGAGTTATAATGTTGGTCCTTTGATGACCCGGTAATATGATGTCATGCCTAGCACCCCTGGCTGGAGGACCTATCATTATAATTTCTTTTGCAAGTATAATCATTCTTCGGGAGGAAATTGTAAGACTTATTTTATAAGTTGCTCCTGATGAATCCGTTGTGTATCCAAGTCCGACCTTTGCTTCAAGACCATGTCAATGCTATCTCGAAGCATGTCTGTGGTACTCCGATTCTCAACAAGAGCATTTGAAGTGCGATGCTAAATGTTTCTTGGTTAGTTATCCAAACACCGTTGTATGGGTAACATCTTGATTAATTCTTGCCTCCTTATGTGAATGGTTGGGTACTTGCTCTCCTACTCTGTATGCCATGTTCTTCTTGTCCATGGGAAGGATATACTCCTATTAATTGTGTGTAATCACAATTTTCCTTTTCATTTATTTGTTTAACCTTTCTTTGATCTACATACAATCTAAACAGTAATATTTTTCTGCTTATGTAAGCACCTTGGAGTACAACTCTGTCAGTAAGGCCTTGATTCTATTGTTGATAACATCCCGGTACTGCCGTTGGACGAGAACTTTGCCTGTTGGTCCGCCTCGTTTCAACGAGCGGGAAAATGGTTCTCTTCGTTCCCCGTCCTTGGTACCGACATTATTACCGACATAGCTGACAAGCTATCCACTTACATGCCTCCCTGTCGCGGCTGTGCAAGATGTCACCACCCTTCCTATTTTCAACCCACATGGTGGGCCCATAACCCACAGGTCCACTGGATCGAAACTTGACTCTCCTGTACAACCCTGATTCTAATGTATTCTTTGCACTTGGCTTCGTGTGTAATTCACGAGCTAAATTCTACCATGTTTCATCCTAGTATCAAACACCATATTATTCTCGTTGATCAAGACCCCATTCCAGCTTCTGTTTAGGCATCGAATGACTGCCTACCCGTTTGAAACTTTGGTACCATTGATTATTGCACTAAACGAATTCACTGAAATGCAACTCGTGTAGTACTTCGTGTATGTTCCCCTTGAATTCACCGTCAGATGCCCAACTTTGTGGAGATGCATCCTTCCAAAGTCCCGCCCCCCTTATCACGTTCATAGGACGATGGAGATCCTGAAGAAAGGATGATGACTTGATCATGACGGTCGGAAACAAAGAAAAGAAGACATCAACGTAACGGATAGACTTCTTCGAGAAGAGGAACCAAGACCGAGAAGACTCATTAGAATTTCATAACCAAATCCTTTTCCCTTACTCAACCTCCTAAATCTCGGGACGAGATTTCTTTTAGTGGAGGAGGTTTGTAACACCCCCTATGTCCTGCTACAGTAATCTCATGCCTAATGATGCTATGGCATCATAAAGGTTTTGATAATCCTCACTTTGCTTCAAACCAAACTCGAATCCAAATTTGAATGCCATGTCAAATTATAATTTTATAAAACCGTAAACTAAAAATGTTCCTTAGGTTGGAAATATTCACTACATAATGGTCATACGTTAAACAAACATTTTTGGTGGTGTTTAAAATACCCATGAATTTTAAATAGTGGACCAACAACACCTTTTTAGCACATTTAAATACAATCATAATTTAAGTTTACTCCAAATTGCCCCCAAACATTTTGTGCAGCCCCAAAATATAGTGCTTGAATTATGTGCAAATTTACATGGTCAACAAAATTCATTTGATAGCAGAACCTAAATAAAAACAAGAGCTAATAAATAGTAAAGGAAATATATATATAAAAAAAATTGAGGTGGACCTAAACTAATGGGCACTGTGGCCCATCTAGCAAAGAGGCCGGCCCAGCCCATCTCATCTCCTCTCCCCACGCTACCGGAAACAGGGGAAGACCATGGCGGACATCCACGCCTCCTTGGCCGGCGATGCCGCCGTGGCGGCCATCCCACGACCGCGCGGAGGATGAGGCCGCGCCCTCGAACCCCCCCGAACCCTAGGCATCCTCACTCCCCTGCCCTCTCTCGCTCGATCCCCACACCGCCCGTTCCCGAGCCACTGCTGCCAAGCTCGCCGTCGATCCCGTGGCCACCAGCCGCCCGGACTGTGCCACCATGCCTAGAAGGAGCGCCGCCCTCGTCTTCGTCAGCCTCGGGCACTGGATTGAGCCGCATCGCGCCGAAACGTCACCTTCGCGCTCTTCTTCAACCTCGGCCCCGTCGGACGCCATCTTCAATTGCATCGCCGCCAAGCCGTCCCCGACCACGCCTTCTGCTCGTCCGCAACCGCGGTGAGCCACTGAGAAAAGAACCCTCTATTTACTGCTTCGATTACCTCCCCTAGCTATCTCCCCCGTGTGGTCGTGCATACCCGTCCGTGCCTGCTCCTTTCGTATCCCGCGGCGTCCGACCGCGCCCTGGCTGCACGCTCGTGCACCCCGCCCTCCTCTGGATGCGCCCGCTGCTGCCGGCGCGTGGCCGCGCCCGCTCCCGCCTCGGCCAGCCGACGCCTTGCCCGCGCCCTGCGCCTCCCTTGGCCGCGCTCGGCTGTAGCCGTCCTCTGCCTACGCCCGCGCGTGCGTGCTCATTCACATCCCTGCTGGCTGCTGCTTTTGTTGTTGCCGCTACGTTGCTGCTCCCGCCACTGCTCTGCTAGGCACCGCCTGCTAGCTGTTGCTTCTGCTAGCCGCGCTTGCTGCTGCTCTATGCCGCAGCCGCTCCTACTGCCGCATGCTGCTTGCCTTGCTGCCGCTGCTGCTTATGCTGCTTAGCTGCCGCTACTAGCTAGCTCTTGCTTCCAACCGTGCTCTACTTAGTAGAGCTAGTTTAGGAATAGTTAGTGCTTAGGTTATTGTCTAATTAGGTGTAGTCTGTGACGTGTTGATCTCCCTTAATAATTAGATTAAAGAACTATCATGTAGAAAAATTATTAAAACAATGACATGTGGACCCTCCCTACACTATTCATCTGTTGACCGGTCAATCTTGACAGGGTCAACTAGGCCCTCTGACCCCACTGTCAGCCTCACACAGATCCTGGCTGGGTACACTTTGAGTGTATCTCACAGTTAGCTATTTAATATTTCGAAATAAATAAATTCTAGAAAATCTAGGAATTTAGGAATTAAATTAAATCTTTAAAAAATCATATAAAATAAACCGTAACTTGGATGAAAATAATTTATATATGAAAGTTGCTCAGAACGACGAGACGAGTCCGAATACGCAGTCCGTTTGTCAACCACACGTCCCTAGCACAGCGAACCTGCAACTTTTCACCTCCGTTTCATCTGCCCGAAAACGCCTAACACTGGGAATACCTTCCCGGATGTTTTCCATCCTCGCCAGTATCACTCAGTACCGCGTTAGGTCACAGGTAGCACCGCGTTTTGCCATGTTACACTTTGTGATGCTTTGATTGCTCTGTTATTTATTATGTTCCCCCTCCGTTACTTCTCTCCGATAGACACAGGGACCGAGACTGCTGACGGTGCCACTATGATCGACTACCTCGACGACGACCGCCCCTTCTTGCCAAAGCAACCAGGCAAGCCCCCCCCCCTTGATCACCAGATATCGCCTATTCTCCTCCCTCTTACTCTTGCATTAGTTTACTACTGTTGTTGATTCGATAACTCCTATTCTGATGCATAGCCTGTCATTGTTGCTACCACTATTGATACCTTTACCTGTTATCCTAATGCTTAGTATAGGAGGCTAGTATTCCATCAGTGGCCCCACATCCTTGTCCGTCTGCCATGCTATACTATCGGGCCGTAATCACCTCGGGTGGTGATCACGGGTATATACTATATACATACTTTACATGACTCATGATGTGACTAAAGTCGGGTCGGCTCATTGAGTACCCGCAAGTGATTCGATGTGGGGGCTGAAAGGACAGGTGGTTCCATCCAGGTAGTGATGGGCCTGAGTTCCCGACGGCCCCCCGAGTGGATCTTTGTGGCGGAGCGACAGGGCAGGTTGAGACACCCAGTGGAGAGGTGGCCTGGCCCTGGTCGTTGTCCGCGGTTATTTCATAATAACGCGCTTAACGAGTTTGGATATTTGATCTGAGTCTGGCCGTTGGCCTATACGCACTAACCAGCTACGTGGGAATAGTTATGGGCACTCGACGTCGTGGTATCAGCCGAAGCCTTCTTGACGTCAACGATTGAGCGGCGCGCGCCGGGTTGGACCGCGTAACGTAACTTCCTTAGTAATGGAGGTTGCTAGGTCTGCTCACCGGCCGCGTACGCAACGTGTAGGTGTGCGTTGGGCGATGGGCCCGGACCCCTGCGCGCCTAGGACTTAGACCGGCGTGCTGACCTCTCTGCTGTGCTTAGGTAGGGCTGCGACATGTTGATCTTCGAGGCCGGGCATGACCCTGGAAAGTGCGTCCGGCTAAATGGGATCAAGCGTGCTGGGTTATGTGGTGCACCCCTGCAGGGAAGTTAATCTATTCGAATAGCCGTGTCCCTCGGTAAAAGGACGACCCGGAGTTGTATTCCGACCTCATGACAACTAGAACCGGATACTTAATAAGACACACCCTTACCAGTGCCAGATACAACTCGGTGGTTGCTCTCTCACAGGGTGATGTGCGGGAGGATCGCCGAGTAGGATTATGCTATATGATGTTACTTGGTGAACTTACCATCTACTCCCTTCTACTACTGCAAGACGGAGGCTGCGAGAAGCAAGGATACTTGTTACTTTCCAGCTACTCTCGTCTACTACTGCAAGATGGAGGTGGCCAGAAGCGTAGTCTTCGATTGGATTAGCTATCCCCCTCTTATTCTGGCATTCTGCAGTTTAACCCACATATATTACCCCTTTACACAGATACCATTGCATATGTAGTGTAGATCCTTGCTTGCGAGTACTTTGGATGAGTACTCACGGTTGTTTTCCCCCCCTTTTCCCCTTTTGTCCCTTCTTCTCGGATGACGCAACCAGATGGTGGAGTCCAGGAGCCAGAGGATCCCGATGATGTTTCTACATGGAGTTCGGCTTCGAGGAGTAGTTAGGAGGTCCCAGGCAGGAGGCCTTGCCTTTCGACCGTTGCTATATTTGTGCTAGCCTTCTTAAGGCAAACTTGTTTAACTTATGTCTGCACTCAGATATTGTTGCTTCCGCTAACTCTTGTGTTTCGGGCTTTTGTATTCGAGCCCTCGAGGCCCCTGGCTTGTAATATAAAGCATGTATTATTTTAATTTGTGTCTAGAGTTGTGTTGTGATATCTTCCAGTGAGTCCTTGATCTTGGTCGTACACATTTGCGTGCATGATTAGTGTACGGTCAAATCGGGGGCGTCACAACTGAGGATGAGGTTTGGAATGCCATTAAAGAAATGCCAAGTGCCAAGGCTCCCCGCCCGGACGGCTTCACGAGTATCTTCTTCAAGAAATGTTGGGCTATCGTCAAAAGTGACTGATACGTCCAAAACGTATCTATAATTTCTGCTTGCTCCATGCCTCTTTTGTGTGATATTGCTATGATATTTATGCACTTCCATACACTTTTGATCATATTTGGACTAACCTATTAACTCAGTGCACCACAGTGCCAGTTCCTGTTTTCTGCTGTTTTTCTATTTCAGGTTTCCCCCATATTAAAAGTGCCCTAAAAATTCCGGGAAAAATACAAGAAAAATCAGCGTATCGGGAGCTTCCGGAAAAACCAAGGCAGGGCCAGAGGGGAGCCTGGGGTGGCCCAGGCGGCCACCCGGCGCGGCCCCACCCCTGGCCGCGCCAGGGGGCGCCTGGGGCCCCACCTCCGCCTCTGGTGACCCCCTTTGGCATATATATTGCTCGCGTCCCGAAACCCTTGAGGACGGAACCCTTTTTCGCGATCTCATCTCTGTTCCGCCGCCGCCACGCTTCCAAGATGGGGAGCACCAGGAGAACTCTTCCCGGCACCCTGCCGGAGGGGAGAACCACCACCGGGAGTTTCTCCACCACCATGGACGCTTCCCGGATGAGTTGTGAGTAGTCCCCCTTGGACCATGGGTCCATGACCAGTAGCTATGTGATGTTCTCCTCCCCTCTTTGTTCTTCATCGATTAGACCTCGTGAGCTGCCCTACATGATCGAGGCACATATGTAATCTTTATGCTGTTGCTCTGCTGAGTTTGCTGGGATCCGATGGATTATGAGATTATGTTCAGATTGTGTGTGAGTAATATATTTGATTCACCTCTTTTATATTTATGTTCTTGAGTAATTCTTGCATGTTCTCCGTTGCTATTTATTGCTTTGGCCGAGTAGTAGGTAGTAACTCCAAGAGGGAACGTTATGCTTGATTGTGGGTTCATGCCCCTCGATGACTAGCTTGAGTGACAGAAACATGAGTCTAGGGGATGTGCTGTTGCCACAAGGGGGAAAACAACGGTGCTTGTACTTGCGGGTGCAAGGATTGTTTACTTTACGCAAAGTTCTTTTAATGCAGTTGTCTGTTGCTTTGAGTTTACACTTTGGGTGGGACTCGCAACTTAATACCAGCGAGATGTTCTGGATAGATATCTCAAGGTGGATGATTAGTAGTAGATGCAGATGGATTTCAGTCTACTTGCCTTGGCGTACCGCCCATGCTTTTGAGCATCTACCTTTCTTTACAGCATAGTTAGCATTGGTTTGTGCACATAATCCTGTCAATTGCCCAGCTGTAATTTGTTTACCTCGCTTAGCTGTTTTATCGTCTTTTGGCAGAGAGACATCACTAGTGAACATCATGGGACCCCGGTCCATATTACCATCACTGATCACACCCGCTATTTACTTTCTGTTCTTATTTCCTAGTTGCAGTCATACCTATCACTATTATCTCTTGCGTTTGATCCTTTGTAAACGACAAGGCCGGAGGGATTGACAACCTCTCTGTACTCGTTGGGAGCAAAGTTATTTGTATCTGTGTGCAGGTCCTGTCAAGCAAAAGTTTCTGGCGCTATTGACACCTTCTTGTCGACCCTCGGAGTCTCACGGGATTCGATCATTGGTATCTTTGCCAAGGGAAATTTGCCGCTACGCTACATCTCAAGCCTTCCACTTGGGGTAACCAATGAGGGGCGAGAAGCCATCAAGCAAGTTTCTGGCGCCGTTGCCGGGGACTCCACTCTTCAAGATAGGGGAGTTCCACGCTATCTTTTATCTTTGCTTTTTAGTCTTGTTAGTTTACCTTTCAGTTTTTGCTTTAGTGTCCTTTACCAAAAATCACAAAAATAGTTATCTTGCTTGCTGCTGCTATGGGTTCCACCGAGAACACCAAGTTGTGTGACTTTACTAGTCATAACAACAATGACTTTATCTGAACGCCTATTACTACACCTGCCACTTCAGCACCTTCTTATGAAATTAAACTTGCTTTACTGAACCTAGTTATGAAAGATCAATTCTCCGGTGCTGGAGATGATGCTGCTTTGCATTTAAATAATTTTGTTGAACTCTGTGATATGCAAAAGTACCAAGAAATAGATGGTGATATTGTTAAGCTTAAGCTTTTTCCTTTCTCCTTGAGAGGAGGAGCTAAAATCTGGTTTCAATCCTTGCCTAGAAATAGTATAGATTCTTGGGACAAGTGCAAGGATGCCTTTATTGGGAAATACTATCCCCCTGCTAAAATTATCCAACTAAGGAGTAACATAATGAATTTTAAACAATTGGATAATGAACACGTTGCCCAAGCCTGGGAACGCATGAAATCTCTTGTCAAGAACTGCCCTACTCATGGTTTGACTACTTGGATGGTTATCGAAACTTTTTATGCAGGCTTGAACTTTACCTCACGGAACTTGTTAGATTCGGCCGCGGGAGGAACCTTTATGTCAACTACACTTGGTGCTGCCACAAAGCTTCTCGATGAGATGATGACCAATTATTCCCAATGGCACACCGAACGCGCTCCAACAGGTAGGAAGGTAAACTCTGTCGAGGAGATTTCCTCCCTAAATGAAAAAGTTGACTTGATCATGTCTCTACTTTCCAAGCAATCTCCTATTGATCCTCATGATGTTCCTTTGAATTCTTTGATTGCTCAAGATCAAGTAGATGTGAAATTTATCTCTAGAAACAATTTCAATAACAATGCTTATAGGAGTAATTTTGGTAGCAACTCTAGACCGTTCCCCTCTAATTCCTATGGGAACAACAATGCTTATCCTAGCACCAAGAACTCCACTTCTGAACTAAAGATTATGCTTAAAGACTTCATCACTACCCAATAGGCCTTCAATAAGAGTGTAGAAGAAAAACTAAACAAACTAGATAATCTCTCTTCGAAGGTAGACAATTTAGCCCATGAGGTAGAATTGCTTAAAATTAGAACTTCCCCTCTTGAGGAGAGGAAGACCACTCCTATGAATGCTATTCAAGTGCAAATTAATGAAAACATTAGGATGATGACTAAACTTAAAGAGAGATGGGCTAGAGAAAAGGAGGAAGAAGATAGAATTAAGAGCCTTCCTATCCACCACACTGTTGCTACTATCCAAGTTGTTGAGGATATCCAAACTCTTGGCACCCAATGCACTCCTGGTCCCATTGGACCTATTAATGGTGATGCTATGACCTCAACCGTAGAAACTCCTATAACCATAGAAGCTACCAAACAAGTGAGCCTAAAGGACACCACTACCACTTTACTTGATAGTAGTGACCTTGATTTTGATAATTGCACCCTTTCTGAAGTTATTAGTTTTCTTCACAAGATGTCTAGAGATCCCCACACTAGCACACTTAATCTTGCCTTCACGGAGCATATCACTAATGCTCTCATCAAAGCTAGGGAGGAGAAGCTTAGGGTAGAAGCATCCATACCTAGAAAGCTAGAAGATGGTTGGGATCCTATGATTAAAATTAAGTTGAATAACTTCTCTTGCTATGCTTTATGTGATGTTGGAGCTAGTACCTCCGTTATGCCCAAAAGAATATATGATATGCTTAAATTGAAATCTTTTGATCCTTTTTCTTTTGGTGTTCGTCTTGTTGATTCTTCCGTAAAGAAACCTTTGGGGAAGATCGACGATGTTTTTATTATTGTCAATGACAATTATGTCCCTGTTGATTTCACTATTATGGATATTGAATGTGAACCTTCTTGTCCAATTATTTTGGGACGTCCTTTTCTTCGCACCGTTGGTGCTATCATTGACATGAAAGAGGGGAATATAAGATTCCAATTCCCTCTCAAGAAAGGAATGGAACACTTCCCTAGAAAGAAGATTAAGTTGCCTTTTGAGTCCGTTATACGGGCCAGCTATTCTTTTACTTTTGATAAAACTTGATCTTCTCCTTTTGCATTATGCCTAGCTTAAAGGCATAAAAGAAAGCGTTTTTGGGAGGCAGCCCACAACGAATAAAATTTTATTTTGCTTTTGTTGTGTCTTGATGTTTGTTACTACAGTCGCATCATCATTGTATCTTTTCTTTTCAGCTTTGTGCCAAGTTTAGCCTCTGATTGCAAGAAAGTTTAAAAGTTGTGACGTGCAGTCCAGAAAACAGATTCTGTCCTTGGACAGAAAAATTCGTATAAAATCACCAGGTCATCTTTTTGGTCTGAATTTTTTTGACAGCGTGCTATATACAATTGACTTTCGGGCGTATGTTCTGAGTTTTTTGATTTGAGTGGCAGAAGTGCCCCGAAAAAATTATTTACTACCTGCTGGTCTGTTTTCACAGATTCTGTCCTGTTTTGCCTTTTCTTCGTTTTGCAAACCTTAAGCTTGCTTTTTCTTTGCAAAAAACCTTTTGGCAATCTTGAGAAACAGTAGCTCTTCAAGATTATCCTTATTTCCAGTAGGGAAAAGTTATTTTATTATGGGTACTAACCTCGCTAATCAGATTATGATGAGTTATGTATGAAGGGAGTTTTCAAGTGTGCGAGGGAAGATGATAAAAAGATTCAGGAGTGTCAAACGCTCAAGCTTGGGGATGCCCCCGTGCACCCCCAAGAAATATTCAAGAAGACTCAAGCGTCTAAGCTTGGGGATGCCCCCGTGCATCCCCTTCTCCATCAACAATTATCAGTTCGTCTTTCGTTCCACTATATTTTAATCACTTCATGCGTTATGTGCTATGCTTGGAGCGTCTTGCTTTTAGTTTCCTTTTTAGTTTTCTTTAGCTTTGCTTGCTATTCATAACGAGTTAGAACCCAGCATTCTTTGTGTGGGAGAGAAACACGCTCCACTTCAACCTAGAACACAACATAGGATTTTCATGCTTATCTTTGCTGTGTGTGTTCTTTGTCTTTCAATAAGCTACTGTCATGTTTAGCTCTTAGTTTTCATGCTTTTCTTTTTAAAGAGCTTTTGATTAGTTGGTTGTTGAACTCTCTTGAGTTTTCATGTTTATTTTGTTAAGAGAGTTTGTCTGTTGCACTGAGTTGTGTGTCTTAACCTAAAGTAGGTAATTCAGGTTGCTATTTAATTTTAGTAGTAACTTGCAATAGTTTTGAGGTATTGCCATGAGTAATGTCTGAACTTTTGGTGTCAAGAGCTTTAGCCTATTAGTGATAGATGTCGTATTTTGGGCAATCCGTGTTTATTTTCGAAAACCTACAAAATAGTTGAGAACTTTAGCTACTAAATGGATCACTAATCTTTGGAGGGATCGAATATTAGAGTACACTCACGTACCATGGGTCGAGGATGCGCAAGGGTAACCAAACCCCCATACACACCTCCTCGGGGTACTTGTCTCTTTGTGAACCTCCTAATTAGATTGAGAGTTACCGATAATAAGTGCATGAGTTCTTCGGACTAATGTGAGTATTCGAAGGTTGACACTTCCACCTAGCCATATTTTTCTAGCCTCTTCGGTACCGTGCATTGCCCTTTCTCACCTCGAGAGTTGGCGCATACTTCGCCGGTGCTTTTCAATCCTTGGCACGATACGCTCTGTCATCATAAGCCTCATTATATCCTTCCTCAAAACAGCCACCATACCTACCTATTAAGGCATTTCCATAGCCTTTCCGAGATACATTGCCATGCAACATCCATCCTCTCATGACTTGATCTTCATGTCATGCATGCTTTTTGCTTGATCGATGAGCCGCATGCTAGTTGGGCCTTGCCCTAATCATTGCTACATGACACGCTAGTATCACTGCATATCCTGCTACACTGGCAGAGGCATACATTTGCATACATCATGATAGTTTCATTTTCTTTATGTTGAGTACTTTTGTAAAGTGTGAAAGATCTTCTATACTTCTTGTAATACATAGAGTGTTGCCCCTAAAGTGAGGAAAAGATCCCAAAGAGGACAATCAAAAGATCCCAAAGAGGACAAAATCAAAAGATCCCAAAGAGGACAAATGAGAGATAAATAGAAAGAGTCATTGAGGCCACAAAAAAAAAGAGAAAAAAGAAATAAAAAGAGAGAAGGGGGCACACTACTATTTCCTCTTGAGAGATCCACACTCGTACTCCATCTTATACCTTGTACTCCATAGAGATTATCATTCATGCATATAGCTATGTGGGGACCTTTACACTATAGAACTTGGCTTGTATATTCCAATGATGAGCCTCCTCAAAAGAGCTCTAGGTCTTCTTGAGCAAGCAAGTTGGATGCACCCGCACTAGTTCCATTGGAGAGCTTACCTTAGCTCATATGTGCATCCGTTGCATGGCAATCCCTACTCCTCACATCATATCTATCATTTGGCTTTCTCTCGCCGATGATTGTCCTCATTGATGTGAGCCTTTCACACCTTTTTTGTCTTCCCCCTTTATCATTTCTCTCTTTGCCATCTGATACGTCCAAAACGTATCTATAATTTCTGCTTGCTCCATGCCACTTTTGGGTGATATTGCTATGATATTCATACACTTCCATACACTTTTGATCATATTTGGAATAACCTACTAATCCAGTGCACCCCAGTGCCAGTTTCTATTTTCGGCTGTTTTTGTATTTCAGGTTTTCACGTTACGAGAACTGCCAGGAAAAATCCAGAAAAATTATATAAAAAATCAGCGTTCCGGAAACTTCCTTGCGCCCGAAAAACAGCCGGTGGGGGCACCAGGGCTCCAGGCGCCCTGGCGGCGCCCCCCCCCCCCCCGGGCCGTGCCGGGGGTGCGCCTGGGCCCCCCGAGCCCCGTCTGGTGCCCCCCTTTGGCATATATTTAGAGCATCCTTCGAAACCCTCGGGATGGGAACTCTTTTTCGCGATCTCATCTCTGTTCCGCTGCCGCCGCCGCTTCCAAGATCGGGAGCACCAGGAGAACTCTTCCCGGCACCCTGCCGGAGGGGAGGATCACCATCGGGAGCTTCTCCACCACCATGGACGCGTCCCGGATGAGTTGTGAGTAGTATCCCTTGGACCATGAGTCCATGACCAGTAGCTATGTGATGTTCTCCTCCCGTTCTTGTGCTTCACTAATTAGTCCTCGAGAGCTGCCCTACATGATCGAGGCACATATGTAATCCTTATGTTGTTGCTATGTTGAGTTTGCTGGGATCCGATGGATTATGAGATTATGTTCAGATTGATATTGAGTAATATATTTGATCTACCTCTTTCATATTTATGTTCATAAGTAATTCTTGCATGTTCTCCGTTGTTATTTATTGCTTTGGCCAAGTAATACGTAGTGACTCCAAGAGGGAACGTTATGCTCGATTGTGGGTTCATGCCCCTTGATGACTAGCTTGAGTGACAGAAACATGAGTCTAGGGAATGTGCTGTTGCCACAAGGGGGAAAATAACGGTGCTTGTGCCCGCGGGTGCAAGGATTGTTTACTTTACGCAAAGTTCTTTTAATGCAGTTGTCTGTTGCTTTGAGTTTACACTATGGGTGGGACTCGCAACTTAATACCAGCGACATGTTCTGGATAGATATCTCAAGGTGGATGATTAGTAGTAGATATTGATGGATTTCGGTCTACTTACTTTGGTGTACCGCCCATGCTTTGAACCTCAACCTTTCTTGCAATGTAATCAGCATTGGTTTGCGCTCGTAGGTCCTGTCAATTGCCCAGCTGTAATTCGTTTACCTCACATAGCTATTTTATCGTCTTTTGGGAGAGAGACATCACTAGTGAACATCATGAGACTCCGGTCCATATTACCATCATTGATCACACCCGCTATTTACTTTTCGTTATTATTTACTATTGCAAACATTATCTTTCACTACTATCATTTTCTTTTAATCCTTTGTGAACTACAAGGCCGGAGGGATTGACAACCTCTCTGTACTCGTTGGGAGAAAAGTTATTTGTATCTGTGTGTAGGTCCACGTTGATTGCTAATATCTGGCGCCGTTAGCAGTTGACACCTTCTTGTTGAACCTAGGAGTCTCTGGGGATTCGATCCTTGGCATCTTTGCTAAGGGAAAAACTTCCACAACACTGCATCTTACACCTTCCACTTGGGGTAACCAACGAGGGGTTAGAGGCCCATCAAGGAGTTTTTCTGGCGCCGTTGCCAGGGACTCCACTCTTCAGGATAGGGGAGTTGCATGTTATCTTTTACCTTTGCTTTTTAGTCTTGTTAGTTTACCTTTCAGTTTTCTTCATGTATTTCACTAGTTATGCTTATGGACAACCTTGCTATTGGATCGTTGCTTGCGGGAAGACGCCCCACACCTGTGGTGGTTGCTCCTCCCCCTACTGAAATTGTGCCATATAAAATACCAGCTGGTATTATCGATTATGTTTTGGCTAATCGTTATGTAGGAGACAGACATCCCGGTGAACACTTGCTATATCTGTCACAACTATGTTCATTATTTAAGCTTGCAGGTGTGTCAAGGGAGTTTGTCATGAGGAAATTGTTCGCCGTATCACTTATAGATAAGGCTTCAGATTGGTATAAGCTTCTCGATAACTCGCACTTGCTTGATTGGCAAGAGCTTATGTCTCTCTTTTATACCAAGTTTTATCCTCTTCATGATACTTATGTGGAGAGTAAGAGTACCTTTTTGCATGTGGATCATGGTAACAATGCTTTATGTGATGCTTATATTGTTGAGTTTATTCGTGATCCCACTGAAAATTATTATGAGAAGGGAACATATGCTTATAGATATTTCAATAATATCAAGTTCCCTTTCTTTATGATGAAGGTTTTGAAGCTGCATTTGTTTTGTCTTCCTATGCTTATTGCTTTGTGCTTCAATGAATTATTCTATTGCAATATTCCTATGCATAGGAAGCATGTTAGGCTTAAATGTGTTTGGTATTTGCTTCTTGATGCTCTCTTTTGTTCTTCAACTCTTATTCCTACGAGAGCATCATTAAAGTCTTATGCCTAGCTTAAAGGCATAAAAGAAAAAGCGCTTTTGGGAGGCAGCCCACATGAATAATTTTTTTTGCTTTTGTTGTGTCTTGATGTTGTTTACTGCTGTAGAATCATCATTGTATCTTTGCTTTTCATATTTGTGCCAAGTATAGCCTCTGATTGCTAGAAAGTTCAAAAGTTGTGAGGTGCTGTCCAGGAAACAGATTCTGTCCTTGGATAGAAAAATTCGTATAAAATCAACAGATCATCTTTTTAGTCTGAATTATTTCGACAGCGTTCTCTATATAATTGTCTTTCGTGCATCTGTTCTGAGTTTTTTGATTTGAGTTGCAGAAGTATACCGAACAGATCAATTACTACCTGCTGTTCTGTTTTTCACAATTCTGTCCTGTTTTGCCTTTCCTTCATTTTGCAAATCAAGAGCTTGCTTTTTCTTTGCAAAAACCTTTTGGCAATCTTGAGAAACAGTAGAACTTCAAGAATATCTTTATTTACAGCAAGGTAAAATTATTTTATTAAGGGTACTAACCTCGCTAATCAGATTATGATGAGTTATGTATGAAGGGAGTTTTCAAGTGTGCGAGGGAAGATGATAAAAAGATTCAGGAGTGTCAAGCGCTCAAGCTTGGGGATGCCCCCGTGCACCCCCAAGAAATATTCAAGGAGACTCAAGCGTCTAAGCTTGGGGATGCCCCCGTGCATCCCCTTCTCCATCAACATTATCAGTTCGTCTTTCGTTCCGCTATATTTTAATCACTTCATGTGTTATGTGCTATGCTTGGAGCGTCTTGCTTTTAGTTTTCTTTTTAGTTTTTCATAACGAGTCGGAACTCAGCTTTCTTTATGTGGGAGAGAAACACGCTCCACTTCTACCTAGAACATAACATAGAATTTTCATGTCTATCTATGCTGTGTGTGTTCTTTGTCTTTTAAATAGCTACTATCATGCTCTGCTCTTAGTATTCATGCTTATCTTTTTCAAAGAGCTTTTGTTTAGTTGGTTGCTTGAACTCTCTTTAATTATCATGCTCACCTTATTAAGAGAGTTTGCTTCCGTTGCATTGGTTATTATGTCTATGATAAAGATGCTACGTGCATAATGGCGCTTAGTAGTTCAGGTTTTCTTATGGTTAATCTCAAATAGCTGGGGGATTCCCAATGTGTTATTGGAGTACCAACGTGATTTGTTTGCCTATGATGTGGTATGGTTTAGTAATATCTTCCTTCAAGAATTTATTTTGATTGACTTGGCGTATGCTCACGCATATTTAAGACTGTAAAGAAAGTCTGTCAAGCCTTGGTGATCTTTTATTTCTGAGTAGCGATATAACTACCATGCCTGATTCAATATTGCTTTGTCGCTCTGCATGATTATGACTGTCATTGCTCCCTTAGTTGGTCGCTCCCAGTCTTTTCCTAACCTCCACCTGTACTAAGCGAACTAACTTTGCAATACATAGCTCATGGGAAAGTAGCTTAAAAACTATTATGGTAAAGAATATGTTGCTTATGTATCTTATTTCTTATAAGTTGCTTGCTGAGCGGTAACCATGCTTCTGGGGACGCCATCAACTGTCACACTTTTGTTGAATATCATGTGAGTTGCTATGCATGTTCGTCTTGTCTGAAGTAAGGGTGATTTGCCGTGGGTTGAATGAGTATGCATATTATTAGAGAAGAACATTGGGTCGCCAACCAAAGCCATGTATCATGGTGGAAGTTTTAGCTTGGACATTAATCCTCAATCTCTTATGAGAATATGCTTATGCATTGAAGAGGAGTCCATCATCTATTTTCTATGTTGTCCCGGTATGGATGTCCTCCAGTTGAGATCTATCAAAAACGAGAAATCAAATGCGATTTATCTCCTTGGACCTTTGTACAGGTGGCATAGAGGTACCCCTTTGTGACACTTGGTTGAAACATATGTAATGCAATGATAACCCATGGAAATCCGAGCTAATTAGGACAAGGTGCGAGCACTATTAGTATACGATGCATGAGGCTTGCAACTTATAGGATGTCTTATGCATGACACATATGAAGTACTACTACCGTTGACAAAATTGCTTCTATGTTTTCAAAATGAAAAGCTCTAGCGCATAACCATTCTTTTACTTTTATATTAAAGCACCAACTACTGAGAGCATGATTGTCATTCTGAGTGTAATGTGCATTGTCCCAAAGTAGCATTGTCTTTTGCATGATTGTGATAGCGTTTATTCTGAAATCATTGTATCTAGTCATCACTTAAACCTTGAAGGTGCCCCTGCATTTATGTTTTGCTTCACTAAAGGGGGCAAGCTAGATATCACTTTATCATATTTGCACATCATGTTCATTGCAAATCTTTTTGATGTTTCAGTTTCATATTGTAAAACTTTCAGTCATTTGTGATTTTCTCATGAGGCAACTTAATTACTATAGAATCATTGTCTCAGTAAGCTTTTGTCATATGACTATGAAAAAGTCCTATATGGTTAATAGCATGTCACCACGGAAATTATTCTTATTATCATTTACCTACTCGAGGACGAGCAGGAATTAAGCTTGGGGACGTTGATACGTCCAAAACGTATCTATAATTTCTGCTTGCTCCATGCCACTTTTGGGTGATATTGCTATGATATTCATACACTTCCATACACTTTTGATCATATTTGGACTAACCTACTAATCCAGTGCACCCCAGTGCCAGTTTCTGTTTTCGGCTGTTTTTGTATTTCAGGTTTTCACGTTACGAGAACTGCCAGGAAAAATCCAGAAAAATTATATAAAAAATCAGCGTTCCGGAAACTTCCTTGCGCCCGAAGGACAGCTGGGGGGGGCCACCAGGGCTCCAGGCGCCCTGGCGGCGCCCCCCCTGGGCCGCGCCGGGGGGGCGCCTGGGCCCCCCGAGCCCCGTCTGGTGCCCCCCTTTGGCATATATTTAGAGCTTCCTTCAAAACCCTCGGGACGGGAACTCTTTTTCGTGATCTCATCTCTGTTCCGCCGCCGCCGCCGCTTCCAAGATTGGGAGCACCAGGAGAACTCTTCCCGGCACCCTGCCGGAGGGGAGGATCACCATCGGGAGCTTCTCCACCACCATGGACGCCTCCCGGATGAGTTGTGAGTAGTCTCCCTTGGACCATGAGTCCATGACCAGTAGCTATGTGATGTTCTCCTCCCGTTCTTGTGCTTCACTAATTAGTCCTCGTGAGCTGCCCTACATGATCGAGGCACATATGTAATCCTTATGCTGTTGCTATGTTGAGTTTGCTGGGATCCGATGGATTATGAGATTATGTTTAGATTGATCTTGAGTAATATATTTGATCTACCTCTTTCATATTTATGTTCATAAGTAATTCTTGCATGTTCTCCGTTGTTATTTATTGCTTTGGCCAAGTAATACGTAGTGACTCCAAGAGGGAACGTTATGCTCGATGGTGGGTTCATGCCCCTCGATGACTAGCTTGAGTGACAGAAACATGAGTTTAGGGGATGTGCTGTTGCCACAAGGGGGAAAACAACGGTGCTTGTGCCCGCGGGTGCAAGGATTGTTTACTTTACGCAAAGTTCTTTTAATGCAGTTGTCTGTTGCTTTGAGTTTACACTATGGGTGGGACTCGCAACTTAATACCAGCGAGATGTTCTGGATAGATATCTCAAGGTGGATGATTAGTAGTAGATATTGATGGATTTCGGTCTACTTACTTTGGCGTACCGCCCATGCTTTGAACCTCAACCTTTCTTGCAATGTAATCAGCATTGGTTTGCGCTCGTAGGTCCTGTCAATTGCCCAGCTGTAATTCGTTTACCTCACATAGCTGTCTTATCATCTTTTGGGAGAGAGACATCACTAGTGAACATCATGAGACTCCGGTCCATATTACCATCATTGATCACACCCGCTATTTACTTTTCGTTATTATTTACTATTGCAAACATTATCTATCACTACTATCATTTGCTTTTAATCCTTTGTGAACTACAAGGCCGGAGGGGTTGACAACCTCTCTGTACTCGTTGGGAGCAAAGTTATTTGTATCTATGTGCAGTCCACGTTGATTGCTAATATCTGGCGCCATTAGCAGTTGACACCTTCTTGTTGAACCTAGGAGTCTTTGGGGATTCGATCATTGGCATCTTTGCTAAGGGAAAAACTTCCACAACACTGCATCTTACACCTTCCACTTGGGGTAACCAATGAGGGGTTAGAGGCCCATCACCATCCTAAGTGTCGACTTTCTTGCTTACGCTCATCCATTGCATGAGTGCTCAAAATATCGAAAGGGAGTGGATCATTTTGACTTGTACCTGGCTGACGGTCTGGGGATGAGTCAAGATAAGATTCCAAAGAAGACCAAGTGTGAAACTTTAGTAGATTAAGTTCTCAACAATACAAAAAATATGTTTTACTCTCTCATATATCCCTATCCCCTTTCTTGCACGCAAACACCATTTGGAGACATTCGAGTCACGGACAGCGAGAGCTCTTGCACCTTTATGTTCTTATGTTACAATGCTAATATAGACTCTTGCTTGTTATGACTTGAATTGGATTACATGCCTTGATTGCTTTACTTAAAAGTTCTTATATGGTTGATAGCATGCCACCACAGAAATTATGCTTGTTATCATTTACCTACTCGAGGACGAGCAGGAATTAAGCTTGGGGATGTTGATACGTCCAAAACGTATCTATAATTTCTGCTTGCTCCATGCCTCTTTTGTGTGATATTGCTATGATATTTATGCACTTCCATACACTTTTGATCATATTTGGACTAACCTATTAACTTAGTGCACCACAGTCCAGTTCCTGTTTTCTGCTGTTTTTCTATTTCAGGTTTCCCGCATATTAAAAGTGCCCTAAAAATTCCGGGAAAAATACAGGAAAAATCAGCGTATCGGGAGCTTCCGGAAAAACCAAGGCAGGGCCAGAGGGGAGCCTGGGGTGGCCTAGGCGGCCACCCGGCGCGGCCCCACCCCTGGCTGCGCCAGGGGGGAGCCTGGGGCCCCACCTCCGCCTCTGGTGACCCCCTTTGGCATATATATTGCTCGCGTCCCGAAACACTCGAGGACGGAACCCTTTTTCGCGATCTCATCTCTGTTCCGCTGCCGCCGCGCTTCCAAGATGGGGAGCACCAGGAGAACTCTTCCCGGCACCATGCCGGAGGGGAGAACCACCACCGGGAGTTTCTCCACCACCATGGACGCTTTCCGGATGAGTTGTGAGTAGTCCCCCTTGGACCATGGGTCCATGACCAGTAGCTATGTGATGTTCTCCTCCCCTCTTTGTTCTTCATCGATTAGACCTCATGAGCTGCCCTACATGATCGAGGCACATATGTAATCTTTATGCTGTTGCTCTGCTGAGTTTGCTGGGATCCAATGGATTATGAGATTATGTTCAGATTGTGTGTGAGTAATATATTTGATTCACCTCTTTTATATTTATGTTCTTGAGTAATTCTTGCATGTTCTCCGTTGCTATTTATTGCTTTGGCCGAGTAGTAGGTAGTAACTCCAAGAGGGAACGTTATGCTTGATTGTGGGTTCATGCCCCTCGATGACTAGCTTGAGTGACAGAAACATGAGTCTAGGGGATGTGTTGTTGCCACAAGGGGGAAAACAACGGTGCTTGTACTTGCGGGTGCAAGGATTGTTTACTTTACGCAAAGTTCTTTTAATGCAGTTGTGTGTTGCTTTGAGTTTACACTTTGGGTGGGACTCGCAACTTAATACCAGCGAGATGTTCTGGATAGATATCTCAAGGTGGATGATTTTAGTAGATGCAGATGGATTTCGGTCTACTTGCCTTGGCGTACCGCCCATGCTTTTGAGCATCTACCTTTCTTTACAGCATAGTTAGCATTGGTTTGCGCACATAATCCTGTCAATTGCCCAGCTGTAATTTGTTTACCTCGCTTAGCTGTTTTATCGTCTTTTGGGAGAGAGACATCACTAGTGAACATCATGGGACCCCGGTCCATATTACCATCACTGATCACACCCGCTATTTACTTTCTGTTCTTATTTCCTAGTTGCAGTCATACCTATCACTATTATCTCTTGTGTTTGATCCTTTGTAAACGACAAGGCCGGAGGGATTGACAACCTCTCTGTACTCGTTGGGAGCAAAGTTATTTGTATCTGTGTGCAGGTCCTGTCAAGCAAAAGTTTCTGGCGCTATTGACACCTTCTTGTCGACCCTTGGAGTCTCACGGGATTCGATCCTTGGTATCTTTGCCAAGGGAAATTTGCCGCTACGCTACATCTCAAACCTTCCACTTGGGGTAACCAACGAGGGGCGAGAAGCCATCAGTGACATCATGAGGGTCATCGACCGGTTTGACTCCCTTCACACGTTCAACCTTCAATGGTTGAACTCCGCCAATGTGGTGCTCTTGCCCAAGAAGGATGGTGCAGAGGGCATCTCCGATTATAGGCCCATAAGCCTCATCCATGCCATTGCCAAAATCATTGCTAAGGTGCTCTCCTTAAGGCTTGCCCCGCATATGGATGCCCTCATCTCCAACGCCCAAAGCGCCTTCATAAAAAAAAGCATCCACGACAACTTCATGTATGTGCGAAACTTTGCTCGCCGCGTGTCATGGAATTAGCACGACAGATGTCCGGTTTAGTGGACTTAGTCATGAGGCCGCGCATCTATGTAGTAGCTTGAGAGGGGTTGAGCGGAGTCGAGAAATGCAACACAAAACAAGGATTTAGACAGCTTTGGGCCCCGGGAAACATCATCCGGTAATAGCCCTACGTGTTGTTTGAGGCTAGATCTCATTATGATCCTCATGGTATCGCCGGTAAACCGGCTCTCTGTGTCTAGCCCTAGAGATTGTTTCTTCTAACTTGTCCCTCTTTGGGGAGCCCTGCCCCTCCTTATGTATGTTGAAGGGGCGGGTTACATGACTAGTCCTAATAGGATTAGGATTGCTTTATTACGAGGAGTCCTAGTCTTGCTTCCTTTGTAGGAGGATATTCCTTGTGCTTTACTCATAAACCGGCCCACCATACATGAACCGGCCTTCTGGGCCTTGGGCCTTGTCATCCATGATCCGCCTGCCGGGTTACCAATAAATTGCCAAGTGTAAACCGTCTTAAGTAAACCGCCAAGTCCGGCCGGGTTATAATTCCGGCCGGTTCATACCGCTGGGTATATCCCCGACATTAGCCCCCAGTTTAGCTTGGATTTATCCATGGTAAACTTATGCTGCAAAATAACCACAAGAACAAATTTGATAGGTTGTGCTCCGGGTTAAGAATTCTTGTAAACCGGCATCTGACCATCCTGAAGTCCTTGTCCTTTCCTTCTTCTAGAAAATCCGGGTCAACAGACCAGCTTCATAATCAACTTGCTTGTAGAAAAAATATTGCAAATAAAGAATCCATTTGACTCGGCCTTCAATGCTCTGATTTGATAAAAATATTGGTCTTTAAATATTTAATTGATATCCAGCCAGCTTGAAGATGTAGAATTTGCCGGTTTATGATTGCTAAAATTGCCGGGTTATAAAATCTGATGATCCTGGGTCATGACTGTTTATGGACGCCGGGTTATGATTGTTGCCAACGCCAGGTCACACAATTAATCTTCCGGACTTACCCAAAACTGAGAATTTGAAGATGTTCCTCCTTTATATGCATATTACCTGTAGCCCCCAAGTCTTAAGAGGAGAACATAGTGATAGCTTAAGACATGTTTCAATATAAATGTTGCAACCTTGAAGAAATCCAGATTGTCCATCCCAGTCATTAGTAAAAACTGAATACTCCATATTATATAGCCCCCAAGTGCCAGGTTGTCATGCTTGCAGCAACCTAGGACTTGTAATTGCCTGATGCTCAAAAACTTCAACCAGTGTAGCCCCCAAGGGCCGGGTCATTATGTAATAATGAGAAGGGACTTTGTAGATATAATCATTGAAAATAACATTATATAATGTAACTCCCATCATGGGGTTTGAACTCACGTCCACAAGGTTAAGAGCTTTGTGCTTTACCAACTGAGAAGTGGACCCTTCAATATAATGGATTAATACTTGTGTACCTTGAATTGTTGACACGAGCAATTGGTAGCCCCCAAGGGCCGGCTCATTACAATGTGATGAGTCGGGTCTTCAATAAGGTGAGCGGAAAATGACTTTGCATTAGCCCCCAAGTGTCATGGTGCATGCTTGCAGCGACATGAGACTTGTGTATTTGATGTAATCTCAATTTGAATAATGTAGCCCCCAAGTGCCGGGTTGTAAGCCTGCAGCGACTCGGGACTATTCCTTTGCAGAATAAATCATACCCATTGATGAAATAATATCCATTGCGCTGAAGCGACTTTGAAAACCTCAATCATAATATTGGTATTTGATAACCATGATAAAAATCCAGCCATGTTGGCTATTAAAGATTTGAATAATATAATCCGGTTTGAAAACCGGTTCCAATGATATTTGATCACAACCAGGCCGGGTTAATAAACACCGGTCATTATTTTATCTCATACTGGCGACTTATAGTTGAAAGCCAGGCCGGTTTAATAAACACTGGTCATTATAATTGATCATGCACTGCCAATCCGTTTTTTGGCTCTTTGTCGGCTCATCATGAAGGCCGATCCGGGTTACGATAAACGCCGGATTAAATCATGTTGGTGCTTATGACCCAGACTTTGAACTTATGCTGGTGTTCATGACCCAGACTTTTTCTTTGTAGATATGTGGTCAACTTTGAAGTTGCCCAATTCCGGATCAAAAAACTTGGTTAACCACAGAAAACTTCGAAAAATCGCAAAAAAACAAAATCATTGTTTGCAAATAAGACCATGTAGTCAAGGCTTTTTGCGAGCTGCCTGGCTCCATATTTGCCAATCAATGGATGCGACCCAAGGGGATATGATTCATTTTGCCAATCAATGGGTGCAATCCAAGGAGCAATGATTTCTTTTGCCAATCAATGGATGTAATCCAAGGAGCAAGAACTTTTCTTTTGCCAATCAATGGATGTAATCCAAGGAGCAAGAACTTTTCTTTTCCCAATCAATAGATGTAATCCAAGGAGCAAGAACTTTTTCTTTTTCCAATCAATGGATGTAATCCAAGGAGCAAGAACTTTTTCTTTTGCCAATCAATGGATGTAATCCAAGAAGCAAGAACTTTTTCTTTTACCAATCAATGGATGTAATCCAAGGAGCAAGAACTTTTTCTTTTGCCAATCAATGGATGTAATCCAAGGAGAAAGAACTTTTTCTTTTGCCAATCAATGGATGTAATCCAAGGAGTAAGAACTTTTTCTTTTGTCGATCAATGGATGTAATCCAAGGGGCGATGATTCGAATACGATCATATAAACCGGACCAAAAGGGATTAAGCTAGGATTTGAATGCGATCCGTAGCCCCCTAGTGACCGTGGAGGTAGGGTACCTATGAGAGAGTTGCGCTTGAATGGCAAGTCCTGTTTGGTCCCTTATAGAATTGTCCTGCATAGCAAAATAGACTGATCAAAGCATCTTGTTTTCTTGATGAAAATGATATATATCAAGAGAAGTAAACTTAAATGGATATCACCTGATGTATTTGGACCTCATGATCCTCATCGGAGTCTATTAGTCAACCCGGTATGTTGAATAGACTGGACCGCAGAACGGACCGCAAACGACCGCAACATCAGAGGCAGCACAGACACATGAGTCGGCCGCAGTGTTGTAAGGTGGCGCATATGAGCAAGTTGTCCTCCGCATCATAAACCGGCGCGGTCGCGAAAGACGGCCACGACAAGGTAAATCGGCGCGATCCTGAGAGATGGCCATGTCGCTGTAAGCCGGTGCGGGAATCCGTTGAATAAGGACGACCGTCTGTGCTGAATGATGTTGTCGTGGCTCCATCTCCACGGTATAATACCACTTTGTAATGAATAATTTTCCTGCGTATAAAATACAGCGGGGCAAAGTATTTTTGCTTGGATGAATTAATATGTATTAAGAATAAAATAGGATAGATATCACCTGATTCGCCCGGACTACAGATGAGTCGGCCGCGTCATTGTAAACCGGTGTGGACGGATGAGTCTGCCTGGTATTTGTAAACCGGTGCGGTCGCGAGAGACGGCCACGGTGTTTGTAGGTCGGTGTGGGAGTCTGTTGAGTAAGGACGACCACCTGTGCCGAATGTCTTTAGCGTTGTAAAGCGGCGCGGACGGGCGAGTTGTGCCATGTTGATGTAATTTAGGCCGTAAAGTGGCGATTTGCACCATATTCATCATGGCATGGTCATTGCTCTCGTAGTGAACAATTGCCCTGCATAAACAATTTTGCAGACCAAGGCAAAGATCAACTGTTCTTTGACAAAAAATAATATGTGCTAATAAACTTAAATGGATATCACCTGATTTGGCGGGACATCAGATGGTCCGTATGCAACTCCCGTAGACCAACCGGCAATGGTATGACCCATCCATCAAGTTTGGGACGTGCATGTTCCTCCTTCTTCTGTTGTAGCCCGTCACTCACGTGTGTACTTCTTTTTGCATGACCTCAATCTTGGTAACTTGTTTTTAGTATTACATGTTGTGTCACACAAGAACTTGAGATTGCTCAAGATGTAACATGACCCAATAATCAGCAATCTGCACAGACAGCCGGCCAGAAAACACCATGATCCGGCGGAAACACAGTCCGACGGGTGGGTGGCGACTTGATGCAAGGCTGGTGAGGCGTGCTTTCACAAAGGAGGCCATCGAGGCGACTCAAGGCACGGTGACTAAAGCGACGGGCCATAGCAGCTCAAAAAGAGGCCGCGGCGGTTTAGATCAGCGGCGGTGACTCGGAGCAGCAACTCCAGGAGGCGGTCTAGTTCAGCTGCGGCTTGAGGCGCCCATGCGGGCCGTAGTGGAGCCGTGGTCAGAGGTAGGCAGCCCTGAGCGAGGCCACGGCCATGACCACAAACGACGGCGAAGGCGGGGCCCTGAGGCAAGACCAGCTTAAAGCGGGGCGACTCGGCGAAGATGGCGAGGCGAGGCGAGGCAGCGGCCCGACCAGGGCGGCCCAAGGCGGTCGATGAGGCGACTTAGCGATGGCGTAAGGCCGCGATGACTTGATGTGCTAGTCAATCCCATGGTCGCAGCGCTGCAAAGGCAGCTCTCCGACGGCGACTCACGACGCGGGGCAGAGGTGCGGCGGCTACTCGGAGTGAGGCGATTGCCGGCTCATAGGTAGCAAGGCCATGGCAGAAGTGGAGAGCGGCGGCTCGGTAGACGGGCGAGCTGGCGCAGCGCCCGGTGGTGGTGTAGTTCGGCTTGACACCGTGACGGCGGAACGGCGCGCCTGCCCTGGCAGAACCGCAGTAGCGGAGAGGTAGGTCACATGGCCGGTGCAGGCCGGCTTACTGGCGGAGGTGATGCGAGGCCGGCGGCTCGAGGCCGTGGCGACTTGTGGCTGAAGCGGAGGACGGGCCGACCACGGTGGCGGCTTGGCGCGCTGATAATCCCAAGGCGGCGAAGGCGTTGCCGGCGGACGGGGGACCGTTGGGGTGGACTTTAACAGGCTTGGGTGCAGGCCCGTGGAGGAGGCCAGCACTCAGAGGTGCGGTGACCCGGTAGGAAGCAGAGTGCGGATTGCGGCGGCGGCTCAGAACCAGTGGAGCGGCCAGCGACTCAAAGCTGCACCTGTTGTACACTGGCGGTACGGGAAAGTGGTGACTCATGGCAATGGCAACTCGCAGCTGAAGCGAGGGACACAGCGACGCAGAATCGGAGACGCACAGCGATGATGACTCGGGTTGAAGCGGCCATTGACCCTGGCAACAGAAGCAGGTCGGAGGCCGTGGCCCGGCAGCATAGAGAGGCCGCGGCCGTAGTTGACAGGCCGTCGAGCGGAAGTCGGAGGAGGCAATTCGATGCGAGACTGAGTCCTTTTTCGGGTCCTACTTCAGTCCGACTCCCGTGGATTAGATCGAACTTGAAGTGGTCAAACCGACCGCTTGTTTGTTTGACTCATCGTAGTTCCTTTGGTAGAAAACTCACACGTAGATAGAATCTTTGCCTTCTGTAGTAGCTCTTGCTATTCAAACGGCGGGGGCTCGTACCGCAGCGGCCGCAGGCGGCTTGGTGATTCGTTTTGTGATGACGTGGAGAGCAGGAGACCGCAGCAACAACACGGCAATGGATTACACAGCCGGTGGCGGCGGCTCCATAGCAACCCTAACTTTTTTGATGATGAATTCGCAAACTCCTTCCGATGTTGGTTTTTCTTCTCCTGGTCAATCACGAGCTTCTCGACCCCTGAGAGAAATCCCTTCAAGAACTCAACACCACCATGCGCAGGCACCACGGTGGGCGCCAACTGTCGTGGAATTAGCACGGCAGATGTCCGGTTTAGCGGACTTAGTCGTGAGGCCGTGCATCTATGTAGTAGCTTGAGAGGGGTTGAGCAGAGTCGAGAAACGCAACACAAGACAAGGATTTAGACAGCTTCGGGCCCCGGGAAACATCATCCGGTAATAGCCCTACGTGATGTTTGAGGCTAGATCTCATTATGATCCTCATGGTGTCGCCGGTAAACCGGCTCTCTGTGTCTAGCCCTAGAGATTGTTTCTTCTAACTTGTCCCTCTTTGGGGAGCCCTGCCCCTCCTTATATATGTTGAAGGGGCGGGTTACATGACTAGTCCTAATAGGATTAGGATTGCTTTATTACAAGGAGTCCTAGTCTTGCTTCCTTTGTAGGAGGATATTCCTTGTGCTTTACTCATAAACCGGCCCACCATACATGAACCGGCCTTCTGGGCCTTGGGCCTTGTCATCCATGATCCGCCTGCCGGGTTACCAATAAGTTGCCAAGTGTAAACCGTCTTAAGTAAACCGCCAAGTCCAGCCGGGTTATAATTCCGGCCGGTTCATACCGCGGGGTATACCACAAGCGCAAGACCCCTGCCCTTCTGTTCAAGCTTGACATTAGAAAAGCCTTCGACTCTGTCAAATGGGAATTCATCCTCGACCTTCTGCAACGTAGGGGATTTCCTAGCAAATTCCGGGACTGGATTGCTGCACTGCTTTGCTCCTCTTCCTCGCGTTTCCTGCTCAATTGGCTGCCCGGACCTCCAATCTATCATGGCCGTGGGTTTCGACAAGGGGACCCGATCTCGCCGCTGTTATTCGTCCTTGCAATTGACCCTCTGCACCAAATTCTTGAGTTGGCAACCAGGAAGGGCCTCCTGCATAAGATTCGGGGACGAGGTACTATGATGAGAACTTCCCTTTATGCGGATGACGCTGCTATTTTCATGGCCCCAATCAAAAGCGACGTCAACAACCTCGCCACCATCTTGAAGGGTTTCGGTGATGTCACGGGTCTATGCACCAACTTCCACAAGAGCTCGGTTGTGCCAATCCGATGTGCCAATGTTGACTTGGATCATGTCCTCAGTGGTGTTCCCGTATCTAGAGCCAACTTCCCCATGAAATACCTGGGCCTCCCACTATCTGTCTGGCAGCTCAAGACTATGGATTTCCAATACCTTGAAGACAAGGCAGCCGGCAAGCTTGCCACGTGGGATGGCCAAAACATCACCACCATTGGGCGCACGACACTTGTCAGATCGGTTATCGCCTCCCAAGCAGTGTATGCCATCACACCTCTCATCGTGCCACCGCGCTCTCTTCACAACATCAACAAATTGGAGAGGGCTTTCCTTTGGTCTGGATCGGATAAGACGACCGGTGCCAAATGTAAAGTGAATTGGAAGATGGTTTGCCGCCCCAAGGAATATGGAGGCCTTGGGGTTCTTGACACTGACAAGTTTGCTCGTGCCTTACGGCTTAGGTGGCCATGGTATGAATGGAAGGAGCCAAACAAGCCTTGGGTGGGGCTAGGGAACCCTTGCACGGAAGAGGACATGGACTTCTTCTATGCCTCAACGACCATCATTTTGGGCAATGGTGCCAAAACACCTTTTTGGGATTCCCCATGGCTTCTTGGGAGGAAACCAAAGGACATTGCCCCTTTGATCTATGAGACATCCTTGCGCAAGAATTGGAAGGTGCGTGAGGCGCTCCGTGATAATGCTTGGATTCTTAAGATCGGCTCTAATACCATCGTCTCCGGTGCCCATGTGCTCCAATTCTTCACGTTATGGATGCTTGTGCATGACCTGCACTTGGATCAACAAGCTGATGATGACATTATTTGGAAACACGACAACAGTGGGTCCTACTCAGCGGCCACCGCCTACAAGGCTCAGTTTCTTGGACTGACACTTTCGCCCATGGACTTCATGATCTAGAAGGCTTGGGCCCCTCCTAAGATCAAGTTTTTTGCTTGGCTGGCTATCCAGGACAGGATCTAGACAGCCGACAGATTAGAGCGGCGCGGTTGGCAAAACTGGGGACTTTGCCCGCTGTGCAAACGTGTTGGCGAGACGGGTGCACACCTCTTCTACAAATGCCACTACACCATAAGGCTATGGAACTCGGTCATCCTTGAGTTTGGCCTAGCGCACATGGACACATCCTCTTGGCACTTGGATGGGTCCCTTTTGGAGTGGTGGGAAAAGCGGACATGCTTGCAAAACCCTCACCGTCGAGCCCTGGCCTCGCTTACAATGCTTGTCTCTTGGACAATCTGGAACGAGCGTAATGCTCGGGTCTTCCGACGCAACAACGCGCCACCTCCGGTCCTTCTCCGTGCTATCATCAACGACGCCAAGCTTTGGGCTCTCGCGGGAGCTAAAAAACTGGGGTGTATTATTGTGCGTGAGTAGTTGCCATGCCGGGCATGTGGGGCATTTGTAACACTCTAAAACTCTTCTCTCTTATTTAATGAATGAGGCAAATCTTGTGCCTCCGTTTCGAAAAAACATTACTGACTAGCTATTGTGTCTACAAATCGATACAAAGTATGTTCATAGTATGGTCCAACTTAAGGTTCAATGTTTATTGTCATTCTGAAACAACCGATAGTTCACCAAGATCAAAGAGGAAGTTCCGTCCTCGGCTCATGCAGGACTAAGGAATTCAACTTGCTTTACAGGAAGTTGGCATTGGCTTTTGAGCGTTGATCCCTTTTACTAAAAAAGTTAAAATACCCTAGTACTCCAAGAGGATAAAGTACCAACCAAATACAACCTTCTTATTTATACGGGTAATTTGAAGCTTTTGCCTATGTGATTCTTTGACAAGATATTTCGCCAAAATGATAATACTAGTACAACTACATCTTACTCATCTGTTACATTTAGGCAGTGTAGTTTCTTCTTTCTTCCTTGTTTATTTTAGGAAAAGTCACTTCTTTAGTACATGTCATGTGGTAATAGCAAGAATGCTGTGGCCCAAACATTGTGGGACCAACATTTTGAGCATCTAGCGATTATGCACAGACTGAGTGAGGTGGTTGGCTCCTTAATTTCTTCGGTTCAAACTGCCTCTGTTAAGGGTAGATACATTATGCTCCATTTGAATTCAATACATGCTAAAAAGGTAAAGTGTCATGTTGTTTAAAGTTGTTTTTGAGAAGGCATATGGTAAAATCAACGACCATTTGTCCATGACTGTAAAAGGATTTCCCGATAAATGGAATAATTATATTATAAAGATAATGAAGGGTGGATGTGTGGGAATTAAAGTCAATGATTTTGTTGGTCCTTCCTTCCCTACTTTTAAAGGTTCGAGACATGTTGTTTCATTGTCATGGATATTGGATATGCAAGGGGAAGCAAGGTTTTGTGAAAGGGGTGCTGGAGGAAACTAGGAAAGGAGTGATTAATATGTTGCAATATGCAGATGATGCAATATTCTTGCCACCTATGATGACATTTCTAGTGCTCAAAATTTGAAGATTGTCTTGTGTGCTTTTTGAACAAATGTATGGGCTTAAAATCAACTTCTTGAAAAGTGAGATTAAGAAAAATGTTTGGGGTGGCTGTCAATATAGTAAGAAAAATGTTGGTAATGGCGAAAACATCACATTTTAGGAAGATTAGCTAGTTGATGTGCTTGATAAAGGCTGGGACTATTTTACATTCAGGACAAAAAATAATTTTTTTGGGGG
>LR738709.1:611326284-611341162 GCA_902687465.1 Secale cereale | reverse complement strand
TACTAGGGTGAGTAGGAAGTGACATCTTCAATGCTTCGAGGGGGTGGCGTCGTAGAGTCATGAGATTAGTTGGTGGTTGATGAACAAAGGTTGAAGAATATATCTGATGGTGCTATCCCTGAGATGCATGGTGTTGCTATCTCGGCTCTCTTTGGTGTGGTATCTTTATTTTTACCTTCATATCTTCTCTCTATATGTTGGTCGGTCTTGTTACACTAGTAGAAAACAGGGCATTGGTCCAGCCCATTAGCCCCGGTTCAATCTAGAACCGGGACCAATGGGGGTACTGGACCCGGTTCGTTAGCCCAGGGGGCCGGCCGGGCCACGTGGGCCATTGGTCCCGGTTCGTCTGGACCTATTGGTCCCGGTTGGCTCTAAAAACCGGGACCAATGGCTCTTGCTCCTGGCCCACCACTATTAGTCCCGGTTTGTTTTATGAACCGGGACCAAAGGCTCACCTTTAGCCCCGGTTTGTAGCACTAACCGGGATCAGTGAGTTGCCTATATAAACCCCCTCACTCAAGAGCAGAGCTCACTGCTCTGTTTTTTTTCTGGCCGAGGGGGAGAGGGGTTAGTGGTGCTCTAGCTCACCTCCTATGCACACAACATGTTCGGTGGAATGCCCGAGCCACACTAGTTAAGCTTTTCTCCTCTCGAAGCTCTATTTTCTCCGAGATTTGTCTAGGTTTAGCGGTCCGTCACGTCCCGTCCCCGTCTTCGCCGCCGTCGATCGCCCCCGCCGATCTCGTCACCGGCACCACCGTGGTGAGCCTCTTGTTATGTCCATGCTTTTCTTACTTTTATTATTGCTTTAGATAGATGTTTGTCTAATTTTCTTACGTTTATTATTGCTTGTTATTATATAGTGCGATGGTTTTGATATCCGCCCACGTGGGCCCTCGTCCGGTCTACGATTCGGATGTGGTATATTATCTTTAATTTATAACTATTTTTTTTAGTGCTTATGATAGTTATGCCGACCAACCTGACATGCATAGATGTTTTATTATGTCTAGGAGGTAGTTGAACCGGAAATTCCAACCGACCCTCTTGTGGAGAGGTTAAATTTAGTTGAAGAGGAAAACATTTCGTTAAAGAAAAAATTGGAAAAAATGGAGGAGGAGAAGATGGAATTGGAGTTGCATGTTGCGGAAGTTATCGATGATCACAAGATCAAGATGGAACCTATTGTCGAGAGGTTAAATTTAGTTGAAGAAGAAAACAAATTCTTGAAGGAAAAAATAAAAAAAATTGTGGACGAGAAGATGATATTGGAGTTGCATGTTGCGGATGTCGTCGATGATCACAAGATCAAGATGGATGCAATGCAGTTGAAGATTAAAAAGATTAGAAAATATGCCATTAATACCGAGGCTTGGTATCATTATGCCGTTGGATCAATTGTTACCTTGGTTGCGATTATGATAGCATTTGTTTTCGCGTTGAAATGTTTTACATAGTTTCGATGTGTATGGAGAGCTATATATGTTGTTAGATGAGAACTATATATGTATGTACTTTGGTTTTAATGTGATGATGAACTTTTATCCATTTGGTCACTTAATTATCTATTTATGATGTTCTGTAATGGTTTTTGACACACTTAATTATATATAAATGCACGCAGATGAACCGCCAATGGATGTACGGTGACAGACACACCTCCGAGTACATTAAGGGCGTGCGTGAGTTTCTAAATGTGGCAGAGGCAAACAAGCAGAATGGTTTTATGTGTTGTCCATGCACTCAATGTGTGAATACGATGTCTTACTCTAACAGAAAAATCCTTCACTCCCACCTGCTTTACAAGGGTTTCATGCCACACTATAATGTTTGGACGAGGCACGGTGAAATAGGGGTTATGATGGAAGACGGCGAAGAAGAAGAGTACGATGACAACTATGTGCCCCCTGAATACGGTGATGCTGCAATGGGGGGAGCTGGTGAAGATCAAGAGGAACCAGACGATGTGCCCAATGATGCTGCAACGGGTGAAGCTGCTGAAGATCAAGAGGAACCAAATGATGATCTTCGCCGGGTCATTGTCGATGCAAGGACACAATGCGAAAGTCAAAAGGAGAAGCTGAAGTTCGATCGCATGTTAGAGGATCACAAAAAAGGGTTGTACCCCAATTGCGAAGATGGCAACACAAAGCTCGGTACCGTACTGGAATTGCTGCAGTGGAAGGCAGAGAATGCTGTGGCTAACAAAGGATTTGAGAAGCTACTGAAAATATTGAAGAAGAAGCTTCCAAAGGATAACGAATTGCCCGACAGTACATACGCAGCAAAGAAGGTCGTATGCCCTCTAGGATTGGAGGTGCAGAAGATACATGCATGCCCTAATGACTGCATCCTCTACCGCGGTGCATACAACGATCTGAACGCATGCCCGGTATGCGGTGCGTTGCGGTATAAGATCAGACGAGATGACCCTGGTGATGTTGATGGCGAGCCCGCCAGGAAGAGGGTTCCTGCGAAGGTGATGTGGTATGCTCCTATAATACCACGGTTGAAACATTTGTTTAGAAACAGAGAGCATGCCAAGTTGATGCGATGGCACAGTGAGGACCGTAAGAAAGACGGGAAGTTGAGAGCACCCGCTGACGGGTCGCAATGGAGAAAAATCGAGAGAAAGTACTGGGAGGAGTTTGCAAAGGACGCAAGGAACGTATGGTTTGCTCTAAGCGCGGATGGCATTAATCCTTTCGGGGAGCAGAGCAGCAATCACAGCACCTGGCCCGTGACTCTATGTATGTATAACCTTCCTCCTTGGATGTGCATGAAGCGGAAGTTCATTATGATGCCAGTTCTCATCCAAGGCCCTAAGCAACCCGGCAACGACATTGATGTGTACCTAAGGCCATTAGTTGAAGAACTTTTACAGCTGTGGAATGGAAACGGTGTACGTGCGTGGGATGAGCGCAAACAGGAGGAATTTGACCTAAAGGCGTTGCTGTTCGTGACCATCAACGATTGGCCCGCTCTCAGTAACCTTTCAGGACAGACAAACAAAGGATACCACGCATGCACGCACTGTTTAGATGACACTGAAAGTATATACCTAGACAAGTGCAGGAAGAATGTGTACCTGGGCCATCGTCGATTTCTTCCGACCAACCATCAATGTCGAAAGAAAGGCAAGCATTTCAAAGGCGAGGCAGATCACCGGAAGAAGCCCGCCATGCGTACCGGTGATCACGTACTTGCTATGGTCAATGATTTACACGTAATCTTCGGAAAGGGCCCCGGCGCACTAGCTGTTCCGAATGACGATGAGGGACACGCACCCATGTGGAAGAAGAAATCTATATTTTGGGACCTACCCTACTGGAAAGACCTAGAGGTCCGCTCTTCAATCGACGTGATGCACGTGACGAATAACCTTTGCGTGAACCTGCTAGGCTTCTTGGGTGTGTATGGAAAGACAAAAGATACAGCTGAGGCACGGGAGGACCTGCAACGTTTGCACGAAAAAGACGGCATCCCTCCGAAGCAGTATGAAGGTCCTGCCAGCTATGCTCTTACGAAAGAAGAGAAAGAAATCTTCTTTGAATGCCTTCTCAGTATGAAGGTCCCGACTGGCTTCTCGTCGAATATAAAGGGAATAATAAATATGGCAGAGAAAAAGTTCCAGAAGCTAAAGTCTCATGACTGCCATGTGATTATGACGCAACTGCTTCCGGTTGCATTGAGGGGGCTTCTACCGGAAAACGTCCGATTAGCCATTGTGAAACTATGTGCATTCCTCAATGCAATCTCTCAGAAGGTGATCGATCCAGAAATCGTACCAAGGCTAAGGAGTGATGTGGCGCAATGTCTTGTCAGTTTCGAGCTTGTGTTCCCACCATCCTTCTTCAATATCATGACACACGTCCTAGTTCATCTAGTCGACGAGATTGTCATTCTGGGGCCCGTATTTCTACACAATATGTTCCCCTTTGAGAGGTTCATGGGAGTCCTAAAGAAATATGTCCGTAACCGTGCCAGACCAGAAGGAAGCATCTCCATGGGCCATCAAACAGAGGATGTCATCGGGTTTTGTGTTGACTTCATTCCTGGCCTTAATAAGATAGGTCTCCCTAAATCGCGGTACGAGGGCAGACTGACTGGAAAAGGCACGCTTGGAAGGGACTCAATAATATGCAGGGACGGTTATTCTTGGTCTCAAGCACACTACACAGTTCTACAGAACTCTACATTGGTGACCCCGTATGTCGATGAACACAAGAACAGTCTGCGCTCCAAACACCCGGAGCAGTGCGACGACTGGATTACACGTGAACACATCAGGACTTTGAGCAGTTGGTTGGAAACACGTCTCAGAGGTGACAACACTGTTTGTGATGAGTTGTACTTGTTGTCCAGGGGACCATCTTCGACTGTATTGATTTACAAAGGATACGAGATAAATGGAAATACATTTTACACGATTGTCCAAGATCAAAAGAGCACCAACCAAAACAGCGGTGTCCGCTTTGATGCAACAACCGAGAGGGGAAAGGACACATATTATGGTTACATAGTGGACATATGGGAACTTGACTACGGACATGATTTTAAGGTCCCTTTGTTTAAGTGTAAATGGGTCAATCTGTCAGGAGGCGGGGTACAGGTAGACCCACAGTACGGAATGACAACAGTGGATCTGAAAAATCTTGGATACAATGACGAACCGTTCGTCCTAGCCAATGATGTGGCACAGGTTATCTATGTGAAGGACATGTCTACCAGACCGAGAAAAAGAAAAGATAAGGAAGCGAATACATCATACGATGAGCCAAAGCGCCACATAGTTCTTTCAGGAAAAAGGGACATCCTGGGAGTGGAGGGCAAGACAGACATGTCTGAAGATTATGAAAAGTTCATGAAATTCCTTCCTTCAAAGTCAAGGCTGACCCAAGCATCCTGATAAACGATGAAGATTATCCATGGTTACGGCGCAATAAGCAAATGACACAAGCGAAGAAAAAGTGAAGAGTTATTTCCGCAAGTATTATGATGATACCATGCCAACTTTGTAACAAACGAGTATGATACCATTGTCCGTTTGTACTATTCAAATTTCAATACTACTTGCACTAACAAAACAAAACAAAACAAAACAAACTTGAAAAATAAATAGCAACAATAAGTATTTTGTTGTAAGTATAAACAAAATAAAATAAATAAAGCAACAAAGAAAATAAATAAAGAAAGTAAAATAAATAAAGCAACTCTAAATACAGCAAAAAACAACTTAGAAATAAACAAAGAAAATAAAATAAATAAAGCAACTCTAAATACAGCAAAAAACAACTTAGAAATAAATAGCAACAATAAGTATTTTGTTGTAATTAAGTATAAACAAAATAAAATAAATAAAGCAACAAATAAAATAAATAAAGGAAGTAAAATAAATAAAGCAACTCTAAATACAGCAAAAAACAACTTAGAAATAAACAAAGAAAATAAAAATACGAGTCCGACGATGTACACTATGATCGCTAATGATCCGAGGATGGTGCCCGGTTATACCAATCTTGCAGATTACGCGTCCGACGATGTACACTATGATTTCATGGACGTGCAGATAGAAAGATACGAGTACAAAAAGCCTCTCGTCAAAAATGAAAGATCTCTATCAACGAATATGCGAAGATTGCATGATTGGTACATGAAAATCTGAAGAGAGTCTGGGGGGAGGAATAACTTGTATTTGAGAGTTAAACCGGAGCATGACCTCGTTGGAATTGACCTGTTGCCTGTTCCATTTGAGGAGTTCTATCAATTTTTCAATCAATTGGCCCTCGATAAAACAACGATCACCTGCTACTGTCTGTAAGTAGTACTACTTCTGTCATTAAGTCTCTCTATATAGCTGATCTTCATTGCATGTATTTATAATTATCCTCACTATATTATGCAGATTGAAGATCGTCGAATTGAAGAAAAGACAAGTAGGTGATATTGGGTTTATTAACACATACCTCATAGATGCAACCGAGGTTAAATTGCGTCCCGGCGATACCGAGACCAACTTGCTACGATCGTTGGTGGTAAATGAAAACAAAGATATAATACTCTTTCCTTACAACTTCAAGTGAGTGTTAATGTCTTCTGCATATTTGGTTTTCCTTATATATATCAGTCAAGTTTATAGTGATGTAATGATCTCATGCATTCGTGCGCAGCTTCCACTATATTCTCTTAGAGATTAAGCTTGAGAAGGGAATAGTAACTGTCTTCGACTCTAAACGTAAAGATCCCGAGGAGTATGCGGACATGACTCAAATACTAGCCAGGTAAGTTAAATCGATCAATATTATCCACCATGCATATATATCAGCAACTTCATTTCTGATATCAACTAATTGTTTCCTTTGTCTGGCAGGGCTTGGAAAACATTCATCAAAAAAGCTCCGGGACTGCCGAAGAAGCTACAATTTAGATACCCGAAAGTAAGTACAATATAGTAGCATGTTCCGCGCGCGCATCTCCTATATCTTGATTCAAGCGCTAGCTAGTTTCATCAATACCAATTTGGCATTCTTGCTTATCAGTTTGATTGAGCTCTATTTCTTGTAAAGTGGTTGTGGCAGGAACCCGGGAATGATTATTGTGGATACTACATTTGCGAGTCCATCCGCCACACGACCTGTGAGCGGGGCTACACTGATGAACAATTTAAAGTGCGTAAGCAATCAATAATATTCACAAATTTATAGCATCATTTCATGTATTGACCCCCTACTTCAAATTAGATGTTTCGGATGCGGGATGAACTCCTAACACCAGATCGTCTGCGAGCAATTCAAGAGGAATTGGCGGCATTCTTCCTTGAACACGTGATCGCTGAAGACGGAGAATACTAGCTATGTGGACCCTGCATCCATGTGTTAGGAGATTATTTTTGTAAGAGATAATTATTGTATATATGTGCCCGGTAGTGTCGGATAGATATACGAGAACTTGTTGTTCGACCAATCTCTCGGAGAAAGAGAGGTGGTCGATATTATTACTTCTCTCTGTATGCATATATATATATGTTGATTATATATACGAGATCTTCTGTTCCTTCGTTTGCTTAGTAGCTAGCAGCTAGCTAGCTAGCTAGCGTGACTACTCTAGTTCATATATATACGTATGTGTAGTATGTAGCGTCGACCAAAAGCACGGACATAAGAGAGAACACTTCTCTCTATTAATTAGCTAGCTAACACAATATATCAAGCACCTAAATTAACCCCCAAAACCTAAACCCCCCCTCCCCTTTCAAAAAAAAAACAAAAACCACAGCCACAGAAATGCTGACGCGTGGGAGCCTTTTGGTCCCGGTTGGTACCACCAACCGGGACTAAAGCCCCTCCTGCCTGGACTCCGTGCACAGGCCACGTGGACACCCTTTTGCCCCGGTTCTGGATTGAACCGGGACTAAAGGGTCAGAGCATTAGTACCGACCCTGTTGCACCGGTTCCAGAACCGGGGCTAAAGGCCCAAATGAACCGGGTCTGATCCCCCTTTATCTACTAGTGTAACTTGCTCGCGCCCACGAGCCATTTTGCGCCTCTCGAAATGGCCTATTATTTTCGAACAGTACGAATGTAATGTAGAAGAGCTGGTATGCACAGTTTTGTCCAAGAACTACACATGTGCATGGACAAAAATGTGGGTGGTAGCGGTATGGGTGATAAACCATGCAAAACATCAAGTTTTTGGGTGTTCGGTGCACCGAAGAGGCTTCTCCTTCCATCCAGACTAGCATGTAGGGCTTGCTGGTGCAGAAATAGAGTCATGTAACATTGTTCTGCATGTCATTGTCGCAGTACCTGTCCGTGGGTGAGCTCACGGTAGGGTGGTAGACGCTAGAAGAGTGCACGCCAACCACTAAATCATCCGAAACTCAATTCTGCAAGCCGTTTTCGGCCTCCGAAATTATTCCGAAACAGACGAAGTTTGTGACAGAAGGATACGAATTTTCGCTGCGGTCATTTTGGCAGGTCATGGAGCCCAAACGGAGTTCGTATGGCCAGGGTACGGTCGTTCTACGGATACACCTCAAATGGATTTCAGCAACGAGGGATATCGTGAATCCGGCTTCCAGGGTAACTTGCTCGCGCCCACGAGCCATTTTGCGCCACTCGAAATGGCCTATTATTTTCGAACAGTACGAATGTAATGTAGAAGAGCTGGTATGCACAGTTTTGTCCAAGAACAACACATGTGCATGGACAAAAATGGGGTGGTAGCGGTATGGGTGATAAACCATGCAAAACATCAAGTTTTTGGGTGTTCGGTGCACCGAAGAGACTTCTCCTTCCATCCAGACTTGCATGTAGGGCTTGCTGGTGCAGAAATAGAGTCATGTAACATTGTTCTGCACGTCATTGTCGCAGTATCTGTCCATGGGTGAGCTCACGGTAGGGTGGTAGACGCTAGAAGAGTGCACGCCAACCACTAAATCATCCGAAACTCAATTCTGCAAGCCGTTTTCGGCCTCCGAAATTATTCCGAAACAGACAAAGTTTGTGACATGAGGATAGGAATTTTCGCTGCGGTCGTTTTGGCAGGTCAGGGAGCCCAAACGGAGTTCGTATGGCCAGGGTACGGTCGTTCTACGGATGCACCTCAAATGGATTTCACCAACGAGGGATATCGTGAATCCGGCTTCCAGGGTAACTTGCTCGCGCCCACGAGCCATTTTGCGCCTCTCGAAATGGCCTATTATTTTCGAACAGTACGAATGTAATGTAGAAGAGCTGGTATGCACAGTTTTGTCCAAGAACAACACATGTGCATGGACAAAAATGTGGGTGGTAGCGGTATGGGTGATAAACCATGCAAAACGGCAAGTTTTTGGGTGTTCGGTGCACCGAAGAGGCTTCTCCTTCCATCCAGACTAGCATGTAGGGCTTGCTGGTGCAGAAATAGAGTCATGTAACATTGTTCTGCACGTCATTGTCGCAGTATCTGTCTGTGGGTGTGCTCACGGTAGGGTGGTAGACGCTAGAAGAGTGCACGCCAACCACTAAATCATCCGAAAGTCAATTCTGCAAGCCGTTTTCGGCCTCCGAAATTATACCGAAACAGAGGAAGTTTGTGACAGAAGGATACGAATTTTCGATGCGGTCGTTTTGGCAGGTCATGGAGCCCAAACGGAGTTCGTATGGCCAGGGTACGGTCGTTCTACGGATACACCTCAAATGGATTTCAGCAACGAGGGATATCGTGAATCCGGCTTCCAGGGTAACTTGCTCGCGCCCACGAGCCATTTTGCGCCTCTCGAAATGGCCTATTATTTTCGAACAGTACGAATGTAATGTAGAAGAGCTGGTATGCACAGTTTTGTCCAAGAACAACACGTGTGCATGGACAAAAATGTGGGTGGTAGCGGTATGGGTGATAAACCATGCAAAACATCAAGTTTTTGGGTGTTCGGTGCACCGAAGAGGCTTCTCCTTCCATCCAGACTAGCATGTAGGGCTTGCTGGTGCAGAAATAGAGTCATGTAACATTGTTCTGCACATCATTGTCGCAGTATCTGTCCGTGGGTGAGCTCACGGTAGGGTGGTAGACGCTAGAAGAGTGCACGCCAACCACTAAATCATCCGAAACTCAATTCTGCAAGCCGTTTTCGGCCTCTGAAATTATACCGAAACAGACGAAGTTTGTGACAGAAGGATACGAATTTTCGATGCGGTCGTTTTGGCAGGTCATGGAGCCCAAACGGAGTTCGTATGGCCAGGGTACGGTCGTTCTACGGATACACCTCAAATGGATTTCAGCAACGAGGGATATCGTGAATCCGGCTTCCAGGGTAACTTGCTCGCGCCCACGAGCCATTTTGCGCCTCTCGAAATGGCCTATTATTTTCGAACAGTACGAATGTAATGTAGAAGAGCTGGTATGCACAGTTTTGTCCAAGAACAACACATGTGCATGGACAAAAATGTGGGTGGTAGCGGTATGGGTGATAAACCATGCAAAACGGCAAGTTTTTGGGTGTTCGGTGCACCGAAGAGGCTTCTCCTTCCATCCAGACTAGCATGTAGGGCTTGTTGGTGCAGAAATAGAGTCATGTAACATTGTTCTACACGTCATTGTCGCAGTATCTGTCCGTGGGTGAGCTCACGATAGGGTGGTAGACGCTAGAAGAGTGCACGCCAACCACTAAATCATCCGAAACTCAATTCTGCAAGCCGTTTTCGGCCTCCGAAATTATTCCGAAACAGACGAAGTTTGTGATAGAAGGATACGAATTTTCGCTGCGGTCGTTTTGGCAGGTCATGGAGCCCAAACGGAGTTCGTATGGCCAGGGTACGGTCGTTCTACGGATACACCTCAAATGGATTTCAGCAACGAGGGATATCGTGAATCCGGCTTCCAGGGTAACACTAGTAGAAAACAGGGCATTGGTCCAGCCCATTAGCCCCGGTTCAATCTAGAACCGGGACCAATGGGGGTACTGGACCCGGTTCGTTAGCCCAGGGGGCCGGCCGGGCCACGTGGGCCATTGGTCCCGGTTCGTCTGGACCTATTGGTCCCGGTTGGCTCTAAAAACCGGGACCAATGGCTCTTGCTCCTGGCCCACCACTATTAGTCCCGGTTTGTTTTATGAACCAGGACCAAAGGCTCACCTTTAGCCCCGGTTTGTAGCACTAACCGGGACCAGTGAGTTGCCTATATAAACCCCCTCACTCAAGAGCAGAGCTCACTGCTCTGTTTTTTTTCTGGCCGAGGGGGAGAGGGGTTAGTGGTGCTCTAGCTCACCTCCTATGCACACAACATGTTCGGTGGAATGCCCGAGCCACACTAGTTAAGCTTTTCTCCTCTCGAAGCTCTATTTTCTCCGAGATTTGTCTAGGTTTAGCGGTCCGTCACGTCCCGTCCCCGTCTTCGCCGCCGTCGATCGCCCCCGCCGATCTCGTCACCGGCACCACCGTGGTGAGCCTCTTGTTATGTCCATGCTTTTCTTACTTTTATTATTGCTTTAGATAGATATTTGTCTAATTTTCTTACGTTTATTATTGCTTGTTATTATATAGTGCGATGGTTTTGATATCCGCCCACGTTGGCCCTCGTCCGGTCTACGATTCGGATGTGGTATATTATCTTTAATTTATAACTATTTGTTTTAGTGCTTATGATAGTTATGCCGACCAACCTGACATACGATTCGGATTCGGATGTTATTAACTATTTGTCAAGGCGGCTGCTGGCTCTGTTTATCCTTCTGGACCAGACGACACTTTTCACTGCCGGCCGATTCCAGAAGGATATGCTAGGGTGATGGTCGACGAAATAACGGAGGGATTTGAGGAGCTCCAGCTTGACCACCCTACCGGTGAAGGGGAGACTCGGCTGGGTTCTTCACTGAAGACTCCATGCCTATGGCGGAAGGACCTAATCAACATTCTGAACTGGACGCCTCCGCCTCCTCCTCCTCCTCCGACGAGTCAGGGCACTCCGCCTCCTCCACCGCCTCCTCCTCCGGCGAGTGACCATCAGGGCACTCCGGCTCCTTCTCCGGCGCGTGGCGGCACACCGCCTCCTTCGCCGCCGGCGCGTGGCGGCACTCCGCCTCCTTCGCCGCCGGCGCGCCCGAGCAGACAGCCAGCTCCTCCTTCGCCTAATCAGCAAGGGCGGAAGAGACATGGTCGCTAATGATCCGAGGATGGTGCCCGGTTATACCAATCTTGCAGATTACGCGTCCGACGATGTCCACTATGATTTCATGGAAGTGCAGATGCAAAGATACGAGTACGGGAAGCCTCTCGTCAAAAATGAAAGATCTCTATCAACGAATATGCGAAGATTGCATGATTGGTACTTGAAAATCTGCAGAGAGTCTGGGGGGAGGAATAACTTGTATTTGACAGTTAAACCGGAGCATGACCTCGTTGGAATTGACCTGTTGCCTGTTCCATTTGAGGAGTTCTATCAATTTTTCAATCAATTGGCCCTCGATAAAACAACGATCACCTGCTACTGTCTGTAAGTAGTACTACTTCTGTCATTAAGTCTCTCTATATAGCTGATCTTCATTGCATGTATTTATAATTATCCTCACTATATTATGCAGATTGAAGATCGTCGAATTGAAGAAAAGACAAGTAGGTGATATTGGGTTTATTAACACATACCTCATAGATGCAACCGAAGTTAAATTGCGTCCCGGCGATACCGAGACCAACTTGCTACGATCGTTGGTGGTAAATGAAAACAAAGATATAATACTCTTTCCTTACAACTTCAAGTGAGTGTTAATGTCTTCTGCATATTTGGTTTCCCTTATATATATCAGTCAAGTTTATAGTGATGTAATGATCTCATGCATTCGTGCGCAGCTTCCACTATATTCTCTTAGAGATTAAGCTTGAGAAGGGAATAGTAACTGTCTTCGACTCTAAACGTAAAGATCCCGAGGAGTATGCGGACATGACTCAAATACTAGCCAGGTAAGTTAAATCGATCAATATTATCCACCATGCATATATATCAGCAACTTCATTTCTGATATCAACTAATTGTTTCCTTTGTCTGGCAGGGCTTGGAAAACATTCATCAAAAAAGCTCCGGGACTGCCGAAGAAGCTACAATTTAGATACCCGAAAGTAAGTACAATATAGTAGCATGTTCCGCGCGCGCATCTCCTATATCTTGATTCAAGCACTAGCTAGTTTCATCAATACCAATTTGGCATTCTTGCTTATCAGTTTGATTGAGCTCTATTTCTTGTAAAGTGGTTGTGGCAGGAACCCGGGAATGATTATTGTGGATACTACATTTGCGAGTCCATCCGCCACACGACCTGTGAGCGGGGCTACACTGATGAACAATTTAAAGTGCGTAAGCAATCAATAATATTCACAAATTTATAGCATCATTTCATGTATTGACCCCCTACTTCAAATTAGATGTTTCGGATGCGGGATGAACTCCTAACACCAGATCGTCTGCGAGCAATTCAAGAGGAATTGGCGGCATTCTTCCTTGAACACGTGATCGCTGAAGACGGAGAATACTATGTGGACCCTGCATCCATGTGTTAGGAGATTATTTTTGTAAGAGATAATTATTGTATATATATATGTGCCCGGTAGTGTCGGATAGATATACGAGAACTTGTTGTTCGACCAATCTCTCGGAGAAAGAGAGGTGGTCGATATTATTACTTCTCTCTGTATGCATATATATATATATGTTGATTATATATACGAGATCTTCTGTTCCTTCGTTTGCTTAGTAGCTAGCAGCTAGCTAGCTAGCTAGCGTGACTACTCTAGTTCATATATATACGTATGTGTAGTATGTAGCGTCGACCAAAAGCACGGACATAAGAGAGAACACTTCTCTCTATTAATTAGCTAGCTAACACAATATATCAAGCACCTAAATTAACCCCCAAAACCTAAACCCCCCCTCCCCTTTCAAAAAAAAAAACAAAAACCACAGCCACAGAAATGCTGACGCGTGGGAGCCTTTTGGTCCCGGTTGGTACCACCAACCGGGACTAAAGCCCCTCCTGCCTGGACTCCGTGCACAGGCCACGTGGACACCCTTTTGCCCCGGTTCTGGATTGAACCGGGACTAAAGGGTCAGAGCATTAGTACCGACCCTGTTGCACCGGTTCCAGAACCGGGGCTAAAGGCCCAAATGAACCGGGTCTGATCCCCCTTTATCTACTAGTGTTATGGGTTAAATCCTCTGTTAGGTTATGGATATGGTACTTTGCGGTTGGACTGATCTGTAGGTGGTACCTGTTTAAAAGTGCCATGAATGCTTCTCGAATAGGGGCGTTGTTTGCTATTCTAGCTAGAATTGGGCCGCGTCCTAGATTCTATTCAGGTATGGCTTGATTGATGATGTTTTAGTTTAGCTCTTGGGTCTAGCGATCTGTAAGAACTTCTATGATTTCTATCATAGAAATCTGGGAAAAACTCCTTTGGCAAGAAACCTACATCTTATTCTTAGGTAGTGCTATTTCTTCTTCTTTTCTACTCCCTTCGTCCGAAAATACTTGTCATCAAAATGGATAAAAGGAGATGTATCTAGATGTATTTTAGTTCTAGATACATCTCCTTTTGTCCATTTTGATGACAAGTATTTTCGGACGGAAGGAGTACTTTTTTAGGAAATGTCCTTTCTTTTGATATAGATAATTTGGTTTTAACATATTGTGATTTTGCAAGGCATCATTTGGTTTGGCGAATTTTGTTTGACGGAGGGTAATATAGTGATATCAAGAAGGAATACCAATTACAACCAAACTCTGTGATGCCATAGTATCAAGACTAGTTGAGACATTACAGATAGACACAATAAAAAGAGATAAAAAATCAAGAGTTGAGGTGACCAATGAGACACAACAAAGCACATGTACATGCAACCAATGTGCTCAGTTTTTACAAGTTGCAACTTCACCTCTACATGCAGCAAGAACTGTCAACGTCCTCCTAAGAAATCGGGGAGCGCGCTCTCTTCCCTCCCTCATTTCTCTCCAAGAACACTCCGAGTGCTAGCACATCCATCCATATGGTTAAAAATAGAGGGACATGACATGCAAAATCAGTGAGTACGCGTCATAGTTCTTGAGTCTGGGTATGTTCCGGCGACTCCCGACTCCCTTCTTCATCCCTGAATAAAATGCACTCGATGGACTGCGAGAGGGGCATCTCGTCGGAGAACATCGACGACGTATACCCTGCCGACGACGACCCGCATGAAAACCCGGTGAGTGGGCTATCTTTCCTTGCCCTCAAGAACGGTGATGTATTTCGAGGCTTTCAATCTCAAGAATCCATTGCCAATTTAGGTCTACGCATATGACCAACAGTAAAAAAAAAATCTTGTTCTACCATATTTATGCCAAGAACAATTTGTGGTTGGAATTTTCATG
>LR738709.1:611286886-611306424 GCA_902687465.1 Secale cereale | reverse complement strand
TTTTGAAATTCCTTCCTTCTTAATACAAAAGACACGCAATTCTTGGGTGTGTTCTTGAAAAGAAAACATTTTTGTTTCTGCGATGTACATGTAAGCATAGAAAATAAATTTCCTACAGATAAAAACATGTCAGGATCTTCATTTTTTTTTTGGAGAAACATCTGAGCATGTACGCATCTGGACCGGAGCTGCAACGCGGTCATCACCAGATTTTTATTGAGGGGTCGGTCACACTAGCTGAGTTTGAGCGCAACCCAGCAGGCCACCACTCGTCAATAATACAGCCCAAACGCCAAGTACCTGAAACATGGCCGTTCTTTATGTTTTTATTTTCAAAATTCATTGCCGTTTTTCTAAAATGCATGACCGATTTTGCATTTTAACTTATGAATATATATTTTTTAGTCTTTGAATATTTTTAAAATCAATGAACATTATCTTCAATTCTTGAACACTCTTATAAATCTGTGAACAATTTTTAAACTCATGACAGTTTTTAAATATGTGAACAGTTTTTTACATGAACTATTTTTTAATATGAGATGGAAATATTTTGCGTATGAACATATTTTATTTTTGTAGTATTTAACCTTTTTCAGAATAGAAAATAGGAAACCGGTATGGAACCCATCCCGCACCACACGTGCACATGCACGTGTCCATATCTCACTCTGGTGTCATCGCTCGCCACTCCGATCTGAAGTTTGCTGTCAAAGCACTCGTCAATTTGGACAGAGCATTTGTAGCGCTCAGTTTGGACTGGAATATCGTGAGTACCCGGGCGCCTTATATCCGTCCCATATTTGGACTGGATATGAGGGGTATCGATCAGTCCGGGCGTTTGAGACCCCTTTGAGATGGCCGTCTGGATCAATTTTTCTTGATCAGTCAGTGATCAGACGGACCGCCCAGGTGTTTGAGGAGGTTTCAGGGCGCCCCGCTGTAGATTGTCTTACGGAGCACGTGCCTCTCAAGTAAAATGTCTCGGTAACGGACCTGTATAGTTGTGTAACGTTCACATATATCACCAGTCTCAAACTAAGTCGTCCCCCCCCCCGCGCGATGTGATCATTTGATTAACCATGGCCCTTCTTTTCTAACGGTTTTATTTTGTTGCTGAGGTTTAGTGTATCTGGATAGAGGACAGAGGTTGATTGCACCCGAGGCTTTGACTAGGAGCAATAATGCTACGTTCACGGACGATTACGGGGAGGTTTTGTTGGAAATATGAGCAATTTACCATATGATTTTATGAACAAAAATATTAGATAAAATATGACTAACATAATAGAAATGGAGCAAGTCATGTAATCTAGCAGAGTGATAGAAAATAGGATCTGTACATGTGAACTAAAGCAGAACTCATGTAGAACAGAGAATAGAACAAGATAAACTAGAGCAAGAAATTGTTGCATGATCTTAAACAGAGAGATCATGGAGACGTACGAAGCAGCAGCAGAAGCCCCGATCTTGGGTGCGGTGTCCTCGCTGGCCATATCGTCGAAGAGGTTGTCGACGTCGGGGAAGTAGTCGTCGACGACCGGATCGGCCGTGATGAATCAGCCAGTAGTCGCGCCGAGCGCTCACCAAAAACCTTATCACCCTTCTTCCGTACAAGACTCAAAATGTGTGGTTTCGGAGGCCTACTGTCCCGACCTGCGGTGCACGCCGAAAGCCGGGACGAGGAAGACAACAGTAGCACAGAGATGGAACCGGTGGCAAGAGGAAGGAGTAGTTCTGGTGCGTCTCTCTGAGAGGAGCGACCTCCCTTATATAGGCGCAACAGAAGAAGGTGAGAGGCTGCGCCGGGAGCTGAAGAGAACGAGGAAGATGAAACGAACAGACAACAACCGAAGGGTGCAGCGTTCGTATTCAATGTCCACTACAGCAAAAACGCTTCCGACTGACCTTTCGTATACCCGTCGTACGTGGCAAAAATTAGACATCGGCTCGGCTCATTCCCACAACCCGTGTCGCGTCGCGTCGCGTCATGACGAGACGAGGCGAGGCGAGGCGAGGCGTGGCGTGGCGAGGCGGGCGGCGGAGGAGGAGCGCGCGTGGATGTCCCTGATACGTCTCCAACGTATCTATAATTTTTGATTGTTCCATGATATTATTTATGATGTTTTGGATGTTTAATGAGCTTTGTTATACACTTTTATATTACTTTTGGGACTAGCCTACTAACCCAAAGGCCCAGTCCAGATTGTTGTTTTTTGCCTATTTCAGGGATTTACAGAAAAGGAATATCAAACGGAGTCCAAACGGAATGAAACTTTCGGGAGAGATATTTTTGAAGCAAAATACTCACGGGAGACTTGAGAACCACGGAGTAGGGAACACGTGGCGTCCACGAGGGTGGGGGCGCGCCCCCCTGCCTCGTGGGCCCCGCGTTTGGCCCCCGGTGCCCTCCTTCGTCCTATATATATCTACGTACCCCGAAACCATCAGAACAACAGAGAAAACCCTAGTTACACCGTCGCAACCTTCTATTCTCGTGAGATCCCATCTTGGAGCCTGTTTGTGACGCCCGAAGACCGACGTCCCAGAAGATTCCAGAAGATTCCAGAGATTCAAGATGTTCCGGGTTCTTCCATGTGTTTCTTTTGTGCTGTGTTATTTATTTTTGCATTGCATTATGTCATCATGCCATCATGTCATATTTATTTTTGCATCTCAACCAAATAAATCGTGTGGATCTTCGGTCCATTTAAATCGAGGGAAGAATGTCTTCTCTTTAAAACATATAAAAGCCTCTCAATATTATTAGGGAGCTATATAATAATATTCCATTTGTTTGGAATTAACCAACACACGTGCATAATTTTTCCCCATGCTTTTCCTACTTCGAGTTTCTCCTTCAAAAACCTTGCCAATAATTCTTTTCCGTTGTTTCGAGGTTCCTCCGAAAATTCGAACATTTTTGGACACTTCAATAATCAAGTCTTAGTTCAAACCCATTTGAATTAAATTCAAATATGTTTGAATTATATTTTTCGATCATGCCTTTTTCTATTTTCTCGGACCGTGCTCATTTTTACGAGCCCGAGAAAATTAGTCCCTTGTGCTAAATCTTCCCCTAACCTTTCTTTTCTTTCCTCTTCTTTTAATTGTTTCTGCTTCGTTTCTTTAATTAAAAGATCATAGGAGGAGAGCAGCCAGGCCCAGCCTCAGCCTCCCTCCTTTGGGCCTCCTCCTCCTCCTTGGCCCAAGGCCCGACCGCCCCTCTATCCTAACCAGCCCGTCCGAACCCTAGCGCGGCTTCCCTCGTTCCCATCTCTCGCTCCTCCTCATCCCCCTGTGCGCCGCTGCCACACGCACTCGCTCTCCTCCCATCGCTCGCCCGAACCCCCCCTTTCCCTCGATCCTCTGCCCGATCTCTCTCCTCGCTCGTCCCCTCGCTCTCTCCCTATTCTCTCTTCCCCGACCGCTCCTCCCTCTTCCCCGATGCCTCGACTCTCCAGCGGCCAGGAGACCCGAGCCCCAGCGCCCCGAGCAGCTCCTCCCGACGCCCCTGCCTCGCAGCTCCTCATTCCCTGCGCGCCAGGAACCGCCTCGAGCCAAGGCCGGCTCCAGCACATCTCCCTCCGGCCCCGACGCGCCCCGTCTCCAGCCGCGCCTGGCTGCTCCGCCGCCAAGGCCGGCCAGGTCCGCCGCCTCCTCTGCACCCAGGCGACCAGCGCCGTTCCTCCCCGTCGATCTCCGGCGCCTCGAGCTCCAGCGCGCCTGTGCCGTGTTCCCGCGGCCAGGAGTTGCCGTGCCCCGAGGTCCCGAGCACCGCACCCAGCGGCTGCCATCGCCACCGGGGGCTCTTCTCCAGCGCGCCCCAGGCCTCTGCTGCTCCACCTGCCGGCCGCCGCCGCGCCAAGGGCGCCCCTCCTCTCCTCCGCGCGCCGTGCGCCTCGCCTCTGGCCCTGCAGCCACCTCACCAGGCGCGAGCGCCGAGCGCCAGGGCCTCTTCTCCAGCCGCCAGGAGGCCTCGTCCATCCTCCTCCACCTCGTCCGTGCTCCACCCGTGCCAAGACCTGCTGCTGCTGTGCTTCGTCCGTCGGCTTCGTGTTTTTGTTTTGGTCCAGCAGATTTTTGTCAAGTTCATCGCCGAGTCGAGTACCTCTACACAAGACCCTCATGTACGACTACACAAGTCGACACGTCAAGTACCACTACTTCCCTCTCCGAAACGGAACGTGCACGACGACCGAGAACCAAGACGTGAACGTGAACAACTACCTTCTCGGAGACGCACCAAGTACCACTACATAAAACGTGTACCCCGACACCAACTTCGACGCGACAAGTACCCCTCCGATGACAAGTACATCTACGAACGAGAACGCCGACACAAGACGACGCGACAAGTACCTCTTCGAACGGAAACGCCAACGCGAACAACTACCGTCGCCGAGACCCTCAAGTACCTCTACGAACGGAACGGCTACTCGTTGGCGACCTCGTGCACGACTACTTCCTCTCCGAACGGAACGTCTACTTCCTCTACGACCCGTGTACCACTACTTCCACTACTACCACTACGTCCCTCGACGACCTCGAACCCCTCCGAGAACGATGTTCCGAAGGTATAACCCCGAGACGATGCCCCGTCGAATACTTTCTTGTGTTGTATGAGATGTATCGCTTGTTTGCTCCGTGCCCGTTTCGACCTTTTGTCATGTTCCTCGGTTGCCTCGTCGCCGACCCGTGGGAACCCGGTGACGGGATCACCCCACCTTTCATCTTGTTTCGCTCGTTCACTCCACCTTTGCTTTTGCACCGGTCTCTCAACGAGTTACCGGAATCGATATGATGCCGTTGCATCATTTTCGGATCGTTGCCGTGGCACCCTTTCCTTCCACCACGGTGACAAATGCTTCTTATCTCTTCATGTTAATGGTTAACTAAATTGCATAAACTTGATCTTGTCATCCGCATCATGTTAACAACATTATATGTGTGAATTGTTGTTGCTTATAATTACTAAACATGCATATGGGGATTTTTCCGGAATTGTTGTTGTTATTTCCGGCCTCATTTAAAATGCCTAAATAGTGTAGTTTTATTATGCTTCACCTCTTGCCATGTTAAAAACATTTAATCTTGTCTTGTAAATAAACGAGAGTCAACTAAATAAATAACATGTGGTGTTTCGTCAATATGCAACTCGTTGCATATTGAGCTCCACTTAACTTGTAGTGTTGTTTGTGCACTTTGCCATGCCATGCATATTTAAACCGGACATGCATCATACTTGTTTGTGCATCGTATGCCATGTTTATGCTTGTGTGTTTACCGTGATGTTTGCTTCTTTCCGGTTGCTTCTCTTGTTAGCTTCGGTTTCGTTCCGGAGTTGTGAGGATTCGCTCGTCTATGTTGCTCCGTCTACTTCATGGACCCGTTCTTCTTCCTTGCGAATTTCCAGGCAAGATGATCATACCCTTGGATACCTTTACTACCATTGCCATGCTTAGCTGTCTCGATGCTATCGTTACATGTCGCGCTACCCATCTTTTATGTCAGCCTCTCCTTGCTGCCATGAAACCTCTAACCTTTAAAACCTTCCTAGCAAAACCACTGTTTGGCTATGTTACCCGCTTGCTCAGTCCCTCTTATAGCGTTGTTAGTTGCAGGTGAAGTTGAAGATCGTTCCAGGAGGGAACTTGTTGTTGTTATATCACAATATCTATTATTATTATTAACACACCTATATACTGGGCATGGGTGGAAGGCTTGGCCTTTTGCTCGGTGTTTTGTTCCACTCATGCCACCTTAGGCGCCGATAAACCGGCATTATGTTCCTTGATTTTGCGTTCCTTACACGATGGGTGGATGGGGACCCCTTGACAGTTCGACTTTGAATAAAACTCCTCCAGCAAGGCCCAACATTGGTTTTAATTTGCTCATAATAACAACTTAATTAATTAATTAAATTTGCATAGGGGGTCGCGTCCCCGGGTTCTTAATTCTACATAACAGGGGGGGCTAGTGCTGATGGTGTTGGTCCCAAACTAGAGCCACTTGCGGTGCCACCCAGTTATCTGGGGTCTTCGGTTGCTGTACGTATTGCTCATCCGGTCGTGGCCTGAGACGAGATACGCGCGGCTACTATGAGGGTGTCGGCACGCCGGGAGGTCTTGCTGGACTTGTTTTACCATTGTCGAAATGTCTTGTGCTACCGGGATGCCGAGCCTGATCGGATTTCCCTAAGATAAGGAGTGATGATATTATATTTATCACTTCAGCTAATCGTGAGAGCTTGTGATGGGCTAAGTTGGGACACCCCTGCAGGGTTATAATCTTTCGAAAGCCGTGCCCGCGGTTATGTGGCAGATTGGAATTTGATAATGTCCGGTTGTAGAAAACTTGACAGAGGATCCGAAGTAAAACACACAACTGTGTGAGTAACCGTGACTGTCTCTTTTCACTTTGAGAAGAGAACACGGTGGGGTTATGTTTGACTCGTATGTAGTTCAGGATCTTTAGCGATCACTACTTTTGCGACCGTTTGCGTAGATGCTCATCTTATTCTAGTACTCGTAAGTTAGCCACCATATTATGCTTAGCCGCTGCTGCAACCTCACCACTTTACCTCTTCCTACCCATAAAGCTTTGCTAGTCTTGTTACCCATGGTTATGGGATTGCTGAGTCCTCGTGGCTCATAGATACTACAACACCAGATGCAGGTTCAGCCGAGTATGATGCAGGAGCTGGTTCAAGTTCTACTCTTGGAGCTCGATGAAGAGAGTAGCCGTATGCTTGTGACGTGTTCGACGATCAGTAGTGGTTTCTACTAGGATTCGATTCGAACCTGTGGCTTTATGTTGTTTTGGTATCTTTCTTTTGGATCTTCGCCCGTAGTCGGGATGTGATGTTTTGAATGATGTTTGCTTATGTAATGTATTGTGTGAAGTGGCGAGTGTAAGCCAACTATCTCCTTTTGCATTTTAATCCCTCTTTTACATGAGTCGTGCAAAGATACCAAACTTGAGATCATTCTAGGATGGGCTTATACCTTTAAGTTGTGCCTCGACACGTAGGAGGTATAGTCCCATCCTGGGCATTACACTGTTTCAGAGCTCCGCCGGAGGGGAGATCTACCACAGAGTGCTTCTACATCATCATCATCGCCTCACCATGAGTTGTGAGTAGTTTACCACAGACCTTAGGGTCCATAGCTAGTATCTAGATGGCTTCTTCTCTCTCTTTGGATCTCAATACCAAGTTCTCCTCGGTCTTCGAAGAGATCTATTCGATGTAATCTCTCTTTGCGGTGTGTTTGTCGAGATCCGATGAATTGTGGGTTTATGATCAAGATTATCTACGAGAAATATTTGGTTCTTTTCTGAACTCTTTATGTATGATTATAATATCCTTGCAACTCTCTTCGAATTATTGGTTTGGTTTAGCCTACTAGATCTATAGTTCTTGCAATGGGAGAAGTGCTTGGCTTTGGGTTCAATCTTGCGGTGTCATTTCCCAGTGACAGTAGGGGCAGCAAGGCACATATTGTATTGTTGCCATCGAGGATAAAAATATGGGGTTTATATCACTATGTTTGAGTTTATCCCTCTACATCATGTCATCTTGCTTAAGGCGTTACTCTGTTCTTATGAACTTAATACTCTAGATGCATGCTGGATAGCGGTCGATGTGTGGAGTAATAGTTGTAGATGCTGAATCGTTTCGGTCTACTTGTCTCGGACGTGATGCCTATATATAATGATCATGCCTAGATAGTCTCATAATTATTCGCTTTTCTATCAATTGCTCGACAGTAATTTGTTCACCCACCGTAGAATATCGCTATCATGAGAGAAGCCACTAGAGAAAACTATGGCCCCCGGGTCTATTCTCAACATATCAATCTACAATATACTTTACTTTTCCGCTTTTACTTTCTGTTCTTATATCCAAAAATAGCAAAAATATCAAACTATCATCTCTATCAGATCTCACTTTCGTAAGTGACCGTAAAGGGATTGACAACCCCTTATCGCGTTGGCTGCAAAGTTCTTATTTGTTTGTGCAGGTGTGAGAGACTCGCGCGTGGTCTCCTACTGGATTGATACCTTGGTTCTCAAAAACTGAGGGAAATACTTATGCTACTGTGCTGCATCACCCTTTCCTCTTCGAGGGAATACAACGCAAGCTCAAGAAGTAGAAGTCCCTCTTGTTCTCATGCTCATACAAGTAGGGAAAGAACCTCCCTTATAAGGAGGTCCAACTCCCTCTAAACTAGCAATGTGGGACTAAACTTTAGTAGTGCCCCTTGCCTTGCACGAATGAGCTAAGTGGGCCTCTAGGATTTATTAGGAATTCTAAAATTGCTATTGGGCTGGCCCAAAATAGACTAAAATTCCAGCAATGTCCCACCAGATCCTAGAGGCACACAAAATTTTCCTTTGGTTCCAAAACACTGTTTTATATACCGGTACTGCAGTGGAGACTGTTAAGTTGAACTTCCACATAGAACTCTATACTACACTAGTAAGCAACTTGAATAGTGGACTATGCCTTGAACTGCAAGTTTTCTGCGAATCTAGCTTCACACAAAGCCTTGACCGATACTTGGCTACCGTGGGTCTTCCCCGTGGGTGGAGCTTATGCGTCATACTCCCTGACCTTTCATGATTTTACTAGAGAGAACCCTACTCTCATAGATTGCGACGTTTGACAATCAGACTCATATAGGTGTGTTCTTCAAAAGATGTTCTGCAGGACAACATCTCTGCTTACATGAGCCACTTAGAACACATTAAGATATACATCAACCTGCCATGCAGATTTAGGAGAGTATTGCATCTTCATGGAGTGGTATTGATAGTAAGGATACTCTCCTCTCAGTTGACCAATAGCTTGTCTTCCACATCTAATTCACGGGATCTCCGATCACATAGACTAGGTTACCACTGTGAACAACTTATATTGTGGGTCTCATACCCATCTCCCTCGATGCATTATCTATCACATTTCGTGATAAACCCTTAGTAAAAGGATCAGCCAGATTTTTTGACATTTGGATATAATCCAATGCAATTACTCCGGAGCTTTTCATTTTCCTGACAGACTTTAACCTTCTCTGAACGTGTCTTGATGACTTCATGTTATCCTTTGAGCTGCTCACTTTCGTGATCATAATTTGATTATCGCAGTTCATAAGGATACCCGGTACAGGTTTCTCAACAACCGGCAAGTCATTCAAGAGCCGACGAAGCCAATCCGCTTTGACCATAGTTGTATCTAGTGTTGTGAGCTCTGCTTCCATTATTGACCTCGTTAAGATGGTCTGCTTACAAGACTTTCAAGAAACAGCGCCACCTCCATGAGTGAATACATATCCGCTCGTGGCCTTTATCTCATCAGCATCTGAGATCCAGTTTGAGTCACTATACCCTTCAAGCACCTTTGGGTGCCCGGTGTAGTGAATTCCATAATTTGCAGTGCCTTTCAAATAACGCAAAACTCTCTCTAGAGCTTTCCAATGCACATCTCCTGGTTTTGAGACAAACCGACCCAGTCTGCTAACAGCAAAAGAGATGTCAGGTCTTGTAGCACTGGCTAAGTACATAAGCGAGCCAATAATTTGACAATATTTCAATTGATCTCTAGCAATTCTTCGATTCTTTTGAAGTAGCACGCTGGAATCATATGGTGTTGGAGAGGGCTTGCAGTCACTATAGCCAAAGCGAATCAAGATCTTTTCCACATAATGAGATTGAAGCAATGTAATCCCACCATCATCGTCTCTCAACAACTTGATGTTCAGAGTGACATCAGCCACTCCTAAATCCTTCATCTCAAAACAACAAGATAGGAATCCTTGACCTCCTTAATAACATTCAAATTTGTTTTGAAAATCAGTATGTCATCAACATACAAGCAAAGGATAACTCCCTCGCCCCCACCATGGCGATAGTATACACATTTGTCATCTTCGTTTACAACGAAGCCTACAGCTGTTAAAGTTCTTTCAAACTTCTCATGCCACTGCTTTGGTGCTTGCTTGAGTCCATACAAAGACTTCAACAACTTGCACACTTTCCCTTCCTGACCATCTATTACAAACTCATCTGATTGTTCCATATAAATTTCCTTATCCAACTCTCCATTTAGGAAATCAGTCTTAACATCCATTTGATGAACGAGAAGTCCATGTGAGGCGGCTAGAGAAAGTAGAACTCGAATAGTGGTCAATCGCGCCACAGGTGAGTAAGTATCAAAGAAGTCTTCACCTTCCTTTTGGGTATAACCCTTAGCCACGAGCCGTGCCTTGTACTTTTCAATAGTACCATCAGGCCTAAGCTTCTTCTTAAATACCCATTTGCACCCTATAGGTTTGCACCCATAATGACGATCGATTATCTCCCAAGTTTCATTCGCTAAGATGGAATCCATCTCACTACGAGCCGCTGATACGTCCAAAATGCATCACTATTTTGTATCATAATTTATCCTTATTCATTGATATATTTCACGTTACGGTGATGTTCTTATGTTGTTTTGGTCTATTTTACACAGTTTGCAAACTTTCCGATGCCGAAACAGCAGACGCAGGATTCAGCAGTAAAATGTGGACGCTGAGTTGCTGAAGAAGAATACCTCCAAATTACCTGAAAATTGATGGGAGATATTTTTCAGACGGATCACGAAGGCACGCGAAAGGGCAACCAGAGGAGGGCCACAGGGTGCCCAGGCGCCCTGGGGGCGCGCCCCCCCTGGCCGCGCCGGGGGGGCGCCTGGAGCCCCTGGCCCACCTCTGGCCGCCCCCTTTTGCATATATGCTATCCGTTATCCAAAAACCCTAAGGACGGGAATTTTTACGGAGTTCCGCCGCCGCTCTGTGGCGGAAACCTACAGAGAAGAGAAAGCCATCTCCGGCGGGCAGATTCCGCCGGGGAGATCACCTCCCGGAAGGGGAGATCGTCGCCATCGTCATCACCATCGTCACGGGCATCATCGAGATCATCATCAACATCATCCCCAACACCAGCACCATCTCCATCTTCATCCAAATCTGATCTTACAATCACAACTTGTGTTGTAACTCGTACTACCTATCCTCTCTACTCCATCGGTGTTGATTACTACTTTGTGGTGAATGCTATTGAGTTTTGTTGGAGAAATACTATTATGTCCAGATTGTTTATCACATATTTATCCCCACTGATCATGATCTCTTTTATGTCTCGTGAGTAGTTACCTTAGTTCTCGAGGACATGGGGAAAGTCTTGTTGTTAGTAGTCATATGCTGTTGAAGTAATATGTGTTGTTTGATACTTAAGTTGTGTTGTCATTCTACTAGTGGTGTTGTGTGAGTCGAACACTCAACACTTCGCCTTATTAAGGACCTAGGAGAATACATTGTGTATAAAGAATGCTTATGGTGGGTTGCCGGAGTGACAGAAACCCGAACCCTAGTTCGCACGCTTTTGCATAAGGGAATAATGGATCCTCAATCGTATTGCTATGGTTAGGCTTTTTCCTTAAATTCTATCTTGTATTTGCGGATGCTTGCAAGGTGTTTAATCATAAGAGTGCATTCATCTTAGTCTAGAGAGTGCACTAGCATAGATCCACCCACTCAACACTTATCAACACATAACATAGTATCGATACGGAATGTGGCGAAAGCACATGACTACCTCTCCCGTGTGTCCTCAGGAACGCTTTAGTCTTTATAAGTTCAGTTGCTAGGCCTCTCCTTTGCTAAGAAAGGATTGGGCCACTTGTTACTCTCAGTACCTTTTACATTACTTGCTTTTACTTTCCTGTTGCTTATACCGAGAAAACCCCTAAAAGTTATCTTTCAGTGCTTGCAGTAATTTCTTGCTCAGAATCGCTTATCAATACCTTCTGCTCCTCGTTGGGTTCGACACTCTTACTTATCGAAAACGCTGCAATAGATCCCTTACGGTTGTGGGTCATCAAGTACCGTTTTCTGGCGCCGTTGCCGGGGAGCGTAGCGCTATTGGTAAAGTGAAACTGGTAAGGAAGTTTTTATAATTCTGTTTTTATTTTTGCTATTGCTGTTCTTTGTCCTTATGGACAACCCTGTTATTGGATCGTTGCTTGCGGGAAGACGCCCCACGCTTGTGGTGGTTGATCTTCCCCCTACTGAAATTGTGCCTTATAAAATACCAGCTGGTATTATCGATTATGTTTTGGCTAATCGTTATGCAGGAGACAGACATCCCGGTGAACACTTGCTTTATCTGTCACAACTAAGTTCATTATTTAAGCTTGCAGGTGTATCGAGGGAGTTTGTCATGAGGAAATTGTTTGCCGTATCACTTATAGATAAAGCCTCGGATTGGTATAGGCTTCTCGATAACTCACACTTGCTTGATTGGCAGGAGCTTATGTCTCTCTTTTATACTAAGTTTTATCCTCTTCATGAAATTCATCGAGACAGGAACTATATCTATAATTTTAGGTCTCGTGACGGAGAAAGCATTGCTCAAGCTTGGGGGAGATTGAAGTCCATAATGCTCAAATTCCCTATTCATAAGCTTCCCAAGGAAATTATACTTACAAATTTTTATGCCAGGCTTTCTCGTCAGGATAAGGAGATGCTGGATGCCTCCTCTAGTGGGGTATTTCAGAAGAAAAGTGTTGAAGAAAGGTGGGATCTCATTGAAAGGATCCAGAGGAATACCGAAGATTGGGAAATTGATAAAGGTATTGAACCCGCTATAAATTATGAACATGATTATATTGAGAGCTATGTGAAAACTGATTACTTCAATACTTTTTGCTCTAAGATTGGTCTTGATTCCCATCTAGTGATTGATTTGTGTAAGAATTTTGCCTCTCACGTTGATTCTTTTAAAAAGAAGAGAGACCAGCACCATGAACCTTTTAAAGAGTCACCTATTGATATTTATGTTGCTGACCCTATTTTGCCTGCAGTTATATATGAAAAGCCTCCTTTTCCTGCAAGGATAAAGGAGCACTCTCTTGTGACAGGCATAATAAATAAAAGTGAGAGAAGAGTTGATGAGCCTGAGGACCAGATCAGAGTCGATCCTCAAGTTGCATTGATTAAAGACCTTGCTACTAATGATGTTTTGGATTCCAATATAAATTTTTGTGCTGTTTCCACTAACCTTGTCACAGCCAAGAATAAAGGCCCAATTTCAGGTACTTCAGTGGTATCTGTTAAAATAGGAGATCATAATTATTATGGGCTATGCGATTTGGGATCGAGTGCAAGTGCTATCCCCTATTCACTTTATGAAGAGATCATCGGTGAGATTTCCCCTTGTGAACTTGAAGAAGTTGATGTTACCATTCATCTTGCAAACAGAACAACTATCTCCCCTATCGGAATTGTGAGGGACGTTGAAGTCCTATGTGGAAAGTAAAATACCCTACCGACTTTCTAGTACTTGGTTCAGAGAGGGACAATTTTTGTCCAATTATTTTTGGTAGACCTTTTCTTAGAACTTGTGGAGCTATAATAGATTGCAAGAAAGGTAAAGTTTCTGTTGAATTCGATGGTGAGCCATATGAATTTAATTTTTCTAAGTTCTCTAAGCAGCCTCGTGGTACTGATTTACCTAGTGATGATAAAATTATCGAAAGTATTGCCTCTATTGCTATTCCCCCTAATGATCCTTTGCAGCAATACATGTAGGACCACGAGAATGATTTGCATATGCAGGAAAGAAATGAACTAGATGAAATATTCTTGAGGCAGCCTGCTATCCTGAAGCACAACCTTCCGGTTGAACCTTTGGGAATTTTATCAAAACCGAAAGAAGACCCGGTGTTCGATCTTAAACCTCTTCCCGACACGCTCAAGTATGCTTATTTAGATGAAAAGAAAGTATATCATGTTATTATCAATTCTAACCTTTCAGGATATGAAGAAGAGCGATTATTGGAAGTACTTCGTAAACACCGAGGCACAATTGGCTACACCCTTGATGATCTTAAGGGGATTAGTCCATCTATCTGTCAACATACTATCAACCTTGAGCCTGATGCTAAACCAGTTGTTGATCATCAACGACGGTTGAACCCGAAGATGATGGATGTCGTGAGAACTGAGATTCTCAAGCTTCTAGCCGCAGGTATTATCTACCCTATAGCTGATAGTAAGTGGGTAAGTCTGGTACATTGTGTCCCTAAGAAAGGAGGTACAACTGTGGTTCCTAATGATAAAAATGAATTAATACCTCAGAGAATTATTATTGGATATAGAATGTGTATTGATTACAGGAAGTTGAACAAGGCAACCAGGAAGGATCACTACCCGTTGCCGTTCATCGACCAAATGCTTGAAAGGTTATCCAAAAATACCCACTTTTGTTATCTCGATGGTTATTCTGGCTTCTCTCAAATTCATGTTAACACTTCCGATCAAGAGAAGACCACTTTTACTTGTCCCTTTGGTACATATGCTTACAGACGTATGCCTTTTGGTTTATGTAATGCCCCTGCTACTTTTCAAAGGTGTATGTCTGCTATCTTTCATGGTTTCTGCGGGGATATTATGGAAGTCTTCATGGACGATTTCTCCGTCTATGGAACTTCTTTTGACCATTGTCTTCACAACCTTAATAAAGTTTTGCAGAGATGCGAGGAGACAAATTTGGTACTCAACTGGGAGAAGTGCCACTTCATGGTTAATGAAGGAATTGTTCTTGGTCACAAGATTTCCGAAAGGGGAATTGAAGTGGACAAGGCCAAGATCGAAGCTATTGAGAGGATGCCCTATCCAAGGGACATCAAAGGTATTCGCAGTTTTCTCGGTCATGCAGGTTTTTATAGAAGATTTATTAAAGACTTTTCTAAAACCTCGAGACCCCTCACTAATCTTCTCCAGAAGGACGTTCCTTTTGTATTTGATGAAAATTGTAAGGAAGCTTTTGAAGTCCTTAAGAAAGCTTTAATAACCGCTCCTATAGTACAACCACCTGACTGGAATTTACCTTTTGAGATTATGTGTGATGCAAGTGATTTTGCTGTTGGAGCTGTTTTAGGACAAAGAGTTGATAAGAAATTGAATGTTATACATTATGCTAGCAAAACCCTTGATAGTGCTCAAAGGAATTATGCTACTACTGAGAAGGAATTCTTAGCTGTAGTTTTTGCTTGTGATAAATTTAGGCAGTATATTGTTGATTCCAAAGTTATTATTCATACTGATCATGCTGCCATTAAGTATCTTATGACAAAGAAGGATGCCAAGACAAGGCTTATCAGATGGGTACTCCTTCTTCAAGAATTTGATTTGCAGATTGTTGATAGGAAAGGGGAAGACAATCCGGTAGCGGACAATCTTTCAAGGATGGAAGATATACCGCATGATCCCATCCCAGTCAACGATAGTTTTCCAGACGAGCAACTTGCCGTTGTAAAAGTACAATCTCTTTCTGATCCTTGGTATGCAGATTATGCTAATTTTATTGTTGCAAAGTATTTGCCTCCAGGTTTAACACTTCAGCAAAGGAAGAAGTTCTTTCATGATTTGAGGCACTACTTTTGGGATGACCCACATCTTTTCAAAGAAGGTCCCGACGGGATCGTGAGAAGATGTATACCGGAACATGAGTAGAAGGACATTCTCAGACGATGTCATGATAGTCCCTATGGAGGACATCATGCCGGTGAGAGGACTGCACATAAGGTTCTTCAATCAGGTTTTTATTGGCCCACTCTCTTTAAAGATGCTAGAAATTATGTTTTAGCCTGTGATAAATGTCAGAGAGTTGGTAACATTAGTAGAAGGACTGAGATGCCTATGAATTACTCACTAGTGATTGAACCTTTCGATTGTTGGGGTTTTGATTTTATGGGTCCTTTTCCTTCTTCGCACAAGTACACTCACATTTTAGTAGCTGTTGATTATGTGACCAAGTGGGTTGAAGCAATCCCCACTGAAAGTGCTGATCACAAGACATCTTTGAAAATGCTTAAAGATGTAATTTTTCCTAGGTTTGGTGTACCAAGGTATCTCATGACCGATGGAGGATCACACTTCACGCACGGAGCTTTTAGAAAAGCTTTGGCTAAATACGATGTTAATCATAGAATTGCTTCACCATATCATCCTCAAACTAGTGGGCAAGTTGAGCTCACCAATAGAGAGATTAAGTTGATCTTGCAGAAAACAGTAAACAGTAATAGAAAGGACTGGTCAAATAAGTTAGGAGATGCTTTGTGGGCATATAGAACTGCTTACAAAAACCCCATGGGCATGTCCCCCTATAAGATGGTGTATGGCAAGGCTTGCCATTTGCCATTAGAGTTAGAGCACAAAGCTTTCTGGGCTGTTAGAGAGCTTAACGCTGACCCAAAACTAGCTGGTGAGAAGCGTCTCATGAACTTGACTTCTCTAGATGAATGGAGAAGTGAAGCTTACGAGAGCGCTAAAATGTTCAAGGAAAAGGTAAAAAAGTGGCATGATAGGAAGATTCTGAAACGTGAATTTAATGTTGATGATAAAGTTTTGTTGTTCAAATCCCGTTTCAGGTTTTCTCCAGGTAAACTACTTTCCAGGTGGGAAGGACCATTTCATATTGAAGAAGTTTATCGGTCTGGTGCAATTAAGATTAATAATTTTGAAGGCACCAAACCTCAAGTTGTGAATGGGCAAAGACTTAAACATTACATAGCAGGAGACCCTGTCAATGTTAATGTGAATATAATATACACAACAACCCACGAAGAACATGTTGCAGCCCTGTTTCAAACGCCAGCAGAAGCAGAATAAAGAAAAGGTATGTAGTACGGTAAGGAAACATCGCGAACCGCCATAAAAGTTCCGTATTACGTGTTTCTGCAAAATTAGTAAAATTCCGAGCCTAAGTGGAGCCGGAGACGACCTCCAGGGAGTCCAGGCGCCCCCCTGGCGCGCCCCCCCTGGGCCGCGCCGGGAGGCCGCCTGGACACCCGGGAGTCCGTCTCCGACCCCGCTTTGGTCCGTTACCTTCCTTTATGTGCATAAATTTTTCCTATATATTTGCCCGGATTGTTCCGGCAACGTATCTTGCGATTTCGCGTGTTTTCTCTTCGATCTGTTTCTGCCAGGGAATCTTTCAGCTGAATTTAGGTGCCATGGCTTCTCCAAGTTCCCCCAAGGACAAGTTCGTCGTCAACGTCATCAACCCTTACCTCGCTGAGGTAAAGAAGCACCCTCAGGTTGTTCAGATGAAGGACGGCGTCCTTCATCAAGAAGATCTGAAGGGACCTATCAAGGAGGGGAGCATCCAGGCCAGGCTGGAAGAAGTGGAGCAAGAAGTCTTCGAGTACAAGAAGATGATCGAGCGTGGCGTTGAAGCTAACTTTAACATCATCGACGAGCTGAAGACCTACTTCCTGAAGGAGATGGAGGAGATGTGGAAAAGCATCACCGCGTCTGAAGAAAGAATTATAGAGCTCCAAGGGCAAATTAATGATCTACATAACCAGAACTGTGAGTATGAACTAAGGTTTATGCGCATGAGTTTGGGTGCCGAATGCAGGATTCAGGAGACGAGCTTCTCATATGAGACTGGAGAACCCCTTCCATGGAAGCGTTTCGCCAAGGACTACATGATCAACGCCAACAAGGATGATGAGTGAAATCTCCTTGGGTAACGGCATTCCCTTGGCTTGTTCCAAGCTTGGGGGAGTGCCCGGTATCTTTATCTTTACCTTTTGTCTTTTAGAGTCAAGTAGAGTCGTATCATGTCTAGGGAGGTTATTATATGAGATAGGTGTGTGCATTGAGGTCTATCACTCCTTCGGTGAAGAATTGTATCCGTGAGTGTGGAGTCGTCCATGATGGAATATTAATGAGAAGTTTATTGGTTCCTTTTGCTGCACTCGGTATTCTCTTCACGCAATCGACCTTATATGATGATTCTTATGGGGAGTATTGACCTTATGTCAGGTATGGCTGTGAAAACTTTATTTAATCTTGGCAAACATAGCTTTGGTCATAACAACAAGCATGATTTTCTTAAAATATCAACATAGCCAAAACCTTTATGTTATTATGCTTGAAGTGTTATGCTGACAAGGAAGACAACTTGATGTGTTATGCTTATTTCAATGTTCATGCTTTATATTGCTTTGCATCTTAGTCATCATTAGTTGTCTGCTCTCTCAAAACCTTTGCTAGCCTAACTCTGTACTAAGCGGTATTCTGCTTGTGCATCCATACCCTTAAAACCAATACCTTCCATATGAGTCCACCATACCTACCTACTCGTGGTATTCCACTACTACCTCCTAAAAGTATATAATTTATGTGTTATCCTTAAATGTTCAAAATCTTTTATTTTGTGCCTCTGTTTTAGCTCATGAGGAAGTAATAGCTAACTCATAGTCTTCTTGAATTGGACAAGCTTCACCCCGGGATTGCATGTCTAATGTGCAAACCCATAATACGAGAAGGAACTGGCAAAGAGTGCGCCCGGCTCGAAAATAATATAACACAAAAACCTCCTTCGCGCTTTGTTCACGAGAAATCAGAAAACTTTGGCAGCGATAAATAAAGGAGAATAAGAGGATGTGATCGTCCTTGTGCGGGAGCCGTTCCTCGAAACTTGTCCAGCTCAAGAAGCAATTGAGTTATCTATTAGCATTCGTTGACAAATCATGCACCTCTCAAAACTCGTTTTCATTCTGTTTGATTTGAGGATAGCACATGAGTTTTCCCTACTACCCTAGAACAGGGCCTATCTTTTAATTTTAAGTTGAGTCAGTTATTTCTACTTCCTTCTATTTCTCAAAGAGAGCAGACGTTTGATGTTGATAAGGATTCATTCATATAAAGCTGCATTAAGATTTGTCATATCATATCCTTATTGACATTATCATTCGATAAGTAAGTTGTTTGTCATGCCCAGCTAAGGCAAATATCTTCCTTTGTGTTAACACTTTCACTTCTTGCCTATTAACATGTTATTACAAAAAACTTCAATTGATCTCATCAAAGTATAAGAGCAAAATTTAAATCTATTTGTTGTTCTTTGACCAAAGGACATGTTTGCCATGATATAATGAGTTTCCTTAGCCCTACTTTCGAATATAAGTGTTATCACTCTTTTATAAGGGCTTTATGAATTGAAGATTGCCGTTGAGGATATTTGAGTTGGTAAAGAAACTATGATGCTTCTTGTCCGTATTCTATTTATCGATACTTCACTCTCTAAACTTGTGGACAGGTTTACCGAGTTCATATTCGCCTGGGGACAAGCGAGGTCTAAGCTTGGGGGTGTTGATACGTCCAAAATGCATCACTATTTTGTATCATAATTTATCCTTATTCATTGATATATTTCACGTTACGGTGATGTTCTTATGTTGTTTTGGTCTATTTTACACAGTTTGCAAACTTTCCGATGCCGAAACAGCAGACGCAGGATTCAGCAGTAAAAAGTGGACGCTGAGTTGCTGAAGAAGAATACCTCCAAATTACCTGAAAATTGACGGGAGATATTTTTCAGACGGATCACGAAGGCACGCGAAAGGGCAACCAGAGGGGGGCCACAGGGTGCCCAGGCGCCCTGGGGGCGCGCGCCCCCCCTAGCCGCGCCGGGGGGGGGGG
>LR738709.1:611218899-611286797 GCA_902687465.1 Secale cereale | reverse complement strand
GGGGGGGGGGGCGCCTGGAGCCCCTGGCCCACCTCTGGCCGCCCCCTTTTGCATATATGCTCTCCGTTATCCAAAAACCCTAAGGACGGGAATTTTTACGGAGTTCCGCCGCCGCTCTGTGGCGGAAACCTACAGAGAAGAAAAAGCCATCTCCGGCGGGCAGATTCCGCCGGGGAGATCACCTCCCGGAAGGGAAGATCGTCGCCATCGTCATCACCATCGTCACGGGCATCATCGAGATCATCATCAACATCATCCCCAACACCAGCACCATCTCCATCTTCATCCAAATCTGATCTTACAATCACAACTTGTGTTGTAACTCGTACTACCTATCCTCTCTACTCCATCGGTGTTGATTACTACTTTGTGGTGAATGCTATTGAGTTTTGTTGGAGAAATACTATTATGTCCAGATTGTTTATCACATATTTATCCCCACTGATCATGATCTCTTTTATGTCTCGTGAGTAGTTACCTTAGTTCTTGAGGACATGGGGAAAGTCTTGTTGTTAGTAGTCATATGCTGTTGAAGTAATATGTGTTGTTTGATACTTAAGTTGTGTTGTCATTCTACTAGTGGTGTTTTGTGAGTCGAACACTCAACACTTCGCCTTATTAAGGACCTAGGAGAATACATTGTGTATAACGAATGCTTATGGTGGGTTGCCGGAGTGACAGAAACCTGAACCCCAGTTCGCACGCTTTTGCATAAGGGAATAATGGATCCTCAATCGTATTGCTATGGTTAGGCTTTTGCCTTAAATTCTATCTTGTATTTGCGGATGCTTGCAAGGTGTTTAATCATAAGAGTGCATTCATCTTAGTCTAGAGAGTGCACTAGCATAGATCCACCCACTCAACACTTATCAACACATAACATAGTATCGATACGGAATGTGGCGAAAGCACATGACTACCTCTCCCGTGTGTCCTCAGGAACGCTTTAGTCTTTATAAGTTCAGTTGCTAGGCCTCTCCTTTGCTAAGAAAGGATTGGGCCACTTGTTACTCTCAGTACCTTTTACATTACTTGCTTTTACTTTCCTGTTGCTTATACCGAGAAAACCCCTAAAAGTTATCTTTCAGTGCTTGCAGTAATTTCTTGCTCAGAATCGCTTATCAATACCTTCTGCTCCTCGTTGGGTTCGACACTCTTACTTATCGAAAACGCTGCAATAGATCCCTTACGGTTGTGGGTCATCAGCCGCTTCCTTCCAGTAGTCAGCATCTTCAGATGCATAAGCCTCTGAAATAGAACTAGGAGTGTCATCTATTAGATAGACAAGAAAATCATCACCAAAGGATTTTGCAGTCCTCTATCTCTTGCTCCTAGTAAGAACTTCATTGTTCTCCTCCACGGGTTTTTCAAAGTATTCCATCGAAATGGTAGGTTCAATAATTGTAACTGATTCTTGATTCGATGAACTAGGCATCTCCTGAGTAGATGAGGTAGCCATATCCTTCATGGGAAAAATATCTTCAAAGAATGTCACGTCATTCGACTCCATGATTGTACCGACATGCATGTCAGATACTTCGGATTTTACAACCAAGAATCTATATCCAATGCTTCGAAGAGCATATCCCAGGAAAACACTATCCACAGTCTTTGGTCCAAGTTTGCGCTTCTTTGAGATTGGCACATTGACTTTCGCCAAACAACCCCAGGTTCGTAGATAAGAGAGTTTAAACCTTTTCTTATCCCATTCCTCGAATGGAGTTATTTCTTTGTTCTTTGTGGGTACTTGGTTTAGGACATGACATGCAGTCAATATCGCTTCCCCCCACCATGCCTTGGATAGACCCGATGTATCTAACATGGTGTTAACCAAATCACTTAGAGTACGGTTCTTTCTTTCGGCCACCCCATTTGACTGAGGTGAATAGGGAGGCGTCCTCTCATGGATTATACCATGTTCCGCACAAAAGCATCAAATTCATTGGAAAAATACTCTCCACCACGGTCGGACCTAAGCCTCTTGATCTTACGATCAAGTTGGTTTTCCACTTCAGCTTTATAGATCTTGAAAAAGTTCAAAGCCTCATCCTTAGATTTCAGAAGATACACATGACAGTATCTAGTGGAGTCATCAATTAACTTCATGAAATATTTCTTTCCACCTTTTGTCAAAACACCATTCATTTCACATAGATCTGAATGTATGAGCTCTAGTGGTGCAAGATTTCTCGTTTCCACAGTTGTGTGAGACTTACGAGGTTGCTTAGCTTGCACACAAACTTGACACATAGATCCCTTGACGGTGGTGAAACTAGGGATTAAGTTTAATTTGGCTAGTCGCGACATGCAACCAAATTTAACATGACATAGATGTGAATGCCACACATTTGATTCACTATTGTTGCAAACATGATTAACAACTTTATTGCAAACATCTGACAAGGATAAATGAAACAGGCCTCCTGACTCATAGCCTTTACCCACAAACGTTCCATACTTGGATATTACAAATTTATTCGACTCAAAGACAAGCTTGTAGCCATCTCTACATAACAGAGATCCGCTAATAAGATTCTTATTGACGGAGGGGACACAATGCACGTTCTTCAGCCGCACGATCTTCCCCGAAGTAAACTTCAGATCGAGCGTGCCAACACCACGAACAGAAGCACTTGAAAAGTTTCCCATCAGCACGGTTGAAGTCCCTGCGGTCTAATAAGACGAAAACATGGAAATATCACCGCATACATGCACATTAGCACCCGTGTCAATCAACCAATCAGGAGAATGACATACTGAAAGAATAGTGGGAAATATACCATACCCATCATCCTTCATGTCAGTGTCTCCAATGACAACATTGACGGTCTTGCTGCCTTTCCCAAGATGACGCTTGTCATAGCGATTAGGACAACTAGGACTCCAATGATCAGGATCTCCACACACATGACAGACACATTTCTTCTTGTCATTCTTCTTCTTGAAGTTCGTGTGTTGTACAGCCTTGTTCTTCCCATCAAACTTTGCTTTTCCATCAAACTTGCCCTTGTTCTTGAACTTGTTGGGCTGGAAGTTCTTCTTCTGTACCAGATTGGCAATAGATCCTCCCTCAATACCTTGAGCACGTGTGTCCATTGCTCTCGCCTTTTCTTCCAGATCAAGAGTACCAATGAGATCCGGAATGGAAAACTCCTGTCTCTTATGCTTAAGTAAGGTAGCAAAGTTCCTCCATGAAGGAGGAAGCTTAGTGATGATACCCCCGGCAACAAACTTGTCCGGTAGCATGCAATTGAAGTGCTCAAGTTCTCTAGCAAATGACTGTATCTTGCTACTTCTCGAGCTTGCGTTGTATTCCCTCGAAGAGGAAGGGAGATGCAGCACAGTAGCATAAGTATTTCCCTTAGTTTTTGAGAACCAAGGTATCAATCCAGTAGGAGACCACGCGCGAGTCCCTCGCACCTGCACAAACAAATAAGAACTTTGCAGCCAACGCGATAAGGGGTTGTCAATCCCTTTACGGTCACTTACGAAAGTGAGATATGATAGACATGATAGTTTGATATTTTTGGTATTTTTTAGTTATAAGAACAAAAAGTAAAAGCGGAAAAAGTAAAGTAAGTGTAGATTGATATGTTGAGAATAGACCCGGGGGCCATAGTGTTCTCTAGTGGCTTCTCTCATGATAGCGATATCTATAGTGGGTAAACAAATTACCGTCGAGCAATTGATAGAAAAGCGAATAATTATGAGACTATCTAGGCATGATCATTATATATAGGCATCACATCCGAGACAAGTAGACCGAAACGATTCTGCATCTACTACTATTACTCCACACATCGACCGCTATCCAGCATGCATCTAGTGTATTGAGTTCATAAGAACAGAGTAACGCCTTAAGCAAGATGACATGATGTAGAGGGACAAACTAAAGCAATATGATATAAACCCCATCTTTTTATCCTCGATGGCAACAATACAATACGTGCATTGCTGCCCCTACTGTCACTGGGAAAGGACACCGCAAGATTGAACCCAAAGCCAAGCACTTCTCCCATTGCAAGAACTATAGATCTAGTAGGCCAAACCAAACCAATAATTTGAAGAGACTTGCAAGGATATTATAATCATACATAAAGAGTTCAGAGAAGAACCAAATTTTTCTCATAGATAATCTTGATCATAAACCCACAATTCATCGGATATCGACAAACACACCGCAAAACGAGATTACATCGAATAGATCTCCTCGAAGACTGAGGAGAACTTTGTATTGAGATCCAAAGAGAGAGAAGAAGCCATCTAGATACTAGCTATGGACCCGAAGGTCTGTGGTAAACTACTCACAACTCATGGTGTGGTGATGATGATGATGTAGAAGAACTCCGTGGAAGATCCCCCCTCCGGCGGAGCTCCGGAACAGGCCCAAAGATGGGATCTCACGGGAATAGAAGGTTACGGCGGTGGAACTAGGGTTTTCTCTGTTGTTCTGATGGTTTCGGGGTACGTAGGCATATATAGGAGGAAGGAGGGCACCAGGGGCCATACGTGGGGGCAACAAGGCAGGGGGCGCGCCCTAGGGGGGAGCCCCCCACCCTCGTGGGCACCAGATAAACCCTACTCCGTGGTTCTCAAGTCTCCCGTGCATGATTTTCTCCAAAAATATCTCCCCCGAAGGTTTCATTCCGTTTGGACTTCGTTTGATATCCCTTTTCTGTAAAACCCTGAAAATGCAAAAAACAACAATCTGGACTAGGCCTTTGGCTTAGTAGGTTAGTCCCAAAAATAATATAAAAGTGTATGACAAAGCCCATTAAACAACCAAAACATCATAAATAATAGCATGGAACAATAAAAAACTATAGATACGTTGGAGACGTATCAAGCATCCCCAAGCTTAATTCCTGCTCGTCCCCGAGTAGGTAAATGATAAAAACGGAATTTTTGATGTGAATGCTAACCAACATAGTTTTTCAATGTAATTCTCTTAATTGTGGCATGAATGTTCAGATCTGAAAGATTCAAGACAAAAGTCTATATTGACATAAGAAATAATAATACTTCAAGCATACTATCAAAGCAATCATGTCTTCTCAAAATACTATGGCTAAAGAAAGTTATGCCTACAAAATCATATGGTCTGGCTATGCTCCCTCTTCATCACACAAAATATTCATATCATGCACAACCCCGATTTCAGCCAAGCACTTGTTTTCATACTCTATTCTTTCAAACCTTTCAACTTTCACGAAATACATGAGCGTGAGCCATGGACATAGCACTATGGGTGGAATAGAGAGGTGGTTGTGGAGAAAAAAAAAGGAGGGAGATAGTCTCACATCGACTCGGCGTATCAACGGGCTATGGAGATGCCCATCAATAGATATCAATGTGAGTGAGTAGGGATTGCCATGCAACAGATGCACTAAAGCTAAAAATGTATGAAAGCTCAACAAAAGAAACTAGTGGGTGTGCATCCAACTTGCTTGCTCATGAAGACCTAGGGCATTTGAGGAAGCCCATCGTTGGAATATACAAGCCAAGTTCTATAATGAAAATTCCCGCTAGTATATGAAAATGACTAAACATGAGACTCTCTATCATGAAGAACATGGTGCTACTTTGAAGCACAAGTGTGGAAAAGGATAGTAGCAATTGTCCCTTCTCTCTTTTCTCTTTTTTTGGAGGGGCTTTCTCTTTTCTTTTTTATTTATTTAGCCCCTCTCTTTTTTTGGGCCATCTCCTTTTTTTATTGGCCTTTCCTCACATGGGACAATGCTCTAATAATGATGATCATCACACTTTTATTGATTTACAACTCGATACTAGAACAAAGTATGACTCTATATGAATGCCTCCGGCGGTGTACCGGGATATGCAATGAATAAAGAGTGACATGTATGAAAAATTATGCATGGTGGCTTTGCCACAAATACGATGTCAACTACATGATCATGCATGGCAGTATGACAATATGAAGCATGTCATATGAACAGAACGGTGGAAAGTTGCATGGCAATATATCTCGGAATGGCTATGGAAATGCCATGAGAGGTAGGTATGGTGGCTGTTTTGAGGAATATATATGGTGGCTGTTTTGAGGAAGGATATATAGTGGGTGTATGGTACCGGCGGAAGTTGCGCGGTACAAGAGAGGCTAGCAATGGTGGAAGGGTGAGAGTGTGTATAATCCATGGACTCAACATTAGTCATAAAGAACTCATATACTTATTGCAAAAATCTATGAGTCATCAAAACAAAGCAATCAACGCATGCTCCTAGGGGGGAGGTTGGTAGGAGTTAACCATCGCGCGCCCCGACCTCCACACAAAGGTTGACACTTTACAAATACCTCATGCTCTAACTTCGTCACATAGCGGTTCACCATACGTACATGCTACGGGATTCACTAACCTTAACACAAGTATTTCTCAATTTCATGATAACTCCACTAGCATGACTCTAATATCACTATCCTAATATCTCAAAACAATTATCAAGCATCCAACTTCTCATCATATTCAATGCACTTAGAGTGAAAGTTTTTACTACATTGATATTGGATGTCTATCATGTGAAGACTAGTTTTATAGCCTAAGCACATTACCATGCTGTTTTAATAGACTCTAAAAAGGATATAAGTGAATCATGAGAGTTCAACAATTTCTTCAGAATATTATCACCACCGTGCTCTAAAAGATATAAGTGAAGCACTAGAGCAAAAACTATTCAACTCAAAAGATATAAGTGAAGCAGATAGAGTGTTCTATCAACTCCTAGGACATATTTAACTCTCTCAAATAGGTGTGTCCATCAAGGATAATTTTGGAAAACTAACAAGCAAAGACTCAAATTATACAAGACACTCCAAGCAAAACACATATCAAGTGGTGAATAAAAATATAGCTCCGAGTATAGTTACCGATGGATGAAGACGAAAGAGGGGATGCCTTCCCGGGGCATCCCCAAGCTTAGGCTTTTGGTTGTCCTTGAATTTTACCTTGGGGTTCCATGGGCATCCCCAAGCTTAGGCTCTTGCTACTCTTTGTTCCATAGTCCATCAAAGCAATACTCAAAACTTGAAAACTTCACAACACAAAACTTAGACAAAAATCTCGTGAGCTCCGTTAGCATAAGAAAGCAAACCACTACTCAAAGGTACTGCAATGAATTCATTCTTTGTTTATATTGGTGTTAAACCTACTATATTCCAACTTCTCTATGGTTCATACTTCCCAATACTACTCATAGATGCATTGAAATAAGCAAACAACACACGAAAAACATAATCTGTCAAAAGCAGAATAGTCTGTAGTAATCTGCTGGTTTCGCATACTTCTGTAACTCCAAAAAATTCAAACTAAATTGATAAACGTGAGAAATTTGTCTATTAATCATCTGCAAAAAGAATCAACTAAATAGCACGTTCCAGTAAAATCTGATGACCATTAACGATTCTGTTTTTCACAGCAAGATCACATAAACTTCACACAAGTCTTCCCAAAGGTTCTACTTGGCACACACACTAAACAAAACACAAAACCACATCTAAACATAAGCTAGATGCAATATTTATTCCTAAACAGAAGCAAAAACAAAAAAAATATAAAATTGGGTTGCCTTCCAACAAGCGCTATCGTTTTACGCCCCTAGCTAGGCATGATACAAGGATAGATCTAGGTATTGCCATCTTTGGGAGGCAATCCATAAGTGGCTCTCATAATAGATTCATATGGTAATTTGATTTTCTTTCTAGGAAAGTGTTCCATGCCTTTCCTTAACGGAAATTGGAATCTATTATTTCCTTCCTTCATATCAATAATTGCACCAATCGTTCTAAGGAAAGGTCTACCAAGAATAATAGGACATGAAGGATTGCAATATATATCAAGAACGATGAAATCTACGGGCACATAATTCCTATTGGCAACAATAAGAACATCATTAATCTTTCCCATAGGTTTCTTAATAGTGGAATCCGCAAGATGCAAATTCAAAGAACAATCATCAAGCTCATGGAACCCTAGCAAATCACACAACGTTTTTGGGATAGTGGAGACACTTGCACCCAAATCACACAAAGCATAGCATTCATGATCTTTAATTTTTATTTTGATAGTAGGTTCCCACTCATCATAAAGCTTTCTAGGGATAGAAACTTCTAACTCAAGTTTTTCTTCATAAGATTGCATCAAAGCATCAACTATGTGTTTAGTAAAAGCTTTATTTTGACTATAAGCATGCATAGAATTTAGTACGGATTGCAACAAGGAAATACAATCAATCAAAGAGAAATTATCATAATTGAATCCCTTGAAATCCAAAGTAGTGGGTTCATCACTATGCAAAGTTTTAATCTCTTCACTCCCACTTTTAACAATTTTAGCATCAAGATCTAAAAACTCCGAATCATTGGGACACCTTAAAGTGGAATCATCTCCAATCCTATCTTCATCAAGATTTATACTAGAAAACAAGGATCTAATAGGAGACACATCAATAACTTTTAGATCTTCATCTTTATTTTCATGATAACTAGAAGAACACGCTTTTATATAATTCTCTCTTTTAGCACGCATCCTAGCGGTTCTCTCTTTGCATTCATCAATGGAAATTCTCATGGCCTTGAGAGACTCATTGATATCATGCTTAGGTGGGATAGATCTAAGTTTCAAAGAATCAACATCAAGAGTAATTCTATCCACACTTCTAGCCAATTCATCAATCTTAAGCATTTTTTTCTTCAAGCATAACATTGAAATTCTTTTGTGAAATCATAAACTCCTTAACACTAGTTTCAAATTCAGAAGGCATCTTTCCATAAGAGTTGTTGTAGGAATTAGCATAATTATTAGAGGAATTACTAGGAAAAGGCCTAGGATTAAAGTTCCCTCTATAAGCATTGTCACCAAAATTATTCCTACCAACAAAATTCACATCCAAAGATTCATTGTTATTTTCAATCAAAGTGGACAAAGGCATATCATTAGGATCAGAAGAAGCACTCTTAGCAGCAAATAATTTCATAAGTTCATCCATCTTTCCACTCAAAACACTAATCTCTTCAATAGCATGCACTTTTTTACTAGTAGATCTTTTGGTGTGCCATTGAGAATAATTAACCATAATATTATCTAGGAGTTTGGTAGCTTCTCCTAAGGTAGTTTCCTTGAAAGTGCCTCCTGCGGCCGAATCTAAAAAAATTCTAGAAGCAAAATTCAAGCCAACATAAAAGTTCTGAATAATCATCCATAAGTTCAAACCATGTTGTCGGTGTACAAAAAGAGGGGTACACTTTTTGTACCCCTATGACTGTGCACGGGTAGTCCGAGCCCCGGGCACCACCACACCAAGCACGGCAAGGGAGGTGAGCCAGGGTAAGACCAAAGCTCGATGGAGACTAAAGCCCAAAGCCAAGACCACAAAGAGCAAAGGGACGAAGCGGATTCCCCTGGAAAGATCCTTGCCGGGGGCAGCTTTAGCAGCCCCGGCAAGACCCTCGCCGCGGCAGCTCGCCCCATGCGTGCAGAGCGGATCACCCTTGAGTCCACTGCCCCCATGGGGCAAGGATTCGGGAGGCATCCCCGTGGTGGCATGCAGATCTTTGTGAAGACAGTCAAGGACAGATACGCACACTAAGAAGACGACGACCCTTGACGGGACCCCAGCCAAGGAGGACCACAAGGCCCCCGGCAAGCACCTTGCCGGGGATGACAGCAGGCGCCGTGGCAAGACCCTTGCCGGGGCCCCGGCAAGGCTCTTGCCGGGGACGTCCGCAGGGCCACCGTCAGGCCAACGCCAACTAAGCTTCCATCGCCCCATGCAGCTGCCGACCCAACCAGTAGGGCAGGCACCTGCGTGGCAACATGCAGATCTTCGTTGAGACCCGCCATTGCGCCACCTCAGCTGCCTGCCTGCCTACATGGCACCCCAGGCACCGCTGGCCAGGGCGCGTGTCAACACAAGGAGGAGCGGCGACGGACAAGACGGACGTCTCCCCTCGTCTTCGATAAAGCGAGGACACCTAAGCTAAGCGCATTAAATGCGCCTTGTCCTGTAATGCGAGGGATAACCTCGCATCACTGTACCCTTTCCACCTCCTGTGTGCCACTGTGGCAACCCCTTTTTCCTACAAAAGGAGGCCCGAGGCGACCAGGAGAAGGATTCGGCTTTTTAGAACTCCTCACGACTCGGCTTTCGGAGCTGATCACGCCCCATAGTTAGCTGAAGGACACAAACATATAATCCACCAAAGCAGGAGTAGGGTTTTACGCATCTTTGCGGCCCGAACCTGGGTAAAGGAACCGTGTGCTAACTGTTAGATCCGCTCTTCTCTCAACCCCGCGCCTCGCAACCGTAGTAGGGATTCTTGTGATCCCATAGGTGTCGATCCAAATACACCGACACATGTGTAGGGCAATTACGTATCATTAATTTCATTCTCTCCCAAGCTTGTGCATTATGCTCATGATCTAGTTTCTTAAAATTCATAATATCGTTTCTAAGAGAGATGATCTTAGCACGAGGGAAATACTTAGAGATAAAAGCATCTTTGCACTTATTCCACGAATCAATACTATTTCTAGGCAAAGAGGAAAACCAAGTTTTAGCACGATCTCTAAGTGAAAACGGAAATAACTTCAATTTAACAATATCGTTATCCATATCCCTTTTCTTTTGCATATCACACAAATCAACAAAGTTGTTTAGATGGGTAGCGGCATCTTCACTAGGAAGGCCGGAGAATTGATCTTTCATGACAAGATTCAACAAAGCAGCATTGATCTCACAAGATTCAGCATCGGTAATAGGAGCAATCAGAGTGCTAATAAAATCATTATTGTTGGTATTGGAGAAGTCACACAATCTGGTATTGTTCTGAGCCATAGTGACAAGCAAGCAATCCAACACACACAAGCAAACAAGAGGCAAGCGAACGATAAACACACGGTAGAAGAAGGGCAAATAAAATGGCAAGGGTGAAGTGGGGGAGAGGAAAACGAGAGGCAAAAAATGTAATGCGAAGGATAAGGGTTTGTGATATGTACTTGGTATATGACTTTTGCGTAAGCCTCCCTGGCAATGGCGCCAGAAATTCTTCTTGCTACTTCTCGAGCTTGCGTTGTATTCCCTCGAAGAGGAAAGAGAGATGCAGCACAGTAGCGTAATTATTTCCCTCAGTTTTTGAGAACCAAGGTATCAATCTAGTAGGAGACCACGCGCGAGTCCCTCGCACCTGCACAAACAAATAAGAACTTCGCAGCCAACGCGATAAGGGGTTGTCAATCCCTTTACAGTCACTTCCGAAAGTGAGATCTGATAGAGATGATAGTTTGATATTTTTTAGTTATAAGAACATAAAGTAAAATCGGAAAAAGTAAAGTAAGTGTAGATTGATATGTTGAGAATAGACCCGGGGACCATAGTGTTCTCTAGTGGCTTCTCTCATGATAGCGACATTCTACGGTGGGTAAACAAATTACAGTCGAGCAATTGATAGAAAAGCGAATAATTATGAGACTATCTAGGCATGATCATTATATATAGGCATCACGTCCGAGACAAGTAGACCGAAACGATTCTGCATCTACTACTATTACTCCACACATCGACCGCTATCCAGCATGCATCTAGTGTATTGAGTTCATAAGAACATAGTAACGCCTTAAGCAAGATGACATGATATAGAGGGATAAACTCAAGCAATATGATATAAACCCCATCTTTTTATCCTCGATGGCAACAATACAATACGTCCTTGCTGCCCCTACTGTGACTGGGAAAGGACACCGCAAGATTGAACCCAAAGCCAAGCACTTCTCCCATTGCAAGAACTATAGATCTAGTAGGCCAAACCAAACCAATAATTTGAAGAGACTTGCAAGGATATTATAATCATACATAAAGAGTTCAGAGAAGAACCAAATATTTTTCATAGATAATCTTGATCATAAACCCACAATTCATCGGATCTCGACAAACACACCGCAAAAAGAGATTACAACAAATAGATCTCCTCGAAGACCGAGGAGAACTTTGTATTGAGATCCAAAGAGAGAGAAGAAGCCATATAGATACTAGCTATGGACCCGAAGGTCTGTGGTAAACTACTCACAACTCATGGTGATGCGATGATGATGATGTAGAAGCACTCCGTGGAAGATCCCCCCTCCGGTGGAGCTCCGGAACAGGCCCCGAGATGGGATCTCACAGGAACAGAAGGTTACGGCGGTGGAACTAGGGTTTTCTCTGTTGTTCTGATGGTTTCGGGGTACGTAGGCATATATAGGAGGAAGGAGGGCACCAGGGGCCAGACGTGGGGCCCACGAGGTAGGGGGCGCGCCCTGGGGGGAGCCCCCCACCCTCGTGGGCACCACGTAAACCCTACTCCGTGGTTCTCAAGTCTCCCATGCGTGATTTTCTCCAAAAATATCTCTCCCGAAGGTTTCATTCCGTTTGGACTCCGTTTGATATCCCTTTTCTGTAAAACCCTGAAACAGGCAAAAAACAGCAATCTGGACTGGGCCTTTGGGTTAGTACGTTAGTCCCAAAAATAACATAAAAGTGTATGACAAAGGCCATTAAACATCCAAAACATCATAAATAATTGCATGGAACAATCAAAAATTATAGATACGTTGGAGACGTATCATATCTCATGAGCTTGCTCAACCACGGAGCGCTCTTCAGTCATCCTGTAAACATAGAATTGCTCCATGATGTATAGCTCAGTGCCGGCATCCGAGACCCCAAACTTGGTCTCGAGTGCGTCCCACATATCTTTTCCATTATCAATTGACGCATAAGCATCAACTATGTTCTCACCAAGAACACTCAAGAGAGCAGCCCTAAACAGGGTATTGCTGCTTCTTGAGCTTGCATTGTATTCCCTCGAAGAGGAAAGGGAGATGCAGCACAGTAGTGTAAGTATTTCCCTCAGTTTTTTAGAACCAAGGTATCAATCCAGTAGGAGACCACGTGCCAGTCCCTCGCACCTGCACAAACAAATAAGAACTTCGCAACCAACGCGATAAGGGGTTGTCGATCCCTTTACGGTCACTTACGAGAGTGAGATCTGATAGAGATGATAGTTGATATTTTTGGTTCAATAAAACAGCAAATAAAAGCGGTAAAAGTAAAGTAGATGTAGATTGATATGTTGAGAATTGACCCGGGGGCCATAGTTTTCTCTAGTGGCTTCTCTCATGATAGCAATATTCTACGGCGGGTAAACAAATTACTGTCGAGCAATTGATAGAAAAGCGAATAATTATGAGACTATCTAGGCATGATCATTGTATATAGGCATCACATCTGAGACAAGTAGACCAACTCCTGCTTGCATCTACTACTATTACTCCACACATCGACCGCTATCCAGCATGCATCTAGTGTATTGAGTTCATACGAACAGAGTAACGCCTTAAGCAAGATGACATGATGTAGAGGGATAAACTCAAGCAATATGATGAAAACCCCATCTTTTTATCCTCGATGGCAACAATACAATACGTGCCTTGCTGCCCCTACTGTCACTGGGAAAGGACACCGCAAGATTGAACCCAAAGCCAAGCACTTCTCCCATTGCAAGAACTATAGATCTAGTAGGCCAAACCAAACCAATAATTCGAAGAGACTTGCAAGGATACTATGAGCACACATAAAAAGTTCAGAGAAGAACCAAATATCTTTCATAGATAACCTTGATCATAAACTCACAATTCATTAGATCTTGACAAACACACCGCAAAGAGATATTACGTCGAATATATCTCCTCGAAGACCGAGGAGAACTTTGTATTGAGATCCAGAGAGAGAGAGATAAAGCCATCTAGATACTAGCTATGGACCCGAAGGTCTGTGGTAAACTACTCACAACTCATGGTGAGGGCGATGATGATGATGATGAAGGCCTCCGTGATGGACCCCCCTTCGGTGGAGCTGCGGAACAGGCTCCAAGATGGGATCTCCACAGGAACAGAAGCTACGGCGGTGGAATTAGGATTTTCTCTCTGTATATGGAGTTTCTGGGGTACATGGACTTATATAGGAAGAAGGAGGGAAACGGGGGCCACACGAGGAGGCCTCGAGGCAGGGGGGCGCACCCCCACCCTCGAGGGCGGCTCCTCGATCCTCTGACGTGGTTCTCAAGCTTCATGGGCGTGATTTTCTCCCAAAATATCTCTCGCGAAGGTTTCATTCCGTTTGGACTCCGTTTGATATTCTTTTTATGTAAAACCCTGAAATAGGCAAAAAAACAGCAATCTGGACTGGGCCTTTGGGTTAGTAGGTTAGTCCCAAAAATGATATAAAAGTGAATGATAAATCCCATTAAACATCCAAGACTTCATAAATAATAGAATGGAACAATCAAAAATTATAGATACGTTGGAGACGTATCAGGTATCCATTTTCAGAAAAGCTTGTTCCTATTGAGCATCATAATCTCCTTCAGGTTTGCCAAGAGTGGCGTCATAGCAACTCGTGGTTTGAAACCATAAGACCGCTCTCACGCGCCACCTCTTATAGTGGATACCCTCGAACACAGGAGGTCTCATGTGTTGGGTAATGTAGTATTTCAAAAAAAATCCTACGATCACACAAGATCTATCTACTAGAAGCATAGCAACGAGAGGGGAGAGTGTGTCTACGTACCCTCGTAGACCGTGAGCGGAAGCGTCTAGTGACGCGATTGATGTAGTCGAACTTCTTCGCGATCCAACCGATCAAGCACCGAACGTACGGAGCCTCCGCGTTCAGCACACGTTCAGCTTGATGATGTCCCACGAGCTCTTGTTCCAGTAGAACCTCGCGGGAGAGTTTCGTCAGCACGACGGCGTGGTGACGGAGATGATGAAACTACCGGCGCAGGGCTTCGTCTAAGCACTGCAACGATATGACCGAGGTGTGTTTCTGTGGAGAGGGGCACCGCACACGGTTGCGAGAGATCAACTTGATCAACTTGTGTCTCTAGAGGTGCCCCCTGCCCCCGTATATAAAGGAGCAAGGGGGGAGGCCGGCCGGCCCCTATGGCGCACCCTAGAGGGCCAATCCTACTATGAATAGGATTCCAATCCTATTCCTAGTAGGAATCCACCAAGAGGGAGAGAGGGGGGAGGAAGGAGAGCGAGAGGGAGAAGGAAAGGGGTGCCCCCCTCCTTTCCTTGTCCAATTCGGACCAAGGGGGAGGGGCGCGCGGCCCAGCCCTGGCCGGCCCTCTCTCTCACCACTAAGAGCCCAAGTGGCCCATTAGTTCCCCCGGGGGGTACCGATACCCCTCCGGCACTCCGGTTTAATCCGAAACTTTTCCGGAACACTTCCGGTGTCCGAATATAGTCGTCCAATATATCAATCTTTACGTCTCGAACATTCCGAGACTCCTCGTCATGTTCGTGATCGCATCCGGTACTCCAAACTACCTTCGTTACATCAAAACTCATAAACTCATAATACCGATCGTCATCAAACGTTAAGCGTGCGAACCCTACGGGTTCGAGAACTATGTAGACATGACCGAGACTCTTCTCCGGTCAATAACCAATAGCCGAACCTGGATGCTCATATTGGCTCCTACATATTCTTCGAAGATCTTTATCGGTCAAACCGCATAACAACATATGTTGTTCCCTTTGTCATCGGTATGCTACTTGCCGGAGATTCGATCGTCGGTATCTCAATACCTATTTCAATCTTGTTACCGACAAGTCTCTTTACTCATACCGTAATACATCATCTCGTGACTAAATCATTAGTCATTTGCTTGCAAGGCTTATTATGATGTGCATTACCGAGAGGGCCCAGAGATACCTCTCCGACACTCGGAGTGACAAATCCTATTCTTGATCTATGCCAACACCACGAACACTTTCGGAGACACCTGTAGAGCATCTTTATAATCACACAGTTACGTTGTGACATTTGATAGCACACAAGGTGTTCCTCCGGTATTCGGGAGTTGCATAATCTCATAGTCATAGGAACATGTATAAGTCATGAAGAAAGCAATAGCAGTAAAACAAAATGATCATAGTGCTAAGCTAACGGATGGGTCTTGTCCATGACATCATTCTCCTAATGATGTGATCTCTTTGATCAAATGACAACTCATGTCTATGGCTAGGAAACATAACCATCTTTGATCAATGAGCTAGTCTAGTAGAGGCATACTAGGGACATACTGTTTTGTCTATGTATTCACACATGTACTAAGTTTCCGGTTAATACAATTCTAGCATGAATAAAAGACATTTATCATGATATAAGGAAATACAAATAACATCTTTATTATTGCCTCTAGGGCATATTTCCTTCAGTCTCCCACTTGAACTAGTGTCAATAATCTAGATTACAAAGTAATGATTCTAACACCCATGGAGTCTTGGTGCTGATCATGTTTTGCCCGTGGTAGAGGCTTAGTCAACGGGTCTGCGACATTCAGATCCATATGTATCTTGCAAATTTCTATGTCTCCCTCCTTGACTTGATCTCAGATGGAATTGAAGCGTCTTTTGATGTGCTTTGGTCTCTTGTGAAACCTGGATTCCTTCGCCAAGGCTATTGCTCCAGTGTTGTGACAAAAGATTTTCATTGGACCCGATGCACTAGGTATTATTCCTAGATCGGATATGAACTCCTTCATCCAGACTCCTTCATTTGCTGCTTCCGAAGCAGCTATGTATTCCGCTTCACACGTAGATCCCGCCACGACGCTCTGCTTGGAACTGCACCAACTGACAGCTCCACCGTTCAATAAAAATACATATCCGGTTTGTGACTTAGAGTCATCCGGATCAGTGTCAAACTTGAATCAACGTAACCATTTACGACGAGCTCTTTGTCACCTCCATACACGAGAAACATATCATTTGTCCTTTTCAGGTACTTCTGGATGTTCTTGACCGCTGTCCAGTGATCCACTCCTGGATTACTTTGATACCTCCGTGTTAAACTTATAGCAAGGCACACATCAGGTCTGTTACACAGCATTGCATACATGATAGATCCTATGGCTGAGGCATAGGGAATGACTTTCATTTTCTCTCTATCTTCTGCAGTGGTCGGGCATTGAGTCTTACTCAACTTCACACCTTGTAACACAGGCAAGAACCCTTTCTTTGACTGATCCATTTTTAACTTCTTCAAAACTTTATCAAGGCATGTGCTTTGTGAAAGTCCAATTAAGCGTCTTGATCTATCTCTATAGATCTTAATGCCTAATATGTAAGCAGCTTCACCGAGGTCTTTCATTGAAAAATTCTTATTCAAGTATCCTTTTATGCTATCCAGAAATTCTATATCATTTCCAATCAACAATATGTCATCTACATATAATATCAGAAATGCTACAGAGCTCCCACTCACTTTCTTGTAAATACAGGCTTCTCCAAAAGTCTGTATAAAACCATATGCTTTGATCACCTCATCAAAGCATATATTCCAACTCCGAGATGCTTGCACCAGTCCATAGATGGATCGCTGGAGCTTGCACACTTTGTTAGCATCTTTAGGATCGACAAAACCTTCTGGTTGCATCATATACAACTCTTCTTTGAGATATCCATTCAGGAATGCAGTTTTGACATCCATTTGCCAGATTTCATAATCATAAAATGCAGCAATTGCTAACATGATTCGGATAGACTTAAGCATCGCTACGGGAGAGAAAGTGTCATCGTAGTCAACTCCTTGAACTTGTCGAAAACCTTTCGCAACAAGTCAAGCTTTGTAAACAGTAACATTACCGTCAGCGTCGGTCTTCCTCTTGAAGATCCATTTATTTTCGATGGCTTGCCGATCATGGGGCAAGTCAACCAAAGTCCACACTTTGTTCTCATACATGGATCCCATCTCGGATTTCATGGCCTCAAGCCATTTTGCGGAATCTGGGCTCATCATCGCTTCCTCATAGTTCGCAGGTTCATGATGGTCTAGTAACATGACTTCCAGAACTGGGTTGCCGTACCACTCTGGCACGGAACGCACTCTGGTTGATCTACGAAGTTCAGCAGAAACTTGATCTGAAGTTTCATGATCATCATCATTAGCTTCCTCACTAATTGGTGTAGGAATCACTGGAACCAGTTTCTGTGATGTACTACTTTCCAATTCGGGAGAAGGTACAATTACCTCATCAAGTTCCACTTTCCTCCCACTCACTTCTTTTGAGAGAAACTCCTTCTCTAGCAAGGATCCATTCTCAGCAACAAATATCTTGCCTTCGGATCTGTGATAGAAGGTGTACCCAACAGTCTCCTTTGGGTATCCTATGAAGACACATTTCTCCGACTTGGGTTCGAGCTTATCAGGTTGAAGCTTTTTCACATAAGCATCGCAGCCCCAAACTTTAAGAAACGACAACTTTGGTTTCTTGCCAAACCACATTTCATAAGGCGTCGTCTCAATGGATTTAGATGGTGCCCTATTTAACGTGAATGCAACTGTCTCTAAAGCATAACCCCAAAACGATAGTGGTAAATCGGTAAGAGACATCATAAACCGCACCATATCTAATATAGTACGGTTACGACGTTCGGACACACCATTACGCTGTGGTGTTCCGGGTGGCGTGAGTTGTGAAACAATTCCACATTGTTTCAAATGAAGACCAAACTCGTAACTCAAATATTCACCTCCACGATCTGATCGTAGAAACTTTATTTTCTTGTTACGATGATTCTCTACTTCACTCTGAAATTCTTTGAACTTTTCAAATGTTTCAGACTTGTGCTTCATCAAGTAGATATACCCATATCTGCTTAAATCATCAGTGAAGGTCAGAAAATAACAATACCCACCACGAGCTTCAACACTCATTGGTCCACATACATCGGTATGTATGATTTCCAACAAATCTGTTGCTCGCTCCATTGTTCCGGAGAACGGAGTTTTAGTCATCTTGCCCATGAGGCATGGTTCGCAATTACCAAGTGATTCATAATCAAGTGATTCCAAAAGTCCATCACTGTGGAGTTTCTTCATGCGTTTTACACCAATATGACCTAAACGGCAGTGCCACAAATAAGTTGCACTATCATTATTAACCTTACATCTTTTGGCTTCAATATTATGAATATGTGTATCACTACGATCGAGATCCAACAAAAATAGACCACTCTTCAAGGGTGCATGACCATAAAAGATATTACTCATATAAATAGAACAACCATTATTCTTTGATTTAAATGAATAATCGTCTCGCAATAAACAATATCCAGATATAATGTTCATGCTTAACGCTGGAACCAAATAATAATCATTTAGGTCTAAAACTAATCCCGAAGGTAGATGTAGAGGTAGCGTGCCGACGGCGATCACATCGACTCTGGAACCATTTCCCACGCGCATCGTCACCTCGTCCTTAGCCAATCTTCGTTTAATCCGTAGTCCCTATTTTGAGTTACAAATATTAGCAACCGAACCGGTATCAAATACCCAGGTACTACTACGAGCATTAGTAAGGTACACATCAATAACATGTATATCACATATACCTTTGTTCACCTTGCCATCCTTCTTATCCGCCATATACTTGGGGCAGTTCCGCTTCCACTGTCCAGTCCCTTTGCAGTAGAAGCACTCAGTTTCAGGCTTGGCTCCAGACTTGGGTTTCTTCGTGGGAGTAGCAACTGTCTTGCTATTCTTCTTGAAGTTCCCCTTCTTTCCCTTGCCCTTTTTCTTGAAACTAGTGGTCTTGTTAACCATCAACACTTGATGCTCCTTTTTGATTTCTACCTCCACAGCTTTGAGCATAGCGAAGAGCTCGGGAATTGTCTTCTGCATCTCTTGCATGTTATAGTTCATCATGAAGCATTTATAGCTTGGTGGCAGTGATTGAAGAACTCTATCAATAACACTATCTTCGTCAACTTTGCATCCAAGTTGAGTCATATGATTGTAGTACCCAGACATATGGAGCAAGTGTTCATTGATAGAACTATTCTCCTCCATCCTGCAGCTGTAGAACTTATTGGAAATCTCATATTTCTCAATCCGGGCATTTGCTTGAAATATTAACTTCAACTCCTGGAACATCTCATATGCTCCATGATGTTCAAAACGTCGTTGAAGTCCCGGTTCTAAGCCGTAAAGCATGGCACACTGAACTATCGTGTAGTCATCAGACCACGTCTACCAGACGTTCAAAGCGTCTACATTAGCGGGAGGGGGCTTGTCACCTAGCGGTGCTTCAAGGACATAATTCTTCTGAGCAGCAATGAGGATAATCCTCAAGTTAAGGACCCAGTCCGTGTAATTGCTACCATCATCTTTCAAGTTAGTTTTCTCTAGGAATCCATTAAAATTCAAAGGAACGGTAGCACGGGCCATTGATCTACAACAACATAGATATGCAAAAAACTATCAGGACTAAGTTCATGATAAATTAAAGTTCAATTAATCATATTACTTAAAGAACTCCCACTTAGATAGACATCCCTCTGGTCATCTAAATGATCACGTGATCCAAATCAACTAAACCATGTCCGATCATCACGTGAGATGGAGTAGTTTTCAATGGTGAACATCGTATGAGGATCATATCTACTATATGATTCACGCTCGACCTTTCGGTCTCCAGTGTTCCGAGGCATGTATGTACATGCTAGACTCGTCAAGTTTAACCCGAGTATTCTGCGTGTGCAAAACTGGCTTACACCCGTTGTATGTGAACGTAGAGCTTATCACACCCGATCATCACGTGGTGTCTCGGCACGACGAACTTTCGCAATGGTGCATACTCAGGGAGAACACTTATACCTTGAAATTTAGTGAGAGATCATCTTATAATGCTACCGTCGTACTAAGCAAAATAAGAAGCATAATAAGATAAACATCACATGCAATCAAAATATGTGACATGATATGGCCATCATCATCTTGTGCTTTTGATCTCCATCTCCAAGGCACAGTCATGATCAACATCGTCACCGGCGCGACACCTTGATCTCCATCGTAGCATCGTTGTCGTCTCGCCAACTATTGCTTCCACGACTATCGCTACCGCTTAGCGATAAAGTAAAGCAATTACATGGCGACTGTATTTCATACAATAAAGCGACAACCATATGTCTCCTGCCAGTTGCCGATAACTTTACAAAACATGATCATCTCATACAATAACGTATAACTCATCACGTCTTGACCATATCACATCACAACATGCCCTGCAAAAACAAGTTTGACGTCCTCTACTTTGTTGTTGCAAGTTTTACGTGGCTGCTACGGGCTTAGCAAGAACCGTTCTTACCTACGCATACAAAAACCACAACGATTTTTCGTCAAGTATGTGCTATTTTAACCTTCACAAGGACCGGGCAGAGCCACACTTGATTCAGCTAAAGTGAGAGAGACAGACATCCGCCAGTCACCTTTAAGCAACGAGTGCTCGTAACGGTGAAACCAATATCGCGTAAGCGTACGTGTAATGTCGGTCCAGGCCGCTTCATCTCATAATACCGCCAAAACAAAGTATGACATGCTGGTAAGCAGTATGACTATTATCGCCCACAACTCATTGTGTTCTACTCGTGCATATCATCTACGCATAGACCTGGCTCATGATACCACTGTTGGGTAACGTAGTATTTAAAAAAAAAATCTATGATCATGAAAAAACTATCTACTAGAAGCATAGAACCGAGAGGGGAGAGTGTGTCTACATACCCTCGTAGACCGTGAGCGGAAGCGTTTAGTGACGCGGTTGATGTAGTCGAACTTCTTCGCGATCCAACCAATCAAGCACCAAACGTACGGAGCCTCCGCGTTCAGCACACGTTCAGCTTGATGACATCCCACGAGCTCTTGATCCAGTAGAACCTTGCGGGAGAGTTTCGTCAGCACGACGGCGTGGTGACGGAGATGATGAAACTACTGGCGCAGGGCTTTGCCTAAGCACTGCAACGATATGACCGAGGTGTGTTTCTGTGGAGAGGGGCACCGCACACGGTTGGAAGAGATCAACTTGATCAACTTGTGTCTCTAGAGGTGCCCCTGCCCCCGTATATAAAGGAGCAAGGGGGGAGGCCGGCCGGCCCCTGTGGCGCGCCCTAGAGGGCCAATCCTACTAGGAATAGGATTCCAATCCTATTCCTAGTAGGAATCCACCAAGAAGGAGAGAGGGGGAAGGAAGGAGAGGGAGAGGGAGAAGGAAAGGGGCGCCGCCCCCCTCCTTTCCTTGTCCAATTCGAAACAAGGGGGAGGGGCCCGCGGCCCAGCCCTAGCCGGCCCTCTCTCTCACCACTAAGGGCCCAAGTGGCCCATTAGTTCCCTCGGGGGGTACCGATACCCCTCCGGCACTCCGATTTAATCCGAAACTTTTTCAGAACACTTACGGTGTCCGAATATAGTCGTCAAATATATCAATCTTTACATCTCGGACATTCCGAGACTCCTTGTCATGTCCGTGATCTCATCCAGGACTCCGAACTACCTTCAGTAGATCAAAACTCATAAACTCATAATACCGATCGTCATCAAACGTTAAGCGTCCAGACCCTACGGGTTCGAGAACTATGTAGACATGACCGAGACTCATCTCCGATCAATAACCAATAGCGGAACCTGGATGCTCATATTGGCTCCTACATATTCTTCGAAGATCTTTATCGGTCAAACCGCATAACAACATATGTTGTTCCCTTTGTCATGGGTATGTTACTTGCCTGAGATTCGGTCGTCGGTATCTCATTACCTAGTTCAATCTCGTTACCGGCAAGTCTCTTTACTCATACCGTAATACATCATCTTGTGACTAACTCATTAGTCATTTGCTTGCAAGGCTTATTATGATGTGCATTACCGAGAGGGCCCAGAGATACCTCTCCGACACTCGGAGTGACAAATCCTATTCTTGATCTATGCCAACACCACGAACACTTTCAGAGACACCTGTAGAGCATATTTTAATCACCCAGTTACATTGTGACGTTTGATAGCACACAAGGTGTTCCTCCGGTATTCGGGAGTTGCATAATCTCATAGTCATAGGAACATGTATAGGTCATGAAGAAAGCAATAGCAGTAAAACTAAACGATCATAGTGCTAAGCTAACGGATGGGTCTTGTCCATCACATCATTCTCCTAATGATGTGATCTCTTTGATCAAATGGCGACTCATGTCTATGGCTAGGAAACATAACCATCTTTGATCAATAAGCTAGTCTAGTAGAGACATACTAGAGACATACTGTTTTGTCCATGTATTCACACATGTATTTAGTTTCCGGTTAATACAATTCTAGCATGAATAAAAGATATTTATCATGATATAAGGAAATACAAATAACATCTTTATTATTGCCTCTAGGGCATATTTCCTTCATCATGGAAGCAGCAAAACCACTTGGGGTAAATTTCCTATAATAAGGTTTTTGGATTGTTGGAAATATGAGCAATTTACCATATAATTTTATGAACAGAAATATTAGATAAAATATGACTAATATAATAGAGATGGAGCAAGTCATGTAATCTAGCAGAGTGATAGAAAATAGCATTTGTACATGTGAACTAAAGTAGAACTCATGTAGAACAGAGAATAGAACAAGATAAACTAGAGCAAGAAACTATCGCATGATCTTAAACAGAGAGATCATGGAGACGTACAAAGCAGCGGCAGAAGCCCCGGTCTTGGGTGCGGTGTCCTCGCCGGCCATGTCGTCGAAGAGGTTGTTGACGTTGGGGAAGATATTGTCGTCGGGGAAGTATTCATCGGCGACCGGATCGACCGTGATGAATCAGCCAGTAGTCGCGCTGAGCACTCCCCAAAAACCTTATCACCCTTCTCCCATACATGACTCAAAAGGTGTGGTTTCAGAGGCCTACTGTCCCGACCTGCGGTGCACGCTGCAAGCCGGGATGAGGAAGACAACAGTAGCACAGAGATGGAACCGGTGGCGAGAGGAAGGAGTACTTCTGGTGCGTCTCTCTAAGAGGAGCGACCTCCCTTATATAGGCGCAAGAGAAGAAGGTGAGAGGCTGTGCCGGGAGCTGAAGAGAACGAGGGAGATGAAACGAACAGACAGCAACCGAAGGGTGCAGCGTTCGTATTCAATGTCCACTACAGCAAAAACTTTCAACTTCCGACTGGCCTTTCGTATACCCGTCGTGCGTGGCAAAAATTAGACATCGGCTCATTCCCGCAACCCACGTCGTGGCGAAGCGGGCGGCGGAGGAGGAGCGCGCGTGGATGTCCCTCTTGTTCTCATGCTCGTACAAGTGGGGAAAGAACCTCCCTTATAAGGAGGCCCAACTCCCTTTGAACTAGCAATGTGGGACTAAACTTTAGTAGTGCCCCTTGCCTTGCACGAATGAGCTAAGTGGACCTCTAGGATTTATTAGGAATTCTGAAATTGCTATTGGCCTGGCCCAAAATAGACTAAAATTCCAGCAGGTTTCACGGACCCCTTCCTCTAATCCTCTCGGCCCCCCGATTTTCAGGTGGGTGGGGCCCCTTCCTTTCCCTTAACCTAATCACCATTTGTCAAGTCATAATGACCCTGTAAAACACCCGTAATCATCTGCGAATGTAGCATTACCGCACTAGGAGTGACGTTTGGTTCTGGCGCAACCATTGGTCTCAAAGTTTTTCAACGCAAAACGCGTACGAGATACTGCCCACGTCTAGTAGCATGAAACAACATCAAATCTGCATGTTGACTACTCGATCGGTCCACCCAGAATGTCAAGCTGACAAGGAAAAGTTTGCGATGCATGCATAACTCAAGATCTCTTGGCTTTGGTATTATGTAGCATTGCGTATAGTTCACCCGAAAGCTAAATCTGATTAGGAAAACCAACAATTTACTTATATTTAACAGTAATTCCTGACATGCATCATTTTTTCCCATCTTGGAACCATATACGTGGCTTGTCCTGGACATCATTTTAATAAACTGCCTCGTAGAGTATTTAATAAAAGTAGTGCAATGAAGCCAAAATATAAGCTTGGCGTCAACAATGCATCTATATCACATTGAATGGGTTGTGTTTATTATTGTCAATCTGTCATCTCTTTATTCAGTTCAAACAGAGGATCAGATGATATGTCTTATATTTTGAGAAGCTATATATATTCATGCATATCATTACGAACAACAACATGTGTGTCATTACTCTAAGGAGTCTAGTCTACTTTATTTCACTTATGTGTATAGAAACAATGTTCACTTGAATTGTGTAGGGTGGTTCAAGTCGAGAGATCAATGTTGCAATTTCTGAAAGGGAGGCGCCGGTTAAGTGTCGGCCATCCACGACAAAGTAATGCCTCGCGCATGCCATGTAGGAGGGTGCCTTGGATGAGGAACAAAGTGCATTGTGTTGAATATATTAGCAATTCATTATATGGTTTAATCCGAAATATCATAAAATTAATCATGACAGAAGCAACTAAAGCGAGCATGCAAATATCTAGTACAATGGGGAAACAGATCCAATCTACGGCAAGTACTAGACATAGAAATTGTAGCGAGATCTGATACAGATGAGAGAGAGATGCATACGTTGCAGCAGCTGTAGTAGCGGCTGTGTTGTCTCCGGTCTGGGCCATGTCGTCGTCGAGGAAGAGGTTGCCGATGTCGGGGAAGAAGTCGTCGTTGGGGAAGTGATCGCTGTCAGCAGTCGAGCGAGAGCTCTCCCCAAAAACCTGATCGCCCCTCTCCCGTACAGGATCGCAAGAGGCGGGGTTCCGGAGGCCTGCTGTCCCTTCTTCTGGTGCACGCCGGAAGGAGGGATGGAGAAGGCTTGAGTGGCGGCGCAATATTTTGGAACGGTGAGAAACCATACGAAAACAACCTACTCCCAAGGCTGGCTTGGTACGGGTTTATATAGTGTATGTTGGGAGTCAAAGCAGCCGCCATAAACGCGTCCGTTTATGATTTAGAAACTGCCGTACTTAACACGTCCGTTTATGAAATAGAAACAGTAACAATAAACGCGTTTGTTAATGAGTCAGAAACGGTCGTAATAACCGCGTCTGTTAATGAAATAGAAACAGCCCCAATAAACGCGACCATTACTAATTAATCAATGAGTCATTAATTTTCCCAATTAACAAAATAATAATGTGTCAATGAGAATTTCTGAATTTATTTGGACTAGTAAATACTAGTAAATTCCAACAATCCCCCACAAAATCTCATAGACACATCTCCTCATTTTTAAGTTCCAAAGCATTGTTTATATACCGGTACTTAGTGGAGACTGTTAAGTTGAACTTCCACCTAGAATGTTATGTTACACTAATTCACAACTTGGATAGTGGACTATGCCTTGAACTACAAGTTTGCTGTGATACCAGTTTCACACAACGTCTAGACCGATACTAGGCTGCCGCAAGGCTTCCCCGCGGTTGGAGCTTATGCGTCATACTCCGAAGGCCTTTCATGAGTTTATTAGAGAACACCCAATTCTCACAGATTGCGACGTTCAACAATCAAGCTCATATAGGTGAGTTCCTCAAGAGATGCTCTGTAGGACACATCTCCGCTTATATAAGTAAACCACTTGGAACACATTAAGACAAATGTCAACCTACCATACAGATTGGGAGAATATTGCATCTTCACGGAGTGGGATAAAATATAAGAATACTCTCCTCTCATCTTACCAACAGCTTGTCTCTTACTTCTAATTCACGGGATCTCCGATCACATAGAGTAGGTTACCACTGTGGACAACTCATACCGTGGGTCTCAAACCCATCTCCCTCGATGCATTATCTATCACATTATGTGATAAACCCTTTGTGAAGGGATCTGCCAAGTTCATAGTCGTTTGGATATATTCCACTGTAATAACTCCGGAGTTTTTCAGTTTCCTGACAGATTTCAATCTCCTCTTCACATGCCTTGATGACTTCATATTATCCTTAGAACTGTTCACTTTGATGATCACGGTTTGATTATCACAGTTCATTAGGATCGCGGGTATTGGTTTTTCAACCACAGGCAAGTCCATCAAAAGCTCACGAAGCCACTCTGCTTCAACAGTGGATGTATCTAATGCTGCGAGTTCTGCTTCCATAGTTGACCTCGTTAAGATGGTCTGCTTGCAAGACTTCCAAGAAACAGCGCCACCACCAAGTGTAAATAAATAACCACTAGTGGCCTTAATCTCATCAGCATCAGATATCCAATTAGAATCACTATAGCCTTCCAGAACCCTCGGGTTTCCGGTATAGTGAATTCCATAGCTCGCTGTGCCTTTTAAATAGCGCATAACTCTCTCAAGCGCACGCCAATGATCATCTCCCGGATTGGAAACAAACCGGCTCAATTTGCTCACAGCAAAAGAGATGTCAGGCCTCGTGGCACTCGCCAAATACATAAGCGAGCCTATAATCTGAGAATATCTCAGTTGATCTCTAGCAATCCGTCGATTCTTTCAAAGCAACACACTAGGATCATATGGAGTTGGAGAAGGCTTACAGTCGCTATACCCGAAGCGACTCAAGACCTTTTCCACATAGTGAGATTGAAGCAGTGTAATCCCACCATTATCATCTCTCAGCAGCTTGATGTTCAAGATAACATCAGCCACTCCTAGATCCTTCATCTCAAAACAACGAGATAAGAAATCCTTAACTTCCTTAATTAAATCAAGATTGGTTCCAAATATCAGTATGTCGTCGACATATAGACAAAGAATAACTCCCTCGCCCCCACCATGGCGATAGTACACACATTTGTCAACTTCGTTTACAACAAAGCCTTCAGAAGTCAAAGTCCTTTCAAACTTCTCGTGCCATTGCTTAGGAGCTTGCTTGAGGCCATATAATGACTTCAATAACTTACACACTTTTCCTTCCTGACCGGGCACTACGAAACCGTCTGGCTGCTCCATATAAATTTCCTCATCCAACTCTCCATTAAGGAAAGCTGCCTTAACGTCCATTTGATGAACGAGAAGACCATTCGAGGCAGCCAAAGACAGTAGCACTCGGATAGTGGTCAATCTAGCCACAGGTGAGTAAGTATCAAAGAAGTCTTCACCTTCTTTCGGAGTATAACCCTTGGCCACAAGCCTTGCCTTGTACTTTTCAATTGTACCATCAGGCCTAAGCTTTTTCTTGAACACACACTTACACCCTACAGGTTTACACCCATAGGGACGATCGGTGATCTCCCAGGTTCCGTTAGCCAGGATGGAATCCATCTCGCAACGGACAGCCTCTTTCCAGTAGTCAGCATCAAGAGATGCATAGGCTTCTGAAATAGTCCTAGGTGTGTCATCCACGAGGTACACAATGAAATCATTACCAAAGGATTTTGCAATCCTCTGTCTCTTGCTCCTAACAGGAACTTTATTGTCATCCTCCAAGGGATTCTCAACGTGTTCTATTGGAATGGTGGGTTCAGGAATCTCAGTTATTTCCTGACTCGATAAAATAGGTATTTCCTGATTTGATGAGCTAGCCATATCCTTCATAGGAAATATGTTCTCAAAGAAAGTCGCATCATTCGACTCCATAATCGTACCGACATGCATGTCGGATACCTCAGATTTTACTACCAAAAATCTATAACCGATGCTATTAAAAGCATAGCCCAGAAGAACACAATCTACGGTTTTAGGTCCAAGCTTGCGCTTCTTGGGAATTGGTATATTGACTTTCGCCAAACAACCCCAAGTACGTAAGTAAGAGAGTTTCAATCTTTTCCTTTCCCATTCCTCAAATGGAGTAATGGTTTTATTCTTTGTGGGAACTCGGTTTAGGACATGACATGCAGTCATTAGCGCCTCCCCCCACCATGCCTTGGAGAGACCCAAAGTGTCTAACATGGCGTTAACCAAATCAGACAGAGTTCGGTTCTTTCTTTCAGCCACCCCATTTGACTGAGGTGAATAGGGAGGCGTCCTCTCATGGATAATACCATGTTCCGCACAAAACGAATTGAATTCATTTGAAAAATACTCTCCACCACGATCAGACCTAAGCCGTTTAATTTTACGATCAAGTTGGTTCTCTGCTTCGGCCTTATAGTTTTTGAAGTAAGTTAAAGCCTCATCTTTTGTTTTCAGAAGATACACATAACAATATCTAGTGGAGTCATCAGTGAGTGTCATAAAGTATTTCTTTCCACCCTTTGTCAACATGCCATTCATCTCACAAAGATCAGAATGTATAAGCTCCAGTGGTGCTAAATTTCTTACCTCCACAGTCTTATGGGACTTGCGAGGTTGCTTAGCTTGAACACACACTTGACATTTGGAACCTTTCACAGTAGTAAATTTTGGAATTAAACTCATATTTGCTAACCGCGTCATGCAACCAAAGTTAATATGACAAAGTCGTGAATGCCAAATATCAGATTCATTATCGTGGCAAACATGATTAATAACTTTAGTGCATAAGTCTGACAAAGATAGGCGGAACATGCCTCCGCACTCATAGCCTTTACCAACAAATTGTCCATACTTGGAAATTACAACTTTATTGGACTCGAAAACCAACTTATAACCATCTCGACATAAACGCGAACCGCTGACGAGATTCTTATTGATGGAGGGCACATGATGCACGTTCTTCAGTCGCACGATCTTCCCCGAAGTAAACTTCAGATCGACCGTACCAACACCACGAACAGTGGCATGTGACCCGTTCCCCATCAGCACGGGGGAAGTCCCTGTGACCCAATATCCTTCATCTCGGTGTCAGCCATGACAACATTAGCGGTCTTGCCGCTATTCTCCAGCTGCTGCAGCTCATGCCGTTTGGGGCATCTCGGAGCCCAATGGCTCAGGTCGCCACAAACGTGGCATGATCCCTTCTTCTTAAAGTTGGTAGAGGACGATGGCTTAAACTTGTTGTCAGGCTTGCCTTTACCCTCGTATTTCTTCTTGTTATATTTAGGCTTGTTGGGCTGGTAGTTTTTCTTCTGCACCATGTGCGCAGCAGAACCTACCTCAGCAACCCGAGCACGTGTATCCTTTGCTCTCGCCTTCTCTTCCACATCAAGAGATCCGATGAGGTCCAAAACGGAAAACTCATGTCTCTTGTGTTTCATAGAAGTAGCAAAGGTGCCCCACGAAGGTGGAAGCTTGGCAATGATGCCACCGGCCACAAATTTGTCCGGTAAATTACACTTAAAGTGCTCAAGTTCCTTAGCGAGTGACTGTATCTCATGAGCCTGTTGAACAACAGAACGCTCATCAGTCATCTTGTAGTCATAGAATTGCTCCATGACGTACAACTCGCTACCAGCGTCCGAGACCCCAAACTTGGCCTCGAGCGCGGCCCACATATCCTTGCCATTATCAAACGACATATAAGGATCCACAATGGAATCATCAATAATACCGAGGAGGGTTGTCTTAAACATAATATCAACCCTTTCAAAGGCTTCCCGCTGTGCAGGTTCAAGATCGCCCTCAGGCATGCCCTTGGTGGCCGCATAGCAGTTCATGGATTGAAACCACAACACTGCTCTCGTGCGCCACCTCTTATAGTTCACACCCTTGAACCGATCGGGCTTTGTCGACGTAAGAAAAGCAGGTGTAGCAAATTGCCTATAATCATGTTTTTGGATTGTTGAATATATTAGCAATTCATCATATGGTTTAATCCAAAATATCATAAAATTAATCATGACAGAAGCAACTAAAGCGAGCATGCAAATATCTAGTACAATGGGGAAACAGATCCAATCTACGGCAAGTACTAGACATAGAAATTGTAGCGAGATCTGATACAGATGAGAGAGAGATGCATACGTTGCAGCAGCTGTAGTAGCGGCTGTGTTGTCCCCGGTCTGGGCCATGTCGTCGTCGAGGAAGAGGTTGCCGATGTCGGGGAAGAAGTCGTCGTTGAGGAAGTGATCGCTGTCAGCAGTCGAGCGAGAGCTCTCCCCAAAAACCTGATCGCCCCTCTCCCGTACAGGATCGGAAGAGGCGGGGTTCCGGAGGCCTGCTGTCCCTTCTTCTGGTGCACGCCGGAAGGAGGGATGGAGAAGGCTTGAGTGGCGGCGCAATATTTTGGAACTGTGAGAAACCATACGAAAACAACCTACTCCCAAGGCTGGCTTGGTACAGGTTTATATAGTGTATGTTGGGAGTCAAAGCAGCCGCCATAAACGCCTCCGTTTATGATTTAGAAACTGCCGTACTTAACACGTCCGTTTATGAAATAGAAACAGTAACAATAAACGCATTTGTTAATGAGTCAGAAACTGCCGTACTTAACACGTCCGTTTATGAAATAGAAACAGTAACAATAAACGCGTTTGTTAATGAGTCAGAAACGGTCGTAATAACCGCGTCTGTTAATGAAATAGAAACAGCCCCAATAAACGCGACCGTTACTAATTAATCAATGACTCATTAATTTTCTCAATTAACAAAATAATAATGTGTCAATGAGAATTTCTGAATTTATTTGGACTAGTAAATACTAGTAAATTCCAACACATTATGTTGCATGCATGTGGTATTTTACTCCGGTAAGGATTTTCTACCAGTGTGTTAGACCATTACCGAGTTGTACCTTGTCCACCAAGGTCATAGCCTCCATGTGCGGTGGCAGGCCCATCCTGTGTACCCATGACCCATGAGAGGTTTCGTCATACCTGATAGAATCATGGGAGTAGTATGTAAGACATCTTGTGATTGAACATGTACTTGGTGTAGATATTCAAATCACATCAGATCATACGTCTTTACTACTGACGTGCGGCGTTATTCATGTCTTACCTTTTTTGAATAGTTTGATTGGTATAGATGCCACTTCACAGAGAGTAGGAAGAGATGGCGGTAACGTTGCACTCTACTTGTCTTGAGTAGTTGAGTGCATGTTAATGTGTCTCACTAACTCATTGGCTCACATTAAGATCGACAGGTGCAACAACCTCCCCATCATTTTCCACTGGGTTGCATCAGCCGTTTTAATGTTGACGACTATATATAAAGCCCTACCCGGTGACGGATCCATAGACTAAGAGAGAAGAACAATGCACAAAGATGAGTCAAGCTACTAGCAAAAAAGGGCAAAGTGTAGGCATAAGTGTGAGAGGTGTCGGTAAAATAGTGTCCATACATTTGTTCCATCTGACGTACCAGACAAGGTGTGCCAAAACAAGCCTCAAGCATGTACTTCACACGGGCAAACACACGCCAGGTGTGTTGCGTGTCCTGATACACAGGCTCTTCAAGGTTCAGCTAGCCTATCTCCTCAACTAATTCGATCTCTTTTGGTGCCATTGCAGCCCCGTTCCGCTCTTGTGGACACTAGAGTTCACTGCGTTGTAGCTTTTTTTTAACCATTGTAATCCCTCCCTTCATAGATATAAGATGTTTTCAACATTTCAATATAGACTACATGCAAACTGAAATGATTAAATAAACACACTAAAACTTATCTATATATGTCTGATTCTGAAAAAAGTTAAGAGCATCTACAGCCGGACATAGCAAATATGATCCCAACGTGGCGGAACGCCCGGGCACGTCCGCGAGCCCTCATATCCTTCACATATTTGAGATGGATATAAGGGTTCATGACAGATCGGGCTTATAGGGATGATATGAGGGGTTCGGTTGGATCAATTTTTCCTTCTCTCTCTTACCCGGTCACTTACCGGGTGCGTTCACGAGTATGAGGGATGGTTTGAGACGTCCGACTTTAAATGCTCTTAGAACATCTTATATTTATGAATGGATGGGAGTAACATATACACCCTTCAAACTAAGTACGCGTTAATATTTGGGCTGCTACGTACAAGCGCGTAAAATTAATCAACCGGTGTTTTGCTAAATTACCTAGGCCCAGAAATCTGATGCAATATGCCCTAAAACGCTGGTAGGTAAGAGCATCTTCAGCCGGGCGTCTCAAATTCGCCTCAAACGTTCGGACGGACCGCCCGGCCACTGACCGATCAAGTTTTTCTGACCTAAACGGATGCCTCAAACGAGGCTCAAATGTCCGCGCTAACCGACACTCCTTGTATTAAGCCTAAATATGGGGAGGATGTAAGAGCGTCTGGGCGCGCCCGGGCACACCCGCCACGTAGGATCGACGAAGGGGTCCCATGCGGACTCGCCCAGAAACCCGACGGTCCGACGGACGCCTACTCCGTCGCCGCGGTGTGAACATCGCGTGGCGCCGCTTCGGCTTGCCACCCGGGAGAAAATCCGCCTATTTAACCCGACCGGAGTCCCGCAACCCTAATCCATCCACCTCTCCGCGTCGCCAGTCCGAGCCCATCCACCTCCTCCCTCTCCCGCTCTCGCACCCCGCCCACGCTCCGGTGGTCCGCCATGGTACGGAGTAAGATAACCTACTACAAAATGCTCACGCCGGAGCGCAGCCCCCATCGCTGTCGGGCAGCCTCAGGACTCGCCGGAGCCGGAGGAGGAGGAGGAGGAGGAGGAGGAGCTGACTCCGATGGAGGTGGAGGACCCGGAGCAGCAGCTACCGAGCTTCAACATGGAGTAGGCGAAGGCGGAGTTCGCCGTCGCCCAGTCCCACGAGATGGCGGAGTAGCAGGCCATCCTGGAGTCCATCTAGGATAATGCCTGTGTGGAGGGCCAACCGGGCATTCCTTCGGCGGGAGCATGCGGCATCTGGCGTGCTTTTCACCGAACTCGACGCGGAGATAGAGGCTGAGGAAGCCGGAGCGGAGGAGCCGGAGCTGCAACTGATGCCCATGCTACCGGAGCCGGGCACGGAGATCGTGGACGTCACCGACGAGGAGTAGCTAGGTGATCGACGCAGTATGTAGATTTATAGTTTGCATGTTTTGTATGGATTTAAGAATCTAGTATGAGATGTCTTAATGCAAGAAGTGAAATTTCAGGCTTGCGCCGCCTCGGGCGTGTCCGTGCGCATTTGAGGGACCATATTTGACATATCCGGCTGTAGATGCTCTATGTCCCGAGCGCGTAAAATTAAAAGTGTGGCTAAGTTAAGTCTAAGTCAAGTGGCACCATGTAAGAAGGAAATATGGAAAACTAAACCGAAAAAATTTGCACGGCTCTCGACATAATATCTCATGAATGTAACATCGATTGACACTTAGCAATCCCATAAAAGTAATCAATCGGTTGCTACCTCCTAAAAGCAAGCACGTGCTCAAAGCATTACTAGGAGAACTTAATTGGTCCACTAACCAGCCAGTACGTAAGTCTCGAGCTAGCGCATTACAATGGCCGTTCTTTTCTGACGGTTCTAACGGTTTTATTTATGAATCTTGCTATGCACACGACCAATTTACACACGATCCACAGACGACAAATCACCTACACAATTGGGCTGCCTCCTTTGTTTAATCTATGTGGCTTGAAATTGTGTTGTGCGCAGATTGTCCGTGAAAGATCGTCTGCACAACACTTTCGTTATTTTATCACAGAGGTCAATTAGACATCTAACATGAGGCTTTGACGTTTGGTTCTGGCCAAACCCTTTGTCTCGACTCTCGAGCACGTCAGATATAAAACGCGTATACGTACAAGATATGTTCCAGACCACAGTCCACATCGGGTAATAAGAAACAACAAAATATCTGCACGTTGACTACTCGATCCGTAAAGTAGTGTGGAAACTCAGCAAGTCAACGAGGCCAATTAACGGAAGCTTGGCGTTGGTGCTTCCAGAGATCCCCGGAGCACCTTGAGCCTGACTGCCACTTACAGAAACAGATTTGACACGATTATCCATGATCTTCCTTTTAGCCCAAGCCCTGGTAACATGGATATGGACATGCAAGTGGGCCGACCTACTGGTCGGATAGTCAACGTCGCTAGGTTGAAAAATGGGCAGGCTTCACTCTTTAAACGAACACGTTAGGTCTGATGAGATTATATACGCGCTCTTGAAATTAGGGGAACATAAACCAATTATCACCTCGTAGCTAATCTAACATTTGCTGATTTTATGCATCTTTTTAGGGAAATGCGAATTCTCTACCCTCATTGAATTATCTTTATAGCCAGCTAATAAAACTTTGTTTTCTTTTCAGGAGAAATCAGCCCTCCATTACATCATCAAACAAGTATGTATAACAATATAGATTCAATTTATCTCTACTACTATTAAACAAGCAAACATATCCATCACTAAACACACCCAGCCTAATCTACACATAACATCTCTGAGCAATTACAACCTCACGATCCGAATCACTTAATTTCATCTAACCGTTCAGATTACACTAACGTCAGTCAAGAGTGCGTTTAGCAATTTCACCTGGCGGACGACTGCTCTGCCAAACCCACCTCCCGCCTCCGCATTATGTGCCCCAAATTTCTCGATCCCTCTTCCCCCTACCGCACCACCCGCCCCCTTTCACGGCGTGCCGCCTGTTATCCTCTCATGCCGATGCGGCAAACAAGGGCATCGCTGCCCGTGCTCTTACCAATCTGCTCCAAGGCGATTTGCCTCCAAGGAGTACCAGCGGTCCTCCACCCCTCGCCCATCAACGCTTGAGGCATCGCAGGCTGTCCCATCAATCAACAGGATGATGAGGGGCGCAGTCGGCGCTGAGCCACTCGACGTCAGCCAAGAGAGAAGAGGGTGTGGAGAAGAAAAGGATGGAAGCGAATCCGATCCCACGCAGAGGCGGAATTAATTTTCAGGATGAGAGCGGCGGGAAGGATGGCCGTGGCGGCCGGTCGACATCAAACCTACAGAAGCCGTTCCTGCACATGGGGAGCTGGTACAAGATTCCCCCCACGAGCGGGGACGCCATGGACCGCATCAGCTCCTCCGCCTATGCGCTCCGCGATAGCTCCATCTCCGCCTTGCTCTGCACCTTCATCGCCGCGCTCGGCCCCATCCAGTTCGGCTTCAGCTGTGGTTCATCCTCGCCCACTCATCGCCATTGCCAGTGGACAAATCACCGATTTCATTGGTCCTAAAGGGGTGTGATTTGAATTCCCTTTGATCCCTGGCTGGTCCTATATTCCTTCAATTGTACTTTGAAATGTATAGAGTATTAGATTCTTGGATCTGCCCGTGGTGGATCCTCTGATGGAATTAGATTCAGTTGTGCACTCACTAACTGATAATGCTCTCTTTTGTGTTGGTCCTGCAGTCTCTCATGATCGCCGCACTCCCGAACGTCATTGGGTGGCTGGCAATATCATTTGCAGATGTAGGATTGCTTAATCTACCACTGTTATTTTCAGGGATGTTTCATTCTGGATTATTATGTGAAGGATTGTTCTGAATTGAAAAATGTCAGTTTAACTTCCATCTCAATTGTTCTGTGCAGGATTCCATATTTTTGTTCATGGGCCGATTAATTGCTGGAAGGATTTGGGGTTGGTGTGATTCCTACACGGTCTGTATCTCTATTCTCCTAATCTTGTAAACAAATTCACTCTAGAGTCCAAACATAAAGTGATAGTTCGTTTGCTTTCTTACTGGTTCTTAAGTTCCTAAATAAAAATAGTGCCAGCTCCCAAGTCCCAACACATGGGAGAGTTGATTGTATTTTAGCTTAACCAAATACCAAGCGTAAACAATAGTTGTATTTCCTATTCTGGGACGTCAAGGGAATAGGTATGTTGTTGCTATGGCCTATGATATGATTGTTTCCCCTAGCCTAATCATAATCCAACAATATTTCTTTCTATTCGATATTTCTACAGAAAAGAACAAAAACACCAAAATAATATCTAGATCAAACGAACTTAATTAGCCTATATGAAGAACTGAAAATGCCGACATTCTATTATTTGAGAAATATCAAATATTACAGTGGTCGGGGGTGCGGATAATTGTGGTTAGAAGTTAGAACAGCGAGGTCCGATTGAGTGCCACGCTCTCCCTATGAGATTTATCTATTTTTTCTCTATAGATGATGCATATATTTGTAACCCTCCATATATTTTGCTAAATGTTAGCATGTTTCATTTATGTTAGTTCATCTTGTACTTGCTGAGGTGAAGGGATTATGATTTACAAAAGGACACTTTTGCCGAGCATTTAGGAGAGAATCAGCCTGTATGAAAATTTTAGCATGCACTTCTCAAGAAAATATTAGTTAGTCTCTACTACAATTAAACAAGCAAACATATTCATCACTAAACGCACCCAGCCTAATATACACATAACATCTCTGAGCAATTACAACCTCATGACCAGAATCACTTAATTTTATCTAACCGTTCAGATTACACTAACAACAGCCAAGAGTGTGTTTAGCAATTTCACCCGGCGGACTCCTACTCTGCCAAACCCACCTCCCGCCTCCGCATTATGTGCCCCAAATTTCTCGATCCCTCTTCCCCCTACCGCGGCACCCGCCCCCTTTCACGGGTGCCGCCTGTTATCCTCTCATGTCGATGCGGCAAACAAGGGCATCGCTGCCCGTGCTCTTACCAATCTGCTCCAAGGCGATTTGCCTCCAAGGAGTACCAGCGGTCCTCCACCCCTCGCCCACCAACGCTTGAGGAATCGCAGGCTGTCCCATCAATCAACAGGATGATGAGGGGCGCAGTCGGCACTGAGCCACTCGACGTCAGCCAAGAGAGAAGAGGGTGTGGAGAAGAAAAGGATGGAACCGAATCCGTTCCCACACAGAGGCGGAATGAACTTTCAGGATGAGAGCGGCGGGAAGGATGGCCGTGGCGGCCGGTCGACATCAAACCTACAGAAGCCGTTCCTGCACATGGGGAGCTGGTACAAGATGCCCCCCACGGGCGGGGACGCCATGGACCGCATCAGCTCCTCCGCCTATGTGCTCCGCGATAGCTCCATCTCCGCCTTGCTCTGCACCTTCATCGCCGCGCTCGGCCCCATCCAATTCGGCTTCAGCTGTGGTTCATCCTCGCCCACTCATCGCCATTGCCAGTGGACAAATCACCGATTTCATTGGTCCTAAAGGGGTGAGATGTGAATTCCCTTTGATCCTTGTTTGGTCCTATATTCCTTCAATTGTACTTTGAAATGTATAGAGTATTAGATTCTTGGATTTGCCCGTGGTGAATCCTCTGATGGAATTAGATTCAGTTGTGCACTCAATGACTGACAATGCTCTCTTTTGTGTTGGTCCTGCAGTCTCTCATGATCGCCGCACTCCCGAACGTCATTGGGTGGCTGGCAATATCATTTGTAGATGTAGGATTGCTTAATATACCCTTGTTATTTTCAGGGATGTTTCATTCTGGATTATTATGTGAAGGATTGTTCTGAACTGAAAAATGTCAGTTTAACTTCCATCTCAATTGTTCTGTGCAGGATTCCATTTTTTTTGTTCATGGGCCGATTGATTGCTGGAAGGATTTGGGGTTGGTGTGATTCCTACACGGTCTGTATCTCTATTCTCCTAATCTTTTAAACAAATTCACTCTAGAGTCCAAACATAAAGTGATAGTTCGTTTGCTTTCTTATTGGTTCTTAAGTTCATAAATAAAAATAGTGCCAGCTCCCAAGTCCCAACACATGGGAGAGTTGATTGTATTTTGGCTTAACCAAATACCAAGCGTAAACAATAGTTGTATTTCCTATTCCGGGACATCAAGGGAATAGGTATGTTGTTGCTATGGCCTATGATATGATTGTTTCCCCTAGCCTAATCATAATCCAACAATATTTCTTTCTATTCGATCTTTCTACAGAAAAGAACAAAAACACCAAAATAATATCTAGATCAAAGGAACTTAATTAGCCTATATGAAGAACTGAAAATGCCGACATTCTGTTATTTGAGAAATATCAAATATTATAGTGGTCGGGGGTGCGGATAATTGTGGTTATAAGTTAGAACAGTGAAGTATAGATTGAGTGCCACGCTCCCCCCTATGAGATTTATCTATTTTTTCTCTATAGATGATGCATATATTTGTAACTCTCCATATACTTTGCTAAATGTTAGCATGTTCCATTTATGTTAGTTCATCTTGTACTTGCTGAGGTGAAGGGATTATGATTTACAAAATGACACTTTTGCCGAGCATTTATGAGAGAATCAGCTTGTATGAAAATTTTAGCATGCACTTCTCAAGAAAATATTAGTTAGAAAATGACGTATGGTGTGAGAGTCCCCCTGCCAAGCAGCCTCTTCAGAAAAGAGAAAATATTCTATAATGACATGCAATGTGATTAGTTATGAATGGTAGAAGGTTCCTAAATTGACATGATAGTGTGTTTAAATTTTCTTTACTTGATCATATTAATTATGGGCAATTGCTTAATTTGGACATATGTTCCTGGTTTCCTCACTTCTGGTATGTGAAAATGTGGAGGAACCACTGGGGAACCGCCGCTGGGGATGCGGGAGTCACATCTGTCGGCACCACCAGGACGCGCTAGCCGCTGCTACCGCAGGGGACACGGGCGCACGTGGTATCCGTTGCTGCCACGGGGACCATGGGCACAAGTGGAAGCTGTCGTTGCCTCTGGTCGTTTGATCGCTTGGCTGGCTTCGAGTGAGTCTATGAGTGTGAACCACTTATAGATAGATGTGTACATATGCTTAAATATACTTTTAGGATGTTTTCTTTGGCATTTGTCTTATGAATGGTAGAAGGTTCCTAAATTGACATGATAGCATGCTTACATTTTCTTCACTTGATCACATTACTTATGGGCAGTTGCTTAATTTGGACATATGTTCCTGGTTTCCTCACTTCTGGTATGTGAAAATGTGAAGTAACCACTGGGGAACCGTCGCTGGGGATGCGGGAGTCACATTTGCCGCCGCCACCAGGACGCGCTAGCCGTTGCTACCGTAGGGCACACAGGCGCACATGGTATCCGCTACTGCCACAGGGACCATGGGCGCAAGTGGAAGCCATCGTTGCCTCTGGTCCTTTGATCACTTGGCTGGCTTCGAGAGAGTCTGTGAGTGTGAACCACTTCTAGATAGATATGTACATATGCTTAAATTTACTTTTAGGATGTTTTCTTTGGCATTTGTGGTTGATTTAGGGGGTGGGACTCTGTCACAGGAATCCACAGGAACATCAAATGCGTAAATTGCTTCTCCGATTCTGTAGGCTATTAGCATAGTAATCTGATGCTCTGAGGTTCTCAGGCGACACTCGAGTGTGTAATTCAATTCAACAGTTTAGTTCGAGTCAGTGTTAGCCACTTTGTAGTGTGTGCCAAAATTCGGGTGCAATTTTTCTTACCTCTAAACTCTTCTTCTGATTGATTTGGCTATTTTCCATCCATTATATGATAGATAGATTGATGTTTCGCAGACCCATAACAACCCCTTGGAATGCATGTCCTCTCTATATTTACATGCTTATAGACTTGCAGAAACACGGGCTGGTTGTCTCTGTTTATCTTTATGTTTACATTATAAAATAAATCATAGCTGGGAAGAACAATGGGTCATTTTGCCATGAAACATGAGATGATAATACCACCTCAAGTGGGGTGGCATAATCAACTAGCGAGCAAATAATAATAAACCTCGGATGACAACACATTCTCAAAACAATCATAATATAATATAACAAGATGGTATCTCGCTAGCCCTTTCTGAGACCGCAAAACATAAATGCAGATCACATTTAAAGATCAAGGACTGACTAGACATTGTAATTCATGGTAAAAGAGATCTAGTCACAATCATACTCAATGCAAATTAATAGAAATACATGCAAATGATAGCGGTGCTCTCCAACTGGTGCTCTTTAATAAGAGGATGATGACTCAACATAAAAGTAATAGATAGGCCCTTCGCAGAGGGAAGCAGGGATTTGTAGAGGTGCCAGAGCTCGATTTTTAAATAGAGATGAATAATATTTTGAGCGGTATACTCTCATTCTCAACATAACAACCAAGAATCTCGATATCTTCTATGCTACACACATTATAGGCGGTTCCCAAACATAATGGTAAAGTTTATACTCCCCCAACCACCAACAAGCACACTACACGGCTAGCCTGAAACAACGGGTACCGTCCAAACCAGCAACAACCCTGGGGGAGTTTTGTTTAATTATTATGATTTGAGCATGGGACTGGGCATCCCGGTTACTAGCCATTTTCTCATGAATGATGAGCGGAGTCCACTCATAATGAGAATAGCCCACCTAGCATGGAAGATATAGACAGCCCTAGTTGATACATGAGTTGTTTGAGCATACAAAACAGAATTTCATTTGAAGGTTTAGAGTTTGGCACATACAAATTTACTTGGAATGGCAGGTAGATACCACATATAGGAAGGTATGGTGGACTCATGTGGAATAACTTTGGGGTTATGGAAGTGGATGCACAAGCAATATTCCCTCTTAGTACAGGTGAAGGCTAGAAAGAGACTGGGAAGCTACCAGCTAGAGAGCGACAACAGTCATGAACATGCATTAAAATTAATCAACAATGAATGCAAGCATGAGTACGATATAAATCACCATGAACATAAATATCGTGGAGGCTATATTGATTTTGTTTCAACTACATGCGTGAACATGTGCCAAGTCAGACCACTTGAATCGTTCAAAGGAGGATACCACCCTATCATACCACATCACAACCATTTTAATATCATGTTGGCACGCAAGATAGACCATTACAAACTCTTAGCTAATTAAGCATGGCATAAGCAGCTATGATCTCTAATTGTCATTGCAAGCATGTTTCATCCATAATAGGCTGAATCAGGAATGATGAACTATCATATTTACAAAAACAAGAGAGGTCGAGTTCATACCAGCTTTTCTCATCTCAATCAATTCATCATATATCGTCATTATTGCCTTTCACTCTGTCGGTGTACTAAAGTAGGGATACCTTAGTATCCCGAACTTGTGCACGGGCAGTCGCAGCGTCTCGCGGCAAGGCTTGCCAGGTGATCGCTAAGATCCTCCGTGGTTCCTTTGGAGCCATTCAAGAACAAAGTATCCAAGCCTAGGAGACAAGGCCCCGGCAAGAGGGGCTTGCCGGGAAGGACACTCAAAGCATAAGATCACTCAAGACACAAGACCCTGGCAAGAGGAGCTTGCCGGGAAGGCCAACCAAGGCACCTCAAGAAACTTGCCGCGACGCTCCACGCGTCCCGGCAAGGCCTGGTGAGCGACAAGCTCCTGGAAACGACGAGATAGCGACCGCGGCAAGGCACTTGCCGCGGCAAGTTTCCACTCAGTACCCACGCTCCAGCGCATCAACCCACGTGTCGCTCTGGGACCATTCCAGACGCACGTGGCGGAAGGCTGTGCAGCCAGGGGTACACGGTGGCGAGCAGCGATGACGAGGCTACCATCGTGGCGGACGGTGGCGCCCCTGACGGCCACTTTCTGCACTGTTTGGGCGATGGCGACGGGCATTTAATGCCTTTGTCCCCTGCCGTCAGGGTTAGGTATGGAACACTGTTCCAACTACCACCCTTTTTACACTTTTACCCTCAACTGCGTTGCCACCTGTCGGTGACCCCTTGAGCTTATAAAAGGAGGCCCGTGCGCACGTAGAAGGGGGTTGGACATCCGAACATTCTCACGCTCGGTCTTGCAAGCCGCTGGAGTGTACTGTAGCTCCCTGCGCTCCCGAGCCAAGAACTCAATACAACCACCAAAGCAGGAGTAGGGTTTTACGTATCCGTGCGGCCCGAACCTGGGTAAACTGCTCGTGTGCTCGCCTCGATCCGCTCTTTGTGCAATCCCCGCCCCCTGCCGTACCGAAAAGGGGCTCCGGTCCCATAGGTGTTCGTGGGCGATCAGTTTCCCCGACATCTTCGGTGCACCAGGTAGGGGGTGCGTCGAGGTTGTGTGAACCTGATCCGGCCTGCACACGGGCTAGATCTTCAACTTCTTCATCAACATGCCGCCGAAGAAGAAGGCTTCGGAGGCGGCAGGTCCGTCCGCGTCAATCCCACCACCGCCGGAGCCAACGGCTGGTGGGGTAGACGCCGGCGGAAGAACGGACATCGACGAGGGAACTCACGGCGCCGCCAAGTCCAATGACAAGGCAGACGACCGCGCGCACTCTAAGGCCTCGGCGTCCGTACATGCACCGCGCCCATCTCAGGAGGCGCGGGACCGGCAGCGTCGTGGTGCTCAAGGTACCAAACGCTTGCTGGGCCAGGGTCAAGCTGGCGGATCTCGGGACGCTCAAGACCAGCATACATGCCAACATGCCAGCACGAGCAAGGCACGGTCGCCTGGACGGGATGCTGTTCCTTCTAACATGGTTAGAAGTCCGAGCATATCCCGCTCCTCGCACCGCTCGCCGCCGCTACCCGCCACTCCAGCAGAAGCTCTAGCATGAGCTCAACTGCTCCTAGACTTCCCTCCCACGGCGGACAAGGCCGACGACTGGAGGGCCACCATTTAGAGCCTCATCGCCTTCGCCAACGGCGACACCCCGCAGCAGCCGAGCACGTCGCGGCCGCGGCAAGTCAGCCAGGCGCAGGCCGATGGCGGCAAGACCGGTGGGGGTGCAACCACCGTGCACTCTCCGCCCCGAAGGCCAAGATCGCCGGCTCGCCGGATCAACATCGACGACGACTCCACTGCGTCATCAGATCCGCGAGCTCGCCGCGATCAGCACCAAGTTCTCGACGATCGACAACAAGAGGACACTCGGACCCGCATCGAGCGCCGAAGAGAAGCGCGGCGTCAATCAGACCAGCGCGCTGGGCCCGCTGTCGACATGCATGCGCCAGGGGGACCAGGCGACTTGTCGTACGCGGTAGGTTGTCCTGCGTTCACTCGTGAGCTGCGGCAAGTCCAGTGGCCCAGCATGAAGAATTTCAAGCCAGACGTGCCGGAGAAGTACGACGGCAAGACGCACCCGTCGGAGTTCCTCAGCATCTACACCATCGCGGTGCAAGCTGCTGGGGGGTGGGACGACAAGATCCTTGCCAACTACTTCCCTCTGGTACTCAAACCCAACGTCAGGTCCTGGCTCATGCACTTGCCGGACAACTCCATTTCTTCTTGGGCCGACCTGTGCCATCAGTTTGTCGGCGCCTTCACAGGCGGCCACAAACCTCATGGCCAGGAGAGCGACCTTCACCTGCTCGCCCAGAAGGAAGGAGAACCCCTGCGCAAATATATCCAGAGATTCAGCCGTGTCAAGCACAACATCCCAGACGTCCACCCTGCCGCGGTCATCAGCGCGTTCCATCAGAACGTGCGTAACCGCAGGATGAGGGAGGAGATGGCGATGTGCAAGATCAGGGACGTCAGCGAGCTATACGCCCTGGCCGACAAGTGTGCACGTGCTGAAGAGGGGAGGAAACTCCCCGGAGAGGATACAGGAGCAGGAGGATCTGACAGCGAGGATGCCGCCCCGGCAAAGAAAAACCGGCGACGGAACAACAGGAAGAAGAAGAACAAGGAAGTGCTAGTCGTTGAACAGTCCGGCAAGGAGGCTGGCGCCAAGAAAGCCCAAGTTGGTAGCTCCGGCAAGGAGACTGCCGCATGCACCAACTGCCAGGCTGTGGTGGCCGCCGACAAGCAGGACGGTTCCGACAAGCAGTACTGCAAGATCCACCGCACCAAGGGTCATGACCTTCAGAACTGCAAGAGAGTCGAGCAGCTTGTTGAGCAGCAGAAGGCTGAGTACGAGCGACGCGACAAGGATAAGGCCCAAGGAGGTGATGGAGGATCCGGCAAGAAGCGGCCATTCAATGGCCGGGGAGGACGCCGCGGCAAGGCCAAGCAGCAACAAGGAGACAGACCTCCCCGCGGCCGTGACAAGGATGAAGATGACAACGACGACGAAGACATGGATGATGGAGAGACCAGTAAGCAAGAGTTTCAGAAAGCCACAGAGGTTTTGTGCATTGACGGCGGTGCTTCTCTGCATACTTCACACCGCCAACTCAAACAGTGGGTGCGGGAAGTCAATGCGGCAGAACCACCTGTCGAATCGCGCAAACTTCTGAAGTGGTCCAGCACGCCTATCGTCTTTGACATTGAGGACCACCCTGATCACACGACTGCGGTCGGGTGCTTGCCGATGTTGGTTTCGCCAACCATCGCAACCTCAAGGTCACTAAGATGTTAGTTGACGGCGGGGCCGGCTTGAACCTGATCTCCTCTGCTGTGATCCAGAAACTCCAGATCCCTGACAGCGAGCTCGAAGAGACCAGCACATTCCAAGGAATCAACCCGGGAAGGAGCAAGCCGAAGGGGAAGATCACGTTGCCAGTGACATTTGGCGGCGAGCTGAACTTCAGGACTGAGAGGGTTACTTTTGACGTTGCCGATTTCCCATTGCCTTACAATGGGAAACTTGGCCGTCCGGCACTCGCCAAGTTCATGGCAGCCTCTCACTATGCATACAGCATGCTCAAGATGCCAGGCCCGATAAGCGTCATCTCTGTCCCTGGCGACAAGAAGGATGCCCTTATCTGTGCCGACAAGATTTACCGGGATGCAGCAGCCGCAACAGATAGCAAGACACTTGCCGCTGAAGCTCCCGGGGGGAAGAACAAGACCAAGTCCGGCAAGAGCTCTGGGGCCCACTCCGACAAGTGCACCTCTTTGGAGCGCTGCGCTGCCGTCGAGGACGCACCATCGAGCTCCACCGGCAAGTGTAAGAGGACGATGGCAGCTCCGCCAGAGACCAAGAAGGTGCCCGCCAAGGAGGACGGCACTGGTGGTACTTTCACCATCAGTGCCACGCTTGACCCTAAATAGGAAAGCGCGCTCGTTGCTTTCCTGCGGGCGACCGTCGACGTGTTTGCATGGCAACCGTCTGACATCCCCGGTGTTCCCAGGAAAGTGATTGAGCACAAGCTTGCCGTTTGTCCTCACGCGCGGCCCGTCAAGCAAAAAGTTAGGAAACAAGCAGTGGAGCGCCAAGAGTTCATAGCAAAAGAAATCAAGAAGTTGGAAGCAGCAGGCCTTGTCAGAGGCGTGCTCCATCCTACGTGGTTGGCCAATCCCGTTGTCGTGCGAAAGGCGAACGGGAAATGGAGGCTTTGTATCGACTTCACCGATGTGAATAAAGCTTGTCCCAAAGATCCATTTCCCTTGCCGCGCATTGAACAGATTGTTGACTCCACGGCCGGATGTGACTTGCTTTCATTTCTAGACGCATACTCGGGATACCATCAGATCTTCATGGCTGAAGAGGGTGAAGAGAAGACCGCGTTCATCACTCCATGTGGCACATACTGTTTCATACGGATGCCTTTCGGTTTGAAGAACGTTGGTTCAACATTTGCAAGAGTTGTCCATACCGCTTTTGAGCCACAAATACACAGAAATGTAGAAGCTTACATGGATGACATAGTGGTCAAGAGCAAGGATAGGGCAACTCTAATCCAAGATCTAGACGAAACCTTTGCAAATCTGCGCAAGATCCAGCTGAAGCTCAACCCCGAGAAGTGTGTGTTTGGAGTCCCTTTCGGCAAGCTTCTCGGGTTCTTCGTGTCTCAGAGGGGGATTGAAGCGAATCCCGACAAGATCAAGGCCATTGAGCAGATCGAAGCACCGAAGCGCGTCAAGGATGTGCGAAGACTTGCCGGCTGCGTGGCTGCTCTCAGCAGATTTATCTCTAAGTCTGCTGAGCGCGCCCTGCCGTTTTTCAAAATTTTGAAAAAGGCAGGTCCAATGAAATGGACTCCGGAAGCAGAGGCTGCGCTGCAAGACTTGAAGAGATACCTGTCCTCCACTCCAATACTTGTCGCACCTAAGCCGCAAGAGAAGTTGCTGCTGTACCTAGCAGCAACCAATCAAGTGGTTAGTGCTGCGTTAGTAGCGGAGAGGGGGCAGACGATGAGCCAGCAACCGCGGCAAGCACGTCCAGCGACAAGCAGGGGGCTTCTCCGACGAGCTCTGGTCCCGACAAGGATGGATCTGCGCAGATGCAAGAGGAGGTGCGGAAAAAGATGGTGCAGCGCCCAGTTTACTTTGTTAGCTCCCTTCTGCAGGGGGCTAGGTCAAGGTACTCTGGTGTGCAGAAGTTGCTTTTCGGCCTTCTCATGGCCTCGAGAAAGCTGCGCCATTACTTCCAAGCACATGAGATAATAGTGGTCACTCGCTTTCCGTTAAAGAGGATATTGCAGAATCCAGAAGCGACAGGCAGGATTGTCGAGTGGGCACTGGAACTGTCAAGCTTTGGCCTCAAGTTTGAAAGCACTTCAACTATCCAGAGCAGAGCATTGCCAGAGTTCATAGCAGAGTGGACGCCAACACCAGATGAAGAGATTTCAGAGACGAGCATCCCCGTCAAGGAAGCAAGCAAAGAGTGGATAATGTACTTTGATGGTGCCTTCTCGCTGCAAGGCGCCGGTGCTGGTGTGCTGCTTGTCGCACCCACCGGAGAACACCTCAAGTACGTGGTCCAAATGCACTTTCCCAAGGAGCAAGCGACAAACAACACTGCAGAGTATGAGGGTTTGCTTGCCGGTCTCAGGATCGCGGTAGACCTTGGGATTAAGAAGCTGATTGTAAGGGGTGACTCACAGCTTTTCGTCCGCCAAGTGAACAAGAATTACCAGAGCCCATTGATGGAAGCTTACGTCGACGAGGTGAGGAAGCTTGAAGAGCACTTTGACGGCCTACAGATGGAGCGCGTCCCAAGAGCTCGAAATGACATCGCCGACGGCCTGTCAAAGTGCGCTGCGCTTAAGTTACCTGTGGAACCAGGGATCTTTGTGCTCAAGCTAACTCAACCGTCCGTAACACCATCAGCTGGACAGAGCAAGAAGAGGAAGTTGGTTTCTGGCGACTATTTTCCGGCAGAGCTTCGCGAAGCCGCCGCCAAGAAGGTCCCCAAGATCAACACCAAGAATGCTGAGGAGCAGTCTGCTCCTGCAAGCCCTAGGGTTTGTACAGTTGAAGCAGATGCTCCCGACAAGTTTTGCTCCGGCAACCTTGCCGGGGGACATCAAGCTCCGGCTGAGCACGTTCTCGCCGTAGAAGCGGATGTTCCCGCAGCAGCAGATGTGCCTTTAGTCCTTGCTGTCGTGCCACAAGCTCCAGCATGGGCGCAGCAGATTGTCCGTTTCCTCCAGACAGGAGAACTTCCCGAAGATCAAGAAGAAGCAGAAAGAGTAGCCCGGCAGTCAAGCATGTACCAGTTTGTTGACAACACACTGTACAGAAGAAGACTCAATGGTGTGAAATTGAAGTGTATTCCCCGGGAAGACGGACATAAGCTGTTGGCAGAGATACACGGAGGCATATGTGGCCACCACATTGGCGCAAGAGCACTTGCCGGCAAGGCATTCCGGCAAGGTTTATTTTGGCCAGAAGCCCTCCAGGATGCAACTGCACAAGTAACCAAGTGTGAAGCGTGCCAGTTCCATTCCAAGCAGATACACCAGCCAGCTCAAGCTCTCCAGACGATCCCTTTATCCTGGCCATTTTCGGTCTGGGGGCTCGACATCCTAGGCCCCTTTCCCCGTGCAGCCGGGGGCTTTGAGTACTTGTACATTGCAATCGACAAGTTCACAAAGTGGCCGGAAGTGGAGCTAGTGAGAAAGGTGACCGCGCAGTCAGCAGTCAAGTTCTTCAGGTCGATTGTTTGCCGTTTCGGAATCCCTAACAGGATCATCACCGACAACGATACGCAATTCACGAGCCGCACCTTCATGCAGTACGTCCAAGATCTTGGCGCCAAGGTCTGCTTCGCTTCTATTGCTCACCCGAGAAGCAACGGTCAAGCGGAGAAGGCAAATGCTGAAGTGCTGTGTGGTCTCAAGACCAGAACTTTCGATAGGCTGCACAAGTGCGGAAGAAACTGGATCGAGGAGCTGCCGGCGGCTCTTTGGTCGATCAGAACGACGCCAAATCGAGCCACTGGACAGACACCTTTCGCTCTAGTCTATGGAGCAGAGGCAGTTCTCCCCACGGAACTCGTATACGGGTCGCCTTGAGTGCTCGCTTATGATGAGCTCGAGCAAGAGCAGCTGCGACAAGATGACGCGCTGCTCCTTGAGGAAGACCGTCTTCAGGCTGCTGTGCGAGCTGATCGCTACCAGCAAGCTTTGCGCCGCTACCATAGCCGCAAAGTTAACGCCAGAAGTCTCGAGGAAGGCGACCTTGTTCTTCGGCGCGTTCAGTCCGCCAAGAATTCCAACAAGTTGACGCCGAAGTGGGAAGGCCCTTATCGGGTGAAACGAGTCACTAGGCCCGGCGCTGTCCGCCTTGAGACCGAAGATGGCTTTCCGGTGAGCAACTCCTGGAACATCGAGCATCTTCGTAAGTTTTATCCGTAAGGCACGGTTGCCGTGATCAGCTCCGGCAACCACCTTTTGTACAAGTCTTGCCGCTGTTGCATGTAATCCTTTGTACGAAGCCGGGCGCGGACCCCATGTATTAGTAAAGCTTATGTGCCCCGCACATCTTGTCATTTCATGCTTTCTATTTTCTTGCATGTATTATCTGACACTTTGTGCAGCACCTACCCCCGGTAAGCAATAACGAGCCCAAAAGGCTCCATATCTGTATTTTCTCTTTCTCTTTTTTCTCAAGCAAAGGAAGGTTCCCTCGCGCACAAGTTTGCCGGGGGGGAGGAGAAGATAGTGGTATGGACCAAGCGCCGTTCAAGAAAGTTCTGCCTTGCCGGGGAGCAAACGACACAAGAGCTAAGTTGCCAAAGTTTGAGCAATCAAAATTTTAAATTTTTAAGTTATCTTCCTTGAACGACCACACTTTGTATGGAAAACCTGTACGCGGAGGAACCAACTCGTGGCTAGTTGCGCCCTTACTTTGTTTCGAGTTCGCTCAACAGCTTAAGTGTGCTGCGACTAGTGTCGCGCCCTTACTTTGTTTCCGAGCCCGCTCAACAACTTAAGTGTGCTGCAACTAGTAGCGACAAGGTTTCTTGTTGGCAGCGGCACCGCCAGCAGGCTGCTGAAGTTCCGCACTCAGCGCTCGCGGCAAAGGTGCCTACGCCGGCAAGTTCCCTAAAAGCGTAGGGCAAAAACATAGAAAGCAAAAGGATTCAAGTAAAGGAAATAACATTGCATTAACTACCCAAAATAAAGTTATATTACAAAATGAGCTTGTCGCAGCTCTAACAGATTGTTCTCCTAACATGATAAACAGCGACAAGGAAAGAAGAAAATAAGCAGCCTAATCTGCGCGGTCGCCTTCAACTCTCTTGATCCCGCCCACCTTGTCCACAATGGGTGCGCCAAGGGCCTTGAGCGCCTCCTGATCAGCGTCCGACGGCAGGGACCTGAGGACGTTGGTGAGGTTGAGGCCTGGATTGCGGAAGGCCACCTTCATCAACACCTTCTGCAGGGCTCCCGCGCAGAGCCTGCGCGACTCGTCCGCCAGCTGCTTTGGGATCTTCTCCCGGAGTTGCTGGAGGGCCGTCGCCACGCCCCTGAAGAATAAAGTGAGCTTGGCGCTGGGGTGGAGGTTCTCGTCGGTGGAGTACCCGAGATACTCCGCCCCCAGCTGCTCCAACTCCTTGTCGATGTCTGCGGCGGCGTTGACGAGACCTTTTGTCCAGTGCTCGACGGTCGCCCTGAAGTTGTTCTGGGTGATGGCGGCGCTCTCCAGCAATGCCTTCTCAGCCCTGATCTCCTCCTTCAGGGTCGCCTCCAGCTCCCTGGCGCCGTCCAGCGTCTGGGTTAAGGTGGCCAGCTTCAGCTCGAGGTCGGCGTTGGAGTCCTTGGCGGCGGTGAGTTCCTTGCCCTTCTCGGCGAGGCGAACCTGCAGCTCCGAGTGGTTGTGGGCGTCCTTCTCTCGCTCAAGCTTGAGCGCGGTAACCTCCTCGCCGCTCGTCTTGAGGTTGGCCTCCAGCTGCGCCACCCTCGCCTCCAACTCCTTCTTGGCGGTCTCGGCAGCTGCGGCGGCATCCTTTGCTTCCTGGAGAGCTCTGCCAAGAGATTGCTCGCGCGCGGCAAGTTCCTCCTCGTGACTGTCGAGGTTGACCTTCCGCTGCGCCAGCTCACCCTCCAGTGTGGACAGCTTCTCAGCGGCAAGCCGCCACTGCTCCTCCACTTCAGCCTTCTCGAGGATGAAGGCCTGCTGCTCCCCGACAAGTTGCTCCCGCTCCTCTGCCAAGGACCGGAGAGCTGCTTGGTTGATAGCCCGGAGCTCCTCTGCACGCTTCTCGATATCAGCTCCCGCCTTCGCGGCAAGAGCCTCGCGGGACTCCAGCTTGGCCTGGCGAGCGCGGTAGAGCGACAGTAGCTTGCGCAACAGCCGCTCCTCCTCGGGCTCGCTGTTGCTGCTGCCTGGCGCGTCCACGAGTTTCAACCCGGCGGAGGCAAGCACCTCTCCGTCGAAGACCTCTCCCTTGACCGGCGCCCTGGACATGGACTCCCAAGGGAGCTGGATGAAGACGTCGTCGCCGGCCTTTAAGTAGGCGCCCGGCTCGGGCTCGTCGGAGCTGGGGGCTGCGGCAGCGGCGGAGGGCTCGGCGGCTGGTGTAGCGCCTGGCGCTCCTGCAGCCTCAGGGCCGTCAGTGCGATCGCCAGCCCCTTCGCCGGCTGCTGCGGCGGCAGCCTTGGTGGCCTCTGCGCTGGCGGGATCGTCTGCGCCGACCGTTTCTTCGGCAACGGTGGCGTCGTCAGCAACGACCTCCGTCTCCATTGGCTCAGCTACGGACGGGTCTGACGGAAGAAAAGGAAAGAAAAACAATCAAGCAAATATCCAAAAAAGAGGAATCTAAAGAAGAAAATCCCAAGGGGAGTTTTTAAAGCAAAGGGATTACCTGCGCGGGCCGGCTCTTCGGTGAGGTTCCTTGCCGGGGAGCTCTCCCTCGGCGGCGTGGTTGTAGCTCCCGCCGGGGGAGGGCCCCTAGTGCTATCCCTCACCGGAGAACTCGCCCTTGGCGGAGTACTCGCCCTTGGCGGGGTACTCGCCCTTGGTGGAGTGTTCTCCCTTGCCGGAGAGCTTCCCCTTGGCGGTGTGGTCGAAGCCTGCGGCACGTCGGGGGCGGTCTCCTGGCGCTCCTGGTGCTGCTGCTCTGCTCCTACACGGATCAACAAACAAGACGTCAGTAAAGAAGAAGCGCCCACGCGCGCCTAACAGCAGAAGATGAACCACACTTACGCTGGGGGCAGCGCTGGGGGCTGCTCTGAAGACCAGTTGCCGGGTCCGGCAAGCTTGTCTCGGGCGCACCCCCTGCCATCGTGGCGGGCTCGTCCTCGATGACAATCACCGGGACCTTGGATCTCTTCGCCGCCCTCTGGGCCAAAGTTCTGAAAAGGAACAGGTTCAGAGTAAGGCAAAAGAGATGCAAGACAAAGAACAGCAAAAATCGAAGAAATACAAGGGTTGCAAAGTCTTACTCTTCTTCTTCCTCGTCAGAGCTGAGCGCGGAGAAATCAAAGTCTGGCTCACGCGCAGTACGAGGAGGCGGAGGAGTGGGCTCCCTTGGCCGCTTAGCGAGAGCAGGGGCGGTGGTCTGAGACGACCCCGCTCCGGCTGCCGCCGTGGCGTGAGGGGCGGCAGAAGCAGAAGCGATGGTCCGAGAGGACCCCGCTCCAGTTGCAGCAGATGCGCGGGGTGCTCCCGCGGCAACCTTGCTTGCCGCGGTGGAGCGCGTCGTGCGGCGCGCCTGCTGCTGGCCCGCCTGCCGCTCCGTTACGTCCCCGGCCTTGCGGAGGCACCTTCTCGGTGGAACTGGAGGCTCTGCTGGTGGTGGCGAGCTACCTGAAGACGACGAGGTGGAGGAGTTGATCTCCAGCGAGCCGCTCGTGTCCTCAGCGGGCCCACTCGATTCGACGCCCTGCTCGGCGGGCCCGCTCGACCCGACGCCCTGCTCGGCGGGCTCACTTGTCTCGGCGACCTGCCCGGCGAGCTTCCCCGCTTTGAAAAACTCTTCTCGCTCGGCAAGGCTTGCCGCCTCCGCCTCCTCCACGGTGAATCCGAACTCTCCCGCGGCCGCTGCTGCCGCCGCCTCTTCCAGCCTGGTGGCGATGTACGCCATCTCCCTGTCGGTGGTGTCGCGGGTGAGGCCCTTCTTCTCGTCGGAGTTAATTGGCACTTCTTCCAAGTTGTCGAAGAACGCCTGCACAGCTTCGTCGGTAGGCTCTTGCCAAGTTGGGTCAATCCCGTGGGAGTCGCACAGCGGCATCACTGCACGGATGCCGCTGAGCGACGAGTTGTTGCACAGCGGAACTACGCCCATCGGCAACGTGAACCATTCGGGATGGTCGGAGTCGTACTTGAACAACGCCTGGAGCATCGCGTTGAGCTCCAGGACAGTGAAGTTATAATTGAGGCCCGGGCGCAGCCTCATGATATCTGTCGCGTTCTCGAACTCCCAGGCGGGCCTCTTCCTCTCCTGCAGGGGGTCGATACGGCGGCGGAGAAAGTCTGCGCCAACTGCGCCTACAGTCAGCCCGGCAAGCCTGAGGCGAAGGATCCGGGCAGTGGCAATCTTCAGTCTACTATCTTCCGGGGCCAAGTCGCTCCAGTCGTCGCCGCGTACTACTGGGGCTTGGCGCCGGGCGGTAAAGTGCTGCGGGTTATCCTCTACGATCCAACACCAATTGGCTCTCCACTCATCCCACTTGCCGCGGAGCTCTCCCAATAAGTAAGCTTCCTTCTTGTGGGTCCTAGAGATCCAAGAGATTCCGCCAGACAGAGGCTCTCCCCTCTCAACTCGGGGCGTGAAGTAGTGGCGGAAAAGAGCTACATTTGGGAAGACTCCGACAAAGTTTTCGCACAGATGTGCGAAAACGGCCATGGTCAGAACGACGTTGGGGGTGAAGTCAAGGAGGTGGAACCCGTAGGTGTTCATGATGTCGCAGAAGAACTCGGAGAAGGGCGGGCAGAGCCCGCAGTAGAAGAACAGGGCGAAGAACGCATATCCGCCCGGGAACATTTCGCAAGAAATGGCTGGGAGTACCTTGGTGCGCGGATGCGCCCGCGTCTCCCTCGACCAGAAAAGGTAGAAGGCCTCCCTCAGCTCCTTCGCGTCAAGCTTGGGGGGGGGGGGGGGGGAAGACCGCCTTCTTCTTCCGCATCGCCGCGAGCCGCAGCGCCTCGACCGACTTCTTAGTCTTCCCCTTCTCGCCTTTCGGAGCCATGTCGGAAGCGGTGAAGGAGGTCGACGGCGCTGGTAGTGCTGGTGGCGACGGAGGGCGGAGCGCTGCTCTCTTTCGGCCTTCGGGAAGGAGGGGAGCGGCGGAGGTTTCTGAGGATTGAAGAAGCAATGGGCAGATGGACGAACTGCCCCTGTTTCCCCTGCTTATAAGGGGGGAGGGGGCGGACGTTCCGCATTTCCAATTAAAGAAACATCCCACGATCTCTCCCACGACGCCACGATTGACGCATGCTGTTAGGGGAGGGCGCGGCGGATACGGAGTGAGATACGGCGTGCCGCAGGCCGCGCGTGCCCGTGCACTGTTTTGGGCCTGGCCCAACAGCGCTCGGCACCGTGTATGGCCCAGGCCCGGGGGCTCCTGTCGGTGTACTAAAGTAGGGGTACCTTAGTATCCCGAACTTGTGCACGGGCAGTCGCAGCGTCCCGCGGCAAGGCTTGCCAGGTGATCGCCAAGATCCTCCGTGGGTCCTTTGGAGCCATTCAAGAACAAAGTATCCAAGCCTAGGAGACAAGGCCCCGGCAAGAGGGGCTTGCCGGGAAGGACACTCAAAGCATAAGATAACTCAAGACACAAGACCCTGGCAAGAGGAGCTTGCCGGGAAGGCCAACGAAGGCACCTCAAGAAACTTGTCGCGACGCGCCACGCGTCCCGGTAAGGCCTGGTGAGCGACAAGCTCCTGGAAACGACGAGATAGCGACCGCGGCAAGGCACTTGCCGTGGCAAGTTTCCACTCAGTACCCACGCTCCAGCGCATCCACCCACGTGTCGCTCTGGGACCATTCCAGACGCACGTGGCGGAAGGCTCTGCAGCCAGGGGTACACGGTGGCGAGCAGCGATGACGAGGCTACCGTCGTGGCGGACGATGGCGCCCCTGACGGCCACTTTTTGCACTGTTTGGGCGACGGCGATGGGCATTTAATGCCTTTGTCCCCTGCCATCAGGGTTAGGTATGGAACGCTGTTCCAACTACCACCCATTTTACACTTTTACCCTCAACTGCGTTGCCACCTGTCGGTGACCCCTTGAGCTTATAAAAGGAGGCCCATGCGCACGTAGAAGGGGGTTGGACATCCGAACATTCTCACGCTCGGTCTTGCCAGCCGCTGGAGTGTACTGTAGCTCCCTGCGCTCCCGAGCCAAGAACTCAATACAACCACCAAAGCAGGAGTAGGATTTTACACATCCGTGCGGCCCGAACCTGGGTAAACTGCTCGTGTTCTCGCCTCGATCCGCTCTTTGTGCAATCCCCGCCCCCTGTCGTACCGAAAAGGGGCTCCGGTCCCATAGGTGTTCGTGGGCGATCAGTTTCCCCGACACACTCGCACGACTGAACGGTGTGTATAATAATAATAGTGCACGTGCATTGGACTAAGCTGGAATCTGCAGGCATTCAATACAAGAGAGAAGACAAAGTAATATGGCTCAAGGTTAAATTAACAATAAAGCATATGAGAGCCACTAAACATTTTCATCATGGTCTTCTCCTCTTGACCCCCAAAGAAAAGAAAAGAAACTATTTACACGGGAAAGCTCCCAACAAGCAAAAAGAAGAACGAGAAATCTTTTTGGGTTTTCTTTTAATTACTACTACTGCAGGCATGGAAAGTAAACTAGCTAAAAAGACTGCAACTATTTTTATTTTTTGTTTTTCTTAAGGTTTTTCTAACACACAGGAAAAAGACTAAGAAAAGAAATGAAACTAGCATGGATAGTACAATGAAAGAGTGTGAGCATCGACAACTAGAATAAGTGTGTGAACATGAATGTAATGTCGGTGAGAAATACGTACTCCCCCAAGCTTAGGCTTTTAGCCTAAGTTGGTCTATGGCCACAGATTGAAGCTACTTTCTCCGGTGTACTGAGGAGCGTCCTCTGGCTGCCACTAGTTGGCAATCTCATCCGGATCCCACCGATAAACTGACTGTCGGTAAGGGTCAAGTGGTGGCTCCGGCTCTGGCTCTGAGGCTTGTGCCTGGCTTCGGTACTTATAGACGGCATCTGGCAAAACAAGGTATATGCCTGAAAACAGATCAAACAGAGATGGTGCAGGCAAGGTAATAATCTCACAATATTTTTCATCAAACCTCAATTTATACTTAAGCAACTTCTCCTTGTCTTTAACAATAAAATCATGTGTTATCATACTCTTATAATCTAGATAAGCAGGGGCCAGCAAATTTTCTTCCTTCTCATGATGCCTAATAGGTATTCTAAAGTATTCAGCAAGGCGTGAAGCAAAGATGCCTCCAAAGACGGGACCTTTTGTGCGGTTCAAACTTAATCGTTTAGCAACGACGGCACCCAAGCTAAAAGTTGTGTCTCAAAACAATGCATGGCGCAAAATGACAATATCAGGGGCACTAAGATTCCCACTGTTCCCGCGACCAATTAAGCATCTACTAGCAAATATAGCAAAGTAGCGTAGAACAGGAAAATGTATACTAGTAATTCTTGCCCCTGAAACTTGCCTAGTTTCCCCTACAGCTATCATATCAATAAACCCCTCAACATCCTTGCGATGGGGTTCCTTGCTACTTTTCGAGCTTCCGTTGTATTCCCTCGAAGAGGAAAGGGAGATGCAGCACAGTAGCATAAGTATTTCCCTCAGTTTTTGAGAACCAAGGTATCAATCCAGTAGGAGACCACGCGCCAGTCCCTCGCACCTGCACAAACAAATAAGAACTTCGCAGCCAACGCGATAAGGGGTTGCCAATCCCTTTACGGTCACTTACGAAAGTGAGATCTGATAGAGATGATAGTTTATATTTTTGGTATTTTTGGTTTATAAGAACAGCAAATAAAAGCGATAAAAGTAAAGTAGATGTAGATTGATATGTTGAGAATAGACCCGGGGGCCATAGTGTTCTCTAGTGGCTTCTCTCATGATAGCGATATTCTACGACGGGTAAACAAATTACTGTCGAGCAATTGATAGAAAAGTGAATAATTATGAGACTATCTAGGCATGATCATTGTATATAGGCATCACGTCCGAGACAAGTAGACCGACTCCTGCCTGCATCTACTACTATTACTCCACACATCGACCGCTATCCAGCATGCATCTAGTGTATTGAGTTCATAAGAACAGAGTAACGCCTTAAGTAAGATGACATGATGTAGAGGGATAAACTCAAGCAATATGATATAAACCACATATTTTTATCCTCGATGGCAACAATACAATACGTGCCTTGCTGCCCCTACTGTCATTGGGAAAGGACACCGCAAGATTGAACCCAAAGCCAAGCACTTCTCCCATTGCAAAAACTATAGATCTAGCAGGCCAAACCAAACCATAATTCGAAGAGACTTGCAAGGATATTATGAGCACACATAAAAAGTTCAGAGAAGAACCAAATATCTTTCATAGATAACCTTGATCATAAACTAACAATTCATCGGATCTCGACAAACACACCGCAAAAAGAGATTACATCGAATAGATCTCCTCGAAGACCGAGGAGAACTTTGTATTGAGATCCAGAGAGAGAGACGAAGCCATCTAGATACTAGTTATGGACCCGAAGGTCTGTGGTAAACTACTCACAACTCATAGTGAGGGCGATGATGATGATGATGAAGACCTCCGTGATGGATCCCCCTCCGGTGGAGCTCCAGAATAGGCTCCAAGATGGGATCTCACGGGAACAGAAGGTTACAGCGGTGGAATTAGGGTTTTCTCTCTGTTCACGGAGGTTTTGGGGTACGTAGACTTATATAGGAAGAAGGAGGACACCGGGGGGGGGGGGTGCTCGGGGGCTCCATGAGGCAGGGGCGCGCCCTGGGAAGGGGGGCGCGCCCCCCACCCTCGTGGGCCACCCCTCAATCTCCTGACGTGGTTCTCAAGCCCCTCGTGTGTGATTTTCCCCAAAAATATCTCTCGCGAAGGTTTCATTCCGTTTGGACTCCGTTTGATATTCTTTCTTCTGCAAAACCCTGAAACATGCAAAAAACAGCAATCTGGACTGGGCCCTTGGGTTAGTAGGTTAGTCCCAAAAATGATATAAAAGTGTATGATAAAGCTCATTAAACATCCAGGACTTCATAAATAATAGCATGGAACAATAAAAAATTATAGATACGTTGGAGACGTATCAAGCATCCCCAAGCTTAATTCCTGCTCGTCCTCAAGTAGGTAAATAATAAAGAAAGAATTTTTGATGTGGAATGCTAACCAACATAGTTTTTCAATGTAATTCTCTTAATTGTGACATGAATGTTCAAATCGGAAAGATTCAAGATAAAAGTCTATATTGACATAAGAAATAACAATACATCAAGCATACTAACAAAGCAATCATGTCTTCTCAAAATACTATGGCTAAAGAAAGTTATCCCTACAAAATCATATAGTCTGGCTATGCTCCCTCTTCATCACACAAAATATTCATATCATGCACAACCCCGATTTCAGCCAAGCACTTGTTTTCATACTCTATCTTTTTAAACCTTTCAACTTTCACGCAATACATGAGCGTGAGCCATGGCCATAGCACTATGGGTGGAATAGAGGTGGTTGTGGAGAAGACAAAAAGGAGGGAGATAGTCTCACATGGACTAGGCGTATCAACGGGCTATGGAGATGCCCATCGATAGATATCAATGTGAGTGTGTAGGGATTGCCATGCAACGGATGCACTAGAGCTAAATATGAATGAAAGCTCAACAAAAGAAAACTAGTGGGTGTGCATCCAACTTGCTTGCTCACGAAGACCTAGGGCATTTGAGGAAGCCCATCGTTGAAATATACAAGCCAAGTTCTATAATGAAAATTCCCACTAGTATAGGAAAGTGAGTAAACATGAGACTCTCTACAATGAAGAACATGGTGCTACTTTCAAGCACAAGTGTGGAAAAAAAGATTGTAGCAATTGTCCCTTTTTTGGGGGCCTTTCTTTTTTTTTGGCCTTTTTTTTCTTTCTTTTTCTTTTTTTTTGCGGAGGGGCGTTATAGATTTAGCCTTTCCTCCCATGGGACAATGCTCTAATAATGATGATCATCACACTTTCATTACAACTTGATACTACAACAACAAAGTATGACTCTATATGAATGCCTCAGGCAGTGTACCGGGATCTGCAATGAAACAAGAGTGACATGTATAAAAATTATGCATGGTGGCCTTGCCACACATACGATGTCAACTACATGATCATGCAATGGCAATATGACAATATGATGTGTGTCATATGAATGGAACGGTGGAAAGTTGCATGGCAATATATCTCGGAATGGCTATGGAAATGCCATGATAGGTAGGTATGGTGGCTGTTTTGAGGAATAATATGGTGGCTGTTTTGAGGAAGGATATATAGTGGGTTTATGGCACCGGCAAAAGTTGCGCGGTACAAGAGAGGCTAGCAAAGGTGGAAGGGTGAGAGTACGTATAATTCATGGACTCAAAATTAGTCATAAGAACTCATATACTTATCTATAATACCTAAATAGTTCATCCCCACTACACCTAATTCTCTCAACATGCAGCCCTCCACGTCACCATTGTTCCATGTCAACATTCCCACTAGCCTATTTCTCAATTTTTCACTAGAGAAAACTATTCAGTCGTTGGTATTTTATTTACAGAAGTTGAGAAAGTCGAAGTGATACGACACCTCGATTACTCTTCCCACTGATTCCCCGATGCCATGGCTTTCTTCATCTTCTGCGCTAGAGTCTGGCCGCCTGCCCACCCAGTACCCACGTCGGCATTCAGAGCTCCTCCCTCCTGCCGTCCCTTCGCTGCTGGTCGTCCTCGTAGCAGTGGCATCAGACGCACCGGACGTGGTGGACGCGGCCATCCGCCCCAATTTCTGCGGGATCCAGCAGGGTGGCCACGGAATGGAGCAGGTTGACGGCGTCTCCCCGCCTCCTGCCGGTGCCATGGCTTGCAAGCCATCCCTGCGCAGGCGATCTATCGTCTGCACACACCGTGTCACCCCTCTGGTCCCTCCTTGCATCTGCGGCCTGGGACACACACATTGACACCGAATGAGGCCCTTAGCCGGTACACATCTCCAGCCCTACGTTACATCCCCTCCCCTCCCCTACAGTGTCAAGCCCAAGATTTTGCTGTGCTGAGGCTTCCGATTTGAATTCTAGTTTTTCTCAGATCGTAGATTGGATGGGAAGATTTCATACTTGCACCGCACCAGTCCTTTGAATTCAATACTTAGAAACCATATTGTTTCTGTCTGCACTGGTCTGATTTTTGATATAAAAATTTGCTTGGCTTTTCTTAAATCCGGCTTGCATTTGGCTCTCTATATTTTACTCTGGGGTTGTAGCTAGCGTGTAGTTCATCTGAATTTGCATTAAGCCAAGATTGCATCAGTTACGTCCTTTATTGGATATGCTACATCCGTCAATCCCTTCTCCCATGGTGTCGGTGTACTAAAGTAGGGGTACCTTAGTATCGCGACTTGTGCATGGGCAGTAGCAGTGTCCCATGGCAGGACTTGCCACTCGCCCGCCAAGGCCCACTATGGTCCCTTTGGGGCCATTCAAGAACAAAGTATTCAAGTTAAAGAACAAGACCCCGGCAAGAGGAGCTTGCCGGGAAGGCCGCTACAGGCTCAAGACCACCCTTTTAGCACAAGACCCTGGCAAGAGGAGCTTGCTAGGAAGGCCAAAACATGGCATTTCAGGAGACTTGCCGTGACGCATCGCGCGCCCCGGCAAGGCCCGGATAGCGACAAGCTTCCGGGCGCGGCAAGGTAGCGACCGCGGCAAGGCGCTTGCCGCAGCAAGCTTCCGCTGTGTGCCCGTGCTCCAGCTCATCCGGCCACGCGTCGCCCTGGGGCCCTTCCAGGGGCACATGGCGGAAGGCTGTGCAGCCTGGGGTACACGATGGCAAGCCGCGATGACGAAGCCACCATCGTGGCGAACGGAGACACCCTGACGGACGCTTTTTGCACTATTTGGGGCGACGGCGACGGGCATTCAATGCCCTTGTCCCCTGCCGTCAGGGTTAGGTATAGACCACTGTACATACACTAGTCCAACTACCACCGTTTTTACGTTTTTACCCTCATCTGCGTTGCCACCTGTCGGTGACCCCTTTGACCTATAAAAGGAGGCCCATGCGCAACGTAGAGGGGGTTCCGATCTTCGAACACTCTCACGCTTGGTGTAGCTAGCAACTAGTACTGTAGCTCTTCTTGCTCCCGAGCCAAGAACACAATACAAACCAAGGCAGGAGTAGGGTTTTACGCATCCGTGCGGCCCGAACCTGGGTAAACTGCTCACGTGCTCGCCTCAATCCGCTCTTCATGCACCCTCCGCTCCCTTGCCGTACCGAAAAGGGGCTCCGGTCCCATAGGTGTTCGTGGGCGATCAGTTTCCCCGACATCTTTGGCGCGCCAGGTAGGGGCGTCGAGGTTGTGCGAACCTGATCCGGCGTTCACGCGGGCGAAATCTTCAGCAACTTCATCAACTTCATCGACATGCCGCCGAAGAAGAAGGCTTCGGAGGTAGCAGGCCCGTCTGCGTCGATCCCACCACCGCCGGAGCTAACGGTCGGTGGGGTAGACGCTGGCAGAAGGACGGACGCCGGCGAGGAAACTCACGGCGCCGCCAAGTCCAAGGACAAGACGGACGACCGGGCGCATTCCAAGACCTCGGCGTCCGTGCACGCACCGCGCCCCTCTCAGGAGGTGCCGGACCGGCAGCGACGTGGTACGCAAGGTACCATCCGCTTGCTGGGCCAAGGTCAAGCTGGCGGGTCGTGGGACGCTCAAGGCCAACGCGCTGGCGCGAGCAAAGCGCGGTCGCCGGGACGAGACGTTGCTCCTTCTAACGCTGTTAGAAGTCCGAGCATATCTCGCTCCTCGCACCGCTCGCCACCGCTCCCTTCGACTCCAGTAGAAGCTCTAGCTCGAGCTCAGCTGCTCCTCGATTTCCCTCTAGCGGCAGACAAGGCCGAAGACTGGAGGGCCACCATCCAGAGCCTCATCGCCTTCGCCAACAACGACACGCCGCAGCAGCCGACGACGTCGCGGCCGCGGCAAGTCAGCCAGGCGCGGGCCGATGGCGACAAGACCGCTGGGGGTGCAACTATCGTGCACTCCCCGCCCCGAAGGCCGAAATCGCCGACTCGCCGGATCAACATCGACGACGACTCCACGGCGTCGTCGGATCCACGAGCTCGCCGTGATCAACGACAAGTCCTCGACGATAGACGACAAGAAGACGCTCGAACTCGCATCGAGCGTCGAAGAGAAGCGCGACGACAGTCCGACCAGCGCGCTGGGCCCGCTGTCGACATGCACGCGCCCGGAGAACCGGGCGACTTGCCATATGCGGCAGGTTGCCCTACGTTCACCCGTGAGCTGCGGCAAGTCCAGTGGCCCAGCATGAAGAACTTCAAGCCTGACGTACCCGAGAAGTACGACGGCAAGACCCATCCCTCAGAGTTCCTCAGCATCTACACCATTGCGGTGCAGGCTGCCGGGGGACGAGACGAGAAGATACTGGCAAACTACTTCCCGCTCGTGCTCAAGCCAAACGTCAGATCTTGGCTCATGCACTTGCCGGAGAACTCCATCTCTTCTTGGGCCGACCTGTGCCATCAGTTTGTCGGCGCCTTCACGGGCGGCCACAAGCCCCATGGCCAGGAGAGCGACCTTCACATACTTGCCCAGAAGGAAGGAGAATCCCTGCGAAAGTACATCCAGAGATTCAGCCGCGTTCAGCACAACATCCCAGATGTCCACCCTGCCGCGGTTATTAGCGCGTTCCACCAGAACGTGCGTAACCGCAGGATGAGGGAGGAAATGGCGATGTGCAAGATACGAGACGTCAGTGAGCTCTATGCCCTGGCCGACAAGTGCGCACGCGCTGAAGAGGGGAGGAGACTCCTCGGAGAGGATACTGGAGCAGGAGGAACAGATAGTGAGGATGCCGCCCCGGCAAGGAAGAACCGACGGTGGAACAACAAGAAAAAGAAGAACAAGGAAGTACTCGTCGTTGAGCAGTCCGGCAAGGAGGCTGGCGCCAAGAAAGCTCAGGCTGGTGGCTCCGGCAAGGAAGCTACCACCGTAGCTGCCGCCGACAAGAAGGACGGCTCCGACAAGCAGTACTGCAAGATCCACCACACCAAGGGCCACGATCTCCAGAACTGCAAAAGGGTCGAGTACCTCGTCGAACAGCAGAAGGCTGAGTACGAGCGACGCGACAAGGAGAAGGCCCTGGGAGGTGGAGGAGAGTCCGGCAAGAAGCGGCCATTCAATGGCCGGGGAGGACGCCGCGGCAAGGCCAAGCAGCGGCAAGGAGATAGACCTCCCCGCGGCCGCGACAAGGACGAAGACGAAGACGACGACGAAGACATGGATGACGGAGACAACAGCGAGCAGGAGTTCCAGAATGCCACAGAAGTTCTGTGCGTCGATGGAGGTGCCTCTCTGCATACTTCCCACCGCCAACTCAAACAATGGGTGCGGGAAGTTAATGCAGCAGAGCCACCCGTCGTGTCGCGCAAACTCCTGAAGTGGTCCAGCACGCCCATCATCTTCGACATTGAGGACCACCCCGACCGCACAACTGCGGTCGGGTGTTTGCCGATGTTGGTTTCACCAACCATCCGCAACCTCAAGGTCACCAAGATGTTGGTTGACGGCGGGGCCGGCCTGAACCTGATCTCCTCTGCTGTGGTCCGGAAACTACAGATCCCCGACAGCGAGCTCGAGGAAACCGGCACATTCCAAGGGATCAACCCGGGAAGGAGCAAGCCGAAGGGGAAGATCACACTGCCAGTAACCTTTGGCGGAGAGCTGAACTTCAGGACTGAGAGGATCACCTTTGACGTTGCCGATATCCCATTGCCTTACAATGGGATACTTGGCCGTCCAGCGCTCGCCAAGTTCATGGCAGCCTCTCATTATGCCTACAACATGCTCAAGATGCCAGGCCCGATAAGCGTCATCTCTGTCCCCGGCGACAAGAAGGACGCGCTTATCTGTGCCGACAAGATCTACCGGGACGCAGCAGCCGGGAACGGACAGCAAGACACTTGCCGCTGAAGCTCCCGGGGGGAAGAACAAGACCAAGTCCGGCAAGAGCTCTGGGGCACACTCCGGCAAACGCACCTCTTCGGAGTGCTGCGCTGCCGTCGAGGACGCACCATCGAGCTCCACCGGCAAGTGCAAGAAGGGAATGACAGCTCCACCTGCAACCAAGAAGGTGTCCGCCAAGGAGGACAGCACTGGTGGTACTTTCACCATCAGCGCCACGCTCGATCCTAAATAGGAAAGCGCGCTCGTTGCTTTCCTGCGGGCGAATGTCGACGTGTTTGCATGGCAACCGTCTGACATCCCCGGCGTTCCCAGGAAAGTGATTGAGCACAAGCTTGCCGTTTGTCCTCACGCGCGGCCCGTCAAGCAGAAGGTCAGAAAGCAAGCGGTGGAGCGCCAAGAGTTTATCGCGGAAGAAATCAAGAAGCTGGAAGCGGCAGGCCTTGTCAGAGGTGTACTTCATCCCACGTGGCTGGCCAACCCTGTTGTCGTGCGCAAAGCAAATGGGAAGTGGAGGCTTTGTATAGACTTCACCGATGTGAATAAAGCTTGTCCCAAAGATCCATTTCCCTTGCCGCGCATTGACCAGATCGTTGACTCCACGGCTGGATGTGAGTTGCTTTCGTTTCTTGATGCATACTCCGGATACCACCAGATATTTATGGCTGAAGAAGATGAAGAGAAGACCGCGTTCATTACTCCATGTGGCACTTACTGCTTCATACGCATGCCTTTTGGATTGAAGAATGCAGGTTCAACGTTTGCGAGGGTAGTCCACACTGCTTTTGAGCCACAGATACACAGGAATGTAGAAGCTTACATGGATGATATAGTGGTCAAGAGCAAGGACAAAGATGCCCTGAGTCAAGATCTAGATGAAACTTTTACGAATCTGCGCAAGATACAACTCAAGCTTAACCCCGAGAAGTGCGTCTTCGGAGTCCCCTCCGGCAAGCTTCTCGGGTTCTTTGTGTCTCAGAGGGGGATTGAAGCCAATCCCGACAAGATCAAAGCATTCGAGCAGGTCGAAGCTCCGAAGCGCGTCAAGGATGTACGAAGGCTTGCCGGCTGGGTGGCTGCTCTCAGCAGGTTCATTTCTAAGTCTGCAGAATGCGCCCTGCCATTTTTCAAAATCTTGAAAAAGGCAGGTCCAATGAAATGGACTCCGGAAGCGGAGGCACCGCTGCAAGACTTGAAAGGGTACCTGTCCTCCACTCCAATACTTGTCCCACCTAGACCACAAGAGAAGTTGTTGCTATACTTAGCAGCAACCAATCAAGTGGTTAGTGCTGCGTTAGTAGCGGAAAGGGAGGCAGATGAGGAGCCCACAGCCCCGGCAAGCACATCCAGCGACAAGCAGGGGGCTTCCCCGACAACCTCTGGCCCCGACAAGGATGAGTCTGCGCAGATGCAAGAAGAGGTGCGAAAGAAGATGGTGCAGCGCCCAGTTTATTTTGTTAGCTCCCTCTTGCAGGGGGCTAGGTCAAGATACTCTGGGGTGCAGAAGCTGTTTTTCGGTCTCCTCATGGCCTCGAGAAAGCTGCGCCATTACTTCCAAGCACATGAGATAACGGTGGTCACTCGCTTTCTGCTGAAAAGGATATTGCAAAATCCAGAAGCAACAGGCAGGATTGTCGAGTGGGCACTGGAGCTGTCAAGCTTTGGCCTCAAGTTTGAAAGTACTTCAACCATTCAGAGCAGAGCCTTGGTAGAATTCATAGCAGAATGGACACCAACGCCAGACGAAGAGATTCCAGAGAAAAGCATCCCCGTCAAATAAGCAAGCAAAGAATGGATAATGTACTTCGATGGTGCCTTCTCGCTGCAAGGCGCCGGCGCTGGCGTGCTGCTTGTCGCGCCCACCGGAGATCACCTCAAGTACGTTGTCCAAATGCATTTTCCCAAGGAGCAAGCAACGAACAATACTGCAGAGTATGAAGGTTTGCTTGCCGGCCTCAGAATCGCAGTAGAACTTGGGATCAAGAAGCTCATTGTGCGGGGTGATTCGCAGTTGGTTGTCCGACAAGTAAACAAGAGCTACCAGAGTCCGTTGATGGAAGCATACGTCGACGAAGTAAGGAAACTTGAAGAATACTTTGAAGGCTTGCAGATGGAGCACGTTCCAAGAGCTCAAAATGACGTCGCAGACGGCCTGTCAAAGTGCACTGCACTAAAGCTACCTGTGGAACCAGGGATCTTTGTGCTCAAGTTAACTCAACCATCCGTTACACCATCAATTGGACAAAGTAAGAAGAGAAAGTTGGTCTCCGGTGACTACTTACCGGCAGAGCTTCCCGAAGCCGCCGCCAACAAGGTCCCCAAGATCAACGACAAAGTTGTTGAGGAACAGTCTGCTCCTGCAGACCCAAGGGTTTGTACAGTTGAAGCAGGCGTTCCCAACAAGCTTTGCCCCGGCAAGCTTGCCGGGGAACGTCAAGCTCCGGCCGAGCCACAAGTTCTTGCCGTGGAAGCTGACGTCCCCGCAGCAGCACTGATGCCTTTAGTCCTTGTTGTTGAGCCTCAGGCTCCAGCATGGGCGCAGCAAATTGTCCGTTTTCTTCAAACTGGAGAACTTCCCGAAGAGCCTGAAGAGGCAGAAAGAATAACCCGGCAGTCAAGTATGTATCAGTTCATCGGCAATGAACTATACAGAAGAAGACTCAACGGTGTCAGATTGAAGTGCATTCCCCGGGAAGATGGGCAAAAGCTGTTGGCAGAGATACATGGAGGCATATGTGGTCACCACATTGGCGCAAGAGCACTTGCCGGCAAGGCGTTCCGGCAAGGTTTCTTTTGGCCAGAAGCCCTCCAGGATGCAACTGCACAAGTAACCAAGTGTGAAGCGTGCCAGTTCCATGCCAAGCAAATACATCAACCAGCTCAAGCTCTCCAGACGATCCCTTTGTCCTGGCCATTTTCGGTCTGGGGGCTCGACATCCTCGGCCCCTTTCCCCGCGCAGCCGGGGGCTTTGAGTACCTGTACGTTGCTATCGACAAGTTCACAAAGTGGTCGGAAGTGGAACCAGTGAGAAAGGTGACCGCACAGTCAGTAGTCAAGTTCTTCAGGTCGATTGTTTGCCGTTTCGGAATCCCTAACAGGATCATCACCGACAACGGCATGCAATTCACAAGTCGCACCTTCATGCAATACGTCCAAGACCTTGGCGCCAATGTCTGCTTCGCTTCTGTTGCTCACCCGAGGAGCAATGGTCAAGCGGAGAGGGCAAACGCTGAAGTGCTGCGCGGGCTCAAGACGAGAACTTTCGACAGGCTGCATAAATGCGGAAGAAACTGGATTGAAGAGTTGCCGGCGGCTCTTTGGTCAATTAGAACGACACCAAATTGAGCCACCGGACAGACACCCTTTGCTCTTGTCTACGGAGCAGAGGCAATTCTCCCCACGGAACTCGTATACGGGTCGCCTCGAGTGCTCGCTTACGATGAGCTCGAGCAAGAGCAACTGCGGCAAGATGACGCACTGCAACTTGAGGAGGACCATCTTCAGGCTGCTGTACGAGCTGCTCGATACCAGCAAGCTTTGCGCCGCTACCATAGCCGCAAAGTTAAAGTCAGAAGTCTCGAGGAAGGCGACCTTGTTCTTCGGCGCGTTCAGTCCGCCAAGAATTCCAACAAGTTGACGCCGAAGTGGGAAGGCCCTTATCGGGTGAGACAAGTCACAAGGCCCGGCGCTGTCCGTCTTGAGACCGAAGAGGGCTTACCGGTGAGCAACTCCTGGAACATTGAGCACCTTCGCAAGTTCCACCCATAAGGCGCGGTTGCCGTGATCCGCTCCGGCAACCACCTTTTGTACAAGTCTTGCCGCTGTTGCATGTAGACCTTTGTACAAAGCCGGGCGCAGACCCCGTGCATGAGTAAAACTTTTGTGCCTTGCACAACTTGTCGTTTCATGCATTTTCCTTTTTCTTGCATGTATTATATGACACCTCGTGCAGCACACACCCCCGGTGAGCAATAACGAGCCGCAAGGCTCCATATCTATGTTTCCTCCCTCTTTCTTTTTCTCTCAAGCAGAAGGAAGCTTTTCCTCGCGCACAAGTTTGTCGGGG
>LR738709.1:611156093-611218846 GCA_902687465.1 Secale cereale | reverse complement strand
GGGGGGGGGAGGAGACAGTGGTATGGACCAAGTGCCGTTCAAGAAAGCCTCGCCTTGTCGGGAAGCGAACAACGCAAAAGCTAAGTTGCCAAAGTTTGAGCATTCAAATTTTTAAATTTTAAAGTTATCTTCCTTGAACGACCACACTCTGTATGGAAAACCTGTGCGCGGAGGAACCTACTCGTAGCTAGCCGCGCCCTTACTTTGTTTCGAGCACGCTCAACGGCTTAAGTGTGCTGCGACAAGTGTCGCACCCTTACTTCGTTTTCGAGTTCGCTCAACAACCTAAGTGTGCTGCGACTAGCTGCGACAAGGTTTCTTGCCGGTAGCGGCATTGCTAGCAGGCTGCTGAAGTTCCGCACTCAGCGCTCGCGGCAAGGGTCCCTTTGCCGGCAAGTTCCCTAAAAGCGTAGGGTAAAAGCATACAAAGCAAAGAAGTCAAGTAAAGGAAATAACACTGCGTTAACTACCCAAAATAGAGTTATATCACAAAAGCAACTTGTCGCAGCACTAATAGATTTTTGTCCATGACATGGTTGGCAGCGACAAGGGAAGCGGAAAGAAAACAGCCTAGTCTACGCGGTCGCCATCAACTCTCCTGATCTTGCCCACCTTGGCCACGATGGGTGCGACAAGGGCCTTGAGCGCCTCCTGGTCGGCGTCGGGCGGCAAGGTCCTGAGGACGTTCTCGAGGTTGAGTCCTGGGTTGCGGTAGACTATCTTCGTCAGCACCCTCTCCACGACTCCTGTGCAAAGCCTGCGCGCCTCGTTCACCAGCTGCGTGGGGATCCTCTCCCGGAGCTGCTCGAGGGCCGGCGCCACTCCCCTGAAGAACAAGCTCAACTTGGCGCTGTGAGGGAGGTTCTCGTCGGGGGAGTACCCGAGGTGCTCCGTCCCCAGCCCCGCTAACTCCCTGTCGATGTCAGCGGCGGCGGCGACAAGCCCCTCGGTCCACTGCTCCACCGTCTGCCTGAAGTTGTTTTGAGTGAGGGCGGCGCTGTCCAACAGCGCCCTCTCAGCCCTGAGGTCCTCCTTCAGCTTCGTCTCCCGATTTCTGGCGCTGTCAAGTGATGCGATGAGGGTGGAAAGCTTCAGCTCCAAGTCTGCAACGGAATCCTTGGCGATGGCGAGCTCCTTGCCCTTGTCGGAGAGACGGACCTGCAGATCGGAGTGGCTGTGGGCGTCCTTCTCCCTCTCCAACATGAGCGCAGCAACCTTCTCCTCGCTCGTCTTCAAGTGGATCTCCAGCTGCGCCACCCTCGCCTCCAAGTCTCTCTTGGCGGTCTCTGCGGCTGCAGCAGCGTCCCTCGCTTCCTGCAGAGCTCCGCCAAGGGACTGTTCGCGCGCGGCAAGGTCGTCCTCGTGGCTGTCGAGGTCGACCTTCCGCTACGTTAGCTCTCCTTCCCGCCGGGACAGCTCCTCGGCGGCGAGCCGTTGCTGCTCCTCTGCTTCGGCCTTCTCGAGTATGAACGCCTGGTGTGCCTCGGCGAGCTCCTCCCGCTCCTCCGCCAAGGATCGGAGGGCCGCCTGGTTGGCGGCCCGGAGATCTTCGGCGCGCTTCTCCAAGTCGACGCCCGCCTTGGCAGCCAGAGCCTCTCGGGACTCCTGCTTGGCCTGCCTGGCGCGGTACAGGGCCAGGAGCCTCCGCAGGAGTCGCTCCTCCTCGGGCTCGCTACTGCTGCCGGGCGCGTCAACGAACTTCAACCCGGCGGAGGCAAGGACTTCCCCATCGAAGACCTCTCCCTCCGCGGGCGCCCTTGACGTAGATGCCCACGGGAGCTGAATGAAGACCCCGTTTCCAGCCTCCAAGTAGGCGCCAGTTCCGGCCGCGGCAGCAGCAGGGTCAGCGGTCGGCGCAGCGTCGAATGCTCCTGCGGCCTCAGGGCCGTCAGTGCGACCGCCGGTCCCCTCCTCAGCTGCCGCGTCGGCGGCCCTGGCTGCCTCTTCGACGGCAGGCTCGTCGGTACCGATCGCCTCTTCGGTGGCCGCGGCGTCACCAGCGTTGCCGCACGCGGCCTCCTCGGTGGCGGCCTCCGTCTCCATAGGCTCTGGAGCGGACGAGTCTGAAGACAAGAAAAGAAGAAGAAAGAAGAAAATATATGTCAAGCAAATATCCAAAAAGAGAAATTTAAGAGAAGAAAAGTACAAGGGTTACCTGCGCGGGCCTCTTCTTCGACGGGGTTCCTTGCCGGGGAGTTCTCCCTCGGCGGCGTGGTGGTGGCCCCCGCCGGCGGAGGGCCGCTGGCGCCTTCCCTTGGCGGAGTGCCCACCCTCGGCGGGGTGCTCGCCCTTGGCGGGGTACTCGCCCTTGGCGGAGTACCCGCCCTTGGCGGAGTATTTTCCCTCGCCGGGGAGCTCCTCCTTGGCGGAGAGGTCGGGGTGTGCGGCTCGTCGGGAGCAGTCTCTTGGCGCTCCTGAGGCTGCGGCTCTACTTCTGTACAAGTCAACAAACAAGCAAAAAGATTAACAAGGATGAGAAGCCTGCGCGTGCCCGACAAGCGAAGAAGTGAACAAAAGACTTACGCTGGGGGCTGCGCTGGGGGCTGCTCTGCGGAGCAGTTGCCTGGTCCGGCAAGCTTGTCGCTGGCGCATCCCCTGCCGCTGTGACGGGCTCGTCCTCAAGATCGACCACCGGGATCTTGGCCCTCTTCGCCGCCCTCTGGGCCAGGGTCCTGGAAGAAAAACAAGATCAGAATCAGGCAAAGAAGATTCAAGACAAGAACAAATCGAAGGAAACACGAGTTGACAGTGCTTACTCTTCCTCCACCTCGTCGGAGCTGAACACGGAGAAGTCAAAATCTGCCTCGCGCGTCCTGGCGCGAGGAGCTGGAGGAGTAGGCGCCCTCGGCCGCTTGGCGGGCTCAGGGGCGGTGGTCTGAGAAGATCCCGCCCCAGTTGTCGCCGAGGCGCGAGGGGCGGCAGGAGCGTTAGCCCCAGCCCGGGAAGACCCTCCTCCAGCCGCTGCTGAAGCGCGGGGCATCCCCTTGGCGGCCTTGCCCGCCGTGGTGGCGCGTGTCGGACGGCGCTGCGGCTGCTGGCCCGCCGGCTACCTCGCCACGTCTGCGGCTTTGCGGAGGCGCCTTCTCGCTGGAGCCGGAGGACTTGCCGGTGGCGGTGAACTTCCCGAGGATGAAGAAGAACCAAGGTTTAGAGACCCGCCTGAGTCTTCTGCAGAGTCGCTCGATTCGGCGCCCTGCTCGGCGGGCCCGCTCGACTCTGTGCCTTGCTCGGCAGCCTCGCTCGTCCCGGCAGGTTGCCCGGCAGGCTTTATCAGCTTAAGGATCTCTTCCTCCTCGGCCAGACTTACCGCCTCCGCAGCATCTGCCTCCTCCAAGGTGTACCCAAACTCGCCCGCGGCCGCGGCTGCGGCTGCCTCCTCCAACCTGGTGGCAATATAAGCCATCTCCTCGTCGGTGGTGTCGCGGGTGAGGCCCTTCTTCTCGTCGGGATTGATGGGCAGCTCCACCAAGTTATCGAAGAACGTTTGCATGGCTTCGTCAGAGGGCTCCCGCCAAGTGGGGTCAATTCCATGGGAGTCACACCATGGCATCGCCGCGCGGATAGCGCTGAGCGACGAATTGTTGCATAGCGGAACTACGCCCCGCGACAATGCAAACCACTCTGGACGTTTGGGGTCGTGCTTGAATAGCTCACGGAGCATCCCTTTGAGCTCCAGGACAGTGAAATTGTAGTTGAGGCCTGGGCGCAGCCTCATAAAGTCTGCCGCGTTTCCAAATTCCCAAGCAGGCCTTTTCCTCTCCTGCAAGGGAGCGATGCGGCGGCGAAGGAAATCTATACCGACAGCCCCTACAGTGAGTTTGGCTTGCCGGAGGCGAAGGATCCTAGTGGTGGCTATCTTCAGCTTGTCGTCCTCAGGGGCCAGGTCACTCCAGTCATTGCCGCGCACTATTGCAACTTGGCGCGGGGAAGTGAACTGCTCTGGGGCGTCCTCCATGATCCAGCACCAGTTGGCCCTCCACTCCTCCCACTTGCCGCGGAGTTCCCCAGTCAAGTATGCCTCTTTCTTATGAAGCCTAAATATCCAAGAGATCCCGCCAGACAGAGGAGACCCAGACTCGACTCGAGGCGTAAAATAATGGCGGAAGAGGGCTACGTTGGTGTGACGACCCCGGCCCGACCGTGCACTAATCATACACGCAAATGCACACGATCAAGCCTAAGGACTCACGTGAAGGAATCACAGCACAACTCTAAAACATAAATAAATACATACAAGTTATATATTACAAGCCAGGGGCCTCGAGGGCTCGAATACATAACAAGTGTCACACACATAGTCAGCGGAAGCGTTAGGTATCTGGGTACAGATACAACACAGAAGAAGATAGGCCTGATACACAGGCGGGGCAAAAGAAAAGCTACGATCGAAAAGGCGCAGGCCTCCTGCCTGGGACCTCCGATCCTACTCCTGGTCGTCGTCCGCCGGCTCCTCGTAGAAGTACTCGCCGGCCGGGTAGTAGTAGTAGCCAGCCTCGGGCTGGTAGTAGTAGTCGTCAACGGGGGCTGCGGGCACCATGGCTCCGTCGTCTGGTTTTTCATGCGGGTAGGACAAAAGAGGAAGCAAAGCAACCGTGAGTACTCATCCAAAGTACTCAGCAAGACTTACATCAGATCTATACTAAGCAATGCATCATTTTCAAAGGAGGCTTTATGTGGGTGGACTAGACTGCAGAAAGCCAGAGTAGAGAGGGGAAAAGCCTAGTCCTGACGAAGACTAGCATCTTCAGGGTCTTGCAGCAATTAGAAGGGAGCAGAATAGTACATCATAAAGTAAAGGGTTTATAGTAATATCATCTTCATATCTCAAGTCACCAGTTCTAGTTGTACCGAAGTGGATACAACTCCGAGTGTCCGTTACCGTAGGACAGGCTATCGATAGATTGTTTCTTCCCTGCAGGGGTGCACCAAGTTACCCACCACGCTCGCTTAACTCCGGCCGGACACACCATCAGGTCGTGCCCGCCCTCGGCTAAACAATACGACGCAACCCGACCGGATACCGCCAGAGAGGATCGAGCACGTCGGACTAATCCTATGCCCCCGGGGGTCATGGCCGTCGCCCCGGACACTCCTGCACGTTGCGTGGCCGTTCGGTAGCAGACCTAGCAACCCCTTATACAAGCACGCAGTTGCATCCTAAGTCCAATCCGAACGGGCCGCTCAATCGCTGACGTCGTGACGACTCCGGCTGATGTATACGACGCAGAGCACCCACTCACACCCACGTGGTGGTTAGTGCTATCGGACCCGAAGGCCCCTCGGATCAAATATCCAAATCGCTTAGTGTATTGGGAGCGCGCGGTAACGAGCAGAGCCTACGATACTGTTGGCCCCGTCGTCCCGTCTCGAGGACTTGTGACAAGGACTGGGAAAGACCGGTCACGCCTCGTAGTTATCTCGCGGGTACCCTCTCTGGTCACCCGACTCCACAGCTCACGCCTCAAAGGCACTCGCGGGTACCCCTCTGGGTCAACCCGCCTCCATCCAACATGTGTAGTAGTAACTTCAAAGTGTCTTCAGACGCACGATACCTCTGGCCGCACGCCTTTGTTCCTGGCGACGTCCGGCCTCGGGGATCGATACGTCTTTAAACACGGTATGGTGAAACAGGGCATCCGTGTGGTTTTCATGCCGATGAGGAATCCGAGGAATCACCCTCGTTGGATTCCTAAACGACAAGTCCCGTTAAGGTGATACCGGAGGAATCACCCTCGGCGGTAATCACCATAGCGGATGCACGACAAAAGCTAAGTCGGAAGTGGGAAGAGGAATCACCCTCGGTAACCCACAACGAGCTAGCTATACTACAGGGACAACATCGAAAGTGAGTTCGGAGGTATCACCCTCGTCACCCGATGTTAACTCTGCGGAGTCGAGCATATTAGGGGGTGTGCGGTGATGTGAAGAAGGTCAGGGGAAGGGGGCTCGATCGCTTGATCGAGGCAAGGGTACTATGCGAGGCAACTACGAGAGTGCGGGACCATAGCAGTGCTACCCAACCTATACTAAGCAGTTTATGAATAAAGACAGGTATCAACAGTTTAGCAAAAACAGGCTATGCAACAGTAATAGGAGCAGTAGCAGTAGCAGCAATTCTAATGCAAGAATAAGAGAGAATAGACATAGGCGATATCGGAATGATCAAAGGGGGGTTGCTTGCCTGGTTGCTCGGCAAATGAAAAGGAACAACGGCGGTGAAGTAGTCGATCACCAGGGCACCGTCAGCGGTCTCGGGGTCTACCGGGAAGAAAGGGGGAGAGGAAACAATATAAATACACAGTAACGAAAGTAATCACAAAGCATGACGATCTATCGCAGGCTACCGATAACGGAGAAGGGGGAACCCATCCGGGAGGTATTCCCGGTTCCGGACGTCTGTCAGACAGATGAACCGGAGGGGGACGGTGGTGCGTTTGCGGTGTTAGTGTCAAATGACAGCTAGGATGCATTGCATGGTTGCCTAAAGACCTGACTAAACCATTTTAGTTATTTTAGGATTTAAGTTGGATTTATTAATCGGTACGGGTGCACTATTCATCTGCCGGAAACGGGTAAAAAGTTACGGATTCTCCTACGTAGAGGGTTCCGGCATGATGACAGATGACATGGTTAGACTCGTCTCGTTATTCTGATCAACTTTCATGTAGAAAGTTTCTCCATCCGAGCTTCGGTTTAAAAGATATGAATTTTCGAAGTTTAAAACAATTTCTGGAATTTATTTTAAATAATAGAAATGAGTTATTGCATCAGCATGACGTCAGGGTGACATCAGCGAGTCAACAGACCTGCTGACCGAGTCAAAACTGACATGTGGGTCCCGTGGGACCCACATGTCAGTCTCTGTTAAGACTAACAGTGTGTTAATTAAACTAACAGAGTGATTAGTGAGGTGGGCCCCTGATGTCAGTGTCTACACTAATTAGTAGATTAATTTAAAAACCTTAATTAACTTAACTAAGCGCATGGGGCCCACTAGTCAGTGTCAGGGGGTGAATAGTAGCTGTGTTGACTTTAGTCAACGTGGTCAAACGGTGGACGGGGCCCACTGGCAGCCTCACAGGTGTGGGCCCCGCATGGCCACGTCGGCGCCAGGTCGGCATGGCGGCCGGAGCAACGCCGGCGACCACAGGAGACGGCGGCGACGCGCGGGATTCGGCTATGGTCCACCAAAACGAACGCGGCCGGTCGCGTTCGAACGCGGAGACGATGCCGCGTCGAACTAGAGTAGTTGCACGGCCGGGGAGGCACCGTAGCGTCGACGGCGAGCGACAGGGCGGTCGCCGGAGTTCGGGCGTTATGGGAATCAGCGCTAGGGGGGCTCGGAAAGAGCGGGGCTGGGTGCGTTTGACGCGGATCGGCGTCGTATGTCGAACGGTGGTGGTTGGAGTGGCGGGAACGGACGGGAGCGGGTGCCACGAGCTCGCCGGCGACGAGGTGCTACGGGCGAACGACGGAAATGGGGCTGTGGGGCACTAGGAAGCGCGTGCGCGTGGGCTACGTGCTCCTGGGAGCACCAGGAGCTCGGCGGTGGCCTCAGACGATGATGACAGCGACCACGGCGACGGCCACAAGCTCGTCGGCGGCGGGCAGAGCACGGACGCGGCGGCAGCTAGCTACGGCACGCGAGAAATCTAACGGAGAGAAGCAGGGGGCGGAGGAGCTCACCGAGCGCCACGCCGATGGCCCTTGGAAGCTTAGGAGCAGCAGAACGCCGGCGGGGCAGAAGGGGATCGTCGGCGACCCGAGGAAGACGACGACACGCTCGGGCGATGCAGAGCTCCTTGGTCCCTCCCAACGGCTCCAGAAGACGCGGCAGTCCACGGCGATGCCGACGAGCATGGCCAGGACGCGTGGTAGGCATGGTGGCCGCGAAGACGACGAAGACACGGCGGTGATGGCGCTCGGGCGCCAGTGAATCTGGTGGGGGAAAAAGACGGGGAGGAAGAAGAAATGGATGGAGAGGCCACGGGGAACGCACGGTCTCGCCCTTATCTCCTCGCGGCGTCTGTAGATGTCGCCGTGTCGGCGAACGGCCGGCGTCGCGCGCTCGTCCACGGCGTGTTCGACAGCGCGACGGGGCAGGTGAGAAGGAGGGGGGAGATGGTGGGCTGGGCCGGCTCTGGGCCGCAGGTAGGCGCCAGGTAAGTGCTTCTTTTACCTCTGTTTTCTTTTTATAAATAGTAGAGAGGGAAAAGGAAAGATTAGGCCACCAAACCTTTTTGTAAATTGTGGTAGTTGGCCCAAAAATTAGGTTGCAATATTCCCTAACACCAAAAATTGGTTTGGGCAATTTGGAACACTTATGGATTTTCCAAAAATTGTTATGGCATATTTAAGTGCTGTTTTGGCACAGTTTAATATGCTCTAGCCCAATTAGGAGTTGATGGTGATGTTGTTTTCCATAGCAACATTAGTTTTGGAATATTTGCAATGGAATGAACATTTTTCCATAATTTTTGGAGCAACTTCATTTTTGCATTTGAATTTGAATTTGAATTTTTCAGGGGCAAATTTGAGTTGCTTTGATTAACCACTGTCATTAGCTTTGCAAATGAACATGACATGGCCTGATTAAGAGGTGATCACTGTGGTGAGAAACTGGGGATGTTACAATTCTCCTCCACTACAAGAAATCTCGTCCCGAGATTTAAGTGGGGAAGAAAAGGGTAACTTCGGAAGAACGGACCTCTTACAAGGTCGAGTATCCGGCAGATAATTCAGGGGATGCGGCAGAAAGAATCTCTTGAGTTGAAACTTAGGGAAAGCATCGAGAGCAAAGTTCGAAAGTGCAATAATAAGTTTTCAGCGGACAATCAACCGTACGATGCTTGGAGAAGAGTGTGAAAAGGGTTCGAAGCATCGGGAATAGATCAACTCTCGGAGAGTGGTGGCTTGCGATAACACACAAGCCAAGAATAAAGGATGTTTCGGGATCAAGGATGTACCAGAGGTTTAGGTTCCGATCCTGTGGAACTGTGAAGAGGGTCGATCAAAGTAGAGAGAACGGTGACAACTTACACGGTCACGACAATATGACATGTTAGCGAAAAAGTCTGTCAGCTATGTCGGCAACAGCGTTGGTACCAAGGGCGAGGGACGAAGAGAACCATTTTCCTGCTCGCTAGGCGAGGCGGACCAAAAGGCAAAGTTCTCGTCCATCGGCGGTTACCGAAATGTCAGCAACAATAGTAACAGGGTCTCACTGACAGAGTTGCAGACCGAGATGTTTTCATAAGCAGGGAATTATTCCTGCTCATGTCTTAATGATCTCAAGAAATGTTAAACAAACAAATGGAAAGGAAAATGTGATTAATTGATTAATCACGCCAATGGAAGGAAATATGTGTTTACACACAAGTTTTTAGGGGTATATCATTTCGCAAGAAAGAGCGGAGCATGATATACATGATAGGGCAGCAAGTTCAAAAACATTTGGATAAAGGGACGAGAGAAGAATCTTGATATTACCCATACGATGTTGTGTGGATAATAGATCAAGAAATATTTGGCCATGTGCTTACAATGTTATTGTCGTTATTTGGGATACCACAGTCATGCTTCGAGATAGCATTAACATGGTGTTCCAAGCAAGGTTTGGAACTGAAGATCACAAAAGATTCAAAGGAACGTTTCCATGATTATCTCGGAACGTAAGGTATAACCAAACACAGCCAGGTCTGTGTTGGCAGGAAGTCAATGATGTCATCGATGATATCACAAATCATCGGGGGGGTAGGGATGGTATTTCTCACCATGAATTTAATGGACATCTCCGAGAAAGTCAAAATATTGGCGGTGATCCCGGCACAATTGTTGAGGGGTTATAAAGAAGACGAAGTTGATCCGTAAGCTGATCAAGACAGATGGAATAAAGTTCAAGGTCAACGGAACCTCGGATATGATACAAGCTCTAAATCAAGCTTGTTGTTCGAGGTGAAATGATAACATGAAGGAGATCGACGTAAGCTTTGCTCATCGTCGGAAGTTGTGCTCCGGGCATAAAGACCAGGTAACACGGTTAAAATTTAGCTTTATGATGATATAGCCGATCAGGCGGGGAATGATGTGAGGGATTATCATCCCATAAGAATTTTCAAGAGATAGCGGAATGTTACCGTATTCTCGAGATATCAGGAGGCAATACTCGGGGTAGATCAGAGTAGAGGTTGGACGGGTGAAAAGATCTGCAGAGGACAAGTATTTTAGCTTGTCCGGGAAATGGAATCAAGAAGAGGATATGGTCGAAACCATGATTGCAAAGGATCAATTCAGAGATACAAGATGAACTTGTACCAAGGAAGTAATTCTTTTTACGAGCAGCTGCCATGATAAGTTCTACATCGGGTCCATGGGCATGAACACAAGGTTCAAGGTCGACTCCCACTTCTTCAATGCATTACCTTTCATTCATTTCTCGTCTTCGAAGAAATTGTAGAGTCGAAAAATTTATTCGACGGAACGCGAGTAGATATAACCCGCATAGCTTTTGTTTCACACAGACTAGGGAAAGCATATGTTCAACCCTTCAGGGCAACTTAGGACCATATACCAGAAATTTTAGGAGTAAATAACTCAGGCCCGATAGTAGAGCATGGTTGACACGACGGGGAATACAATTTACCGAAGGTATTATGTATCAAGGGGAAACTAACAAAGTTATGGAATATGGAGGGCAATGTCGGATATTAATCCAACAAAAGATTAGGTGATCGGCAAAGGATCTGATGTGAGTATCGGTACTCAACCAGAAGAAGAAGGGATGCAAAGTCATCGAATTATAGAAACATCGGAATAATTCGACGCTTGGGTACATGGGAATTATAATTCCAAGACGAAGGACCAGAAGCAAAGGCTCTGATCAAAAGAAGGATAGGCTGAATAGAATTTGATGACCAATCAATCATGGATTGATTTACCGAGAACCAGCTCATATCATCCTGAAGGACGTCTGAGCCGGAAGGATGGATTAGTAGGAATCAACTGATGATTACGAATATTCGCAAATTATTGAATCAAGGGACGCATAATGATAGCGACAAGGATGTCAACGATGGTTATATGGAATTTACCATGATGCAGACAGACAAAAATTTCAAGAGCAAGAGTCTGTAGAGGATTTTTGGGAGATCAGATAGCAATACGAAGTATTTCATGGAACACAAGAACAAATGGGGATGAATGGATCCTCGGTGTTGTGAGGAATTATCCGCAGTGCGAAAGAAGCTGCACGGCAGTAGACTCAAAAGATTCTCGGATTACAAGGAGTACTTCGGGGTATCTTATTCAGAAAGGGGTGGCTGGGAACGAAGATTCAAACGGTAAGGATGTGTAGTTGTTCACGGTGATTATCGGTAATAGGGCACTTGCAAAAGCAGTGGGCATAATGGTCTCGATGAACTTCGAGGAGTATCTTCGGAGTCTTCTGATGATGACACGCCATCTTCTGGAAAAGGGGACTCTCCGGAAGAAAGCGGTTACGAGAACCTAAGGCCGGTGTTAGTAAAAATCATTTGACCCGAATGGAAGAGAGATTCAGAGTCCCAGAGTATAGACGAGGAATAAAAGAAGCTACACCACCCAAGTGGCGACGTGGGGCCATAAGCCACACAGCCAAGTTAGTAAAACATTTTTGGACCTCTAGACTCGACTTCGGCCAAGGAGTTGGAAAGGGGGTTCCTACAGGCAGTCGGCTCTGATACCAACCTGTGACGACCCCGGCCCGACCGTGCACTAATCATACACGCAAATGCACACGATCAAGCCTAAGGACTCACGTGAAGGAATCACAGCACAACTCTAAAACATAAATAAATACATACAAGTTATATATTACAAGCCAGGGGCCTCGAGGGCTCGAATACATAACAAGTGTCACACACATAGTCAGCGGAAGCGTTAGGTATCTGGGTACAGATACAACACAGAAGAAGATAGGCCTGATACACAGGCGGGGCAAAAGAAAAGCTACGATCGAAAAGGCGCAGGCCTCCTGCCTGGGACCTCCGATCCTACTCCTGGTCGTCGTCCGCCGGCTCCTCGTAGAAGTACTCGCCGGCCGGGTAGTAGTAGTAGTAGCCAGCCTCGGGCTGGTAGTAGTAGTCGTCAACGGGGGCTGCGGGCACCATGGCTCCGTCGTCTGGTTTTTCATGCGGGTAGGACAAAAGAGGAAGAAAAGCAACCGTGAGTACTCATCCAAAGTACTCAGCAAGACTTACATCAGATCTATACTAAGCAATGCATCATTTTCAAAGGAGGCTTTATGTGGGTGGACTAGACTGCAGAAAGCCAGAGTAGAGAGGGGAAAAGCCTAGTCCTGACGAAGACTAGCATCTTCAGGGTCTTGCAGCAATTAGAAGGGAGCAGAATAGTACATCATAAAGTAAAGGGTTTATAGTAATATCATCTTCATATCTCAAGTCACCAGTTCTAGTTGTACCGAAGTGGATACAACTCCGAGTGTCCGTTACCGTAGGACAGGCTATCGATAGATTGTTTCTTCCCTGCAGGGGTGCACCAAGTTACCCACCACGCTCGCTTAACTCCGGCCGGACACACCATCAGGTCGTGCCCGCCCTCGGCTAAACAATACGACGCAACCCGACCGGATACCGCCAGAGAGGATCGAGCACGTCGGACTAATCCTATGCCCCCGGGGGTCATGGCCGTCGCCCCGGACACTCCTGCACATTGCGTGGCCGTTCGGTAGCAGACCTAGCAACCCCTTATACAAGCACGCAGTTGCATCCTAAGTCCAATCCGAACGGGCCGCTCAATCGCTGACGTCGTGACGACTCCGGCTGATGTATACGACGCAGAGCACCCACTCACACCCACGTGGTGGTTAGTGCTATCGGACCCGAAGGCCCCTCGGATCAAATATCCAAATCGCTTAGTGTATTGGGAGCGCGCGGTAACGAGCAGAGCCTACGATACTGTTGGCCCCGTCGTCCCGTCTCGAGGACTTGTGACAAGGACTGGGAAAGACCGGTCACGCCTCGTAGTTATCTCGCGGGTACCCTCTCTGGTCACCCGACTCCACAGCTCACGCCTCAAAGGCACTCGCGGGTACCCCTCTGGGTCAACCCGCCTCCATCCAACATGTGTAGTAGTAACTTCAAAGTGTCTTCAGACGCACGATACCTCTGGCCGCACGCCTTTGTTCCTGGCGACGTCCGGCCTCGGGGATCGATACGTCTTTAAACACGGTATGGTGAAACAGGGCATCCGTGTGGTTTTCATGCCGATGAGGAATCCGAGGAATCACCCTCGTTGGATTCCTAAACGACAAGTCCCGTTAAGGTGATACCGGAGGAATCACCCTCGGCGGTAATCACCATAGCGGATGCACGACAAAAGCTAAGTCGGAAGTGGGAAGAGGAATCACCCTCGGTAACCCACAACGAGCTAGCTATACTACAGGGACAACATCGAAAGTGAGTTCGGAGGTATCACCCTCGTCACCCGATGTTAACTCTGCGGAGTCGAGCATATTAGGGGGTGTGCGGTGATGTGAAGAAGGTCAGGGGAAGGGGGCTCGATCGCTTGATCGAGGCAAGGGTACTATGCGAGGCAACTACGAGAGTGCGGGACCATAGCAGTGCTACCCAACCTATACTAAGCAGTTTATGAATAAAGACAGGTATCAACAGTTTAGCAAAAACAGGCTATGCAACAGTAATAGGAGCAGTAGCAGTAGCAGCAATTCTAATGCAAGAATAAGAGAGAATAGACATAGGCGATATCGGAATGATCAAAGGGGGGTTGCTTGCCTGGTTGCTCGGCAAATGAAAAGGAACAACGGCGGTGAAGTAGTCGATCACCAGGGCACCGTCAGCGGTCTCGGGGTCTACCGGGAAGAAAGGGGGAGAGGAAACAATATAAATACACAGTAACGAAAGTAATCACAAAGCATGACGATCTATCGCAGGCTACCGATAACGGAGAAGGGGGAACCCATCCGGGAGGTATTCCCGGTTCCGGACGTCTGTCAGACAGATGAACCGGAGGGGGACGGTGGTGCGTTTGCGGTGTTAGTGTCAAATGACAGCTAGGATGCATTGCATGGTTGCCTAAAGACCTGACTAAACCATTTTAGTTATTTTAGGATTTAAGTTGGATTTATTAATCGGTACGGGTGCACTATTCATCTGCCGGAAACGGGTAAAAAGTTACGGATTCTCCTACGTAGAGGGTTCCGGCATGATGACAGATGACATGGTTAGACTCGTCTCGTTATTCTGATCAACTTTCATGTAGAAAGTTTCTCCATCCGAGCTTCGGTTTAAAAGATATGAATTTTCGAAGTTTAAAACAATTTCTGGAATTTATTTTAAATAATAGAAATGAGTTATTGCATCAGCATGACGTCAGGGTGACATCAGCGAGTCAACAGACCTGCTGACCGAGTCAAAACTGACATGTGGGTCCCGTGGGACCCACATGTCAGTCTCTGTTAAGACTAACAGTGTGTTAATTAAACTAACAGAGTGATTAGTGAGGTGGGCCCCTGATGTCAGTGTCTACACTAATTAGTAGATTAATTTAAAAACCTTAATTAACTTAACTAAGCGCATGGGGCCCACTAGTCAGTGTCAGGGGGTGAATAGTAGCTGTGTTGACTTTAGTCAACGTGGTCAAACGGTGGACGGGGCCCACTGGCAGCCTCACAGGTGTGGGCCCCGCATGGCCACGTCGGCGCCAGGTCGGCATGGCGGCCGGAGCAACGCCGGCGACCACAGGAGACGGCGGCGACGCGCGGGATTCGGCTATGGTCCACCAAAACGAACGCGGCCGGTCGCGTTCGAACGCGGAGACGATGCCGCGTCGAACTAGAGTAGTTGCACGGCCGGGGAGGCACCGTAGCGTCGACGGCGAGCGACAGGGCGGTCGCCGGAGTTCGGGCGTTATGGGAATCAGCGCTAGGGGGGCTCGGAAAGAGCGGGGCTGGGTGCGTTTGACGCGGATCGGCGTCGTATGTCGAACGGTGGTGGTTGGAGTGGCGGGAACGGACGGGAGCGGGTGCCACGAGCTCGCCGGCGACGAGGTGCTACGGGCGAACGACGGAAATGGGGCTGTGGGGCACTAGGAAGCGCGTGCGCGTGGGCTACGTGCTCCTGGGAGCACCAGGAGCTCGGCGGTGGCCTCAGACGATGATGACAGCGACCACGGCGACGGCCACAAGCTCGTCGGCGGCGGGTAGAGCACGGACGCGGCGGCAGCTAGCTACGGCACGCGAGAAATCTAACGGAGAGAAGCAGGGGGCGGAGGAGCTCACCGAGCGCCACGCCGATGGCCCTTGGAAGCTTAGGAGCAGCAGAACGCCGGCGGGGCAGAAGGGGATCGTCGGCGACCCGAGGAAGACGACGACACGCTCGGGCGATGCAGAGCTCCTTGGTCCCTCCCAACGGCTCCAGAAGACGCGGCAGTCCACGGCGATGCCGACGAGCATGGCCAGGACGCGTGGTAGGCATGGTGGCCGCGAAGACGACGAAGACACGGCGGTGATGGCGCTCGGGCGCCAGTGAATCTGGTGGGGGAAAAAGACGGGGAGGAAGAAGAAATGGATGGAGAGGCCACGGGGAACGCACGGTCTCGCCCTTATCTCCTCGCGGCGTCTGTAGATGTCGCCGTGTCGGCGAACGGCCGGCGTCGCGCGCTCGTCCACGGCGTGTTCGACAGCGCGACGGGGCAGGTGAGAAGGAGGAGGGAGATGGTGGGCTGGGCCGGCTCTGGGCCGCAGGTAGGCGCCAGGTAAGTGCTTCTTTTACCTCTGTTTTCTTTTTATAAATAGTAGAGAGGGAAAAGGAAAGATTAGGCCACCAAACCTTTTTCTAAATTGTGGTAGTTGGCCCAAAAATTAGGTTGCAATATTCCCTAACGCCAAAAATTGGTTTGGGCAATTTGGAACACTTATGGATTTTCCAAAAATTGTTATGGCATATTTAAGTGCTGTTTTGGCACAGTTTAATATGCTCTAGCCCAATTAGGAGTTGATGGTGATGTTGTTTTCCATAGCAACATTAGTTTTGGAATATTTGCAATGGAATGAACATTTTTCCATAATTTTTGGAGCAACTTCATTTTTGCATTTGAATTTGAATTTGAATTTTTCAGGGGCAAATTTGAGTTGCTTTGATTAACCACTGTCATTAGCTTTGCAAATGAACATGACATGGCCTGATTAAGAGGTGATCACTGTGGTGAGAAACTGGGGATGTTACAGTTGGGGTACACTCCGATAAAGTTCTCTCACAGATGTGCGAAAACGGCCATGGTCAAGACGGCGTTTGGGGTGAAATCAAGGAGATGAAACCCGTAGGTATTCATGATATCACAGAAGAATTCAGAGTATGGTGGGCAGAGTCCGCAATGGAAAAACAGAGCGAAATAGGTGTACCCTCCCGGAAACATGTCGCAGGCCTCGGCGGGGAGTACCTTGGTGCGCGGGTGCGCTTTTGTCTCCCTCGACCAGAAGAGGTAGAAGGAGTCCTTCAGCTCCCTCGCGCCGAGCCTCGGCGGGAAGACCACCATCTTCTTCCGCATTGCCGCTAGCTTCAGTGCCCTGGCGGTCTTCGCGGCTTTCGCCTTGTCGCCCTTCGGGGCCATGGCGGGAACGACGGGAGAAGTCGACGGCGCTGGAGAGACTGGCGGCGGCGGAGGAAGGGTGGAGCGCTGCTCTCTTTCGACCTTCGGGGAGGAGGAGAGCGGCGGGGGTTTCTGGAGGTTGAAGAAGCAATGAGCGAATGGGAGGAACTGCCCCTGTTTCCCCTGCTTTTAAGGGGGAAAGGGGGGGCGTTCCGCATTTCCCCCATTAAAGAAACAAGCCACAATCTCTCCCACGACGCCGCAATCGACGCGTGCCGTTAGGGAGGGGCGCGGTGGATACTGAGTAGGATACGGCGCGCCGTGGGCCGCGTGTGCCCGTGCACTGTTCTGGGCCTGGCCCAACAGCGCTCGGCACCGTGTGTGGCCCAGGCCCGGGGGCTCCTGTCGGTGTACTAAAGTAGGGGTACCTTAGTATCCCGACTTGTGCACGGGCAGTAGCAGCGTCCCATGGCAGGACTTGCCACACGCCCGCCAAGGCCCACTATGGTCCCTTTGGGGCCATTCAAGAACAAAGTATTCAAGTTAAATAACAAGACCCCGGCAAGAGGAGCTTGCCGGGAAGGCCGCTCCAGGCTCAAGACCACCCTTTTAGCACAAGACCCTGGCAAGAGGAGCTTGCCAGGAAGGCCAAAACATGGCATTTCAGGAGACTTGCCGTGACGCATCGCGCGCCCCGGCAAGGCCCGGATAGCGACAAGCTTCCGGGCGCGGCAAGGTAGCGACCGCGGCAAGCTTCCGCTATGTGCCCGCGCTCCAGCTCATCCGGCCACGCGTCGCCCTGGGGCCCTTCCAGGGGCACGTGGCGGAAGGCTGTGCAGCCTGGGGTACACGGTGGCAAGCCGCGATGACGAAGCCACCATCGTGGCGAACGGAGACGCCCTGACGGACGCTTTTTGCACTATTTGGGGCGACGGCGACGGGCATTCAATGCCCTTGTCCCCTGCCGTCAGGGTTAGGTATAGACCACTGTACATACACTATTCCAACTACCACCGTTTTTACGTTTTTACCCTCATCTGCGTTGCCACCTATCGGTGACCCCTTTGACCTATAAAAGGAGGCCCATGCGCAACGTAGAGGGGGTTCCGATCTTCGAACACTCTCACGCTCGGTGTAGCTAGCAACTAGTACTGTATCTCTTCTTGCTCCCGAGCCAAGAACACAATACAAACCAAGGCAGGAGTAGGGTTTTACGCATCTGTGCGGCCCGAACCTGGGTAAACTGATGGCGTGCTCGCCTCGATCCGCTCTTCGTGCACCCTCCGCTCCCTTGCCGTACCGAAAAGGGGCTCCGGTCCCATAGGTGTTCATGGGCGATCAGTTTCCCCGACACATGGCTTACTTAATCAAGCATTTTGTTGTACGCAGTGGACCAGTGGTAGTGTGGTACACATGCATATCTTCTCCTCAAGTTGTCCTTGGTGAGCTCTATGTTGATTAAATAATGGATGGAGATGGCTTATGAATAAGAGAATGATAATGCCTTTGTTATCATAGAAATTCATGAAATCAGTTTATTAGCCACCGGATTTACATTTCAGATGTCTCTGACAACAGTATACTTAAGGAAGGTATGTCAAATTTATAATATTTTTTCATTTTCATATCTCATTTGCACTTTGGTGGTTTAAATTTCTTGCTATTATTCTCTTTATATTTTTCTTGCTATTGGCATCGACTTTAGACGTATTTAGTCCATCAATTTATTTCATCACATTTGATATTGGTAATAAAAATGTTTGAGTCTGTCTTCTACCTTTTTAGGGCCACTAATGTTTCTTATTTATGTCTAAATCAATTGTATGTCACAACGGAAACCTCCAGGCCGGGATGTGTACTTTTGCAAGGCTACATGTGTGTAGGTACTTGCTCCAAAACTGCACAGACACTTATTTGATTGTTCATATCTATAAATAGAATTGCATTAGCGGGTTAAGATTTCAAACATGTTTTATTTTTTCTCACTACCCTTATGTATAATTTCATTTGAAGGCATTTATAACATTGGCTTGATCTCATCTTTGTGATTATATAAGATATTAATCATATACGTTCACCCATCTTCGTGGGGACAACCAAACGTTCATGTCTCATTTCTACTGTTTCTTTGGCTTGCTATGCAGGCTACATCGAAGGCACTGGCAAACCCATTAATAGGTTACCGGATGTAATTCCACTCTTTTGAGAGATCTTCCTATTTGAATTGTTCCCATGGTTGATCGGAATCAGAATTGCTCTGCTACGAAATCTCTGTGTGTCTTCTTAAAAAATCATCGGATTGATAGCCTATTTTAGGGAAGTCGCATACTAAAGACATGAATTATACTACTATGTTAGCTTCATGAAGGTATTTAGCAAACAATGGGGCTTGAAGACTTTGCCATGATTATTTCTATAACAGGGTACAAACAAGCATTTTTTGCCAAGTGACTTTATGTTATGCAGATGTGCAATGTTACAAATAAGCATTTTTTGCCAAGTGACTTTCTATTATGCGAATGTGCAATGTATTATATCAAAGCACCCATAAATATGACACTGAGAGTTCTTAACCAATATTTATTTTGAGTAGCCATATATTTTAATTAGTTCTAAGTTGATGGCATGCATGATTAAAGGCAACAATCATTTACGAACTTACTGTAATGTGCATACATTCTCATTTGTTGCTAGGTTTGCTACCATTCAAAGGACGAGAATGTGTTTGTGTGTTGGGGGAGTATTATTCTCGTATATTTCTAATTTTATTCTTGATAATTTATTACTATAAATTCCCGCAGCAACGCGCGGGGTATCATCTAGTTGCAAAAATCTACGAGTCATCAAAACAAAGCAATCAACGCATTCTCCTAGGGGGGAGGTTGGTAGGAGTTAACCATCGCGCGCCCCCGACCTCTACACAAAGGTTGGCACTTTACAAATACCTCATGCTCTAACTTCGTCACATAGCGGTTCACCATACGTGCATGCTACGGGAATCACTAACCTTAACACAAGTATTTCTCAATTTCATAATAACTCCACTAGCATGACTCTAATATCATTATCCTCAAATCTCAAAATAATTATCAAGCATCCAATATCTCACTCTATTCAATGCACTTGGAGTGAAATTTTTTTACTACATTGACATTGGATGTTTATCATGTGAAGACTAGTTTCTTTAGCCTAAACACATTACCATGCTGTTTTAATAGACTCTCAAAAGGATATAAGTGAAGCATGAGAGTTCGACAATTTCTACGAAATATTACCACCACCGTGCTCTAAAAGATATAAATGAAGCACTAGAGCAAAAACTATTCAACTCAAAAGATATAAGCGAAGCACATAGAGTGTTCTAACAATTTCTAGGACATATTTCACTCTCTCAAATAGGTGTGTCCAGCAAGGATAACAGTGACAAACTAAAAAGCAAAGACTCAAATTATACAAGATGCTCCAAGCAAAACACATATCATGTTGCGAATAAAAATATAGCTCCAAGTATAGTTACCGATGGATGAAGACGAAAGAGGGGATGCCTTCCTGGGGCATCCCCAAGCTTAGGTGTTTGATTATCTTGAATTTACTTGGGGTGCCATGGGAATCCCCAAGCTTAGGCATTTGCTACTCCTTGTTCCATAGTCCATCAAATCAATACTCAAAACTTGAAAATTTCATAACACAAAACTTAGACAAAAATTCTCGTGAGCTCCGTTAGTATAAGAAAGCAAACCACTACTCAAAGGTGCAGCAATGAATTCATTCTTTGTTTATATTGGTATTAAACCTACTGTATTCCAACTTCTCTATGGTTCATATCCTCCAATACTACTAATAGATGCATTGAAATAAGCAAACAACACACGAAAAACAGAATCTGTCAAAAACAGAACACTTTGTAGTAATCTGCAGGTTTCGCCTACTTCTGGAACTCCAAAAAATTCAAACTAAATTGGTAAATTTTCGGCATTTGTGTACCAATCATCTGCAAAAAGAATCAACTAAATAGCACGCCCCAGTAAAATCCGAAGACCACTTTAGCTAGCGCTAACGATTCTGTTTCTCACAGCAAGATCACATAAACTTCACACAAGTCTTCCCAAAGGTTCTACTTGGCACAAACACTAAACAAAACATGAAACCACATCTAATCAGAGGCTAGATGCAATATTTATTCCCTAACAGGAACAAAAACAAAAAAAATAAAGTTGGGTTGGGTTGCCTCCTAACAAGCGCTATCGTTTTACGCCCCTAGCTAGGCACGATACAAGATAAATCTAGGTATTGCCATCTTTGGAAGGCAATCCATAAGTGGCTCTTATGATAGATTCATATGGTAATTTGATTTTATTTATAGTAAAGTGTTCCATGCCTTTGCTTAACGGAAATTGGAATCTAATATTTCCTTCCTTCATATCAATAATTGCACCAATCGTTCTAAGGAAAGGTCTACCTAGAATAATAGGACATGAAGGATTGCAATCTATATCAAGAACAATGAAATCTACGGACACATAATTCCTATTGGCAACAATAAGAACATCATTAATTCTTCCCATAGGTTTCTTAATAGTGGAATCCGCAAGATGCAAATTTAAAGAACAATCATCAAGCTCATGGAACCCTAGCAAATCACACAAAGTTTTTGGGATAGTGGAGACACTTGCTCCCAAATCACACAAAGCATAGCATTCACGATCTTTTATTTTTATTTTGATAGTAGGTTCCCACTCATCATAAAGCTTTCTAGGGATAGAAACTACCAACTCAATTATTTCTTCATAAGATTGCATCAAAGCATCAACTATGTGTTTGGTGAAAGCTTTATTTTGACTATAAGCATGCGGAGAATTTAGCACGGATTGCAACAAGGAAATACAATCAATCAAAGAGAAATTGTCATAATTGAATCCCTTGAAATCCAAAGTAGTGGGTTTATCACTATGCAAAGTTTTAATCTCTTCACTCCCACTTTTAGCAATTTTAGCATCAAGATCTAAAAACTCCGAATCATTGGGACACCTTAAAGCAGAATCATCTCTAATCCTATTTTCATCAAGATTTATACTAGAAAACAAGCATCTAATAAGAGACACATCAATAACTTTTAGATCTTCATATTTATTTTTCATGATAACTAGAAGAACACGCTTTAATATAATCTTCTCTTTTAGCACGCACCCTAGCGGTTCTTTCTTTGCATTCATCAATGGAAATTCTCATGGCTTTGAGAGACTCATTGATATCATGATTAGGTGGGATAGATCTAAGTTTCAAAGAATCAACATCAAGAGTAACTCTATCCACAATTCTAGCCAATTCATCAACTTTAAGCAATTTCTCTTCAAGCATAGCATTGAAATTCTTTTGCGAGATCATAAACTCCTTAACACTAGGCTCAAATTCAGAAGGCATCTTTCCATAAGAGTTGTTGTAGGAATTACCATAATTATTAGAGGAATTACTAGGAAAAGGCCTAGGATTAAAATTACCTCTATAAGCATTGTTACCAAAATTATTCCTACCAACAAAATTCACATCCAAAGATTCATAGTTATTCTCAATCAAAGTGGACAAAGGCATATCATTAGGATAAGAGGAAGCACTCTTAACAGCAAATAATTTCATAAGTTCATCCATCTTTCCACTCAAAACACTAATTTCTTCGATAGCATGCACTTTTTTACAAGTAGATCTTTCGGTGTGCCATTGAGAATAATTAACCATAATATTATCTAGGAGTTTGGTAGCTTCTCCTAAGGTGGTTTCCATGAAAGTGCCTCCCGCGGCCGAGTCTAAAAGATTTCTAGAAGCAAAATTCAAGCCAGCATAAAAGTTCTGAATAATCATCCATAGATTCAAAGCATGTGTAGGGCAATTACGTAACATCAATTTCATTCTCTCCCAAGCTTGTGCAACATGCTCATGATCTAGTAGCTTAAAATTCATAATATCGTTTCTAAGAGAGATGATCTTAGCAGGAGGGAAATACTTAGAGATAAAAGCATCTTTGCACTTATTCCATGAATCAATACTATTTCTAGGCAAAGAGGAAAACCAAGTTTTAGCACGATCTCTAAGTGAAAACGGAAATAACTTCAATTTAACAATATCGTTATCCGTATCCCTTTTCTTTTGCATATCACACAAATCAACTAAGTTGTTTAGATGGGTAGCAGCATCTTCACTAGGAAGGCCGGAGAATTGATCTTTCATGACAAGATTCAACAAAGCAGCATTGATCTCACAAGATTCAGCATCGGTAATAGGAGCAATCGGAGTGCAAATAAAATCATTATTGTTGGTATTGGAGAAGTCACACAATTTGGTATTGTTTTGAGCCATAGTGACAAGCAAGCAATCCAACACACACAAGCAAACAAGAAGCAAGCGAACGATAAACACACGGCGGAAGAAGGGCAAATAAAACGGCAAGGGTGAAGTGGGGGAGAGGAAAACGAGAGGCAAATAAATGTAATGCGAAGTATAAGGGTTTGTGATAGGTACTTGGTATATGAATTTTGCGTAAGCCTCCCCGGCAACGGCGCCAGAAATTCTTCTTGCTACTTCTCGAACTTGCATTGTATTCCCTCGAAGAGGAAAGGGAGATGCAGCACAGTAGCGTAAGTATTTCCCTCAGTTTTTGAGAACCAAGGTATCAATCCAGTAGGAGACCACGCGCCAATCCCTCGCACCAGCACAAAAAATAAGAACTTCGCAGCCAAGGCTAATAAGGGGTTGTCGATCCCTTTACGGTCACTTATGAAAGTGAGATCTGATAGAGATGATAGTTTATATTTTTGGTATTTTTAGTTTATAAGAACAGCAAATAAAAGCGATAAAAGTAAAGTAGATGTAGATTGATATGTTGAGAATAGACCCGGGGACCATAGTGTTCTCTAGTGGCTTCTCTCATGATACCGATATTCTACGGCGGGTAAAAAAATTACTGTCGAGCAATTGATAGAAAAGCGAATAATTATGAGACTATCTAGGCATTGTATATAGGCATCATGTCCAAGACAAGTAGACCGACTCATGCCTGCATCTACTACTATTACTCCACACATCGACCGCTATCCAGCATGCATCTAGTGTATTGAGTTCATAAGAATAGAGTAACGCCTTAAGCAAGATCACATGATGTAGAGGGATAAACTCAAGGAATATGATATAAACCCCATCTTTTTATCCTCGATGGCAACTATACAATACGTTCCTTGCTGCCCCTACTGTCACTGGGAAAGGGCACCGCAAGATTGAACCCAAAGCCAAGCACTTCTCCCATTGCAAGAACTATATATTTAGTAGGCCAAACCAAACCATAATTTGAAGAGACTTTAAAGGATATTATGAGCACACATAAAAAGTTTAGAGAAGAACCAAATATCTTTCATAGATAACCTTGATCATAAACTCACAATTCATCGGATCTCGACAAACACACCGCAAAAAGAGATTACATCGAATAGATCTCCTCGAAGACCGAGGAGAACTTTGTATTGAGATCCAGAGAGAGAGAAGAAGCCATCTAGATACTAGCTATGGACCCGAAGGTCTATGGTACACTACTCACAACTCATGGTGAGGGCGATGATGATGATGATGAAGACCTCCGTGATGGATCCCCCTCTGGTGGAGCTCCGGAACAGGCTCCAAGATGGGATCTCACGGGAACAGAAGGTTGCGGCGGTGGAATTAGGGTTTTCTCTCTGTTCACGGAGGTTTTGGGGTACGTAGACTTATATAGGAAGAAGGGGGACACCAGGGGGTGCTCGAGGGCTCCACGAGGAAGGGGCGCGCCCTGGGAAGGGGGCGCGCCCCCCACCCTTGTGGGCCACCCCTTGATCCCGTGTCGTGGTTCTCAAGTCCCTCGTGCATGATTTTCTCCAAAACTATCTCTCGCGAAGGTTTCATTCCGTTTGGACTCCGTTTGATATTCTTTTTCTGCAAAACCCTAAAACAGGCAAAAAAACAGCATTCTGGACTGGGCCCTTGGGTTAGTAGGTTAGTCCCAAAAATGATATATAAGTGTATGATAAAGCCCATTAAACATCCAAGACTTCATAAATAATAGCATGGAACAATCAAAAATTATAGATACGTTGGAGATGTATCATTCCTCAAGACTACCAGCAAAGGGTATCTTACATACTTGACAAAAATCATAGAACGACATCTCCTTAACCTCATCATATAAATGAAACTCCACTGAAGGTGGTAATTTCTTAGCATGAAAATGAAAGTTTTGTGTGAAAATATTAGTGAGCAAGAGGTATTGTTCATGCTGGTCGTGGAGGAAGTCGATGAGGACTGCATTATCCGCCAAATAATAAAAGTCTTTATAAATACCGGCGGCTTCCAAGAACTCACTACAAGGCCATTCACACGGCTGAGCTTCCGCGGTGCGAGGAAGATTATATTTGGGCTTCTTATTTTCTTCCTTCTGCTTATCCTTTGAACTTTTACTGGAAGAGCCTCTCAACAATCTCCTCATCATTTCCCCCCTTTGAAAATTTCTGAAATTTTTAGTAACTCAAGATAAAAGTGAACCAAACTCAACAAGATTGATAGCAACAACTCCTACAAGTGCCTAGAGACTATATCATGCATTAGAACTACTTGGGACCAAAGAAATTTAACATGCAAGCTCAAGAACATGGTCACCACAGCAGCAAAAATTTGCAATAAATAAAGCACTAGAACAAAAACTAATTGACCAATGGAGGAGTCACATACCAAGGAACAATCTCCCCAAATAGTTTTGTGAATGGAGCTTTGAGCAAGGAGATCGAAAATGGCAGCAAGATGAGCTAGAACTCGTGCTTGAGTTGGATAGTGATTTTTTTGGGAGGAAGAAGGAGTGTGTCGGTACAGGAATAAGTGGAGTGGGGCACGTGGGGCCCACGAGGCAGGGGGCGCGCCCAGTGAGGGTGGGTGCGCCTTGGACCCTCGTGGCCAGGTGCTTGCTCCCCTGTTGTGTTCTCTATGCCAAATATTCTCAAATATTCTAGAAAAAACCATCATTCATTTTCGGGGCATTTGGAGAACTTTTATTTTCGAGGTATTTTTTATTGCACGGATAACTCTGGAAACAGACAGAAATTACTATTTTTTCTTTATTTAATCTAATTAACAGAAAGTAAAAGGAGGATACCGAAGGTTGTGCTATCTAGATTCACCCATCTCATGCTCATCAAAAGGAATCCATTAACAAGGATGATTAAGTCTTGTTAATAAAATCTTTCCGAATAACATGAAACCGGAGAATTTTTGAATAACACTAGGTTACCTCAGTGGGGATATGTATGTCCCCAACAATAAGAATATCATATGTCATCTTGACAGTAGGAAGAGGAAATTCAAAACCTCCAATAGTAATAGCTGTAATTTTGCCAATAGAATTGATACTGTGGACCTGAGGTTGTTTCCTAGGAAAGTGTATTGTATGCTCATTACCATTGACATGAAAAGTGACATTGCCTTTGTTGCAATCAATAACAGCCCCTGCAGTATTCAAAAAGGATCTACCAAGGATAATAGACATACTATCGTCCTCGGGAATATCAAGTATAACAAAGTCCGCTAGAATAGTAACATTAGCAACCACAACAGGCGCATCCTCACAAATACCGACAGGTATAGTAGTTGATTTATCGGCCATTTGCAAAGATATTTCAGTAGGTGTCAACTTACTCAAGTCAAGTCTATGATATAAAGAGAGAGGCATAACACTAACACCGGCTCCAATATCACATAAGGCAGTTTTAACATAGTTTCTTTTAATAGAGCAAGGTATAGTAGGTACTCCTGGATCTTCTAGTTTCTTAGGTATTCCACCCCTTGAAAGTGTAATTAGCAAGCATGGTGGAAATTTCAACTTCAGGTATCTTTCTTTTCTTGGTAATGATATATTTCATATACTTAGCATAAGGATTTGTTTTAAGCATATCAGTCAAACGCATACACAAAAATATAGGTCTAATCATTTCAGCAAAGCGCTCAAAATCCTCATCATCCTTTTTCTTGGATGGTTTAGGAGGAAAATGCATGGGTTTCTGAACGCATGGTTCTCTTTCCTTACCGTGCTTCCTAGCAACAAAGTCTCTCTTATCATAACGTTGATTCTTTGATTGTGGGTTATCAAGATCAACAACAGGTTCAATCTCTACATCATTATCATTGCTAGGTTGAGCATCATCATTAACATTATCACTAGGTTCATGTTCATCTCCAGATTGTGTCTCAGCATCAGATACAGAGATATCATTAGGATTCTCGGGTGTGTCAGCTACTGGTTCACTAGAAGCATGCAAAGTCCTATCATTTTTCTTTTTCTTCTTCTTAGAAGAACTAGGTGCATCTAAATTAGCTCTCTGAGAATCTTGCTCAATTCTCTTAGGTTGGCCTTCAGGATACAAAGGTTCCTGAGTCACTTTACCCCCTCTGGTTGCAACTCTAACAGCAAAGTCATTATTCATACTATTTAATTCATTGAGCAAATCATTATGAGCCTTAAGTACTTGTTCTACTTGAGTGGTAACCATAGAAGCATGTTTACTAATGAGTTTCAATTCACCTTTAACTCTAGACATATAATCACTCAAGCGTTCAATCATATAAGCATTACGTTGCAATTGTCTACCAACATAAGCATTGAAGTTTTCTTGCTTCACAATAAAATTATCAAACTCATCTAAGCATTGGCTAGCAGACTTATAACGAGGAATATCACCTTCATCAAATCTATAAAGAGAATTTACCTTTACTACCTGTGTCGGGTTATCAAGACCATGTATTTCTTCAATAGGTGGTAAATTCTTAACATCTTCAGCTTTAATACCGTTTTCTTTCATAGATTTCTTTGCCTCTTGCATATCTTCAGGACTGAGAAACAGAACACCCCTTTTCTTCGGAGTTGGCTTAGGGGCTGGTTCAGGAAGTGTCCAATTATTTTCATTGGTCAACATATTATTCAATAGTAATTCAGCTTGATCAACTGTTCTTTCCCTGAAAACACAACCAGCACAACTATCCAGGTGGTCTCTGGAAGCATTGGTTAGTCCATTATAAAAGACATCAAGTATTTCATTCCTCTGAAGAGGATGATCAGGCAAAGCATTAAGTAACTGGAGAAGCCTCCCCAAGCTTGTGGGAGACTCTCTTCTTCAATTTGCACAAAGTTATATATTTCCATAAGGCAGCTTGTTTCTTATGAGCGGGAAAATATTTAGCAGAGAAATAATAAATCATATCCCGGGGACTGCGCACACAACCAGGATCAAGATAATTAAACCAAGTCTTAGCATCACCCTTTAATGAGAAAGGAAATAACTTAAGGATATAGTAATAACGAATATTTTCCTCGTTGGTAAACAGGGTGGCTATATCATTCAACTTAGTAAGATGTGCCACAACAGTTTCAGATTCATAGCCATGGAAAGGATCAGATTCAACCAAAGTAATTAACCCAGGATCAACAGAGAAATCATAATCCTTATCAGTAACAAAGATAGGTGAAGTAGCAAAAGCAGAGTCGTATTTCATTCTAGCATTCAAAGACTTTTCTTTCAGCTTAGCTAATAATTTCTTAAGATCATATCTATCATTGCAAGCAAGAAAGTCTCTAGCAGTTTCTTCATCCATATCATAACCCTCAGAAATAACAGGCAATTCATATCTAGGGGGAGAATCTTCATCATCACTTTCATCTATATTATCAGTTTCAATATTTGCATTCTCCCTAACCTTAGCAATTTGTTCATCTAGAAATTCACCTAGTGGCACAATATTATCAAGCATAGAAGTAGTTTCATCATACATAGCAGAAGTGGCATCATCAAGAACATATGACATATCAGATTCAATAGCAGGAGTAGGTGTCGCAAATTTACTCATAACAGAGGGTGAATCAAGCGCAGAGCTAGATGGCAGTTCATTACCTCCCCTCGTAGTTGAGGGAAAGATCTTGGTTTTTGAGTCTTTCAAGTTCTTCATAGTGATCAACAGATATAAATCCCAAGTGACTTAAAGGATATAGCTATGATCCTCGGCAACGGCGCTAGAAAATAGTCTTGATAACCCACAAGTGTAGGGGATCGCAATAGTTTTCGAGGGTAAAGTATTCAACCCAAATTTATTGATTCGACACAAGGGGAACCAAAGAATACTCTTAAGTATTAGCAGCTGAGTTGTCAATTCAACCACACCTGGAAACTTAGTATCTATAGCAAGGTAGTTTATTAGCAAGGTAATATGGAAGTAACGGTAACGGTAGCAAAAGTAGCGATAGTGTTTTTGTAGTGATTGTAACAGTAGCAATGGAAAAGTAAATAAGCAACAAGCAATATGTGAAAAGCTCGTAGGCATTGGATCGGTGATGGATAATTATGTCGGATGCGATTCCTCATGTAATAGTTATAACATAGGGTGACACAGAACTAGCTCCAGTTCATCAATGTAATGTAGGCATGTATTACGAATATAATCATACGTGTTTATGGAAAAGAACTTGCATGACATCTTTTGTCCTACCCTCCCGTGGCAGCGGGGTCCTAGTGGAAACTAAGGGATATTTAGGCCTCCATTTAATAGAGTACCGGACCAAAGCATTAACACATAGTGAATACATGAACTCCTCAAACTACGGTCATCACCGGGAGTGGTCCTGACTATTGTCACTTCGGGGTTGCCGGATCATAACACATAGTAGGTGACTATTGACTTGCAAGATAGGATCAAGAACACACATATCTTCATGAAAAGATAATAGATTCATATCAAGAACACACATATCTTCATGAAAACAAGATAGGATCAAGAACCTTTGTATCTAGAGTATTAAGTTCGTAAGAACAGAGTAATGCTTTAAGCAAGATGACATGATGTAGAGGGATACACTCAAGCAATATGATATAAACCCCATCTTTTTATCCTCGATGGCAACAATACAATACGTGCCTTGCTGCCCCTGCTGTCACTGGGAAAGGACACCGCAAGATTGAACCCAAAGCCAAGCACTTCTCCCATTGCAAGAACTATAGATCTAGTAGGCCAAACCAAACCGATAATTCGAAGAGACTTGCAAGGATATTATAATCATACATAAAAGAATTCAGAAAAGAACCAAATATTTCTCATATATAATCTTGATCATAAACCCACAATTCATCGCATCTCGACAAACACACCGCAAAAAGATTACATCGAATAGATCTCCTCGAACACCGAGGAGAACTTGGTATTGAGATCCAAAAAGAGAGAAGAAGCTATTTAGATACTAACTATGGACCCGAAGGTCTATGGTAAACTACTCACAACTCATGGTGAGGCGATGGTGTTGATGTAGAAGCACTCCATAGAAGATCCCCCCTCCGGCGGAGCTCCGGACCAGGCCCCAAGATGGGATCTCACGGGGACAAGAGGTTGCGGCGGTGGAATTAGGGTTTTCTCTGTTGCTTCGATGTTTTTAGGGTACATGGGTATATATAGGAGGAAGGAGTATGTTGGTGGAGCAACGTGGGGCCCACGAGGCAGGGGGCACGCCCAGGGGGAGGGGGCGCGCCCCCCACCCTCGTGGACACCCCATATGTCCTCTGCCTTGGTGCTCAAGTCTCTCGTGAAGATATTGTTCCAAAAATAACTCTCCCGAAGGTTTCATTCCGTTTGGAGTCCGTTTGATATTCCTTTTCTGCGGAACCCTGAAATAGGCAAAAACAGCAATCTGGACTGGGCCTTTGGGTTAATAGGTTAGTCCCAAAAATAATATAAAGTGTATAATAAAGCCCATTCAACATCCAGAACATCATATATAATAGCATGGAACAATAAAAAATTATAGATACATTGGAGATGTATCAACCTTCTGTTTCCGTGAGATCCCATCTGGAGGCCTTTTTCGGTATTCTGCCGGAGGGGGATTAGACCATGGAGGGCATCTACATCAACCCTATTTCCCTTCCGATGAAGTGTGAGTAGTTTACCATAGACCTACAGGTCCATAGCTATTAGCTAGACTAGCCGTTAACCCGTGCATTCGCACGGGCTAGTCTACAGAATATTGATGATTTTTTGTGATTTTTGTTTCATTATCACTGATTAACGTGACAATTGCTTGCTACAAATATATGCTTTTATCCATAGTGATTTTGCTACACCACTATATTTTCATGTTTATAATTAAATCGACAAAATTTCCATCGATTTTAATTTCCAATTTTGTCATTGCTTTTGATTTTTATTGTATTCAGGTGCATCGTTGTGCATGTTTCAATTTGAATTCACATAAGACCTACACAAAAGGTAACTATCAAACTTTGCACGACTTCATAAATATTGGAAAGAAAATTACCAAGTGTTGTCTTCTCCATGTGTGACCCTGTAAAGTAGCTCTATAAAAAAAATCCCGTTGAACTTCCCATTGATTATTTAAATGAAATTAAGATATTTATTTTAGTGTACTTGTTTCCTCAAAAATGACTCTTTGTTTTTTTCACCTGAGTAAATTGTCTCTCCTCTAAGGAGCATTAATACAACTCCAAATACATCTCTAAACTTGTACTTTCATCATAGATCATAGTCCCTTTTTTACCGATCGAATTGCTCATTCGTAAGGCATCGCCTTTACTCGCTTGCTACCATATGCACCATTTGAAAAAAAAATCAGAAAACAACCATCCGATACCACCATGAAAAAGCCATCAACTTATGAGGCTAGATATTAAGATCTAGAAACTACTTTTTATTTACTGCCAACATGATGAAGTTGAGTCTTTTGTCCACTATATACCATCTATTTAGATATAGTATATTATTGTTTTCCGATAGAGAGTGGCCATGATTATGTTGTACAGATACGTCAGCAATAGCAAAAGATCAATTAGCTATATATCGTTCCTTGTTATAATAACCTCCACCACTGGCGGAGCCACGGCAAGGCCGAATGGGCCGTGGCCCGCCCAGCTTTCTGCAGTTTATACACTATTTTTTTACTTTTGGACCTTGAAGCACCAGCCCACAAGATGTTTTCCTCTGTGTGGCCGGCCCAGCCCGCCCAACAATGGGCCTGAAGCTCCGCCACTGACCTCCACCTTAAAGTAGGTTTATGTATGCATGTGTCCCTAAATCAAAGCAATTTCAAACTGTATGTAAAGTTATATTAATAAAAATCTACTTACAAAACAAAATAAGTGTTCGAAACGTCAGTTTTTCATCCCCCCGAATATCAGCATGTTTCTGGATATTTTTTGTTTATAACTATTTAGTAGATGAACCAATAACGCACTAAAAGTTTTTCTAAAGAAAACATAGCATATACACCTGAATTTTGCATAACACACCTTTTTCAACAGACTATTATGTTCTAAATTTATTTGTAAAAAATATTAGGGAGACATTAGTTCCTCTGATAAAAATAAATTAAGCATACGGCTGAATGGCAACAAAGGCAAGATTCAGCCCAGCCGTGTAAGGAATTAAGAATGAAGCAACCTGTTAGTTTCATTGGATTAATTAAGAATGTGAGGAGCAACCTGTACGTGCAGGTCACTCTTTCTTGCACGTACAACTTGCTTGCAATTTCCTTTGTCCTGCACTCCTTCTTCCCTCCTTCGATTTGCATTCGTTGTCTCTGATGGCTGTTCTCTTGTGTCAATGGATACAGTCGGTTAGCTGCCACCAATGCCTTGGATACATGGAAAGAATGATCTGGCCGACATGGCAAGCAGAGGAGGCCCAGGTTGCCCTTGGGACATGGGAAAGACAACATATAGTAATTCTTCTACAGGGGCAGCATGCCGTCCGAACCACCACCACCTGGGAATCATCTACGATGGCCAGCACTAAAACAAAGCAATTCATTACCTGAATTTTGCATAACACACCTTTTTCAACAGACTATTATGTTCTAAATTTATTTGTAAAAACTATTAGGGGGACATTAGTTCCTCTGATAAAAATAAATTAAACGTACGACTGAATGGCAACAAAGGCAAGATTCAGCCCAGCCGTGAAAGGAATTAAGAATGAAGCAACCTGTTAGTTTCATTGGATTAATTAAGAATGTGAGGAGCAACCTGTACGTGCAGGTCACTCTTTCTAGCACGTACAACTTGCTTACAATTTCCTTTGTCCTGCACTCCTGCTTCCCTCCTTCGATTTGCATTCGTTGTCTCTGATTACTGTTCTCTTGTGTCAATGGATACAGTCGGTTAGCTGCCACCAATGCCTTGGATACATGGAAAGAATGATCTGGCCGACATGGCAAGCAGAGGAGGCCCAGGTTGCCCTTGGGACATGGGAAAGACAACATATCGTAATTCTTCTACAGCGGCAGCATGCCGTCCGAACCACCACCACCTGGGTGGGAATCATCTACCATGGCCAGCACTAAAACAAAGCAATTCATTGTGCAAACATATGCAGAAATAAAAATCAAACAAATCAAACCAGTTAGCTACCTCTGCAGATGGACACCAACTCCTCCCGAAAAAAGTGGATCGACCTCCTCTGCCGCTCCCGCGGGCGACAGGGGAGGCCTCCCGCCGCCGCCAGTTCCCGTCTCCCTCTTCCTCCAGTCCCCTCGCCGCCGCCCAGGCGCGCCGGCCGGCGAAGCCTGCCTGGCGTGGGCGGTGGCGGGACGCCTCTCCCCTTCGTCGTTTGGCTGGCACGGGACGGCCAGATCGATGGAAGGCGCTGGGCTAGCGTGGGGCACGACGGCGTGGCAGCGGGCGCTCCTGGCGGCGGCGTGCGGTCGAGGCGATGACGCTATGGTGACGTTCTCGCGGCGCGGTATGCGGCTGCGCCGCCATTGATGGGGCTCGTTGGTTTCGCTCTCGCGGCCAGCGAGGGCTGGATCCCGGGGCGGCGGCCCCGGACGGCGGAGGTTGTGTCGGTGGTTGTGGTCTCGCGACGGGCGATGCAGCGGCCGCGGTGGTGGACGATCCGTGCACAAGACGCTTGATGGAGGCCATTGGAACAAATCTGGGTGAAGACCTGCTCGCGGCTGCTGCCGAGGCCGGCGATGGCGGCACTTTTTGGTGTCGTTCCCTTGTTGAAGGCATCGCTGTTGAGAAGTTCCAGGCCACTATCTGGTACCTCCGGGGGAAACCCTAGATCAGTAGATCGGATGACGGCGGCATTATTGTGTCGTTTTCCTCTTGTGGCGTCATTCTTGGAGGTGTACACGGGCTCGAGAGACCAGTGGATGGAATAATTGGTGGAGCGGTGCTTCATCCTGCACATTAATGGTGGCGTTTCTCGGCAGCGTGGTGCGGTGGAGACTCGGCGCCCGATGTGTGGCGAGGGACTCGCGCAGGAGGGTGCCGTTATCAGGCACCGTGGTGGCATCGATGGCAGAGAGGTCGGGCAAGGCGGTGCAGCAGTACACACTGAGGATGGATTTGTGGCAGGTGGCTGCGGCGGCCTCATACCCGGCAGGCGTCCTGGTTGAGGAGTGCGCCGGACTGGTAGGTGCCCTATACCCGGCAGGCGTCCGGGTTGGGACCTCAGGTCTTAGATGTTTAGGTTTGGCTGCGATGTCTGTTTGGTATTAGGCCCAGACTATCAGCGCCCCTTCATCAATGGATAGGTGTAGCGACAGTTGTTGCATAGACGGTGGCTTTAGTCTTACTGTTGTATCACTTTGTAAGGTCTTATGAGAATAATTAATAAAGTGGCCGTATGCATCGCCCAGATGCAGAGGCTGGGGGTCCTCCTCCTTTTCTAAAAAAAAAACCAGTTAGCTACCTGTACGATCTAGCGACCTTGAAATCAGCGTCTTGGTTGTGCGCGTGGTGCTTCTATAAAATGAAAACACATATGTGGTGTCAGTGCTAGAGAAAAATCAGGCTGGATATTCAATGAAACTTGCGGATAGTTAACTTGCCTGCGGAGATGGACAACCGAGGATGAACTGGTATGTGCCACCCGTCCTATCATTGGTTCTCAAATTCTCAATGCACCATATATGGCAGCAACACCATCTACTTTAGAACACCATCGGTAGACCATACCCTACCCTGGATGAATTAGATTGCAGCCTGGTGAGAGCATGGAAGTCAAGAGATTAGGTAGACATGGATTTAGTAGTTGGCTTTCTTTAGATCAGAAGCCTTGATGAAACTTTGAAGCCGGGGGTAGATGAGTAGAATGATTAATCATGAATTCGCAGCCTCGCTTGTGGATATAGACGGTGCGGCGGCAGCCAGGGTTTGTCGACCAGGGTCAAGGAGGCATAGGTCAGATTATGCAGGGATAATCGCTTGGTGAGAACTGCATTACATGTAGTTTCAACGCAGCAAGCCGTGCCCAAGTTGTGAGGGAGAGGGGCACCGAAAGGCTTGTACTTGGATTGAATCGCCGGATCGACATTGGGGTATCGATGAGGATTGGGAGGAGAAGGCATAAGAAGATACACATTGCATGAGTGTATGTTGAGAGGAAGGACCGATCTTTTCCAATTGGATAAAAGAGAAATAATAGGGAGGAGGTTTTTTTTTGAACACGTAGGGATGAGGGGTCGGTGGAATAATAGATGGAATGAGAGGTCTGTTAGGAGGGATATCGGTGGATAGATGGAATGAGATGGCAGTTAGGATCCAATCTCTTTAGTTACAAATTTGAGAGATCCTACGGGACACTTTCAAGAAAATACTTATTTATTTTCACACAATCGAATAAAATTACAACAGAGGTTTACGTGGCTTGATCGGTCCCACAAGCTAAATGACTTGTGTTTTTTTATTAACTAAGGATATTTATATCGCCTGATCTAAACCGTAATAACTGGGTCCCACCAAGATTAACGGCTCATATTTACTGATTAACGTGGTAATTTCTTGGGAGTCTCTAATTAGTATAGGTATAGATGGCTTCTTCTCTCTCTTTGATTCTCAATACCATGTTCTCCTTGATGTTCTTGGAGATCTATCTGATGTAATATTCTTTTGCGGTGTGTTTGCCAAGATCCAATGAATTGTGGATTTATGATCAGATTATCTAATAATATTATTTGAGTCTCTTCTGAATTCTTATATGCATGATTTGATATCTAAGTAATTCTCTTCGAATTATCGATTTGGTTTGGCCAACTAGATTTGTATTTTTTGCAATGGGAGAAGTGCTTTCCTTTGGGTTCAATCTTGCGGTGCTAAATCCCAGTGATAGTAGGGGACATGACATGTATTGTATTGTTGGCATTGAGGATAACAAGATGGGGTTTTCATCATATTGCTTGAGTTAATTCCGCTACATCGTGGCATCTTACTTAATGTGTTACTCTGTTCTTATGAACTTAATACTCTAGATGTAGAATCATTTCGGCCGATGTGTGGAGTAATAGTAGTAGATGCAAGCAGGAGTCGGTCTACTTGACATGGACGTGATGCCTATATTCATGATCATTGCCCTTAGATATCGTCATAACTTTGCGCTTTTCTATCAATTGCTTGGCAGAAATTTGTTCACCCACCATAATATTTGCTATCATGAGAGAAGCCTCTAGTGAAACCTATGGCCCCCGGGTCTATTTTCCATCTTATAAGTTTAAGATCTACTATTTTGCAATTTTTTACTTTCCAATCTATAAACCAAAAATACCAAAAATATTTACTTTACAAGTTATCTATCTCTATCGGATCTCACTTTTGCAAATAACCATGAAGGGATTGACAACCCTTTTTGCGTTGGGTGCAAGTTGTTTGATTGTTTGTGCAGGTATTTGGTGATTTGTGTGTTGTCTCCTACTGGATTGATACCTTGGTTCTCAAACTGAGGGAAATACTTAATCTACTTTGCTGCATCACCCTTTCCTCTTCAAGGAAAAAACCAACGCAAGCTCGAGAGGTAGCAGGAAGAATTCCTGGCGCCGTTGCCGGAGAGATCTACGTCATGTCAATACCTACCAAGTAACCTTCATTAAACTCTCATCTCTCGCACTTACATTATTTGCCATTCGCCTCTCGTTTTCCTCTCCCCCACTTCTAAAATGATTTTCGAAAATATTTGCCTCTTCTTTTCCCTTCTTCCGTTCGTTGTGTTCGCTTACTTTTTGTGGTGCTATTTTACCTACCTCGTTTTCATGGCTAGTCCTCCCATCATTATTAGCACTCCCGACAATGAAGTTCTCAAAACAAAGGGAGAGGGAAAATTTAAAAGATACTTGGTATAGAATTTGCAATGCTCAAAATAGATCCACTCGAAAGCAATCTACTGCCGTTCTTCTCCGCAATTTTTAGGTGGGAGTTACTCCTTGGAATAGATATGTTATATATACCATTACCGGAGGGAATTTCTTGGGGAGTCATACTTTTGATTCTTATAATGCCATGATAGATTAGTTAGGGCCACCACCTCTTTTGGTTAATGGAACTGCTTTAACTTTGGAACATGTGATGCAAAAACTTGATATTATTTAAAACAGAATGGCTACTATTGAGATGATTGAGAATTTAGATAAAAAGGTTCATAATCAGATTACTCAATACGGATCTAAGGTAGGGGTTACTATAAAGAATCTTAAGGAAAAAGAACCCATATTTAATGAAAAATAGATCAAGGTTCTATTAGAATTGGCAAACTAGAAAATATTATTACCAATTTGGGTTCTGCTTTTTCCTCCATTGAAAATACTCCAACTCCTCCTCCTGCTAAGATCGCCAAATTTATTAATGTTCCTAAGAATAGGTGGGAGTCTTCTAGTCAAGAAGATCTCAAATCATTAAGTATTCACTCCAATCTTTTTAATATGATTAAGGGACCAATTACAATGGATGAATTTCTTGATTTCTTGCCTAGGAGTGTGATTATTGATAAAACCATAGAATCTCCTTAGGGAAATAAAGGTATGATTGAATAAAAGCATATCAAAGATGATAATACCTAGATCTATTCGTGTTTTATGCCTAGCTTAGGGCGTTGAACAATAGCGCTTGTTGGGAGGCAACCCAATTTTATTTTTGCTTTGCACTTTTAGCTTCTGTTTTTTCAATAATAACACATTATTACTTCTGTAGTAATTGTGTTTTGGTGTTTTAATTAGTGTTTGATCCAAGACCTTTGGGATGGCTTACGGTGATCGTTAATTTGATTTTGCTGAAAAACAGAAACTTTTGCGCCCAGTGCAGAAAATTCAATAATTCACTGGAACGTGAAAACCTTCTGAAATGTTTACACAAAATTTATATACAAATTCCCCATGACGTCCTAATTTTTCATAATTTTTAGAGTCACAGAAGTATGCCAAGTTTTCAGATTGCTACAAACTCTTCTATTTTTGACAGATTCGGTTTTCTGTGTGTTGTTTGCTGCTACTTCTCGGGCTTGCGTTGTATTCCCTCGAAGAGGAAAGGGAGATGCAGCACAGTAGCGTAAGTATTTCCCTCCATTTTTTAAAACCAAGGTATCAATCCAGTAGGAGACCACGCGCGAGTCCCTCGCACCTGCACAAACAAATAAGAACTTCGCAACCAACGCGATAAGGGGTTGTCAATCCCTTTACGGTCACTTACGAAAGTGAGATCTGATAGAGATGATAGTTTATATTTTTGGTATTTTTTGATTATAAGAACAGAAAGTAAAAGCGAAAAAAGTAAAGTAGGTGCAGATTGATATGTTGAGAATAGACCCGGGGCCATAGTGTTCTCTAGTGGCTTCTCTCATGATAGCGATATTCTACGGTGGGTAAGCAAATTACTGTCGAGCCATTGATAGAAAAGCGAATAATTATGAGACTATCTAGGCATGATCATTATATATAGGCATCTCGTCCGAGACAAGTAGACCAAAACGATTCTGCATCTACTACTATTACTCCACACATCGACCGCTATCCTGCATGCATCTAGTGTATTGAGTTCATAAGAACAGAGTAACGCCTTAAGCAAGATGACATGATGTAGAGGGATAAACTCAAGAAATATGATATAAACCCCATCTTTTTATCCTCGATGGCAACAATACAATACGTGCCTTGCTGCCCCTGCTGTCACTGGGAAAGGACACCGCAAGATTGAACCCAAAGCCAAGCACTTCTCCCATTGCAAGAACTATAGATCTAGTAGGCCAAACCAAACCAATAATTCGAAGAGACTTGCAAGGATATTATAATCATACATAAAGAGTTCAGAGAAGAACAAAATATTTCTCATAGATAATCTTGATCATAAACCCACAATTCATCGGATCACGACAAACACACCGCAAAAAGAGATTACACCGAATGGATCTCCTCGAAGACCGATGAGAACTTTGTATTGAGATCCAAAGAGAGAGAAGAAGCCATCTAGATACTAGCTATGGACCCGAAGGTCTGTGATAAACTACTCACAACTCATGGTGAGGCGATGATGATGATGTAGAAGCACTCCGTGGAAGATCCACCCTCCGGCGGAGCTCCGGAACAGGCCCCAAGTTGGGATCTCACGGGAACAGAAGGTTGCGGCGGTGGAACTAGGGTCTTCTCTGTTCGTCTAATGGTTTCGGGGTACGTAGGCTTATATAGGAGGAAGGAGGGCACAGGGGGCCTTACGTGGGACCCACGAGGCAGGGGGCGCGCCCTAGGAAGGGCGTGCCCCCACCCTCGTGGGCACCACGTGGCCCCTACTCTGTGGTTCTCAAGTCTCCCGTGCGTGATTTTCTCCAAAAATATATCTCCCCGAAGGTTTCATTCCGTTTGGACTCCGTTTGATATTCCTTTTCTGTAAAACCCTGAAACAGGGAAAAACAGCAATCTGGACTGGGCCTTTGGGTTAGTAGGTTAGTCCTAAAAATAATATAAAAGTGTATAACAAAGCCCTTTAAACATCCAAAACATCATAAATAATAGCATGGAACAATCAAAAATTATAGATACGTTGGAGACGTATCAAGCATCCCCAAGCTTAGTGCATGCTCGTCCTCGTGTAGGTAAATGATAAAAACAATATTTTTGATGTGGAATGCTAATCAACATAGTTTTTCAATGTAATTATCTTAATTGTGGCATGAATGTTCAGATCTGAAAGATTCAAGCAAAAGTCTATATTGACATAAGAAATAATAATACTTCAAGCATACTAACAAAGGAATCATGTCTTCTCAAAATATTATGGCTAAAGAAAGTTATCCCTACAAAATCAAATAGTCTGGCTATGCTCCCTCTTCATCACACAAAATATTCATATCATGCACAACCTCGATTTCAGCCAAGCACTTGTTTTCATACTCTATTCTTTCAAACCTTTCAACTTTCACGCAATACATGAGCGTGAGCCATGGCCATAGCACTATGGGTGGAATAGAGGTGGTTGTGGAGAAGACAAAAAGGAGGGAGATAGTCTCACATCGACTAGGCGTATCAACGGGCTATGGAGATGCCCATCGATAGATATCAATGTGAGTGAGTAGGGATTGCCATGCAACGGATGCACTAGAGCTAAATATGAATGAAAGCTCAACAAAAGAAAACTAGTGGGTGTGCATCCAACTTGCTTGCTCACGAAGACCAAGGGCATTTGAGGAAGCCCATCGTTGGAATATACAAGCCAAGTTCTATAATGAAAATTCACACTAGTATATGAAAGTGACTAAACATGAGACTCTGTATCATGAAGAACATGGTGCTACTTTGAAGCACTAGTGTGGAAAAAGATAGTAGCAATTGTCCCTTTTTTCTTTTCTTTTTTTTCCTTTTTTTGGGGCCTTTATTTTTTCCTTGGCCTTTTTTTTGTGGAGGGGCTTTATTGATTTAGCCTTTCCTCACATGGGACAATGATCTAATAATGATGATCATTACACTTTCATTGAATTACAACTCGATACTAGAACAAATATGACTCTATATGAATGCCTCCGGCGGTGTACCGGGATGTGCAATGAATCAAGAGTGACATGTATGAAAAATTATGAGTGGTGGCCTTGCCACAAATACGATGTCAACTACATGATCATGCATGGCAATATGACAATATGATGCGTGTCATAGGAACGGAACGGTGGAAAGTTGCATGGCAATATATCTTGGGATGGCTATGAAAATGCCATGATAGGTAGGTATGGTGGCTGTTTTGAGGAATAATATGGTGGCTGTTTTGAGGAAGGATATATAGTGGGTGTATGGTACCGGCGAAAGTTGCGCGGTACAAGAGAGGCTAGCAATGGTGGAAGGGTGAGAGTGCGTATAATCCATGGACTTAACATTAGTCATAAGAACTCATATAATTATTGCAAAAATCTACGAGTCATCAAAACAAAGCAATCAACGCATGCTCCTTGATGTCTACTACACGCTTCTATTCCTGTAGACAGTGTTGGGCCTCCAAGAGCAGAGGTTTGTAGGACAGCAGCAAATTTCCCTTAAGTGAGTAACCCAAGGTTTATCGAACTCAGGGAAGTGGAGGTTGAACGTACCCCTTTCAAGCAACCCTGCAATCAAGATACAAGAAGTCTCTTGTGTCCCCAACACACCTAATACACTTGTCAGATGTATAGGTGCACTAGTTCGGCGAAGAGATGGTAAAATATGGATGATAGGAGTGGCAAAGCAAAGTAATATAAATCTGTAATAAAAAGTGCAGCAAGCAAACAAGTGGTAAACGTGAGCACAAATGGTATTGCAATGGTGGAAACAAGGCCTAGGGATCATACTTTCACTAGTGGCAACTCCCAACAACATTAACATAATCGAATCACATGATATTTCCCATAAAACATGCAATGGAGACGCACTCGGAGGTCATTCCTTTGTGGTCAAGAGAGGACGAGAATTATGTAGGGCTACAAAAGCACACCTCAAAGTTCGTAATTCTCAATCTATGGATTTCCCAATGTCACCGCGGCCATCCAAAGAGAGCACCACAATCACCACAACATATCTCAAGGATAGTCAAAGACAAGCACCAAGAGACTCTCAATCTTCAATCAACACACAAAAGAGGAAATCACTCATGAAAATATTCTTCTAATCCATGTCCAATAGACCGATGTCACCTTGGTCTCGGAGATTATACTAGATAAAGGCAAGTGAGTACATCAATCCAATACATAGAGGAAGGGGAAATATCATGGGATCACCCTAGATTAACATAGCCTATGATCACAACGAAGATCACATCATGGGAGAGAGAATTGACCACATAGCTACACGTACAAGCCCTCAGCCCCGGAGAAGACTACTCACACATGGCCATGGTGAGCAAGAGATTGATGGTGGTGTTGATGGAGAGGTGCAGCCCGGAGAGGAGGAGGCGGCCGGCGGCAGCCGTGGCGGCGGCGGCAGCCCTCCGGGGCGGCGGCGGCCCTCGGGGCGGCGGCTCCTTGGCCCCCCCTTCTTCCTTGTGGATGGTGCTGCAATGGTGCTGGTCCTCCCCTCCAAGACGGCGGCTTGGGAGGAGGAAAATTCGTGGCCCTTGGTGACCTAGGTTTCCTCTCTTTATATAGACTCTCGGATTCCCGTCATCAGATTTTGGGCTTCAGTAAAACGGGCTTTTCTCGGCCGTCCGGAATCCGATTTGGACGAATTTTATATCCAGAAGCATCCTCTCGAAATTCCCCATAACTTTCGCAACTAGACTTTTTCCGTTTGATGTCGTCTTCGGGCCGGAACGTGACCATCTTCTAAAAATGTTCTCAGACAGATTTCAGGAAAGTCAGAGTCCTACTCCAATACGACTCCTTTTGCGTTTTTGTCAATTTCCAAGTAATTCCTACACAATAAAGTATAAAACAAGAACATTGTGCACTTTTGCAACCATTAGTAGGTTAGTCCAATAAATGCCTAAAAAGATAGAAAACTTTGATATAAACATGAGACAATGATGCAAAACAAGCATGTCACAAGCAAAAATTATGGATACGTTTGGGACGTATCAACATCCCCAAGCTTAATTCCTACTCGTCCTCGAGTAGGTAGAATGATAACATAGATAATTTTTGAGGTGACATGCTACTAACACAATCTTGATCAAGTAATAAGGTAAAACATATGGACTGAAATAAAGTGAACCAAACCAATTGTCTATAGTTGGAAGCAAGTAAACAATGAATAACCAAGTAAATCATGTAAGTAAATTCCTTTCATGAATAATAAATTTGAAGACATGAAACTATGAAGTTTAGCACAACTGTTAGCCCGAAAGGAGTTCTCTCATCAAAAGCATTCTAGCCAACACAAAGGAAGATAAAGTTTCAGCAATGCTTTCCACTTTTCAACATATTTATCTCATGGATAAGTTCAATGCACAAGGATTATATATAACTAAGCAGAAATTTTGAACATAATCAACTTGAACCCAGGGTTAACACTAGATGCTTGCTTATGGTGGAGGAAGAAGATTAGAACATAGGAAAACTGACTCAACATTTAAAAGTAAAAGATAGGCCCTTCGCAGAGGGAAGCAGGGATTACTCATGTGCTAGAGCTTTTTATTTTTGAAAACATAGAGATATAAAAGCAATTTTGAGAGATGTATGCTTATGTCAACGAATGGTAATAAACAATGCACTACTACTCATGCCAAACAGAACTTAAGAGCGGCTCTCATAGAGGAATGATAACACTCCCCTTTCTCCTTTGTTTATCACTAGCCAAAGTTTGTCTGATTTCTCAGGTACGATGTGTGAAGGAGGTTTTTGATATTGATATTGATGACATGTAAAGTGGGCTGGGCATACCCTTTTGCCAGCTCTTTTTGCAAAATTAAGGACATGCACATTATTCATGCACGTCAGGGGTCGTTCTGTCCAACACAAGTAATAATGAACTATCTACCACTTCCTCATGAGCTAAAACAGAGACACAAATAAGGATAAATTTTGAAGGTTTTAAAGGTAGCACATGAGCAATTTACTTGGAATGGCTATTAAATACCATGCATAGGTAGGTATGGTGGACACATATGGCAGAATTTTGGCTATGGAATTTGGATGCATGAGCAGCATTCCCGCTCAGTACAGATTTTTTGGTTTAGCAAGTTTTTAGCAAGCACATGTTAACCGGTACAAGAGAATTATAACATCCTTTCAGCATAATTATAAGACTTCTACATTGTCTTCCTTGTCAACCATCTTACTTCTAAAAAGAGAACAAGAACTTTAAAACTACCAATGGTGAAAAACTAAACAATTGCAAACTTCAAAGGTATTTCTTCACAAATAAGACTTTATTAAATGATCTACATGTTTAGACATGACTACTTAATTTCTCAAAACAATTGATAAGGATCAAGTTACTCAATGATCTTCAAGACTATGCAAGCTTTTTATTCTTTGCACCACAGCCACACTTGGCATTTTTCAGATCCAACATATTATTTAGCAATTCAAACCAATCAACTCTCCAAATAGATATAAGTGAAGCAAGAGAGTACTTTCTATAAAAGAACTAATAGCTCTGAACATGATATGAAATAAAAACAAGAGCTAGAAGCATATAACAAGGTAGCTAAAACACTCAAAAAGATATAAGTGAAGAACATGAGTGTTTCATGAAAAAGCGGAGCGTGTCTCTCTCCCAAATAAGAATGATCAGATGCAACTTATTTAAGACCAGCAAAGAAAAGAAAAGAAAACTGAAAACAAAACAAAAAGACGCTCCAAGAATAGCACATAACGCATGAAGTGATTAAAATATAGTGGAACGAAAGACGAACTGATAATTGTTGATGGAGAAGGGGATGCATGGGGGCATCCCCAAGCTTAGACGCTTGAGTCTTCTTGAATATTTCTTGGGGGTGCACGGGGGCATCCCCAAGCTTGAGCGTTTGACCCTCCTGAGTCTTCTTTTATCATCTTCCCTCGCATACTTGAAAACTCCCTTCATACATAACTCATCATAATCTGATTAGCGAGGTTAGTACCCACAATAAAATAATTTTTCCCTACTGTAAATAAGGATAATCTTGAAGAGCTACTGTTTCTCGAGATTGCCAAAAGGTTTTTGCAAAGAAAAAGCAAGCTCAAGGTTTGCAAAACGAAGAAAAGGCAAAACGGGACAGAATCTGTGAAAAACAGACCAGCAGGTAGTAAATAATTTTTTCGGGGCACTTCTGCAACTCAAATCAAAAAACTCAGAACAGACGCTCGAAAGCCAATTGTATAGAGCACGCTGTCAAAAACATTCAGATCAAAAAGATGATCTGGTGATTTTATACGAATTTTTCTGTCCAAGGACAAAATCTGTTTTCTGGACAGCACGTCACAACTTTTGAACTTTCTTGCAATCGGAGGCTAAACTTGGCACAAAGCTGAAAAAAAAAGATACAATGATGTTGCTACAGTAGTAACAAACATCAAGACCACTAAAAACTGAAAGAACAAACTGAAAGCAAAGATAACAAGGGTTGTCTCCCTAGAGCTCTTTCTTTATAGCCATAAAGATAGGCTTAAGACTTTAATGATGCTCTCGTAGGAATAAGAGTTGAAGAACAAAAGAGAGCATCAAGAAGCAAATACCAAACACATTTAAGCCTAACATGCTTCCTATGCATAGGAATATTGCAATAGAATAATTCATTGAAGCAGAAAGCAACTAGCATAGGAAGGCAAAACAAGCATAACTTCAAAATATTCACCATAAAGAGAGGAAACTTCTTATTATTAAGATATTTAGAACCATGTCTCCCTCTCTCATTATAAATTTCAGTGGCATCATGGATGACTTCAACAATATAACTATCACATAAGGCATTATTTCCATGATCCAAAAGCATAAAAGTGTCATTACTCTTCATATAAGCAAAATCTTTCTTATTAGGAATAGTGAGAGTAAGACTATCATAACCATCATGGTAATCATCGTATTTAGGAGGCATATCATAATCATAATAAATTTTATCCCCAATAGTAGGTGGACTGAAAATATCATATTCAGCATTGTAATCATCATATATAGGAGGCATAGTATCATCAAAGTAAAATTTCTCCTCAAAAGTTGGGGGACTAAAAATATCATGTTCATCAAACGTGTCATCCCCAAGCTTAGAGCTTTCCATGTCATTAGCAATATTGATATTAAAAAAACATACTAATAACATCACCACCATCATGATTGTTATGCAAATAATAAAGTTCCAAAGGTTTTTTAATTTTCTCTTCGAACACATCATGTCCAAGTTCAAGGTAGAGCTTATAAAGCTCTCTCATATTTTTGTTGTTTTCCATTAAGCAAAACTAGTGAAAATAAAAACAAGAAACAAAAATATTTAATTGCAAGATCTAGAGAAGGTACCTTCACTTACCTCACTTCCCCGGCAACGGCGCCAGAAATAGCTTGATGTCTACCACACGCTTCTATTCATGTAGACAGTGTTGGGCCTCCAAGAGCAGAGGTTTGTAGGACAGCAGCAAATTTCCCTTAAGTGAGTAACCCAAGGTTTATCGAACTCAGGGAAGTGGAGGTTGAACGTACCCCTTTCAAGCAACCCTGCAATCAAGATACAAGAAGTCTCTTGTGTCCTCAACACACCTAATACACTTGTCAGATGTATAGGTGCACTAGTTCGGCGAAGAGATGGTAAAATATGGATGATAGGAGTGGCAAAGCAAAGTAATATAAATCTGTAATAAAAAGTGCAGCAAGCAAACAAGTGGTAAACGTGAGCACAAATGGTATTGCAATGGTGGAAACGGCCTAGGGATCATACTTTCACTAGTGGCAACTCCCAACAACATTAACATAATCGAATCACATGATATTTCCCATAAAAGATGCAATGGAGACGCACTCGGAGGTCATTCCTTTGTGGTCAAGAGAGGACGAGAATTATGTAGGACTACAAAAGCACACCTCAAAGTTCGTAATTCTCAATCTATGGATTTCCCAATGTCACCGCGGCCATCCAAAGAGAGCACCACAATCACCACAACATATCTCAAGGATAGTCAAAGACAAGCACCAAGAGACTCTCAATCTTCAATCAACACACAAAAGAGGAAATCACTCATGAAAATATTCTTCTAATCCATGTCCAATAGACCGCTGTCACCTTGGTCTCGGGGATTATACTAGATAAAGACAAGTGAGTACATCAATCCAATACATAGAGGAAGGGGAAATATCATGGGATCACCCTAGATTAACATAGCCTATGATCACAACGAAGATCACATCATGGGAGAGAGAATTGACCACATAGCTACATGAGGGATCGAAGAAGGTGAGAGTGTCTAGAGGGGGGGTGATTAGACTACTCGACAAGATAAAAATTCTGTCTTTTATCAAGGACAGATTTTGGCAGATTTTGCATAACACACAAGTCAAGTAGCACACTACACATGCAATTCTAGAGTATGGGCAGCGGAAAGTAAATTGCCAAGTAGTAAAGAGAAGTGGAGAAGATCAAACGCAATTTGGAGAATCAATGATTTTTCCCGTGGTTCCGATAGGTGGTGCTATCGTACATCCACGTTGATGGAGACTTCAACCCACGGAGGGTAACGGCTGCGAGAGTCCACGGAGGGCTCCACCCACGAAGGGTCCACGAAGAAGCAACCTTGTCTATTCCATCATGGCCTACGCCCACGGAGGGCTAGCCTTACTCGGGGTAGATCTTCACGAAGTAGGCGATCTCCTTGCCCTTACAAACTTCTTGGTTCAACTCCACATCTCGACGACGGAGGCTCCCAAGCGACACCTAACCAATCTAGGAGGCACCACCCTCCAAAAGGTAATAGATGTTGTAGATGATGATGAACTCCTTGCTCTTGTGCTTCAAATGATAATCTCCCCAACACTCAACTCTCCTCACTGATTTGGCTGTGGTGGAAGAGAGGATTGAGTGGAAAGCAACTTGGGAAGGCTAGAGATCAAGCTTCATATGGTGGGAGTGGAGCAACTTGATCTCAACACAAGGGTAGGTAGTTCTCTTCTCAGAAATGTAAGGTAGGAGTGGTAGTTCTTTCTGATGGCTCTCTCCACGAATGAAGAGGGGGTGGAGGGGTATAAATAGCCTCCACACAAAATCCAACCGTTACACACATTTGAGCAATCTCGGTGGGACCGAAGTGGACAACTCGGTGAGACCGATAGTTCAAATAATGTGAACGTTGGGGTTTTCGGTGGGACCGAATATACAATCTCGGTTAGTCCGACTCGTGCAATGAAAAGAGCAGGTCAGTTTCGGTGGGACCGACTTCATCATCTCGGTGACACCGATTTGATGACAGAAGGTTACAGAAACTTGGCAACTCATGTTTCGGTGAGACCGAGTTCAGAATCGGAAAATCCGAGTTTACTAGGGTTTGGCTTATGGCTGAGGTGGTTCATCTCGGTGTGACTGAGTTTGGAATATCGGTGGGACCGAGACTACTTATGAGTGTATATGGCAGTGAAAGTTGCTGATAGTTTAGGAGATGTATCACTAAGCACTTGAGCAACCAGATCATCATCATAACCTCATCCCCTTTTAATAGTATTGGCTTTTCCTATGGACTCAATGTGATCTTGGATCACTAAACCAAAAATGGAGTCTTGAGCTTTTGCCAATGCTTGCCTTAGCATTTTGAGGGGTCCACTTCTTTAGTCCTTTTGCCATGCCAATGTGATTGAATTTCCTGAAACATACTTGATAAAAGCATTAGTCCAACCACAAAGTATGTTGTCATTAATTACCAAAACCACCCGGGGAGCAAATGTGCTTTCACTACACGTACAAGCCCTCAGGCCAGGAGAAGACTACTCACACATGGCCATGGTGAGCAAGAGATTGATGGTGGTGTTGATGGAGAGGTGCAGCCCGGAGAGGAGGAGGCGGCCGGCGGCAGCCGTGGCGGCGGCGGCAGTCCTCCGGGGCGGCGGCGGCCCTCGGGGCGGCTGCGGCCCAAGGGGGCAGCGGCTCCTTGGCCCCCCTTCTTCCTTGTGGATGGTGCTGCAATGGTTCTGGTCCTCCCCTCCAAGACGGCGGCTTGGGAGGAGGAAAATTTGTGGCCCTTGGTGACCTACGTTTCCTCTCTTTATATAGACTCTCGGATTCCCGTCATCAGATTTTGGGCTTCAGTAAAATTGGCTTTTCTCGGCTGTCCGGACTCCGATTTGGACGAATTTTATATCCAGAAGCATCCTCTCGAAATTCCCCACAACTTTCGCAACTATACTTTTTCCGTTTGACGTCGTCTTCGGGCCGGAACGTGACCATTTTCTAAAAACGTTCTCAGACAGATTTCAGGAAAGTCAGAGTCCTACTCCAATACGACTCCTTTTGCGTTTTTGTCAATTTCCAAGTAATTCCTACACAATAAAGTGTAAAACAAGAACATTGTGCACTTTTGCAACCATTAGTAGGTTAGTCTAATAAATGCCTAAAAAGATAGAAAACTTTGATATAAACATGAGACAATGATGCAAAACAAGCATGTCACAAGCAAAAATTATGGATACGTTTGGGACGTATCACTCCTAGGGGGAGGTTGGTAGGAGTTAACCATCGCGCGCCCCTGACCTCCACACGAAGGTTGACACTTTACAAATACCTCATGCTCTAACTTTGTCACATAACGGTTCACCATACGTGCATGCTACGGGAATCACTAACCTTAACACAAGCATTTCTAAATTTCATAATAACTCCACTAGCATGACTCTAGTATCGCTATCCTCATATCTCAAAACAACTATCAAGCAACCAACTTCTCATCATATTCAATGCACTTAGTGTGAATGTTTTTACTACATTGATATTGGATGTCTATCATGTGAAGACTAGTTTTATAGCCTAAACACATTACCATGCTGTTTTAATAGGCTCTCAAATGGATATAAGTGAAGCATGAGAGTTCAACAATTTCTTCAAAATATAATCGCCACCGTGCTCTAAAAGATATAAGTGAAGCACTAGAGCAAAAACTATTCAACTCAAAAGATATAAGTGAAGCACATAGAGTGTTCTAACAATTCCTAGGCCATATTTAACTCTCTCAAATAGGTGTGTCCAGCAAGGATAATTGTGGCAAACTAAAAATCAAGGACTCAAATTATACAAGACGCTCCAAGCAAAACACATATCATGTGGTGAATAAAAATATAGCTCCGAGTATAGTTACCGATAGATGAAGACGAAAGAGGGGATGCCTTCCCTGGGCATCCCCAAGCTTAGGCTTTTGGTTGTCTTGAATTTTACTTGGGGTGCCTTGGGCATCCCCAAGCTTAGGCCCTTGCTACTCTTTGTTCCATAGTCCATCAAAGCAATACTCAAAACTTGAAAACTTCACAACACAAAACTTAGACAAAAATCTCGTGAGCTCCGTTAGTATAAGAAAGCAAACCACTACTCAAAGGTACTGCAATGAATTCATTCATTGTTTATATTGGTGTTAAACCTACTGTATTCCAACTTCTCTATGGTTCATACTTCCCAATATTACTCATAGATGCATTGAAATAAGCAAACAACACACGAAAAACAGAATCTGTCAAAAACAGAATAGTCCGTAGTAATCTGCAGGTTTCGCATACTTCTGTAACTCCAAAAAATTCAAACTAAATTGGTAAAGGTGAGGAATTTGTCTATTAATCATCTGCAAAAAGAATCAACTAAATAGCACGCTCCAGTAAAATATGATGACCATTCTAGAAAGCGCTAATGATTCTGTTTTTCACAGCAAGATCACATAAACTTCACACAAGTCTTCCCAAAGGTTGTACTTGGCACAAACACTAAACAAAACACAAAACCACATCTGAACAGAAGCTAGATGCAATATTTATTCCCTAACAGCAGCAAAAACAAAGACAATAAAATTGGGTTGCCTCCCAACAAGGTCTTTCTTTATAGCCGTTAAGATAGGCTTGAGAATTCAATGATGCTCACATGAAAGACAAGGATTGAAGCACAAAGAGAGCATCATAAAACATGTGACAAACACATCTATGTCTAACATACTTCCTATGCATGGGCATTTTATAGGAAAACAAATTACCAAGACAAGCAAGATCTAGCATATGCAAGGAAGGAGAAAGAAACAATAGCAATCTCAACATAACGAGAGGTAATTTAGTAACATGGAAATTTATACAACCATATTACCCTCTCTCATAATAATTGCATGTAGGATCATGATCAAATTCAACAAAATAGCTATCACATAACATATTCTCAACACGATCCACATGCATGCAAAGTTGACACTCTTCCAAAATAGTGGGATCTAAAGTTGACACTCTTCCAAACCCACTTTCAATATTATTGCAAATACTATTTTCAATCTTATATTCATCATGGGGCTTAAATAAATTTATAAGATCATAAGAAGAATCACCCCAATCATGATCATTGCAACAAGTAGTGGGCATACCAAAATAAGCATCCCCAAGCTTAGGGTTTTGCATATCATTAGCACAATTGACATTAATAGAATTTATAATAACATCTTTGCAATCATGCTTTTTACTCAAGGAACTATTGTGAATCACTTTATAATTTTCTTTCAATACTTCATCACCAATTTCAGATTCACTATTTTCAAGCAAAACCTCATAAAGATAATCTAGTGCACGCAGCTCACTAGCAATTGGTTCAACATAATTGGATCTCTTAAAAAGATTAGCAAGTGGATGAGGATCCATAATTTAGCAAGCGAAGATGCAAGATGATAGAGGGCACATAGCAACACAAGCAAACAAGAGACAAGCGAATGGTAAACACATGGAAAAAGAAGGGCGAATAAAACGGCAAGGGTGAAGTGGGGGGAGAGGAAAACGAGAGGCAAAAAAAAGTAATGCGAAGGATAAGGGTTTGTGATAGGTACTTGGTATATGACTTTTGCGTAAGCATCCCCGGCAACGGCGCCAGAAATTCTTCTTGCTACTTCTCGAGCTTGTGTTGTATTCCCTCGATGAGGAAAGGGAGATGCAGCACAGTAGCATAAGTATTTCCCTCAGTTTTTGAGAACCAAGGTATCAATCCAGTAGGAGACCACGCGCGAGTCCCTCGCACCTGCACAAACAAATAAGAACTTTGCAGCCAACACAATAAGGGGTTGTCAATCCCTTTACGGTCACTTACGAAAGTGAGATCTGATAGAGATGATAGTTTATATTTTTGGTATTTTTTATTATAATAACAGAAAGTAAAAGTGGAAAAATTAAAGTAGGTGCAGATTGATATGTTGAGAATAGACCCGGTGGCCATAGTGTTCTCTAGTTGATTCTCTCATGATGGCGATATTCTACGGCGAGTAAACAGATTACTATCGACCAATTGATAGAAAAGCGAATAATTATGAGACTATCTAGGCATGATAATTATATATAGGCATCACGTCCGAGACGAGTAGACCGAAACGATTCTGCATCTACTACTATTACTCCACACATCGATCGCTATCCAGCATGCATCTAGTGTATTGAGTTCATAAGAACAGAGTAACGCCTTAAGCAAGATGACATGATGTAGAGGGATAAACTCAAGCAATATGATATAAACCCCATATTTTTATCCTCGATGGCAACAATACAATACGTGCCTTCCTGCCCCTATTGTCACTAGGAAAGGACACCGCAATATTGAACCCAAAGCCAAGCACTTCTCCCATTGCAAGAACTATAGATCTAGTAGGCCAAACCAAACCAATAATTCGAAGAGACTTGCAAGGATATTATAATCATACATAAAGAGTTCAGAGAAGAACCAAATATTTCTCATAGATAATCTTGATCATAAACCCACAATTCATCGGATCTCGACAAACACACCGCAAAAAGAGATTACATCGAATAGATCTCCTCGAAGACCGATGAGAACTTTGTATTGAGATCCAAAGAGAGAGAAGAAGCCATCTAGATACTAGCTATGGACCCGAAGGTCTGTGGTAAACTACTCACAACTCATGGTGAGGTGATGATGATGATGTAGAAGCACTCCGTGGAAGATGCCCACTTTGGCGGAGCTCCGGAACAGGCCCCAAGATGGGATCTCACGGGAACAGAAGGTTGCGGCGGTGGAACTAGGGTTTTCTCTGTTTGTCTGATGGTTTCGGGGTACGTAGACTTATGTAGGAGGAAGGAGGGCACCGGGGGCCTTATGTGGGACCCACGAGGCGGGGGCGTGCCCCCCACCCTCGTGGGCACCATGTGGCCCCTAATCCGTGGTTCTCGAGTCTCCCGTTCTTGATTTTCTCCAAAAATATCTCTCCCGAAGGTTTCATTCCGTTTGATATTCCTTTTCTGTAAAACCCTGAAACAAGCAAAAAACTGCAATCTGGACTGGGCCTTTGGGTTAGTAGGTTAGTCCCAAAAATAATATAAAAGTGTATAACAAAGCCCATTAAACATCCAAAACATCATGAATAATAGCATGGAACAATCAAAAATTATAGATACGTTGGAGACGTATCATTTGCTTATTTTGATGCATCTATGGCTAGTATCGGGGGGTGTGAACCATGGAAAATTTAGAATACAGTAGATATTACACCAATATAAAATAATAATAAGATCATAACAGTACCTTGACTGGTTATTTGCTTTGTTTTACTAACGAAGTTCACGAGATTTCTCTTGAGTTTTGTGTTATAAAGTTTTCAAGTTTTGGGTAAGGATTTGATGGAATATGGAATAAAGTGTGGCAAGAGCCTAAGATTGGGGATTCCCAAGGCACCCCCAAGGTAATATCCAAGGACGTTCAAGAGCCTAAGCTTGGGGATGCCCCGAGAAGGCATCCCCTCTTTCGTCTTCATCTATCGGTAACTTTACTTGAGGCTATATTTTTATTCACCACATGATATGTGTTTTGCTTGGAGCGTCGTGTATGATATGAGTCTTTGATTTTTAGTTTCTCACAATCATCCTTGTTGTACACACCTTTTGAGAGGGACACGCTTCAATCATGATTTATTAGAATACTCTATGTGCTTCACTTATATCTTTTGAGCTAGGAAATTTTGCTCTAGTGCTTCACTTATATATTTTTAGAGCACGGCGGTGGTTTTATTTTATAGAAATTATTGAACTCTCTTGCTTCACTTATATTATTTTGAGAGTCATTAAGAAAAGCATGGTAATTTTCTTGGGTTTTGAATTTAGTCCTAATATGATAGGCATCCAAAGGAGATATAATAAAAACTTTCATATATAGAGCATTGAATACTATGTGAAGTTTGACTCCTTGTAATTGTTTTGAGATGTAAAGATGGTAATATTAGAGTCATGCTAGTGGTAGTTTGTGAGGTTAAAGAAATAATTGTGTTAAGGTTTGTGATTCCCGTAGCATGCACGTATGGTCTCCTAACTATGTAACCGAATTGGAGCACTTTTTGATTATACGCACTCTCACCATTCCACCTTGCTAGCCACTCTAGTGCCATGCAACTTTCGCCGGTGCATAAAACCCTCCTTACACCTTCCACAAAACAGCCACCATACCTACCTATTATGGTATTTCCATAGCCATTCCGAGATATATTGCCATGTAACTGCATCGTTCCGTTTATTATGACACGCATCATCATTGTCATATTGCTTTGCATGATCATGTAGTTGACATAGTATTTGTGGCAAGGCCACCATTCATATTTTTTATACATGTCACTTTTGGTCACTGCACATCCCGGTACACCGTCGGAGGCATTCATATAGAGTCATATCTTAGTTCTAGTATCAAGTTGTAATATCGAGTAGTAAGTAAATAAAAGTGTGATGATCATCATTATTAGAACATTGTCCCATGTGAGGTTATAAATAAAGAGGCCAAAAGAGTCTCCAAAAAAGAGAAAAGGTCTCCAAAAAAAAGAGAGGAGCCTAAAAAAGAGAGAGAGAAACAGAGAGAAGGGACAATGTTACTATCCTTTTCCACACTTGTGCTTCAAAATAGCACCATGTTCTTCATGATAGAGAGTCTCCTATGTTGTCACTTTCATATATTACTAGTGGTAATTTTTTTATTATAGAACTTGGCTTGTATATTCCAACTATGGGCTTCCTCAAATGCCCTAGGTCTTCATGAGCAAGCAAGTTGATGAAGGAAATATGCCCTAGAGGCAATAATAAAGTTGTTATTTATATTTCCTTATATCATGATAAATGTTTATTATTCATGCTAGAATTGTATTAACCGGAAACTTGATACATGTGTGAATACATAGACAAAATAGTATGTCCCTAGTATGCCTCTACTAGACTAGCTCATTGATCAAAGATGGCTATTGTTTCCTAGCCATAGACATGAGTTGTCATTTGATCAACGGGATCACATCATTAGGAGAATGATGTGATGGACTAGACACATCCGTTAGCATAGCACTATGATCGTCTAGTTTTACTGCTATTGCTTTCTTCATGACTTATACATGTTCCTATGACTATGAGATTATGCAACTCCCGAATACCGTAGGAACACCTTGTGTGCTATCAAACGTCACAACGTAACTGGGTGATCATAAAGATGCTCTACAGGTGTCTCCGAAAGTATTCGTGGTGTTGGCATAGATCAAGACTAGGATTTGTCACTCCGAGTGTCGGAGAGGTATCTCTGGGCCCTCTCGGTAATGCACATCATAATAAGCCTTGCAAGCAAATGACTAATGAGTTAGTCACGAGATGATGTATTACGGAACGAGTAAAGAGACTTGCCGGTAACGAGATTGAACTAGGTATAGAGATACCGACGATCGAATCTCGGGCAAGTAACATACCGATGACAAAAGGAACAACGTATGTTGTTATGCAGTTTAACCGATAAAGATCTTCGTAGAATATGTAGGAACCAATATGAGCATCCAGGTTCCGCTATTGGTTATTGACCGGAGATGAGTCTCGGTCATGTCTACATAGCTCTCGAACCCGTAGGGTCCGCACGCTTAACGTTTGATGACAATCGGTATTATGAGTTTATGAGTTTTGATGTACCGAAGGAAGTTCGGAGTCCCGGATGAGATCACGGACATGACAAGGAGTCTCGGAATGTCCGAGACATAAAGATTGATATATTGGACGACTATATTCGGACACCGGAAGTGTTCCGGAAAAGTTTCGGATTTAACCGGATTGCCGGAGGGGGTTACCGGAACCCCCCACGAGGGGGGATGGTCCATAGTGGGACTTGAGGAAATAAGAGAGGCAGCCCATAGAGGCTGGCCGGCGCCCCACCAGGGAATCCTAGTTGGACTAGGATTGGGGGGCGCCACCTCTCCTTCTCCTTCCTTTCCCTCTCTTCCTTCTTGGTGGACTCCTACTAGGAATAGGATTGCAATCCTATTCCTAGTAGGAGTGCCTCCCTGGCGCGCCATTGAAGGGTTGGCCGGCCCCTCCCCTTGCTCCTTTATATACGGGGGCAGGGGGCACCCTAGGACACACAAGTTGATCAGTTGATCTCTCCCAACCGTGTGCGGTGCCCCCCTCCACAGAAACACACCTCAGTCATACCGTTGCAGTGCTTAGGCGAAGCCCTGCGCCGGTAACTTCATCATATCCGTCACCATGCCGTCGTGCTGACGAAACTCTCCCGTGAAGCTCAACTGGATCAAGAGCTCGTGGGATGTCATCAAGCTGAACGTGTGCTGAACGCGGAGGTGCCGTACGTTCGGTACTTGATCGGTTGGATCGCGAAGAAGTTCGACTACATCAACCACGTCACTAGACGCTTCCGCTCCCGGTCTTCGAGGGTATGTAGACACACTCTCCCACTCGTTGCTATGCATCTAGTAGATAGATCTTGTGTGATCGTAGGAAAATTTTAAAATACTACGTTCCCCAACAGTGGTATCAGAGCCAGGTCTATGCGTAGATGATATGCACGAGTAGAACACAATGAGTTGTGGGCGATACTAGTCATACTGCTTACCAGCATGTCATACTTTGCTTCGGCAGTATTGTGAGATGAAGCGGCCCGGACCGACATTACGCGTACGCTTACGCGAGACTGGTTTCACCGTTATGAGCACTCGTTGCTTAAAGGTGACTGGCGGGTGTCTGTCTCTCTCACTTTAGCTGAATCAAGTGTGGCTACGCCCGGTCCTTGTGAAGGTTAAAACAGCACATACTTGACGAAACATCGTTGTGGTTTTGTATGTGTAGGTAAGAACGGTTCTTGCTAAGCCCGTAGCAGCCACGTAAAACTTGCAACAACAAACTAGAGGACGTCTAACTTGTTTTTGCACGGCTTGTTGTGATGTGATATGGTCAAGACATGATGAGTTATACGGTTTTGTATGAGATGATCATGTTTTGTAAAGTTATCGGCAACTGGCAGGAGCCATATGGTTGTCGCTTTATTGTATGAAATGCAATCGCCATGTAATTGATTTACTTTATCACTAAGCGGTAGCGATAGTCGTAGAAGCAAGTGTTGGCGAGACGACAACAATGCTACGATGGAGATCAAGGTGTCGCGCCGATGATGAAGATGATCATGACGGTGCTTTGGAGATGGAGATCAAAAGCACAAGATGATGATGGCCATATCATGTCACATATTTTGATTGCATGTGATGTTTATATTATTATGCTTCTTATTTTGCTTAGAACGACGGTAGCATTATAAGATGATCCCTTACTAAATTTCAAGGTATAAGTGTTCTCCCTGAGTATGCACCGTTGCGAAAGTTCGTCGTGCCGAGACACCACGTGATGAGCGGGTGTGATAAGCTCTACGTTCAAATACAACGGGTGTAAGCCAGTTTTGCACACGCAGAATACTCGGGTTAAACTTGACGAGCCTAGCATATGCAGATATGTCCTCGGAACACTGGAGACCGAAAGGTCGAGCGTGAATCATATAGTAGATATGATCAACATAAGATGTTCACCATTGAAACTACTCCATCTCACGTGATGATCGGACATGGTTTAGTTGATTTGGATCACGTGATCATTTAGATGACCGGAGGGATGTCAATCTAAGTGGGAGTTCTTTAATTAATATGATTAATTGAACTTTAATTTGTCATGAACTTAGTCCTGATAGTATTAGCATATCTATGTTGTAGATCAATAGCTCGCGATGTTGCTCCACGTTTATTTTTTATATGTTCCTAGAGAAAACAAAGTTGAAAGATGTTAGTAGCAATGATGCGGAATTGTTCCGTGATCTGAGGATTATCCGCTAGGTGACAGACCTATTGCAAGAGCAGATGCAGACGTTATGAACGTTTTGACAAAAGCTCGGTATGATGACTACTTGATAGTTTAAGTGCACCATGCTTTACGGCTTAGAACCGGGACTTCAAAAAACGTTTTGAACGCCACGGAGCATATAAGATGTTCCAAGAGTTGAAATTAGTATTTCATACTCATGCCCGTGTCGAGAGGTATAAGACCTCTGACAGTACTTTGCCTACAAGATGGAGGAGAATAGCTCAACCAGTGAGCATGTGCTCAGATTGTCTGGGTACTACAATTACTTGAATCAAGTGGGAGTTAATCTTCCAGATAAGATAGTAATTGACAAAGTTCTCTAGTCACTATCACCAAGTTAGTAGAACTTCGTGATGAACTATAATATGCAAGGGATGACGAAGGTAATTCCCGAGCTCTTCGCGATCCTGAAATCAGCGAAGGTAGAAATCAAGAAAGAGCATCAAGTGTTGATGGTTAATAAGAACACTTGTTTCAAGTAAAGGGCAAAGGGATAGAAGGGGAACTTCAATAAGAATGACAAGCAAGTTGTCACTCCCATGAAGAAACCCAAAGCTAAACTCAAGCCTGAAACTAAGTGCTTCTACTGCAAAGGAAATGGTCACTGGAAGTGGAACTGCCCTAGATGCTTGGTGGATAAGAAGGATGGCAAAGTGAACAAAGGTATATTTGATATATAGATTATTGATGTGTACTTTACTAGTGTTCATAGCAACCCCTGGGTATTTGATACCAGTTCAGTTGCTAAAATTAGTAACTCGAAACAGGAGTTGCAGAATGAACAAAGACTAGTTAAAGGTGAAGTGATGATGTGTGTTGGAAGTGGTTCCAAGATTGATATGATCATCATCGCACACTCCCTATACTTTCGGGATTAGTGTAGAACCTAAATAAATGTTATTTGGCATTTGCATTAAGCATGAATATGATTTGATCATGTTTGTTGGAATACGGTTATTCATTTAAAGTCATAGAATAATTGTTATTCTGTTTACATGAATAAAGCCTTCGATGGTCATACACCCAATGAAAATAGTTTGTTGGATCTCGATCGTAGTGATACACATATTCATAATATTGAAGCCAAAAGATGCAAGGTTAATAATGATAGTGCAACTTATTTGTGGCACTGCCGTTTAGGTCATATTGGTGTAAAGCGCATGAAGAAACTCCATAGTGATGGACTTTTGGAATCACTTGATTATGAATCACTTGGTGCTTGCGAACCATGCCTCATGGGCAAGATGACTAAAACTCCGTTCTCCGGAACTATGGAGCGAGCAACAGATTTGTTGGAAATCATACATACTGATGTATGCGGGCCAATGAATGTTGAAGCTCGCGGCGGGTATCGTTATTTTCTGACCTTCACTGATGATTTGAGCAGATATGGGTATATCTACTTAATGAAGCACAAGTCTGAAACATTTGAAAAGTTCAAAGAATTTCAGAGTGAAGTGGAGAATCATCGTAACAAGAAAATAAAGTTTCTACGATCTGATCGTGGAGGAGAATATTTGAGTTACGAGTTTGGTTTTCATTTGAAACAATGTGGAATAGTTTCACAACTCACGCCACCCGGAACACCACAGCGTAATGGTGTGTCCGAACGTCGTAATCGTACTTTATTAGATATGGTGCGATCTATGATGTCTCTTACCGATTTACCACTATAGTTTTGGGTTATGCATTAAAGACAGCTGCATTCACGTTAAATAGGGCACCATCTAAACGTTGAGACGACGCCTTATGAACTGTGGTTTGGCAAGAAACCACAGTTGTCGTTTCTTAAAGTTTGGGGCTGCGATGCTTATGTGAAAAAGCTTCAACCTGATAAGCTCGAACCCAAGTCGGAGAAATGTGTCTTCATAGGATACCCAAAGGAAACTGTTGGGTACACCTTCTATCACATATCTGAAGGCAAGATATTCGTTGCTAAGAATGGATCCTTTCTAGAGAAGGATTTTCTCTCGAAAGAAGTGTGTGGGAGGAAAGTGGAACTTGATGAGGTAATTGTACCTTCTCCCGAATTGGATAGTAGTACATCACAGAAACTAGTTATAGTGATTCCTACACCAATTAGTGAGGAAGCTAATGATGATGATCATGAAACTTCAGATCAAGTTACTGCTGAACCTCGTAGGTCAACCAGAGTACGTTCCGCACCAGAGTGGTATGGTAACCCTATTCTAGAAGTCATGTTACTAGACCATGATGAACCTACGAACTATGAGGAAGCGATGATGAGCCCAAATTCCGCAAAATGGCTTTAGGCCATGAAATCTGAGATGGGATCCATGTATGAGAACAAAGTGTGGACTTTGGTTGACTTGCCCGATGATCGGCAAGCTATTGAAAATAAATGGATGTTTAAGAGGAAGACTGACGCCGATGGTAATGTTACTGTCTACAAAGCTCGACTTGTTGCGAAAGGTTTTCGACAAGTTCAAGGTGTTGACTACGATGAGATTTTCTCACCCGTAGCGATGCTTAAGTCTGTCCGAATAATGTTAGCAATTGCCACATTTTATGAAATTTGGCAAATGGATAACAAAACTGCATTCTTTAATGGATTTATTAAAGAGGAGTTGTATATGATGCAACCAGAAGGTTTTGTCGATCCTAAAGACGCTAACAAAGTGTCCAAGCTCCAGCGATCCATCTATGGACTGGTGCAAGCATCTTGGAGTTGGAATATACGCTTTGATGAGGTGATCAAAGCATATGGTTTTATACAGACTTGCGGTGAAGCCTATATTTACAAGAAAGTGAGTGGGAGCACTACAACCTTTCTGATAAGTATATGTGAATGACATATTGTCGATCAGAAATGATGTAGAATTTTCTGGAAAGCATAAAGGAGTGTTTGAAAGGAGTTTTTCAAAGAAAGACCTTGGTGAAGCTGCTTACATATTGGGCATCAAGATCTATAGAGATATATCAAGACGCTTGATAAGACTTTCGATGAGTACATACCTTGATAAGATTTTGAAATAGTTCAAAATGGATCAGTCAAAGTAAGAGTTCTTGCCTGACTTGTAAGGTGTGAAGTTGAGTAAGACTCAAAGCCAGACCACGGCAGAAAAATATAGAGAGAATGAAAGTCATTCCCTATGCCTCAGCCATAGGTTCTATAAATTATGCCATGTTGTGTACCAAACATGTTGTGTACCTTGCCATGAGTTTGACAGGGAGGTACAATAGTGATCCAGGAGTAGATCACTGTACAGCGGTCAAAATTATCCTTAGTAACTGGAAGACTAAGGAAATGTTTCTCGATTATGGAGGTGATAAAGAGTTCGTCGTAAAGGGTTACGCCGATGCAAGCTTTGACACTAAATCCAGATGACTCTAAGTATCAATCTGGATGCGTATTGCAAGTGGGAGCAATTAGCTAGAGTAGCTCCATGCAGAGCATTGTAGACATAGAAATTTGCGAAATACATACGGATCTGAATGTGACAGACCCGTTGACTAAACTTCTCTCACAAGCAAAACATGATCACACCTTATTACTCTTGGGTATTAATCACATAGCGATGTGAACTAGATTATTGACTCTAGTAAACCCTTTGGGTGTTGGTCACATGGCGATGTGAACTATGGGTGTTATTCACATAACGATGTGAACTATCGGTATTAATCACATGGCGATGTGAGCTAGATTATTGACTCTAGTGCAAGTGGGAGACTGAAGGAAATATGCCCTAGAGGCAATAATAAAGTTGTTATTTATATTTCCTTATATCATGATAAATGTTTATTATTCATGCTAGAATTGTATTAACCGAAAACTTGATACATGTGTGAATACATAGACAAAATAGTATGTCCCTAGTATGACTCTACTAGACTAGCTCATTGATCAAAGATGGCTATGTTTCCTAGCCATAGACATGAGTTGTCATTTGATCAATGGGATCACATCATTAGGAGAATGATGTGATGGACTAGACACATCCTTTAGCATAGCACTATGATCGTTTAGTTTTACTGCTATTGCTTTCTTCATGACTTATACATGTTCCTATGACTATGAGATTATGCAACTCCCAAATACCGTAGGAACACCTTGTGTGCTATCAAACGTCACAACGTAACTGGATGATCATAAAGATGCTCTACAGGTGTCTCCGAAAGTATTCGTGGTGTTGGCATAGATCAAGACTAGGATTTGTCACTCCGAGTGTCGGAGAGGTATCTCTGGGCCCTCTCGGTAATGCACATCATAATAAGCCTCGCAAGCAAATAACTAATGAGATAGTCACGAGATGATGTATTACGGAACGAGTAAAGAGACTTGCCGGTAACGAGATTGAACTAGGTATAGAGATACCGACGATCGAATCTCGGGCAAGTAACATACCGATGACAAAAGGAACAACGTATGTTGTTATGCAGTTTGACCGATAAAGATCTTCGTAGAATATGTAGGAACCAATATGAGCATCCAGGTTCCGCTATTGGTTATTGACCGGAGATGAGTCTCGGTCATGTCTACATAGCTCTCGAACCCGTAGGGTCCGCACGCTTAACGTTTGATGACAATCGGTATTATGAGTTTATGAGTTTTGATGTACCGAAGGAAGTTCGGAGTCCCGGATGAGATCACGGACATGACAAGGAAGTTCGGAGTCCCGGATGAGATCACGGACATGACCGGTCTTCCAGGATATTAATTTCCCAGTAAATGGCCCTTGTGCTCACCAGCCCCAGGATTACTGTTAGCTGATGAGGCACAAACTTGATACAGAAGTTCCAAGCAAAATACCAAATATGTAGTACAAGACCATTCTGGTCAATGAGTACAACAGAAGGTTTCTAGTGGTTGATGGCGGAAGCGGTTTGCGATACATCAGCGTCTATGGGACTCCATTTCCCACAGGAACAGCTGACCTGGATAACTCCTATCTTCGCGAGGCTGCTATCTCCATTGCCTAGGTTCCGGGGCTGTCATCGCAGCGCTCCTCTCCAAGCAAGAAATCTGGCCAAGACAATAGCCAGGGACAAGCCAGTGAGTACTTTGAATGTACTCGCAAACATTATGAGCACAGGACAATATAACAAATGACATTCATGCTCTGAAATATTCCATGATCACTTCGTC
>LR738709.1:611138216-611155950 GCA_902687465.1 Secale cereale | reverse complement strand
GTTATGATCAATGTTCTGGCTTAGCAGTTTTTCCTCCAAAGACCGACACTAAGACCGACACTTGACCCATCCCAGACTGTAATCCTTAACCGCGGACACGGCTATTCGAATAGATATAACCTCTGCAGAGGGTGTACTCTTTACCCACGAGTAACGGATTCCTTTAGTCCATCGGGACTAATTCCATTTACGGTCTTTTAATTGAAAACACACCTGACCCGCACACACCAGCTTAACTTACCGGTGACTGGAATCACCCACGACACCTGTTAAGCAAAACTCTAAGTGGGAGGCTACAACCTCGAGTAGCATGGGATCACAGAATTTATAATGCGCGCAAACTAGGGGAGCTACCCCCTCGGTCCCAACCGGAAACACCCATGCCCCGGACCAGGTGGCATGCCTACCGGATGCCTCCGGTATCTTCCACCATGGCCTCTCTGTACGGTGTGTGCTAAGAAAGGGGTTGACAACTTACTGGACTGTACCCTACCTGCGGCAGGGACAAGTGGTAGCACGAAACAAGTATGGGGGTTACCGGAACAAGACTCGATCTATGGTCGACTCAGGAGGTTAAAGCATCACCTGCATGATTAGCATAGCAAATATATTTCACACCAACAGACAGAATCACTACTCATCATACCTCAACATGCCTTACTGACTATACTCGTCTCAACGAAATATCAGTAGCAAGCTCGTGTCTACCCAAGACAGAGACTTCCCCGGATTCCTTCCAGTAGGCATGAGAGGTAGACGAGGGTGATTACTATCACAAGTATATCAATTTCCAACAGCAAGGAATCTTCATCATGCACTCATGAGCATGTTCATACCATGACATAAAATAACGAGTACTCCGTGTCAAGGTGGTGTTGTAAACGTATCAAACAACACACAACAATATTATGCCGGGGTTCAGAATGCTTGCCTTCCAAGAGTATGTAGGTGGGGTGCACTTTGAAAGTTTTCATCTCCCCTCCAAAATCCTATTTTAAGAAAATTCAAATTAACACATAATCTAAAAACAGTACACAAAAGTTGTTCAGAAATTTTTAAAATAAATATGAAAATAAACTAGACAAAATTTTAGAAACAACAGAAAAAGAATCAAGTCAAAAGGACTTTTATTTTAAAAGTTATAGCCAGTCAAAGTTTAGTCAAAACTCTGTTTTTAAATAAAACAGAAAAGGAAAACGGTTCAAGGAAGAATACGCTTTTGAGACAGAGAAGACGTACTCCTGTCATTTACGTTTTCACTTAAACCAGCGCGGGCCGGCTCGGGGTCACTGACAGTGGGTCCCTCGGGCCCACTGGTCAGGTTTGACCAGTCGCCCGCGCCCTCTTCCTCCTCTGGTCGAGCCGAGGCGGGGTTCCGGCGATCGACGCCAGCGAACGGCGGCTCCTCGCGGGGTTCTGAGGGCGGGGATGGATCCGCCAGTCCAGGGCGGTCCTCCCGGTGGTTGTTAGGTCCGCGGGGGTGGAGGGAGTCGCCGGCGGCGAGCTCTGCGGCGGACGGCGTCTCGGGAGGATTTGGGGTTTCGAGCTACGGTGGTTCTTGGTCGCGTTTGAGGGGTTGGGAAGCTCCGCAAGGTCGAGGGGGAGAGGATGGTGGCACTGGATGGGCGGGGGAGGCTCTGCTTGCGACGTACGGCACCGGATCGTGGCGGCGACCAAACTGGCCGGAGGCGGGGAAGATGACCCTCATCCGTCGATTACTGGCTACGGGAGTCCTAGGAAGGTGGCCTGAGTTCGCTTGGGGGTCTGGACGAGCTCGGTGATCCCTTATATAGGCAGTCGAGGTCGGTTCCGCGGCGGCCGGAGATAAGATCAGCGAACCGCCTCGCTGTAGCTTGCAGGGCGTCGTGGCGGCGACGGGCGCTAGTGGACGAGCTCGCGGATGAGCTTGGGCTGTTCCAGGGGCAGCTGGCGAGCGCTAGTGGTCCGGCCGGCGCCGTCCAGGGCAGGGGCCTGCTGCGGCCGGCCGCTAGCTGCCGTGGCCGACCTGACGGCGGCGTTGTAGGGCTCCAGGGGTTGGCTTGGAGGGTTCCGACGTGTGGACGAGGGCGGCGTGGCTCTGCAGGTGAGCAAGGGCCAGGGGCACGACGCGGCGGCTCGGGCGCGCGCGCGTGCAAAACGTGCGCTCTGGGCGCGCCCAGCGCACGCACGCCAGGTGCTCGACGCAATGCCAGAGCGTGCTAGAGGTCTTGGGTGAGGCTGGGGTTTAACAGGTCTAGGTTAGAGTTAGCTAGGAGTTTAGTGGACAAGTTAGTTGGGTCAGAGGATCAAGTCCACAATGCAAACTAACTATCATGTTAAAACTGGTCATGCACACAGGGTGTTTGACAGAATGCCAAGGGCATCTAGGCAACTCTTGGGGTGGCCAAAAACTCCAGATCAAAGTCTCTTTAGATGACAAAGAAGGTGGCATGGTTAGTTTGGCAAAACCAGAAACTTGCTAGTGCAAGTTTTGCAAAACTATAGTTCTGGACAGAAAAGAAAAGCTATTATTGCATGGACCAAAAATAGTCCAATGGTCTCAATCTCCTGGACTTAAGAGTTTGGTAGGGTGGACTACAAGCAGGAAACATCCCATGGGCAATTGGGCAAGATAAAATAGTGCTGCAGTAGAAAATGCCAAACTGGACCAGAATACAAATGAGGATTGTTTGCTCAAATTTTCCAAAGAACACCAATGGGTTTTTGCATAGAAATGAATTATATACTTCTACTAACATCTCCAAATTTTGGTGGAATTTTTAGAAGAATTTATCAAAGGGTTGCAAAGCAAAAGGGACTCCAAAACTTATGAGAAACCAATTTAAAAGCAATAAAGCTTTAGGAAAACATTTATAGAAATAATTCCACTGATAAAAGAAATGATCTTGAGAAGGTATACAAGTCCAACAACATTTTTGAAAAGTTCCCCTTGGAGGGAAAACTCCACAATTCAGAAGAAAAGAATGGTTCTGAAATCAAAAGAAAATCCAGAAAATAAAAATTTAATTTCCTGGCAAAATTTTAATAAATAAATCATGGTTAAATTTTTGGGGTGTTACAACACTACCCCCCTTAAGAAAAATCTCGTCCTCGAGATTTGCTAAGGACGATCTCAAAATATCCATCGAACATTCTAAACACGTAATACACTGAGGTTACTGCGAGAGAGCAAATAATTGGCACAACCACAGTGGGGTACTGGTGCTATGTGGGAAAAAAACTATGGTTGGGGAAACCGAGAAATTACTACTTTCGGCTATGGTAAAATTAGAACAACAATCTAACTTTCTAAAAAAAAAGATGGTCGTACCCGAGGGCACCGTGCTCTCTCTGGCTGACAGGTGGACCCGGGGCTCACTGTCAGTCTCTTCTCCTACCTCTGGCTCTCTTTTCTTCCTCTCTATCGCGTGCTTTCCCGCGCTTTCTCCACCTGCGGTACCTAGCAAGTAGGGCACCTAGGGCCGTACTGTGGTAGTGCGCGGCGCGCTAGCTGCCGGCGCAGTGTGCACTCACCTCGCGGGCCAGTGCGCGGTTGGCACTGCTCGCGGATTCGCCTCCGAACACCGGTGATCGAGCGACGAGCGGCGCTGGTGGACTTCGCCCACCGTACACCGATCTCGAGCTATAAAATGACCGCGGTGCTCCTCTCTTCTTCCTCACACCTGGCCTCGCCTCTCCTTCTCCTTCCTTCTCCTCCATTTCTGTTTGCAGGAGCTCGCGACGAGGCTCTAATGGCGGAGGTGATGCCGGATTGGTACACGATCCTGTTGTGCGGAGGGTTGGCGGCATTGCTGGGGTTCTCCGTGCTCTTGTGCGCGATGATCCTCGATGATCGTCGTGATGCTGCTGCTCGAGTGTTAGCTCTTCGCGGCGGCGGTGATCATGAGGATTAAGTGTGGTTGTTAGGTTCTGACTGCTGTCAGTGTGCTGGAGGCAACTTGCATTCGAATAATCACCCACAAATTTCTCCTTCAGAGACAGTGTTTGTGAGGTGATCAGGTAGGTGCAAAATATGTACGTGGTTATGCAATTAGTGCCTGCAGTCGAGTGGTTGTGGATGTGAGCCTGCTGTCGTGGTGCTGCGCGAATTAAAATACATGTCATGAAGAATTTATGTGCTGCAATAACATCAAGGAAAAAAAAATCCCACCTCTGAACTTACCGAGAGCGAAAACAGTCAATCAAAATGAACAGCAGTAAAAACCACTCACTTTAATCGAAAACAAACATTTAATTCATCGCACAAACTTAGGATACAACGCATAAGCTGTAATACATAAATAAGTGCTAGGATAACAAACATAGCAGTGACGTCTATGATGTAAACGGAAAATGGACAGGGTCCTGAGGAAATGTCTCCGGCACTGGGGCACATTCCTCTTCTATCGGGGAAAGCGGATTGACTAGTCGAAGAACGCGTCTCCCCCGTTCTGGCCTCAGTGGCCCGCCAATGGCGATCCGAGGATTTAAATTAGCGAGGCTCTGGAGATAACCCATTACTCGCTGTGTCAAACGCTCTTGAGCAATGACATACTGGGCAAGGTTGGCTAGAGCTGGGTCCCTCTCAATTCGTCCACCAGGAAAAGATGCTACTTCTCCGGGTGCTGCACGACTCGGGAAGTAATAATACCCCCGTTCGCTAGCATAGGGTACTGCGAATCGAAGGCGAGCAAGCGCTTCGTACGCAGCAGCTTCTATGGCCATTTGTGGAGTCGGCATAGATTTCCCCACGAAGGAGACTTCCGTTGGGTCTTGGTTTGGGTTTGCGGGAGGGATATGCACTACTGCCCAATATTTCGAGGTGGATGGGGTGATCCTCGTTTTGAGCAGCTCGTACCGGGGTGGATGGGTAGAACTCATGGTACTGCAGGTAAAGTCCCACAATACTTTAACAAAACTACCTGGGGTTGCATCTGGAGTTCTCAGATGAATACTGGGGCTCGGCATTGTAAAAAAAATGGTTGGGCGAGCTGTGCACAAAGTGAGGGATGCTTGGTAAGGTCACGAGGTGGCCTTTTATAAAGCATCAGGGCTGGGTTATCGAGGATGGTGTGGGGCAACTAGTTTGTCGATTCTGCCTTATGGGGTCGGGGTCAATGCCACAGATACACACATCTCATAAAAATGACGTTTTACTGTGGCACCGTCGGGGTGGTTTTTGGTAGCTACGCCTGGAATTAAAAATGCAACCGTACGCCAACGTACTTATGCACGGCTACTATTCAAAACAGAGGCACACAAGCAGACTGCATTTGTTTAGGGCGATACAAGGTCACACTATTACAAGACGTAGAAATACTAAGACTCGGTACTACTCGAGTGGCTTAGTCTACTACGTTAATATCTAAGCGGGCGTGCCTTGTGGACGTCGAGGCCTCTCCATGGGCTTCTCCGTCGGGGTTAGCTGGATGGGGTTGAGGAGCTGCAGGGTCGGGGTAGCGATGATGACCATCGCGGGGAGTGTTGGCCATAATCCCGCTGGAGCGTGTTCCCAAAAGGCGACGAAACACTTCTGGGGATACCAAAGCATTTTGGTCGATGGCCGGGGCAGATCTCAAGGATTCGATCGGTTGCCCGAACAGCACAACTGGGTTGTCGGCGTCGGGCTCCTCTTCTCCTCTTGCCGGGGCTCGGCGAGCAAGTTCCCCACGAGCGGCGATCAGATCAAGGGTGATCTGATCGAATAGTGCCTCTAGTGCACTTACATAGCGCACCAGGTGCAACAACGCAGGGTCCGTCTCGTGGTCTCCGTTGGCAACCTGGGGTGGCCTACCATACCCGTCACGGCTGGGGTAGTAGTAGAACGAGCGGCAGTTAACTCTGGGCGATAGGTGCCGGAGTTGCACTATAGCCTCTCGAGCGGCCAGCTGGATGGCTTGTGGCTCAAAGGAAGTTGTCCTTCCGGTGAACCTATAGGGGCGTTCTGGCAAAATACCCCTACCATAGACGTGCACCGTGGCCCAGAATTGACGGCTCTCGCCGCCCATGGGCCCTTGGTACACAACATACTCTGGGGGTTCTTCTAACGCAAAGGCACGGCGGGTGAGGTTTGCTAGCACGGTCACAAAACCTCCAAGGTTGGTTGCTGTGGTCTCATTGTGAACAATGGGGCCAGGCATCTTAGCTTGGTTTTGGGGTAGAGGCTGTGCTGTGCTGGGTTGGGGCTAGCGTGTCCTTTTTATAGAAAAAGGAAACGGAGTCTTCCTTCGCACGCTTGCGAATGAGACAATTTAGGTGTCGGTCACTGGCGCGTGATCGACAGGCTAGACTGATAGGTTAGGCACCGACTGCCGAAAGGTGTCGGGGTCACTATGTGGCTATCTTGCACGAGAAGTTTGGCTGGGTTTAGGTTAAGGTTTGGTGGGTTGTTTAACCTAGGTTTATCGACCTGGCTAAGATAGGATTAGCCAATGGTCAGCCTGGCTCTGATACCAAGGTTGTCGGGACCGGTTTTCCAGGATATTAATTTCCCAGTAAATGGCCCTTGTGCTCACCAGCCCCAGGATTACTGTTAGCTGATGAGGCACAAACTTGATACAGAAGTTCCAAGCAAAATACCAAATATGTAGTACAAGACCATTCTGGTCAATGAGTACAACAGAAGGTTTCTAGTGGTTGATGGCGGAAGCGGTTTGCGATACATCAGCGTCTATGGGACTCCATTTCCCACAGGAACAGCTGACCTGGATAACTCCTATCTTCGCGAGGCTGCTATCTCCATTGCCTAGGTTCCGGGGCTGTCATCGCAGCGCTCCTCTCCAAGCAAGAAATCTGGCCAAGACAATAGCCAGGGACAAGCCAGTGAGTACTTTGAATGTACTCGCAAACATTATGAGCACAGGACAATATAACAAATGACATTCATGCTCTGAAATATTCCATGATCACTTCGTCAGTCACGAAATAAAATTCATGACGCACGCAAGCAGGTTATTCTCATAAAACATGATTAAGCAATCAGAGAATAAAGTGCACCGATCGGGTGTCTGAAGCGATGCCTCGAAAGGATAATAAAATAAAGCATGCCTCAGTCGGGCGTCTGAGCGACACCACATAAAGGGCTTATAAAGAAAATAATAACAACCATGCCACAGTCGGGCGTCTGAGCGACACCGCATAAAGGGCTTATAAAGAAAATAATAACAAACATGCCACAGTCGGGCGTCTGAGCGACACCACATAAAGGGCTTATAAAGAAAATAATAACAAACATGCCACAGTCGGGCGTCTGAGCGACACCACATAAAGGGCTTATACGGAAAATAAAATACAAGCATGCCACAGTCGGGCGTCTGAGCGACACCACATAAAGGGCTTATATGAGAATAATCACAGGGAATATCCAGGAGGTAGAACCATCCCAGGGATACTTAATAATTCAAATAATACAAATGGTTAGTCCATAATAATAATAATCATAATCATCATTATGTCACACGTTATGATCAATGTTCTGGCTTAGCAGTTTTTCCTCCAAAGACCGACACTAAGACCGACACTTGACCCATCCCAGACTGTAATCCTTAACCGCGGACACGGCTATTCGAATAGATATAACCTCTGCAGAGGGTGTACTCTTTACCCACGAGTAACGGATTCCTTTAGTCCATCGGGACTAATTCCATTTACGGTCTTTTAATTGAAAACACACCTGACCCGCACACACCAGCTTAACTTACCGGTGACTGGAATCACCCACGACACCTGTTAAGCAAAACTCTAAGTGGGAGGCTACAACCTCGAGTAGCATGGGATCACAGAATTTATAATGCGCGCAAACTAGGGGAGCTACCCCCTCGGTCCCAACCGGAAACACCCATGCCCCGGACCAGGTGGCATGCCTACCGGATGCCTCCGGTATCTTCCACCATGGCCTCTCTGTACGGTGTGTGCTAAGAAAGGGGTTGACAACTTACTGGACTGTACCCTACCTGCGGCAGGGACAAGTGGTAGCACGAAACAAGTATGGGGGTTACCGGAACAAGACTCGATCTATGGTCGACTCAGGAGGTTAAAGCATCACCTGCATGATTAGCATAGCAAATATATTTCACACCAACAGACAGAATCACTACTCATCATACCTCAACATGCCTTACTGACTATACTCGTCTCAACGAAATATCAGTAGCAAGCTCGTGTCTACCCAAGACAGAGACTTCCCCGGATTCCTTCCAGTAGGCATGAGAGGTAGACGAGGGTGATTACTATCACAAGTATATCAATTTCCAACAGCAAGGAATCTTCATCATGCACTCATGAGCATGTTCATACCATCACATAAAATAACGAGTACTCTGTGTCAAGGTGGTGTTGTAAACGTATCAAACAACACACAACAATATTATGCCGGGGTTCAGAATGCTTGCCTTCCAAGAGTATGTAGGTGGGGTGCACTTTGAAAGTTTTCATCTCCCCTCCAAAATCCTATTTTTAAGAAAATTCAAATTAACACATAATCTAAAAACAGTACACAAAAGTTGTTCAGAAATTTTTAAAATAAATATGAAAATAAACTAGACAAAATTTTAGAAACAACAGAAAAAGAATCAAGTCAAAAGGACTTTTATTTTAAAAGTTATAGCCAGTCAAAGTTTAGTCAAAACTCTGTTTTTAAATAAAACAGAAAAGGAAAACGGTTCAAGGAAGAATACGCTTTTGAGACAGAGAAGACGTACTCCTGTCATTTACGTTTTCACTTAAACCAGCGCGGGCCGGCTCGGGGTCACTGACAGTGGGTCCCTCGGGCCCACTGGTCAGGTTTGACCAGTCGCCCGCGCCCTCTTCCTCCTCTGGCCGAGCCGAGGCGGGGTTCCGGCGATCGACGCCGGCGAACGGCGGCTCCTCGCGGGGTTCTGAGGGCGGGGATGGATCCGCCAGTCCAGGGCGGTCCTCCCGGTGGTTGTTAGGTCCGCGGGGGTGGAGGGAGTCGCCGGCGGCGAGCTCTGCGGCGGACGGCGTCTCGGGAGGATTTGGGGTTTCGAGCTACGGTGGTTCTTGGTCGCGTTTGAGGGGTTGGGAAGCTCCGCAAGGTCGAGGGGGAGAGGATGGTGGCACTGGATGGGCGGGGGAGGCTCTGCTTGCGACGTACGGCACCGGATCGTGGCGGCGACCAAACTGGCCGGAGGCGGGGAAGACGACCCTCATCCGTCGATTACTGGCTACGGGAGTCCTAGGAAGGTGGCCTGAGTTCGCTTGGGGGTCTGGACGAGCTCGGTGATCCCTTATATAGGCAGTCGAGGTCGGTTCCGCGGCGGCCGGAGATAAGATCAGCGAACCGCCTCGCTGTAGCTTGCAGGGCGTCGTGGCGGCGACGGGCGCTAGTGGACGAGCTCGCGGATGAGCTTGGGCTGTTCCAGGGGCAGCTGGCGAGCGCTAGTGGTCCGGCCGGCGCCGTCCAGGGCAGGGGCCTGCTGCGGCCGGCCGCTAGCTGCCGTGGCCGACCTGACGGCGGCGCTGTAGGGCTCCAGGGGTTGGCTTGGAGGGTTCCGACGTGTGGACGAGGGCGGCGTGGCTCTGCAGGTGAGCAAGGGCCAGGGGCACGACGCGGCGGCTCGGGCGCGCGCGCGTGCAAAACGTGCGCTCTGGGCGCGCCCAGCGCACGCACGCCAGGTGCTCGACGCAATGCCAGAGCGTGCTAGAGGTCTTGGGTGAGGCTGGGGTTTAACAGGTCTAGGTTAGAGTTAGCTAGGAGTTTAGTGGACAAGTTAGTTGGGTCAGAGGATCAAGTCCACAATGCAAACTAACTATCATGTTAAAACTGGTCATGCACACAGGGTGTTTGACAGAATGCCAAGGGCATCTAGGCAACTCTTGGGGTGGCCAAAAACTCCAGATCAAAGTCTCTTTAGATGACAAAGAAGGTGGCATGGTTAGTTTGGCAAAACCAGAAACTTGCTAGTGCAAGTTTTGCAAAACTATAGTTCTGGACAGAAAAGAAAAGCTATTATTGCATGGACCAAAAATATTCCAATGGTCTCAATCTCCTGGACTTAAGAGTTTGGTAGGGTGGACTACAAGCAGGAAACATCCCATGGGCAATAGGGCAAGATAAAATAGTGCTGCAGTAGAAAATGCCAAACTGGACCAGAATACAAATGAGGATTGTTTGCTCAAATTTTCCAAAGAACACCAATGGGTTTTTGCATAGAAATGAATTATATACTTCTACTAACATCTCCAAATTTTGGTGGAATTTTTAGAAGAATTTATCAAAGGGTTGCAAAGCAAAAGGGACTCCAAAACTTATGAGAAACCAATTTAAAAGCAATAAAGCTTTAGGAAAACATTTATAGAAATAATTCCACTGATAAAAGAAATGATCTTGAGAAGGTATACAAGTCCAACAACATTTTTGAAAAGTTCCCCTTGGAGGGAAAACTCCACAATTCAGAAGAAAAGAATGGTTCTGAAATCAAAAGAAAATCCAGAAAATAAAAATTTAATTTCCTGGCAAAATTTTAATAAATAAATCATGGTTAAATTTTTGGGGTGTTACAGATTGGGGGGCGCCACCTCTCCTTCTCCTTCCTTTCCCTCTCTTCATTCTTGGTGGACTCCTACTAGGAATTGGATTGCAATCCTATTCCTAGTAGGATTGCCTCCCTGGCGCGCCATAGAAGGGCTGGCCGGCCCCTCCCCTTGCTCCTTTATATACGGGGGCAGGGGGGCACCCTAGGACACACAAGTTGATCAGTTGATCTCTCCCAACCGTGTGCGGTGCCCCCCTCCACAGAAACACACCTCAGTCATATCGTTGCAGTGCTTAGGCGAAGCCCTGCGCCGGTAACTTTATCATATCCGTCACCACGCCGTCGTGCTGATGAAACTCTCACGTGAAGCTCAACTGGATCAAGAGCTCGTGGGACGTCATCAAGCTGAATGTGTGCTGAACGCGGAGGTGCCGTACGTTCGGTACTTGATCGGTTGGATCGCGAAGAAGTTCGACTACATCAACCGCGTCACTAGACGCTTCTGCTCCCGGTCTACGAGGGTATGTAGACACACTCTCCCCCTCGTTGCGATGCATCTAGTAGATAGATCTTGCGTGATCGTAGGAAAATTTTAAAATACTACGTTCCCCAACAGTTGATGCACACCCACTATTTGTCTTTTGAGCTTTCATACACTTCTAGCTCTAATGCATCTGTTACATGGCAATCCCTACTCACTCACATTGATATCAATTGATGGACATCTTCATAGTCCATTGATTTGCCTAGTTGATGTGAGACTTTCTCCCTCCTTTTGTCTATCACCACCTTCTATTCCACCCAAAGTGCTATATGCATGGCTCACGCTCATGTATTGCGTGAAGAGTTAAAAAGGTTTAAGAATGTTAAAGTATTAAAACAATTGATTGATTGACACCGAGATAGGCATGATTTAAACTTTGTGTTAAGAAGAGGGAGCATAAAAGACTATATGACTTTGTAGGGATAACTTTCTTTAGCCATGTTATTTTTGAAGCTTCGTAGATTACTTTTTAGTATGCTTGAGGTATTATTGTTTTGATATTGATAAACTTTTATTTTGAGTCTTATGGATCTGAACATTCATGCCACAATAAAGAATATTGCATTGATAAATATGTTGGGTAGCATTCCGCATCAAAAATTCAGTTTTTACCATTTACCTACTCGAGGACGAGCAAGAATTAAGCTTGGGAATGCTTGATACGTCTCCAACGTATCTATAATTTTTGATTGTTCCATGCTATTATATTATCCATTTTGGATGTTTTATATGCATTAATATGCTATTTTATATTATTTTTGGGACTAACCTATTAACCTAGAGCCCAGTGCCAGTTTCTGTTTTTCCCTTGTTTTTTAGTTTCGCAGAAAAGGAATATCAAACGGAGTCCAAACAGAATGAAACTTTACGAGGATTTTTCTTGGACCAAAAGACACCCTAAGGACTTGGAGTACATGCCAGGGGAGCTACGAGGCGGCCACAAGGTTGGAGGGTGCGCCCTGGGGGTTAAGTTCAAATCATATACTCCCAATCCCAATGTTAAGTATAACTTGCACTCCGCCCCTCATGACCCCCTTGACCTACTTCTTCCGCTTATAAATTCACATATATTCTAGAAACATCAGAACATCCATCGAAGCCACTTTTTCGCCGTCGTAACCTTGTGTTTTCGCAAGATCCCATCTGGAGGCCTTTTTCGGTACTCTGCCGAAGGGGGATTCGACCACGGAGGGCATCTACATCAACCATATTGCCCTTCTGATGGAGTGTGAGTAGTTTACCATAGACCTATGGGTCCATAGCTAGTAGCTAGATGGCTTCTTCTCTCTCTTTGATTCTCAATACCATGTTCTCTTCGATGTTCTTGGAGATCTATCCGATGTAATATTCTTTTGCGGTGTGTTTTCCAAGATCCAATGAATTTTGGATTTATGATCAGATTATCTATGAATATTATTTGAGTCTCTTCTGAATTATTATATGAATGATTTGATATCTTAGTAATTCTCTTTGAATTATCAGTTTGGTTTGGTGATACGTCTCCAACGTATCTATAATTTTTTATTGTTCCATGCTATTATTTATGAAGTCTTGGATGTTTATTGGGCTTTATCATTCAATTTTATATCATTTTTGGGACTAACCTACTAACCCAAAAGCCCAGTCCAAATTGCTGTTTTTTGCCTATCTCAGGGTTTTGCAGAAAAAGAATATCAAACGGAGTCCAAACGGAATGAAACCTTTGGGAGAGATATTTTTGGAGAAAATTACGCACACGGAGCTTGAGAACCACGTCAGTGGATCAAGAGGTGGCCCACGAGGGTGGGGGGCGCGCCCTCCTTCCCAGGATGCGCCCCCCTGCCTCGTGGAGACCCCGAGCGTCCCCCGGTGCCCTCATTCTTCCTATATAAGTCTACGTACCCCAAAACCTCCGTGAATAGAGAGCAAAACCCTAATTCCACCGCCGCAACCTTCTGTTCCCGTGAGATCCCATCTTGGAGCCTGTTCCGGAGCTCCACCAGAGGGGGGTCCATCACGGAGGTCTTCATCATCATCATCATCGCCATCACCATGAGTTGTGAGTAGTTTACCACAGACCTTCGGGTCCATAGCTAGTATCTAGATGGCTTCTTCTCTCTCTCTGGATCTCAATACAAAGTTCTCCGCGGTCTTCGAGGAGATCTATTCGATGTAATCTCTTTTTGCGGTGTGTTTGTCGAGAACCGATGAATTGTGAGTTTAGATCAAGGTTATCTATGAAAGATATTTGGTTCTTCTCTGAACTTTTTATGTGTGCTCATAATATCCTTGCAAGTCTCTTCGAATTATTGGTTTGGTTTGGCCTACTAGATCTATAGTTCTTGCAATGGGATAAGTGCTTGGCTTTGGGTTCAATCTTGCGGTGTCCTTTCCCAGTGACAGTAGGGGCAGCAAGGCATGTATTGTATTGTTGCCATCGAGGATAAAACGATGGGGTTTATATCATATTGCTTGAGTTTATCCCTCTACATCATGTCATCTTGCTTAAGGTGTTACTCTGTTCTTATGAACTCAATACACTAGATGCATGCTGGATAGCGATCGATGTGTGGAATAATAGTAGTAGATGCAGGCAGGAGTCGGTCTACTTGTCTCGGACGTGATGCCTATATACAATGATCATGCCTAGATAGTCTCATAATTTTTCGCTTTTCTATCAATTGCTCGACAGTAATTTGTTTACCCACCGTAGAATATCGCTATCATGAGAGAAGCCACTAGAGAACACTATGGGCCCCGGGTCTATTCTCAACATATCAATCTACATATACTTTACTTTTATCGCTTTTATTTGTTGTTCTTATAAACTAAAAATACCAAAAATATAAACTATCATCTCTATCAGATCTCACTTTCGTAAGTGACCGTAAAGGGATTGACAACCCCTTATCGCATTGGTTGCAAAGTTCTTATTTGTTTGTGCAGGTGCGAAGGACTCGTGCGTGGTCTCCTACTGGATTGATACCTTGGTTCTCAAAAACTGAGGGAAATACTTACGCTACTGTGCTGCATCTCCCTTTCCTCTTCGAGGGAATACAACGCAAGCTCGAGAAGTAGCAAGAAGAATTTCTGGCGCCGTTGCCGGGGAGGCTTACGCAAAAGTCATATACCAAGTACCTATCACAAACCCTTATCCTTCGCATTACATTTATTTGCCTCTCGTTTTCCTCTCCCCCACTTCACCCTTGCCGTTTTATTTGCCCTTCTTCCGTCGTGTGTTTATCGTTCGCTTGCTTCTTGTTTGCTTGTGTGTGTTCGATTGCTTGCTTGTCACTATGGCTCAGAACAATACCAAATTGTGTGACTTTTCCAATACCAACAACAATGACTTTATTAGCACTCCGATTGCTCCTATTACCGATGCTGAATCTTGTGAGATCAATGCTGCTTTGTTGAATCTTGTCATGAAAGATCAATTCTCCGGCCTTCCTAGTGAAGATGCCGCTACCCATCTAAACAACTTTGTTGATTTGTGTGATATGCAAGAGAAAAGGGATACGGATAACGATATTGTTAAATTGAAGTTATTTCCGTTTTCACTTAGAGATCGTGCTAAAACTTGGTTTTCCTCTTTGCCTAGAAATAGTATTGATTCGTGGAATAAGTGCAAAGATGCTTTTATCTCTAAGTATTTCCCTCCTGTTAAGATCATCTCTCTTAGAAACGATATTATGAATTTTAAGCAACTAGATCATGAGCATGTTGCACAAGCTTGGGAGAGAATGAAATTAATGATACGTAATTGCCCTACACATGGTTTGAATCTATGGATGATTATTCAGAACTTTTATGTTGGCTTGAAGTTTGCTTCTAGAAATCTTTTAGACTTGGCCGCGGGAGGCACTTTCATGGAAACTACCTTAGGAGAAGCTACCAAACTCCTAGATAATATTATTCTCAATGGCATACCGAAAGATCTACTAGTAAAAAAGTGCATGCTATCGAAGAAATTAGTGTTTTGAGTGGAAAGATGGATGAACTTATGAAATTATTTGCTGCTAAGAGTGCTTCTTCTGATCCTAATGATGTGCCTTTGTCCACTTTGATTGAGAATAACAATGAATCTTTGGATGTGAATTTTGTTGGTAGGAATAATTTCGGCAACAATGCTTATAGAGGTAATTTTAATCCTAGGCCTTTTCCTAGTAATTCCTCTAATAATTATGGTGATTCCTACAACAACTCTTATGGAAACATGCCTTCTGAATTTGAAACTAGTGTTAAGGAGTTTATGATCTCGCAAAAGAATTTCAATGCTTTGCTTGAAGAGAAATTGCTTAAGGTCGATGAATTGGCTAGAAGTGTGGATAGAATTACTCTTGATGTTAATTCTTTGAAACTTAGATCTATCCCACCTAAGCATGATATCAATGAGTCTCTCAAAGCCATGAGAATTTCCATTGATGAATGCAAAGAAAGAACCGCTAGAATGCGTGCTAAAAGAGAGGATTATATTAAATCGTCTTCTTCTAGTTATCATGAAAATAAAGATGAAGATCTGAAAGTTATTGATGTGTCTCCTATTAGATCCTTGTTTTTTAGTATAAATTTTGATGAAGATAGGATTGGAGATGATTCTGCTTTAAAGTGTCCCAATGATTCGGAGTTTTTAGATCTTGATGCTAAAATTGCTAAAAGTGGGAGTGAAGAGATTAAAACTTTGCATAGTGATGAACCCACTACTTTGGATTTCAAGGGATTCAATTATGATAATTGCTCTCTGATTGATTGTATTTCCTTGTTGCAATCTGTGCTAAATTCTCCGCATGCTTATAGTCAAAATAAAGCTTTCACCAAACACATAGTTGATGCTTTGATGCAATCTTATGAAGAAAAACTTGAGTTGGAAGTTTCTATTCCTAGAACGCTTTATGATGAGTGGGAACCTACTATCAAAATAAAAATAAAAGATCATGAATGCTATGCTTTGTGTGATTTGGATGCAAGTGTCTCCACTATCCCAAAAACTTTGTGTGATTTGCTAGGGTTCCATGAACTTGATGATTGTTCTTTAAATTTGCATCTTGCGAATTCCACTATTAAGAAACCTATGGGAAGAATTAATGATGTTGTTATTGTTGCCAATAGGAATTATGTGCCCGTAGATTTCATTGTTCTTGATATAGATTGCAATCCTTCATGTCCTATTATTCTTGGTAGACCTTTTCTTAGAATGATTGGTGCAATTATTGATATGAAGGAAGGAAATATTAGATTCCAATTTCCGTTAAGGAAAGGCATGGAACACTTTCCTAAAAAGAAAATCAAATTACCATATGAATCTATCATGAGAGCCACTTATAGATTGCCTTCCAAAGATGGCAATACCTAGATTTATCTTGTATCGTGCCTAGCTAGGGGCGTAAAACGATAGCGCTTGTTAGGAGGCAACTCAATTTTATATTTTTTGTTTTTGTTGCTGTTAGGGAATAAATATTGCATCTAGCCTCTGATTATATGTGGTTTCATGTTTTGTTTAGTGTTTGTGCCAAGTATAACCTTTGGGAAGACTTGTGTGAAGTTTATATGATCTTGCTGTGAAAAAGAGAATCGTTAGCGCTTGCTAAAGTGGTCTTCAGATTTTACTGGAGCGTGCGTTTTAGTTGATTCTTTTTGCAGATGATTGGTAGACAAATTCCGCAAATTTACCAATTTAGTTTGAATTTTATGGAGTTCCAGAAGTAGGCGAAACCTGCAGATTACTACAGACTGTTCTGTTTTTGACAGATTATGTTTTTCGTGTGTTGTTTGCTAATTTCAATGCATCTATGAGTAGTATTGGAGGATATGAACCATAGAGAAGTTGGAATACAGTAGGTTTAACACAAATATAAACAAAGAATGAATTCATTGCTGCACCTTTGAGTAGTGGTTTGCTTTCTTATACTAACGGAGCTCACGAGAATTTTTGTCTAAGTTTTGTGTTGAGAAGTTTTCAAGTTTTGACTATAGCTTTGATGGACTATGGAACAAGGAGTAGCAAAGGCCTAAGCTTGGGGATGCCCAAGGCGCCCCAATTAAATTTGAGATAATCAAAAGCCTAAGCTTGGGGATGCCCCGGGAAGGCATCCCCTCTTTCGTCTTCATCCATCGGTAACTATACTTGGAGCTATATTTTTATTCGCAACATGATATGTGTTTTGCTTGGAGCGTCTTGTATAATTTGAGTCTTTGCTTTTTAGTTTGCCATAATCATCCTTGCTGGACACACCTATTTGAGAGAGTTAAATATGGCCTAGAAATTGTTAGAACACTCTATGTGCTTCACATATATCTTTTGAGTTGAATAGTCTTTGCTCTAGTGCTTCACTTACATCTTTTAGAGCACGGTGGTGGTAATATTTTGTAGAAATTGTTGAACTCTAATGCTTCACTTATATCTATTTGAGAGTCTATTAAAACAGCATGGTAATGTGTTTAGGCTAAAGAAACTAGTCTTCACATGATAGACATCCAATGTCAATGTAGTAAAAAAAATCACACCAAGTGCATTGAATAGAATGAGATGTTGGATGCTTGATAATTGTTTTGAGATATGAGGATAGTGATATTAGAGTCATGCTAAGTGGAGTTATTATGAAATTGAGAAATACTTGTGTTAAGGTTAGTGATTCCTGTATCATGCACGTATGGTGAACCGCTATGTGACGAAGTTAGAGCATGAGATATTTGTAGAGTGCCAACCTTTGTGTGGAGGTCGGGGGCGCGCGATGGTTAA
>LR738709.1:611119558-611138133 GCA_902687465.1 Secale cereale | reverse complement strand
CCCCCCCCCCCCCCCTAGGAGCATGCGTTGATTGCTTTGTTTTGATGACTCGTAGATTTTTGCAATAAGTATATGAGTTCTTGTGACTAATGTTGAGTCCATGGATTATACGCACTCTCACCCTTCCACCATTGCGAGCCTCTCTTGTACCGCGCAACTTTCGCCGATGCCATAAACCCACTATATATCCTTCCTCAAAACAGCCACTATATGTTATTCCTCAAAACAGCCACCATACCTACCTATCATGGCATTTCCATAGCCATTCCGAGATATATTGCCATGCAACTTTCCACCGTTCCGTTCATATGACACGCATTATATTGTCATATTGCCATGCATGATCACGTAATTGACATCATATTCGTGACAAAGCCACCATGCATAATTTTCATATATGTCACTCTTGAGTCATTGCACATCCCGGTACACCGCCGGAGGCATTCATGTAGAGTCATCCTTGTTGTAGTATCGAGTTGTAATTTCGAGTTGTAATAAAAGTGTGATGATCATCATTATTATAGCATTGTCCCATGTGAGGGAAGTCCAATAAAAAAGAGATGGCCCAAAAAAAATATAGAGAGGGGCCAATAAAAAAAGAGAAAGCCCCTCCAAAAAAATGAGAGAAAAGAGAGAAGGGACAATTGCTACTATCTTTTTCCACACTTGTGCTTCAAAGTAGCACCGTATTCTTCATTATAGAGAGTCTCATGTTTAGTCATTTTCATATACTAGTGGGAATTTTCATTATAGAACTTGGCTTGTATATTCCAACGATGGGCTTTCTCAAATGCCCTAGGTCTTCGTGAGCAAGCAAGTTGGATGCACACCCACAAGTTTCTTTTGTTGAGCTTTCATACATACTTAGCTCTAGTGCATCCGCTACATGGCAATCCCTACTCACTCACATTGATATCTATTAATGGGCATCTCCATAGCCCGTTGATATGCCTAGTCGATGTGAGACTATCTCCCTTCTCTTTTTTGTCTTCTCCACAACCACCTCTGTTCCACCCATAGTGCTATATCCATGGCTCACGCTCATGTATTGCGTGAAAATTGAAAGGTTTGAAAAGATATAGTATGAAAACAAGTGCTTGGCTGAAATCGTGGTTGTGCATAATATGAATATTTTGTGTGATGAAGAGGGAGCATAGCCAGACTATATGATTTTGTAGGGATAACTTTCTTTAGCCATAGTATTTTGAGAAGACATGATTGCTTTGTTAATATGCTTGAAGTATTGTTATTTCTTATGTCAATATAGACTTTTATCTTGAATCTTTCAGATCTGAACATTCATGTCACAATTAAGAGAATTACATTGAAAAACTATATTGGTTAGAATTCCACATCAAAAATTCTTTCTTTATCATTTACCTACTCGAGGACGAGCAGGAATTAAGCTTGGGGATGCTTGATACGTCTCCAACGTATCTATAATTTTTTATTGTTCCATGCTATTATTTATGAAGTCTTGGATGTTTATTGGGATTTATCATTCACTTTTATATCATTTTTGGGACTAACCTACTAACCCAAAGGCCCGGTCCAGATTGCTGTTTTTTGCCTGTTTCAGGGTTTTGCAGAAAAAGAATATCAAACGAAGTCCAAACGGAATGAAACCTTCGCGAGAGATATTTTTAGAGAAAATCACGCACACGGAGCTTGAGAACCACGTCAGGGGATCAAGAGGTGGCCCACGAGGGTGGGGGCGTGCCCCCCTGCCTCGTGGAGCCCCCGAGCATCCCCCGGTGCCCTCCTTCTTCCTATATAAGTCTATGTACCCCAAAACCTCCGTGAATAGAAAGAAAACCCTAATTCCACCGCCGCAACCTTCTGTTTCCGTGAGATCCCAACTTGGAGCCTGTTCCGGAGCTCTACCGGAGGGGGATCCATCACGGAGGTCTTCATCATCATCATCATCGCCCTCACCATGAGTTGTGAGTAGTTTACCACGGACCTTCGGGTCCATAGCTAGTATATAGATGGCTTCTTCTCTCTCTGGATCTCAATACAAAGTTCTCCTCGGTCTTCGAGGAGATCTATTCGATGTAATCTCTTTTTGCGGTGTGTTTGTCGAGATCCGATGAATTGTGAGTTTATGATCAAGGTTATCTATGAAAGATATTTGGTTCTTCTCTGAACTTTTTATGTGTGCTCATAATATCCTTGCAAGTCTCTTCGAATTATTTGTTTGGTTTGGCCTACTAGATCTATAGTTCTTGCAATGGGAGAAGTGCTTGGCTTTGGGTTCAATCTTGCGGTGTCCTTTCCCAGTGACAGTAGGGGCAGCAAGGCACGTATTGTATTATTGCCATCGAGGATAAAAATATAGGGTTTATATCATATTGCTTGAGTTTATCTCTCTACATCATGTCATCTTGCTTAAGTCGTTACTCTGTTCTTATGAACTCAATACACTAGATGCATGTTGGATAGTGGTCGATGTGTGGAGTAATAGTAGTAGATGCAGGCAGAAGTCGATCTACTTGTCTCGGACGTGATGTCTATATATAATGATCATGCCTAGATAGTCTCATAATTATTCGCTTTTCTATCAATTGCTCGACAGTAATTTGTTTACCCGCCGTAGAATATCGCTATCATGAGAGAAGCCACTAGAGAACACTATGGCCCCGGGTCTATTCTCAACATATCAATCTACATCTAATTTACTTTTATCGCTTTTATTTGCTGTTCTTATAAACTAAAAATACCAAAAATATAAACTATCATCTCTATCAGATCTCACTTTCGTAAGTGACTGTAAAGGGATTGACAACCCCTTATCGCGTTGGCTGCGAAGTTCTTATTTGTTTGTGCAGGTGTGAGAGACTCGCGCGTGGTCTCCTACTGGATTGATACATTGGTTCTCAAAAACTCAGGGAAATACTTACGCTACTGTGATGCATCTCCCTTTCCTCTTCGAGGGAATACAACGCAAGCTCAAGAAGTAGCATTTGGCCAACTAGATTGGTATTTGTAGCAATGGTAGAAGTGCTTTGCTTTGGGTTCAATCTTGCGGTGCTCCATACCAGTGATAGTAGGGGACATGGCACGTATTGTATTGTTGCCATCGAGGATAACAAGATGGGGTTTTCATCATATTGCTTGAGTTAATTCCGCTACATCATGTCATCTTACTTAATGTGTTACTCTGTTCTTATGAACTTAATACTCTAGATGCAGAATCGTTTCGGTCGATGTGTGGAGTAATAGTAGTAGATACAGGTAGGAGACGGTTTATTTGACACGGACGTGATGCCTATATTCGTGATCATTGCCTTAGATATCGTCATAACTTTGCGCTTTTCTATCAATTGCTTGGCAGTAATTTGTTCACCCGCCATATTATTTTCTATCATAAGAGAAGCCTTTAGTGAAACCTATGACCCCCAAGTCTATTTTTCATCTTATAAGTTTCGGATCTACTATTTTGTAATTTTTTACTTTCCAATCTATAAATCAATAATACCAAAAATATTTACTTTACAAGTTATCTATCTCTATCGGATCTCACTTTTGTAAATAACCGTGAAGGGATTGACAACCCATTTTTGCGTTGGGTTCAAGTTTTTTGATTGTTTGTGCAGGTATTTGGCAATTTGTGTGTAGTCTCCTATTAGATTGATACATTGGTTCTCAAATTGAGGGAAATACTTACTCTACTTTGCTGCATCACCCTTTCCTCTTCAAGGGAAACCAACGCAAGCTCAAGAGGTAGCAGGGCATGTGTTGTGCTATATGCATTTCATTACGAGAACAACTTTTTATTTTTGATTTATTCATGAGTACAACCTTTGAATCAAATCTTGCGTCACAATTCATACAGTGCCTTTTTTTTTTGAGACAAATTCATACAGTGCCTGAAGCACTGGCACAACCTTTGGATCAAAACTCCGGTCCATTTCAGTTTTCCTTATGGGGTTGTCTACGACATTTAATATTTGGCACCAGTGTGGCCCGTTGTGGTGTTATCTGCAAACTCCGCTAGGCCGGCCCGTTTTACCTTTTTCCGCTGGTAAAACCACAAAAAGAATGTGCACACGGCAAATTTGAACTCACAACCCCGATATTAAGTATAACTTGCACTAACCAACCATGCACTCCACAAGTAGTGATAACATACATCATTTTTATCTTTCATACTTACGTCTGTTCGTGGAAGCTCCCGGTTTGGGAAGCTTCCAGGTGTTTTTATTTTTCTTTTTCATTGTGGTTTCTTTGTGGATCGGTTTGTTTGGTTTTTTCTTTCTTTTCATGTTCTTTAGTATTTTTTCCTTTTTCTTTACTTTTTTCATTATTATTATTTTCTTTTTTCGAATGCACAAAGTTTTTCAAATTAGATGAATTTTTTTTCAAACAAACGATTTGTTTTAAATCAGTGAACTTTTTTCAGGTTTAATGAACTTTTTTTGAATTTCATGAAGTTTTTTCAAATTCAATGAGTTATTTTTGAAAATCAATGAATATTTTTCCAAAGTCAATGGACCTTTTTAAAATTTTATGAACTTTTCTAAAATTTATGACCTTTTTAAAAATCCGTGAACATTTTTTATTTCATGGTTTTTAGAAAAATATGATTGTTTTCCTTTTTTTTTGTTACAAAAGTTAATGGTTGGCCGGTCAACTGTGAGTAGCAAACTGAAAAAAACAACGCTGGATTGGGATGTTCTGGGTTTCCAACACTCGGCTCTATGTGTGGGCTGGCCCATAAGGAGGTGCGTCGATTTTCCCTCCCTGGCGCCTAATCCGCTGACTAGGAGGTCACGTTGTCTACTTAGCGTCCGAACTTATGGGCTTTTGTTTTTATTTATTTTCACGGCCTGCGTCACAACATATGGCCTTTGACCCACATCATTTTATTTTTCTTCTTCTTTTGGGGTTTTATTTTTATTTTCTGATTTGTTTGTACGAGCAACACAAGTGTGCGATTTAATTAATAACCCACAGATGTGATAGTTGCAGGTCTATCATTAGATATATGCATTTGTAAACATCGTACCCCAACTACAACTGGGGACAAAAGGGGGTTGTCGGACCATATGCATGTACACAATTATACATGCTATTGTAAGCATTATAATCCAACCGCGAATGCACGGGGACAAAGCGATTGTAACTGGGTTCGGCAGGTGGTTGTCGAAGCCAGTTGCATGTCCACCGTTAGACGTGCAACTATAAGCGTTACAACCCAACTGCAACCGTACGGGCACAAAGCGACTACAACTAGGGCGGGGAGGGAAGTTGTTGGGGCCAGTTGCATGTCCACCCCTATACATGCAACTGCTGGAATTATAACCCGACTGGAACTGCATGGCCACAAAAGCAACTGTAATTGGGGGCCAGGAGGAGAGTTGCCAAGAAAAGTTGTATGTTCACCACTAGACATGCAACTGAAAGCATTGTAACTCGACTGCAACTGGGGTTGGAAAGGGAGTTGTCATGGTCAATTACATGTGCATCACTAGACATACAACTGCAAGTGTTGTAACATGACTGAAACTGATGGGCACACAATGACCACAATTGGGGTCGGGAACCGGGTCGTCTAGGGCCAGTTGCATGTCATCAACTAGACATGCTAATGCAAGAGTTGTAACTTGATTACAACTGCACGAGCCAATGTTGGGGATATTGCTTATCGGGAACTTATCGGTCGACCCATGATAAGGGGTAAATCGGCTAGTTTATCGGCATATCGGCCGATTTATCGCCATATCGGCTGATTTATCGGCCGATTTATCTTATCGGTCAGACAGTGGTAAGCGATAAATCGGCCGATTTATCGGCATATCGGAAGATATCTTGAACATTGGCACGAGCACAAGTGGCCACAACTGAGGTCAAAAGAGGAGTTGTCAACATCAGTTGCATGTTCACCACCAGATATGCAACTGCAGGTGCTATGCCCGACTACAACTACACGAGCACAAAGCAACTACATATGGAATTGACTTGATTTCCCCCTACTAGTCACACGTGCGCGAGTTGCACGCGACACACTCATGCGCAGTTACAACCATCGCAACACGTGTGCAACCGGCGTTGACTTGATTTTGTTATCCTTTTCAAACGTTTTATTAATCATTACTATTACTTTTTTTTGGTAGCATCACCATTTTGAGGATGCACTCAGCTTTTTAGTATGTCTTCTTTTTTAGCTTAAAATCTAAAACAAACAAAACCCAACTAGAAAGGCTGAGTTGTCTTATGTTTTTTCCTTTTTCAATACACACCCACTATGAAACAAGCCCAAACCCACCAAATAACAGCAAACATTAACTGGATTCTAAAAAGGAAACAAAGGGAAACAGCCAACAATCGAGGATAAACAAAGGGAAAAATGGACAGCGTACATCATCCATACATGTCGCGGGATGGAGCGAAGAAGGGCTAGCCAGAAAGCCATGACACGGGTATAGGACAACTAGCATGATGACAACTTTTGTGAGGTAAATGAGACATAGTTGTGTGTCACTTAGATACGCTCGAGGCACTCCTTTTATTTATTAAGAAAAATGATCCCTCCTTCTACCATGTAGTGCATAGGAAACTAGAAAAATCATGTAAATAGAAACATGTAAGCATTTTTCAAGGAGAAACATGTAAGAGTTTTTTTTAGAATTGGAAACATAGAAGCATCTGCCCAAAACAAAAGATGTATGCATCTAGACCGGAGCAACCACTCATCACCCATGACTACTATATACGAAGCGAGGCTTTTTGGCTCTCAAGCTTCATGGAGCTCGAAATTTTCAAAATATAATTTTTTTTACAAAATTTCATAAAATCTGAAGTAAATACACAAGTACTTATAGATGTATACTAGATGTGTGTAAATTTTCATTATGAAATATTTTTCATGTGGGTTGTAGAAATAAAAACACATACTTGTATACTAGTGAATAGTACATGTGCTAGAAATACATTATTTTGTTATTTTTGTGTAGCTCACTGCATTTCGTCATGAAAGCTTATAGACAAGTACTCCCTCCGTTCTGAATTACTTGTCGCCGAAATGGATGTATCTAGATGTATTTTAATTTTAGATACATCCATTTTCGAGACAAGTAATTCCGAACGGAGGGAGTAGTATACATCCATAGGCATGCGTGTGTTTCTTTTAAGAAGTTTTTGAAACCAATTTTTTTGATTTTTGATGTATTTTTATAATTTCAGGCCCCATGGAACACGAGCTCCATTAGAAATTTCTGCTTTTTTTAGGTAAAGAAATTTCTGCTATATACGGCTATAAGCCGAATATGGTTGTGAGTCACCACATTGGAGCCTAGAATGGGTCGGCCCAGTAGTAGGTTGGTTTCTTTAACGTGGTAGATTGGTTTGGTGTCTGCAAGCCCTAGCCCTCGCCTTGTCTGCACGCTCGTCGCTCTCCTATCAGGTCGGCCCGCGAACCACGTTCACCTACCACCGCGCTTGTCGCTTGCCTGTTACCTCGCCTCACTGTGCTGCAATACTGTTACTTTTGTAAATTCCTTACTACAGTATACAATTAAAAAGCTAGCTTTTGTGTAATTCCAAAATAGTTTACAATTTTTTTAAAAAACTAAATTTTGAAACAAAACTTTTCCATTTAAAAAATTATTCATGACATTAAAGAAAATGTTCATATCATTCAAAAAAACGTTCATGCCAATTTTCAAATGTTAACACCTTTACAAAATTTTCATGACAAAAAAATGTTAATAAATTTTAAACAATTGTCTGAGATTTTTTCCAAAAATTATTGTGACATAGAACAACAGTTCAGGATGTATTAAAATAATGTTCATGGTATATTTATAAAATGTTCACTTCGCACTTAAAAAATGATCAACATATATTAAAAAATGTTCGACTTGTATTTGAAATATGTTCAACAGACGTTAAAAAACCTTCAACATGTGTTGAATTTTTTGAAGTTTATCTGACAATATGTTTAACATGTATTAAAAGAATGTTCAAGGTGTACTGGAAAATGTTCAATGTGTATCTGAAAATGTTTTAGTCTATTTACAAAATACTCAACGTGCATTAAAAAGTATCCGTGCACTTAACCAGATGGATTAAGAAGATCATGATATGTCAACAAAAATGAAAAGAAAAAGATTGGTAGAAAACTAAATTAAAGAAAGAAAAAAAATGAAAAAGGTGAACAGAAAATATAGCATTTTTCTTATAGTGCTCCTTTTCTTTTGTTTTTATAGTGTTCCTTTGCTTTTTTCATATTTCTTTTTTCTTTTTATTTTAAAAAAACGTGTGACTACTTTCTATATTTTATTTTTATAATAAGTATTAGAAAATGTGAAAAGTATATGAACATTTTTTTGAAAATGAAATGTTTTCTTAAATTACATGTTTTGTTTTCTAGAAACTGTTGAGTTTTTTTTTCATAATCACATGAATACTTGTAAAGATAGGTGATGCTTTTAAAATAACCTGTTTTTTAGAATATTAGAGCATTTTGAAATAGATAATATTCTTTAGGAGACACTTTAAGAGTGTGTACGCCTTTTAGAAAAATGTTCATCTAATTTCCTAAAAGAATATATGCATTTACACACTTTGAAAATTAAAAGTGTGCCTATAATTTGAAAATTCCACTCACTTTAAAAACATAAGTGGTTTAATAAAACTAAATTTGAAAATATTAAGTTTCTTATGAATATTCATTTTGTTTGCGGCATGGGGCTAGGGCGAAGAAGATAGGTGGGGAGTTCAAAATGGAGGATCAATCGATTTTGGATTTAGGGTTAGCCATTGGGACTTTTGACCCGTTGGTCACTTTTGCAGAGAACAAAACTACAAATCACTACAGTGGATGCATTACAAGAATACCATCCTCACAACACAAATTTTTTTTTAGCATCAGTACAGACACATGCGCTCATATACACATGCATACACTCATCCTATGAATGCACACACGCACACCCTACACCTATGAGCACCTCCGAGAGACTGAGCCGGCATATCATCTTAAGATTTACGAAGTCACCATAGGCGCCTCGTCGTCGACGGGAACGTCTAATGTGAGCATCAGAATTTGAACCCTGGTGGGTTGAGGATACCACTGTCCACCTAACCATCTCAACTACGGGTTGGTTCGCGCCTCACAACACACTCACATAAGTTATTTTCACGCCTAAACTGATCGGTTGTAGGCCGGGATCCTTAGCAGGCCACGTACGCATCTGTTATGGTAGAGAACGGCAAAGTCAGCAATTTTCTCATAAAACGGACTGCAGCGACCGGTTCTTCACATTTCATGAGATGAGTGACCAAATTGCATATCTCGCTAGAGTTCAGTGAGCAATAGCGTATTTATCTCTTTAAATATTGTTCACGTCTTTTTGCAAAATGCTGGTGTACTTTAAAAAAATGTTCATGCCTTTCAGAAAATATTCACCTAATTTTAAGAAGCAACTAACTAAGGGTTATCCTTTGTGGGTCTCCCACAGTAGACACATTTGTGTCTTGTGAGCACTTCAAGTTGTGCGTGCAACCGCCGTCATGTGTAGCATGCTGGGTGCTTCATCTGGATTTTGTTTCCACGTTTTGTGGTTTTAATGTGTTTTTCTTGTTTCTTGGTATTCATATTTTAGAATTTGTTTTTTTGTATTTTCGGTTTTTTTTTAAGTTTATCAAAAACCATTGATATGAGATCTAATTTGAAAGATCTTGACGTGAAAAAAGTCGATAGTGAAAAGGGTTTTCGATGCACTATTTAAGAGATGCAGAAAAAAGAGAAACCACTCAGGTTATGACGAGCGACGAACAAGCAACACACTTGTCATCGTATGAGAGGATGAGAATGACCTCTACGAGGATACCCCTTAACTAGTGATTTATACATTACATGTCCTTTTTAGCAAAGGAACATACCGCCGTTCACCTGCAATAAACAATTGGCGCTACTATTTGGAAAATCCTATTTGACGCTAAATGCGTCCAAATGTCGAGCATTCGCACAGGGCGATCCCCCGAGCGCGACTATTGCGCCGGCCCACTTACCCACAGCGAGGCAGACGGTTTTGGGAACCTTCCAGAAGGTTCCCTGAACCGTTTTTTTATTTTTGACACCAGTTTTTTGTTTTTTGGTTTTCCTTTGTTTTACAGTTTCATTTCTTTTTTCCGGTTTTCTGTTTTTTTCTTCTTCTTTTTTCTGTTTTCTTTTTCTGTTTTTGGTTTCTTCTGAAAATGGTTCAGAAAATTCAAAAATTGTCCGTGTTTCTAAAAATTGTTCCTATTTAAAAAAAGGTTTGGGCATTTCAGAAAATGTTCTTATATTAAAAACAATGTTTTGGGATGTTTTTGTTAATTTGTTTTACAATTTTTCAAAAATGTTACTGTTTTCAAAAGTTGTTCCCGTTACACAAAAAAGTTCAAAATTTTTGAAATTCAGAAAATGTACCATATTTCAATTTTTTATTCACATATTCAGAAAATGTTCGCGCGTCCAAATTTGTTTGGGCTTTCATAAATTGTTCGCGCTTCCAAATTTGTTCAAGATTTTTCAAAATTGTTCTATGATTCGAAATTTGTTCTCAAGATTCAAAAAATGTTCGTGCTTCAAAAACAGTTCGCGCTTCCAAATTTGTTCCCAGGATTGAAAAATCATTCATGCTTTAAAAATTGTTCACAAATTCCAAAAATGTTCCTGTTTTCGAAAAATCTTTGGGAAATTCAAAATTAGTTCATTTTCGTAAAATTTGTGCACATATTCCTAAAATGTTCATGTTTCAAAATTTGTTCACAAATTCAAAAAATTGTCCGCATGTCTTATTTTTTCACTAATTCAAAAAATTGTTCATGTTTCAGAAAGTTGTTCACATATTCCAAAATATACTGCAGTTTTGAAAATTTGTAATTGGCTGAACTGGTTTCAATTTATGGAAATGGCTGAATTGGTTTTTACTTTTCGCCGTTGTAGCAGTTTATTTAAACCTCCGCTGCTCATCTTTCAAAGTAACTATACTGGCGCGATGGCTAGAGCAGCGCGTGCGACTATGTAAGAGCATCTCCAACAGCCGCGCTAAACAAGCGCCGCGCCGCAAATTTGGCCAGTTTAGTGCGCGCAACCCGGCGGGTGGCTCCAGTGGGCGCGCAATAACCGCGCACGCGGTATAAGGAGTTGGGCGCGCGGTCGGATTCGCTATCTCGCTCGGTGTATTTGGGGCGCCCGCTTCCGCGCGCGGCACACTCGAGCGCTCGCGCTACACTCTCTATTCTCCGCCTCCTAAGCCCTGCTCGCGCCGGCGCCGGCGAACTGCACCCCATGGACGCACGCGTCGGCACCCCGCTCACCCCATACTACAGCCGCGACCCCTCCACCGCTGTTGCCGCCGCCGCCGCAAACCCTAGCCCGGCTGGCGTTGGCCTCGCCTCCGCCAGAGCTCCTCCGACCATCGGCCTCGCGCGCGGCCTCTTCATGCCGCCGCGGATGACCTCGGCAGCGGGTGGCGTCGCGCCGGCGCCGGCCCGAGCCGCCGCCCCTTCCTCATCAAAGCTCCCCAATGCGGCGTGGCCAAAGAAGGGCAAGACATCGGCGAAGAAAAACAAGGAGGCGGACGGCTCCGGCACCTCGAAGGCGAGGAGGAAGAAGCTTGCAGGACGTGCGACGAGCGCGGCGGCTACCGAAGCGCCGGTGAGCTCACTCGTTGAGCCGGCGGCCGACGCGCACAACATGTTTGACGAAATGCCCCCAAGGCATGAACTTTTCTTCATCAACTTGTTTGTGTCAAATTTTATATGTCATGTTCATTGCATTTTGAATGTTTCAACTTGATTTTGTGTTCAAAATGCCATATATGCAATGCCCCGGCGAGTCACGCACGCTGCATTTTTTGCGCGCTGCTGTAGCGGCCCGCGCGCGCTGCATTTTAGTGCGGCTGCTGGAGGCAGCGCTGCGCGCCGTGCCAAACCAGGCAATGGGCGCGCGGCAAAGCAGTTTTTAGCGCGCGACGCGTTCTGCGCCTGTTGAAGATGCTCTAATGTCGTAGGTTCGAATCATCACCACAACACCTTCTTTTTTGATGAATTTTTCATTCCTTGACGGAGAGCGAATGGGCCGGCCCAGGTGCACGTCCCGTGTGCGTCGCGCGACCTATTTGCCGCAAAGTGCAGCATATAGGAGGTCTCCTACTATTTCTCGCTTCTAGCGAATCTTGACCACACATTGCCTGCAGTGTATTACTACTGGGCCAGGCCTAGCAAATAACACGTGTAGCTCACAAAAAATCAATAGATACGTGTTGCGTGCTGCGCCTGGCGGACCCTATTTGACGGGAGCAACTAGTTAACAAACGCTTCTTCGGGAGCCTCGCAATGATCAGCACCACTGGCGCGCTCTCAACCATTCGTCACGTGTTGCGCTCTGGGCGCTCCCTCTGAATTTTATTTTATTTTATTTTTTCGCACGCATTTTCTACATTTTAAACGGTTTTTTCGACGTTTTGGTTTACCATCGGTCTTCATTAGCTTTTCGATCAAAAAAATTTGATTTTTTTGTTTTGTTGAAAGGCGAGTTTTTTTTTTGCGAGAATCACGATTTTGCTTCCGTGAGAGACACGGTTGTGCTTTCGCGAGAGTCACGACCGTGCCTCTTGGAAACGAAAAAAAAATGTTTTCTGTTTTTTTTTCCTTTCACGAGTCACGGTTTTGCTTCCGCGAAAGGCACGGTTGTGCTTTCGCGAGATTCACGGCCGTTCCTCTCGAAAACGAAATAAAAACATGTTTTTTGTTTTTTTATTCTTTCACGACAGTCACGTTTTTGCTTCCGCGAGAGGCACGGTTGTGCTTTCGCGAGAGTCACGGCCGTTCCTCTCGGAAACGAAAAAACACGTTTTCTGTTTTTTCGCGAGAGTCACGGTTTTGCTTTCGCGAGAGGCACTGTTGTGTTTACGCGAGAGGCACGGGCGTGCCTCTTTCGGAAAAGGAAAAAACCAGTGCACCCGGTTCGTTTTTTCGTCTGGTTTTTTTGTTCGGTTTTTTCGTGAAAAAAAAGTTCGTCAAAATCTATCAACATGGGATCTAGTTTTGAAGATCTCGACGCGAGGAATTCAACGATGAAAGCGGTTCGAGATTTGGACGCGTGGTTTAAAAGATAAAACATTTTGAATAAACTGATTTATGAAAAAAGGGAAAACACCCAGGTTGCGACAAGTGGCGCACATGCAGTGCACCGCTTGTCGCAACCTGGGAATTTAGGGTGATCTTGCAACGAGTACTTCTTAATTAGTGATTTCGCTATTTGACGCTCATTAGCGTCAGAACAATGAGCCTTCGCTGAAGTGAGCGTCCAGTTGGGCCGGCCCACATACGTGATTCGTGATTTGTTCGTCTGTTGTTGTTTCCTATGCTGCTTCCCCTATAGTTTTTCCTTCTGTGGTTTTTTGTTTTCGATTTTCTCAATGTTTTTTGGTTTTCAGTGGTTTTGCTATGGTTTCGTATGTTGCCTTTTTGTTTTGTCCTACTTTTCTGGTTCTTTCATTTTCTTTCCGTTTTATTTTTTCCTGGTTTATATTTATCTTTCTTTTATTTTTTCCCTTTTTCGTCCATTAGAACTTTAAGGAAAAGTTTTATTGTGTATTTTTGCATTAATACTTTAATATGATTAAAAATTTGTGTTTCTTCTATTTATTTTTACATTCTTCATTTTTGTGTATTATAATAAGAGTTCATCGTGTATTACATAAATGTTCATCGTATATTTAACAAAAGGTTCATTGTACAATAAGAAAATGTTCATTGTGTATTTAAAAAATGTTCAATGTATATTAAAAAAAATTCAATACATATTTTCTAATTGTTCCGTGTATATCACAAAAAGTTTCATTGTGTATTTTCAAATTGTTCAGCGCATTCACAAAAAGGTTCAATGTGTATTTTCAAATTATTCAGCGCATATCACGAAAATGTTCATTGTATATTTCAATGTGTATTTAATAAATGTTCATTGTATATTACGAAAATGTGCAATGTATACTGAAAAAGTTCAATGGTTGGAATGTTTTCTTGATCTGACACTACATTTAGTTCTTCTGTATTCACGCAACATAGTAATCAATATGACGCAGTAGCCGAAGTGATGAGGATCCCTACAATCTATCGTAAGGCTGTGAGTTCGAATCCCTCACATGGCATAGTTTTTAGGGATTTTTAGTACTCCCTCGAGTGACGTCAGGGAATGGGCCGGCCCATTCAGATCGCGCTCTATGTGGAAGCTGGTGTTTTTTACGCCCACGAGCGTCCGCTAGGGGCGCTCCCATATGGGGGTGCACCAGCCCCATGTGGCTGGCGCGTTTTCCCTCTTTGCTCATAAGGCTCATATTATTTGCTGGGGTTGCCTAAAATCCCTTCCGGTGCCCCGATAAGTACCTGATTCCCTTCAGAATACTTCCGGTGTCTGAATACCATCGTCCTATATATATCAATCTTGACCTCTCGACCATTTAGAGACTTCTCGTCATGTACGCGATCTCATCTGGGACTCCGAACAACATTCGGTCACCAAATCACATAACTCATATAATACTATATCGTCAATGAACGTTAAGCGTGCGGACCCTACGGGTTCGAGAACTATGTAGACATGACCGAGACACCTCTCCGGTTAATAACCAATAGCGGAAGCCGGATGCCCATATTGGCTCCTACATACTCTACGAAGATGTTTATCGGTCAAACCGTTATGATAACATACACAATTCCCTTTGTCTGTCGGTATGTTACTTGCCCGAGATTCGATCGTTGGTATCTCTATACCTAGTTCAATCTCGTTACCGACAAGTCTCTTTACTCGTTTCGTAATACATCATCCCATGACTAACTCATTAGTCATTTGCTTGCAAGGCTTATTATGATGTGCATTACCGAGAGGGCCCAGAGATACCTCTCAAATACTCGGAGTGACAAATCCTAATCTCGATTCACACCAACCCAACAAAACACCTTCGAAGATACTGTAGAGTATCTTTATAATCATCCAGTTACGTCATGACTTTTGATCGCACAAAAGGTATTCCTCCGGTATCCGGGAGTTGCATGATCTCATAGTCAAACAAATATGTATTTGACATACATGAAAGCAATAGCAATAAACTGTATGATAAAATGCTAAGCTAACGGATGGGTCTTGTCCATCTCACCATTCTCATAATGATGTGATCCCGTTATGAAATGTCAACTCATGTCGATGGTTTTGAAACCTTAATCATCTTTGATTAACGAGTTAGTCAAGTAGAGGCTTACTAGGGACATGGTATTTGTTTATGTATTCACACATGTATTTAGGTTTCCAGTCAATACAATTCCAGCAGGAATAATAAACCTTTATCATGAATAAGGAAATATAAAATAATAATAACTTTATTATTGCCTTAGGGTATATTTCCATCAAAGACTCGGATCTTCTATGGAACTCGAGACTTCCATAATTTAAACCAAGAGCACGGTCTTTCACAGAGCTTGAATGACCCGGATTATGCTCAAGCCAATCCATGCGCTGTTGTTAGTTGATGACAATAACCGGTATCCTGACCTGACAGTAAAAACCCTTTTTGCAGTGCCAAGACCAGAAGTCTCACTGCATCCGTGAGCTGAGGAGGATATTAAGAATAGCCATCTTGTACATATCATAAAAGTGCTCATTCAGGGCAGCCACATCCCATGTAAATATGTAATCGATGTATGATTAATTAATCCATACAACTTATGAGGAGGGGAGTGGTTTTTGGACATACCGACCGAAGCGTATGATCCTGGTGAATCCAATGCTCCGGAAAACAGATGTTAACTAGGCCGGCCTGTCCAAAGGAGTTTTCAACAATGCCTCAAGTATATGGGGCTCGTGGGTGTCATATAGGTTTGACAATTCTCATTCGTTGCGGAGGACACTTCGGTAATCATGGAAAATGTGCATCCCCACAAAGGTTCTAGCCGGGCTTAATTTATTTTATGTGTTACTCTACTAGCTTTACTAGTTTTCTTTTCCTGATACATTCCTTTTAAATTTTTCCTTATTGGTGTTTCTATCCTTTTTCCCATTTATTTTTCATTGTCAAAATCCATTCAAAAAATTATGGACATTTTAAAAATTTATGAATATTTACAAAATTTGCGACAAACTTTCAAGACCCATGAATGTTTCTAAATAACATGATTTTAAAAAACATGTTTATTACTTTTAATTCATGAATATTTTATATTAAATTAGAAACAACCGAAATAAAAGGAAAAGGTACACACACACACACACACACACACACACACACACACACACACACACACACACTCACACATACATACATACATACATATATATACATATACATATAAGTCATCATATATATATATGTCAGTTGTAAAAACATACGAAATAAGGAAAACGTTTGGAGAACACGCTTCGTGCGTTATGGGCCTCCGGCCTAACGACAGTTTAACACACAATTTGTTGCTTGAGGTGTGGAATAGGGGGGTTTCCAACGGAATTCCTGTTAAACGACCACGGCCAATCATATTTGGCACACAATTCGCTGGTTCACAACCTGGCACGTACTCCGCTGCCTCTACATACACATTTCAGGCTGGCCTAAGTAGTTCATTACCGGTTTTGCAAAGGTTCTAGAACTCCATGTCTGTTTTTTTTTGTATTTTTAATGTTTTTTATATATAATTGTAAATTTATGTTTTCCTAATTGGTGAGGTGAACATTTTTTTAACTCGTGAACATTTCTTAATTGATGAACAAAATTTTCTGAAATTGTGAATATGAACTCGTGAACATGTGTTTGAATTGGTGAACATTTTTGGAATTGACAAACATTTGTTTAAATTTGTGAGGAAATTTGTATATACATGAATACGTTTTTAAATGCATGATTAGTTTTCGAAAGTAAAGAACATTTTTGAGTCATCGAAAATTTCTTGAATTGATAAATTTCTTTTGTAATTAACAAGCATTTTTTCTGATTTTTTTAAATTCTGAAGATTTTTGGATTTCATGAACATTTCGTTCTATTTCACAAACATTTTTTTATAATGATGGTATCATTTTTTCAAAATGACAAACGATTTTTCAATCAATGAACATTTTATCATTTCTTGATTTTTTTTAAAAAAATTAACATTTAAAAAAATTGGAACTCTTTTGAAATCCCAAATTATTTTAAAGAAGAAAAGATAAAACAAAAGGCAGGAAAATAGGAAATAGGAAAAACAGGGCACATCCCACCCCACTCGATCGCCGGTGCATAGCCCCCCAAATAAGAGCTCCCGACGCTCACTGCTTCCACTTTTCAGGCGTCGTACATAGTATGTCTTTTGATACCTTTTTCTAATCAAAAAACCAAATTACCGCTCCCCATGTGAATTTCACTGGTGTGAATCCCCCTCACTCACTAATCTAACCAAAAGAATTACGAGTTACCTCAATCCGTAGAAAGTATAGAACATATATCATCGTAAAGACAAGCGCGATTCAATCGAGAGGCCGTGTGTATGTCGTTCAGAAGGAAATAAGTTCTCGAACATGACGAGACATGCGTGTTGTCTTACTTTACCTTTCTCTCTTCCTTCGGTTGGGCACTAATGCATGCCCAACACCCCTATGTCGTGCGTCGGTCGGTACATATTTGGATTGTTAGACCACATTTCGAACCACCGCTAGAGACGTGCAACTATACGTACTCCTGTTTGAGCGGATCTCAACTCGGGTCAGTAATTCTATGATCCGTCCGTTCGTCGAATCCGGTCACACTTAGAGGTTGTTTGGTTTGAGACTAAGTTTGCCAAAGGTTGTCACATCTAAGGTTAGGCAAGTTTGACCAACTTAGGTGTGTGTTTGGTCCAAGCCACATCTTAGGCAAGCCACACTAGGGTCCCATATCACATACACTCAAAAAGTGTGGCAAGATTGCCTTAGGCTTGCCAACTTGTGGCTCTCATTTTGAAGAACTAATCTTAGGCAAGTTTGGCAACAATTGTATGGAAAAGTGTGGCACTTCTAGGCCTAGAACCAAACAACCCCTTAGATTTGCTGAAAGCACGCTACCATGCAAGAGTTGCAACAATCGATGGCAGACTGGCCATATTTCTGTGGATCACACGTACCAGACTAGAGCTTTTGTGGGCAGACTGACCGGAGAAGGCCAGTCTCAACATTCACGAGTCACGACCATGCAAATAGCCCGAGAGCCGTTATCGGCCCTGTTTGGATGCTAGAGTTAGAGTTAGAGTTAGTTAGTTGGGGCTGAACTAATCCTGAAGTATCCAAACAGGTGGGTTAGAATAGGGTTAGTTACTCTAACGCAGCCAAAAAATCCAACCCGGTGAGAAGGTGCTTATTAGAGTTAGTCTTGATGGGACCCGTAGAAAAGAATTTTTTTGTCACCCGCCAACCGCACCTGATCCAATTTCCTCGTCCCCGCACCTCATCCATTTGGCACGCCCCCGTCATCCTGCCCCCGCCGCCCTAGTCCGGCCGCTCTCGTCGCCCCCGACGCCTCCGACCGGCCCCGGCCCGCCTCGTACTCCCCATCCCGCCGCCACCCCCACCCCCGTCGCCTTCGTTC
>LR738709.1:610990194-611119362 GCA_902687465.1 Secale cereale | reverse complement strand
GTTCGGCCCCGTTAGCCCCATCCCGACGCCGGCCGCCGGCTCGGTCACACCGCCCCCGCCGCATCCTTCTGGCCCCGTCCTGCCCCGTACGCCCCATCCCATAGCCGGCCGCCGCCCCCTTCGCCTTCGTTCGGCCCCGTTCGCCTCCATCCCGACACCTGTTGAGGAACGTAGTATTTCAAAAAATTTCCTACGATCACGCAAGATATATCTACTAGATGCATAACAACGAGGGGGAGAGTGTGTCTACGTACCCTCGTAGACCGGGAGCGGAAGCGTCGGGTGACGCGGTTGATGTAGTCGAACTTCTTCGCGATCCAACCGATCAAGCACCAAACGTATCGAGCCTCCGCGTTCAGCACACGTTCAGCTTGATGACGTCCCACGAGCTCTTGATCCAGTAGAACCTCGCGGGAGAGTTTCATCAGCACGACGGTGTGTTGACGGAGATGATGAAGTTACCGTCGCAGGGCTTCGCCTAAGCGCTACAACAATATGATCGAGGTGTGTTTCTGTGGAGGGGGCACCGCACACGGTTGGGAGAGATCAACTTGATCAACTTGTGTGTCTAGAGGTGCGCCCCTGCCCCTGTATATAAAGGAGCAAGGGGGGAGGCCGGCCGGCCCCCTATGGTGCGCCCTAGAGGGGCAATCCTACTAGGAATAGGATTCCAATCCTATTCCTAGTAGGAGTCCACCAAGAAGGAGAGAGGGGAAAGGAAGGAGAGGGAGAGGGAGAAGGAATAGGGCGCCGCCCCCTCCTTTCCTTGTCCAATTCGGACCAAGGGGGAGGGGCGCGCGGCCCAACCCTGGCCGGCCCTCTCTATCTCCACTAAAGCCCACTAGGGCCCAATACTTCCCCGGGGGGGTTCCGGTAACCCCCAGGCACTCCGTTTTAATCCGAAACCTTTCCGGAACACTTCCGGTGTCCGAATATAGTCGTCCAATATATCAATCTTTACGTCTAGGACATTCTGAGACTCCTCGTCATGTCCGTGATCTCATCCGGGACTCCGAACTACCTTCGGTATATCAAAACTCATAAACTCATAATACCAATCGTTATCAAACGTTAAGCATGCGGTTCGAGAACTATGTAGACATGACCGAGACTCATTTCCGGTCAATAACCAATAGCTGAACCTGGATGCTCATATTGGCTCCTACATATTCTACGAAGATCTTCATCGGTCAAACCGCATAACAACATACGTTGTTCCTTTTGTCATCGGTATGTTACTTGCCCGAGATTCGATCGTCGATATCTCAATACCTAGTTCAATCTCGTTACCGGCAAGTATCTTTACTCGTTCCGTAATACATCATCTCGTGACTAACTCATTAGCCATTTTCTTGCAAGGCTTATTATGATGTGCATTACCAAGAGGGCCGAGAGATACCTCTCCGACACTCGGAGTGACAAATCCTATTCTTGATCTATGCCAACACCACGAACACTTTCGGAGACACCTGTAGAGCATCTTTATGATCACCCAGTTACGTTGTGACATTTGATAGCACACAAGGTGTTCCTCCGGTATTCGGGAGTTGCATAATCTCATAGTCATAGGAACATGTATAAGTCATGAAGAAAGCAATAGCAGTAAAACTAAACAACCATAGTGCTAAGCTAACGGATGGGTCTTGTCCATCACATCATTCTCCTAATGATGTGATCTCGTTGATCAAATGACAACTCATGTCTATGGTTAGGAAACATAACCATCTTTGATCAATGAGCTAGTCTAGTAGAGGCATACTAGGGCCATACTGTTTTGTCTATTTATTCACACATGTACTAAGTTTCCGGTTAATACAATTCTAACATGAATAAAAGACATTTATCATGATATAAGGAAATACAAATAACATCTTTATTATTGCCTCTAGGGCATAATTCCTTCAGTCTCCCACTTGAACTAGAGTCAATAATCTAGATTACAAAGTAATGATTCTAACACCCATGGAGTCTTGGTGCTGATCATGTTTTGCCCGTGGAAGAGGCTTAGTCAACGGGTCTGCGACATTCAGATCCGTATGTATCTTGCAAATTTCTATGTCTCCCTCCTTGACTTGATTGCGGATGGAATTGAAGCGTCTTTTGATGTGTTTTGTTCTTTTGTGAAACCTGGATTCCTTTGCCAAGGCTATTGCTCCAGTGTTGTCACAAAAGATTTTCATTGGACCCGATGCACTAGGTACCACACCTAGATCGGATATGAACTCCTTCATGCAGACTCCTTCATTTGCTGCTTCCATAGCAGCTATGTTTTCCGCTTCACACGTTGATCCCGCCACGACACTTTGCTTGGAACTGCACCAACTGACAGCTCCACCGTTTAATAAAAATACATATCCGGTTTGTGACTTAGATTCATCCGGATCAGTGTCAAAGCTTGAATCGACGTAACCGTTTAGGACGAGCTCTTTGTCACCTCCATACACGAGAAACATATCCTTTGTCCTTTTCAGGTACTTTAGGATGTTCTTGACCGTTGTCCAGTGATCCACTCCTGTATTACTTTGGTACCTCCCTGCTAAACTTATAGCAAGGCACACATCAGGTCTGGTACACAGCATTGCATACATGATAGATCCTATGGCTAAGGCATAGGGAATCACTTTCATTTTCTCTCTATCTTCTGCAGTGGTCGGGCATTGAGTCATACTCAACTTCATACCTTGTAACACAGGCAAGAACCCTTTCTTTGTCTGATCCATTTTGAACTTCTTCAAAACTTTATCAAGGTATGTGCTTTGTGAAAGTCCAATTAAGCGTCTTGATCTATCTCTATAGATCTTAATGCCTAATATGTAAGCAGCTTCACCGAGGTCTTTCATTGAGAAATTCTTATTAAAGTGTCCTTTTATGCTATCCAGAAATTCTATATCATTTCCAATCAACAATATGTCATCCACATATAATATCAGAAATGCTACAGAGCTCCCACTCACTTTCTTGTAAATACAGGCTTCTCCAAAAGTCTGTATAAAACCATATGCTTTGATCACTTCATCAAAGTGTATATTCCAACTCCGAGATGCTTGCACCAGTCCATAGATGGATCGCTGGAGCTTGCACACTTTGTTAACACCTTTAGGGTCGACAAAACCCTTTGGTTGCATCATATACAACTCTTCTTTGAGATATCCATTCAGGAATGCAGTTTTGACATCCATTTGCCAGATTTCATAATCATAAAATGCGGCAATTGCTAACATGATTTGGACAGATTTAAGCATCGCCACGGGTGAGAAAGTCTCATCGTAGTCAACTCCTTGAACTTGTCGAAAACCTTTCGCAATAAGTCGAGCTTTGTAAACACTAACATTGCCGTCTGCGTCGGTCTTCCTCTTGAAGATCCATTTATTTTTGATGGCTTGCCGTTCATCGGGCAAGTCAACCAAAGTCCACACTTTGTTTTCATACATGGATCCCATCTCAGATTTCATGGCCTCAAGCCATTTTGCGGAATCTGGGCTCATCATTGCTTCCTCATAGTTCGTAGGTTCATCATGGTCTAGTAACATGACTTCCAAAACTGGGTTGCCGTACCACTCTGGCGCGGAACGTACTCTGGTTGATCTACGAAGTTCAGCAGAAACTTGATCTGAAGTTTCATGATCATCATCATTAGCTTCCTCACTAAATGGTGTAGGAATCACTGGAACTAGTTTATGTGATGTACTACTTTCCAATTCGGGAGAAGGTACAATTACCTCATCAAGTTCCACTTTCCTCCCACTCACTTCTTTCGAGAGAAACTCTTTCTCTAGAAAGGATCCATTCTTAGCAACGAATATCTTGCCTTCAGATATGTGATGGAAGGTGTACCCAACAGTCTCCTTTGGGTATCCTATGAAGGCACATTTCTCCGACTTGGGTTCGAGCTTATCAGGTTGAAGCTTTTTCACATAAGCATCGCAGCCCCAAACTTTAAGAAACGACAACTTTGGTTTCTTGCCAAACCACAGTTCATAAGGCGTCGTCTCAACGGATTTAGATGGTGCCCTATTTAACGTGAATGCAGTTGTCTCTAAAGCATAACCCCAAAACGATAGTGGTAAATCGGTAAGAGATATCATAGACCGCACCATATCTAATAAAGTACGGTTACGACGTTCAGACACACCATTACGCTATGGTGTTCCAAGTGGCGTGAATTGTGAAACTATTCCACATTGTTTCAAATGAAGACCAAACTCGTAACTCAAATATTCACTGATACATCTCCAACGTATCTATAATTTTTTATTGTTCCATGCTATTATTTATGATGTTTTGGATGTTTAATGGACTTTGTTATACACTTTTATATTATTTTTGGGACTAACCTACTAACCCAAAGGCCCAGTCCAGATTGCTGTTTTTTTGCCTATTTCAGGGTTTTACAGAAAAGGAATATCAAATGGAGTCCAAACGGAATGAAACTTTTGGAGAGATATTTTTGGAGCAAAATACGCACGGGAGACTTGAGAACCACGGAGTAGGGCACACGTGGCGCCCACGAGGGTAGGGGGCGCGCCCCCTGCCTCGTGGGCCCCACGTCTGGCCCCCCGTGCCCTCCTTCCTCCTATATATACCTACGTACCCCGAAACCATCAGAACAACAAAGAAAACCCTAGTTCCACCGCCGCAACCTTCTGTTCCCATGAGATCCCATCTTGGGGCCTATTCCGGAGCTCCGCCGGAGGGGGGATCTTCCACGGAGTTCTTCTACATCATCATCATCGCCTCACCATGAGTTGTGAGTAGTTTACCACAGACCTTCGGGTCCATAGCTAGTATCTAGATGGCTTCTTCTCTCTCTCTCTCTCTTTGGATCTCAATACAAAGTTCTCCTCGGTCTTCGAGGAGATCTATTCGATGTAATCTCTTTTTGCGGTGTGTTTGTCGAGATTCAATGAATTGTGGGTTTATGATCAAGATTATCTATGAGAAATATTTGGTTCTTCTCTGAACTCTTTATGTATGATTATAATATCCTTGCAAGTCTCTTCGAATTATTGGTTTGGTTTGGCCTACTAGATCTATAGTTCTTGCAATGGGAGAAGTGCTTGGCTTTGGGTTCAATCTTGCGGTGTCCTTTCCCAGTGACAGTAGGGGCAGCAAGGCACGTATTGTATTGTTGCCATCAAGGATAAAAAGATGGGTTTTATATCACTAAGTTTGAGTTTATCCTTCTACATCATGTCATCTTGCTTAAGGCGTTACTCCGTTCTTATGAGCTTAATACACTAGATGCATGCTGGATAGCGGTCGATGTGTGGAGTAATAGTAGTAGATGCAGAATCATTTCGGTCTACTTGTCTCGGACGTGATGCCTATATATAATGATCATGCCTAGATAGTCTCATAATTATTCGCTTTTCTATCAATTGCTCGACAGTAATTTGTTTACCCTCCGTAGAATATCGCTATCATGAGAGAAGCCACTAGAGAACACTATGGCCCCCGGGTCTATTCTCAACATATCAATCTACAATCTACTTTACTTTTCCGCTTTCACTTTCTGTTCTTATAATAATAAATACCAAAAATATCAAACTATCATCTCTATCAGATCTTACTTTCGTAAGTGACCGTATAGGGATTGACAACCCCTTATCGCGTTGTCTGCGAAGTTCTTATTTGTTTGTGTAGGTGCGAGGGACTCGCACGTGGTCTCCTACTGGATTGATACCTTGGTTCTCAAAAACTGAGGGAAATACTTACGCTACCGAGCTGCATCTCCCTTTCCCCTTCGAGGGAATACAACGCAAGGTCGAGAAGTAGCAAGAAGAATTTATGGCGCCGTTGCCGGGGAGGCTTACGCAAAAGTCATATACCAAGTACCTATCACAAACCCTTATCCTTCGCATTACATTTTGCCTCTCGTTTTCCTCTCCCTCACTTCACCCTTGCCGTTTTATTTGCCCTTCTTCTGCCGTGTGTTTATCGTTCGCTTTGCCCTGTCGTCATGGCTAGCCCCTTATCCGCTCCTTTGTCTCCCGAGTTTGAAGTTCTTCACTTCAAGCAAAAGCAAGGAGAAAATTTAAAAGATGCTTGGTTTAGGATGATGGAATATTATCGTAAGTGCACCTTAGAGGTGAATTTTAGAATCTTGCTTCGCAATTTTTATGTTGGTTTGAATATGTCTCATAGACAACTCTTGGATTGCATCGCCAAAGGGAATTTTATCGAAGTTGATCCTAGTATTGCACATGAAATTATAGAGGGGATAGTGGGAACACTACCTCCCCAAAATGGGTCACATCCAAACCAGGAAGGACGCAAGTTTTTGAGAAAATTGCGAAGTAACAAAAGTACTACAAAAGTCTCTTGAACCTCTTAAGAGTGTTAGTGGGAATCTCCACCGCAAGAATATATTGATTACCCTTTGTAATAAGCGGTTGGATTGTTTAGATCTAAAGATTTCCAAATCTGAAGGGAAACGTAAAGAACCTCCCGGATTCGAGCTTGACCCCATTAAAAGGGTGAAGATCAAAGATGTCAATACCTAGATCTATCCATGTATCGTGCCTAGCTAGATGCGGAAAACGATAGCGCTTGTTGGGAGGCAACCCAATTTTATATTTTTTTGTTTTTGCTTCTGTTTAGGAATAAATATTGCATCTCGCTTCTGTTTAGATGTGGTTTTGTGTTTTGTTTAGTGTTTGTGCCAAGTAGAACCTTTGGGAAGACTTGTATGAAGTTTATATGATCTTGCTGTGAAAAACAGAATCGTTAGCGCTCGCTAGAATGGTCACCAGATTTTACTAGAGCGTGCTATTTAGTTGATTCTTTTTGCAGATGATTAATGGACAAATTCCTCGCGTTTATCAATTTAGTTTGATTTTTTTGGAGTTACAGAAGTATGCGAAAACTGCAGATTACTACAGACTGTTCTGTTTTTGACAGATTCTGTTTTTCGTGTGTTGTTTGCTTATTTCAATGCATCTATGAGTATTATTGGGAAGTATGAACCATAGAGAAGTTGGAATAAAGTAGGTTTAACACCAATATAAACAAAAAATGAATTCATTGCAGTACCTTTGAGTAGTGGTTTGCTTTCTTATACTAACGGAGCTCACGAGATTTTTGTCTAAGTTTTGTGTTGTGAAGTTTTCAAGTTTTGAGTATTGCTTTGATGGACTATGGAACAAAGAGTGGAAAGAGCCTAAGATTGGGGATGCCCAAGGCACCCCAAGGTAAAATTCAAGGACAACCAAAAGTCTAAGCTCGGGGATGCCCCGGGAAGGCATCCCCTCTTTCGTCTTCATCCATCGGTAACTATACTCAGAGCTATATTTTTATTCACCACATGATATGTGTTTTACTTGGAGCGTCTTGTATAATTTGAGTATTTGCTTGTTAGTTTGCCACAATTATCCTTGCTGGACACACCTATTTGAGAGAGTTAAATACGTCCTAGGAATTGATAGAACACTCTATGTGCTAAACTTATATCTTTTGAGTTGAATAGTTTTTGCTCTAGTGCTTCACTTATATCTTTTAGAGCACGGAGGTGATAATATTTTGAATAAATTGTTGATCTCTCATGCTTCACTTATATCCTTTTGAGAGTCTATTAAAACAGCATGGTAATGTGCTTAGGCTATAAAACTAGTCTTCATATGATAAACATCCAATATCAATGTAGTAAAAACTTTCACACTAAGTGCATTGAATATGATGAGAAGTTGGATGCTTGATAATTGTTTTGAGATATGAGGATAGTGATATTAGAGTCATGCTAATGGAGTTATTATGAAATTGAGAAATGCTTGTGTTAAGGTTAGTGATTCCCGTAGGATGCACGTATGGTGAACCGCTATGTGACGAAGATAGAGCATGAGGTATTTGTAAAGTGTCAACCTTTGTGTGGAGGTCGGGGGTGCGCGATGGTTAACTCCTACCAACCTACCCCCTAGGAGCATGCGTTGATTGCTTTGTTTTGATGACTCGTAGATTTTTGCAATAAGTATATGAGTTCTTTATGACTAATGTTGAGTCCATGGATTATACGCACTCTCACCCTTCCACCATTGCTAGACTCTCTTGTATCGCGCAACTTTCGCCTGTACCATACACCCACTATATATCCTTCCTAAAAATAGCCACCATATATATTCCTCAAAACAGCCACCATACCTACTGTAATGCCCAGGATGGAGTTATACCTCCTACGTGTCGAGGCACGACTTAAAGGCATAAATCCATCCTAGAATGATCTCAAGTTTGGTAATCTTTGCACAACTCATGTAAAAGAGGGGATAGTAAACAGAAAATAGTTGGCTTACACTCGCCACGTCACAGAATTACAGTACAAGTCTCAATCATCATACATTAAGAACATCACAACCCTCTAAGGGCAAAATCCAAATGTCAAAGTACCAAACTGAAATAAATAAACCACAGGCGGATAGAATCCTAGTAAGAGTCTCCACTACTGATCATCCGGGTATCGCACATAGTACCGACTACGCTCCTCGTCGTACTCCCAATCCAGCTCGGTGCCATCACCTGGATAGCTCACAGCTGGACCTGCATCTGGTGTGGTGAAGTAACTATGAGCCACAGAGGACTCAGCAATCCCGTTCCCGGGTAACAAGACTATTTAAGCCTTTGGGGTGAGGAAAAGGCTGAAGAAAAGAATAAGTGTCTGCAGCAGCAACTAGCAACTAGCTTACGTGAGTGAGAGCGAGAAGAGAAAGCCTCGGCGAGAAGTGATCACGAAGTGATCCTAGCTACAAGCTCAACAAGCATAACCCCTCCGTGTTCAACTCCCGAATCCCTATTCAGAAATTGACAGTCACGGAACACACGCTGGTAGTGTATTAGAAACATTGTGTCAAGTTATCTACAACCGGAATTAACAAGCTCCCATCTGCCACATAACCGCGGGCACGGCTTTCGAAATTTCAAACCCTGCAGGGGTGTTCCAACTTGACCCATTACAAGCCCACGATCCGCGGAGTCGCAACTCCAAAGTGGGAAGACCCGAGTATCCTCGGAATCCCGTGCTCAAGATATACCGAACTAAGGTAAGGCTAATCCAGCAAATCCTCCCGGCGTGTCGACACCCTGATAGTAGCCGCGCGTATCTAAGTCTCAGGACACGGCCGGATGGGCGAAGCTACGGGTGTATGCCAGATACCTCGAGTTGCCCCAAGGCGGCCCCGCAGGCTCCCCGTTTCGGACCAACACTCATGTGGAGCACTGGCCCGGGGTTGTTGATTAAGAAAGAGGGTTAATTACTCCCTATGCAAGTTTAGTTTGTTATTAGGCAAATAGTACCAATGTTGGGACTTGCTGGAAAAGACTTAGCACTTAGCGGTTTATCGAGGGGGTCCCATACACCCCAACCGTGTTAGGAACGCATAATCAAGGAACATAATACCAGCTTATACGGATCCTAACGGCATGAGTGGAACAAATCACCAAGCAAAAGGCTTAGCCTTCCACCCTTGCCAATATATAGATGATTTCATTTTAAGCATTTATATAGTGTGATATAACCCAACCAAACTTCAACATGGAGCAAGCATCTTCACTTCACCTGCAACTAGCAACGCTATAAGAAGGGCTGAGCGAAGCGTACTTAGCCAAGCAACGGTTTGCATAGGTAGGTTGGTTAACATGGCAATTGGTTACAAGTAGGAGGCTGACAAGAAGATCATGGGCATCGAGGCAAAACTATAGATCGAGACTACTAGCAATAGGCAAAGATAGTAATGTTATCGGGGTTCGGTCATCTTGCCTGAAGAGAAGTCGTTCGGATCGTAAGAAGGGTCCTCGTGCTCAACCTCGTTGGAAACCTCGTGCTCGTACTCGAACTCAGACTCAGCTTCCGGCTCTAAACAAAACAATCACACCAAGCACCAATCAACAAGATGCAATGCGCACTCGAAAAAAGATGAATGCATGATGGATGCACTAAGGATGCACACGGAGCACGGAAAATATCACTCAAGCAAATCACCTCAAAACATGATAACAATCTGATATTATTAATCTACACAGAAAATCAATCAAGTTTGATATAAGATTCGCTGAAATCGGAGTTACGGGCTAAAAGTTATGCCCGAAACAAGATTTGAGCGAAAGCTGAAAATTACAGCAACATAGCAACTTCGGAGCTCAAAATAATTGAGCTACAGCATTTAAATAACATGGCAAAGGGCATGAACACAAACTAGACATATACTACAGCAACTAAGTCCAAAGGTGCACCCCCAACGGAGTCACGGATCAATAGCAATGATCTTGGACATATTGAACTTGACAATAAAATTCTGGCAGCAGAATTTTATTGAAACTTTGGAGCAAAAGATAAACATGCTACAGCCACTTAAATGGACATGTGAGGACATGGATGGAAAGACAACAATATATACTACAAGGAACAATCAAAATCCACTCCAAAACTATCATGCTTTGTCCTAGAACATCACACGAACATGGCATCGGAACGTTACAGATTTCAGACTTAGTGAAAAACCACTAAGTCCTAAAACAGCAATATCATCATAGCATATAAAAGAGCATGTTTAAGTCACCTCGAAACTAAACATGGCAAGAGGTAAGCACCTCATCAAAGTACACATGACGGTGATCCCGAAACACACAAGCATGCATCATTGAGGTAAACACAACGATAGCAACGAGCTCAACAAGATGGCATTTCAAAACAAGTGAAAACACATTACAGCCACATGGCACTTTGCAACGATGATAACAAGGAAATAATAAATCTATCATGCAACCTATCACATGCAACACGTAGAGCATGGCAAGACGAACACGTGGACATGTCATTTGCATCATTCGGACAAACGAGCTAGAAGATATCACATGGCAAAGGTGGCATAAAAATAACACATAGCAGCAGTTTATATCATGATGCACTCTTGCAACAGCAAAACGAGCACCTAGATGATCTCTAACATGCATGACAACAACAGGTAAAACGTAGAGCAAGTCTCCACGAACGTCTGGACATATTATACGCGCGAATCGGGGCAACAGACAACAAGTTAGAGCAGGTCAAACAACGCATCTCAGATTAACAGAACAGGGACTTAGGAGTGGGGAGTCAACCTCAAAACAGATCTGGAGAAAAAATCAACTCGGGCTTCGGGGCAGACGAAGACGGGCCTGGCGCGGCCCGGAAGGAGGCGGCGGCGCGGCGGGCCACCGGGGCGAGGCCCAGCCGGGGCGGAGGCGGACGGGCCCAGGCGGGAGCGCGGGGCGGCGGCGCGGCCCAGCGAGCGCCTGGCGTCGGGCGGCTGGAGTGGCCTCGGCTGGCGCGGGCCGCGGCCTGGGCGTTGACCTGGATCGGAGCCCAGGAGGCATCGCGGGGATGTGGTCCCAGCCGGGCCTGGTGGGGCGCGGCGGAGCGGAGCGTACGGCCCAGGCGGGAGGGGACGGCCCGGTGCGGAGCGAAGCGATGAAGGAGGGCGGCGATCTGGGCCCCGACGAGGGAACGGGGCGCTCGATGCGCCGTTGACTTGGGCGTCGAGGCCGGCGGCTGCGGAGGCGATCAAGGGAGCTGGCCGGATCGGCTGGTTCCCTCGGGATCCAGGAGGATTTTTGGGGATCTGAGAAGAGCACACAAAAAAAGAGGAGGGGGAAGGATCTAGAGGATAGGGATGCCCAAAATGGACATAGGGGGGCCTAAATATAGCAGTTTTTCTAGGGTTAGGGGGATTTAGGGGCGTTAGGAGCCCTCCGATCGCGATCCGACGGATCCGATCGCGGGGATAGATTAAAAAGGCCTAGGAGGAGATAAAAGACTGGTGTAGGGGTGTTTCTGGGACACGAAGTGAAGGCACTTTGGACCCACACGAACAACGGATGGAATAGCCAACGGAGTCCAAATGAGACGAGATTTGAGAGGCGGGTTGCACACAACAAAACAACAACACACACAACAACCTCGCGGCACACCGGTAACGTTACACGCCCGAACAACAAAGTAGGCCTACGGGACGTCACGGACACGTGAGGGAGCTCCGGAACGCGAAACGGACAACGGGAAGAAACACGCGGAACCGGATGCAACCGACAACACAAATGCAATGCGATGCACATGTCTACATGATATGAATGAAAGCCACACACTCACACAACAAAACGACGAAAACCCGAAAGACCAAGAACCCGGAATGGAAATAGATGAAGCCGGAGATATATTATATGCCCAAAAGGGAAAGTATTACATCCGGGGCATTACAAACTCTCCTCTACTACAAAAAGATCTCGTCCCGAGATCTAGGACTGGAAAAAGGAAGGGTACTCGGAACGAAGATGATCTTCTCGTTCCCAGGTAGCTTCTCGGTCTGTGTGATGTGACCACTTGACTTTCAGAAATTTGATGGACTTGTTGCGGGTCTTGCGTTCGGTTTCTTCGAGAATGGCAACTGGGTGCTCTCGGTAGGACAGGTCTTGTTGAAGATCAATCTCCTCAAACGGAATCATGCGCTCAGGTGCCTTGAAGCATTTGCGAAGTTGAGACACATGGAAGACATCATGAACATTTGCAAAGTTTGAAGGGAGCTCAAGTTGATAGGCTAGGTCGCCTCTTTTGCCCAGAATCTTGAAAGGCCCGACGTATCTAGGAGCAAGCTTTCCTTTGATACTGAATCTTTGGGTTCCTTTCATCGGAGAAACTCGGAGATAGACATGATCATCGATGTCGAAAGCCAAATCACGATGCTTTCCATCATAGTAGCTCTTCTGACGCGACTGAGCGGCCTTGAGATTCTCACGTATGACTTTGCACATTTCTTTGGCTTCTGAGATCAAGTCATTGCCAAGAAGTTGACGTTCGCCTGTTTCAGACCAGTTGAGAGGGGTACGGCACTTTCTGCCATAGAGAATTTCAAACGGTGCTTTGCCTGCACTTGCTTGAAAGTTGTTGTTGTAAGAGAACTCAGCAAATGGAAGACAGTCTTCCCATTTCATGCCAAAGGAGATGACACAGGCTCTGAGCATGTCTTCTAGAATCTGATTCACGCGCTCGACTTGACCACTAGTCTGAGGGTGAAAAGCAGTGCTGAACCTGATCTTAGTGCCCATGGCGGACTGAAAGGAGTCCCAGAACCTTGATGTGAACAAGCTTCCACGGTCTGAGGATATCACTTGAGGAATGCCATGTAGGGACACAATTCTGGAAGTGTACCGCTCTGCAAGTTGAGCTGCATTGATTGATTCTTTGACTGGAAGAAAGTGAGCGACTTTGGTAAGCTTGTCAATCACCACAAAGATAGCATCATTTCCTCGCTTGGATTTAGGAAAGCCAGTGACGAAGTCCATTTCAATGTGGTCGAACTTCCACTCGGGGATAGGAAGAGGTTGGAGAAGACCGGCTGGACGTTGATGTTCTGCTTTCACTCTTCTGCATACATCACATTCGTTCACGAATTGGGCAATCTCCCTTTTCATGCGTGTCCACCAGTAAGACTGCTTGAGATCTTGGTACATCTTGGAACTGCCAGGATGAATGGAAAGGAGAGAATCATGAGCTTCTTCCATTATGAGCTTCCTGAGATCACCTTTGGGAACAACGAGTCTGTCCTCGAAGAACAAGGTATCTCTCTCATCAACACGGAAGCACTTGTATTTTGGAGTGCCCTTTGCAATCCCATGTTTCACTTTCTTCACCATGGTATCACTGAGCTGGGCCTCACGGACTTGATCTTCCAAGGTAGGAGCAATTTGGAGATTTGCAAGAAAACCCTGCGGAACAACTTGAAAGTTGAGCTTCCTGAATGCTTCACAAAGCTCAGGCTGGTACGGCTTGATAAGAAGGCTGTTGCAATATGCCTTTCTGCTCAAAGCATCTGCAATCACATTCGCCTTGCCAGGAGTGTATTCAATGCTGGGATTGTACTCTTGGATCATTTCAACCCAACGAGTCTGGCGGAGGTTCAGATGCGGCTGTGTGAAGATGTACTTCAAGCTCTTGTGATCAGTGAAGATGTCGACCTTTCTGCCCAACAACAGATGTCTCCACGTAATCAGAGCATGTACCACAGCTGCTAGCTCGAGATCATGTGTGGGATAGTTCTTCTCACTTGGCTTGAGCTGACGAGAAGTGTATGCCACAATTCTCTTATCTTGCATAAGCACACCACCAAGACCTTGAAGAGAAGCATCACAGAATACTTCATAGGGCTTGGATTCATCCGGAGGAGTCAGAACTGGAGCGGAGACAAGCTTATCTTTGAGGGTTTTGAATGCCACTTCACACTCTGGAGACCAAAAGTATTTGACATTCTTCTGAAGCAGGTTGGAAAGAGGCTTGGCAATCTTGGAGAAGTTCTCAACAAACCTTCTGCAATAGCTGGCAAGACCCAGAAAACTGCGGAGCTGCTTGACGTTCTGAGGAGCTTCCCAGTTGACAATTGCTTCAACTTTCTCGGGATTAACCGCAATACCGTCAGCTGAGATGATGTGGCCCAGGTACAAAACCTTATCGAGCCAAAACTCACACTTGGAGAACTTGGCATAGAATTTATGTTCTCGGAGTCGATCAAGAACCAGACGTAAGTGCTTTTCGTGATCTTCTTCATTCTTGGAAAACACCAGAATATCATCCAGATACACAAGCACAAACTCGCCCGTATAGGGGTTGAAGATGTAATGCATCATCCTTGAAAAGGTAGGAGGAGCATTGGCGAGACCGAAGGACATGACGGTATACTCGTATGAACCGTAGCTCGTTCTGAAGGCCGTCTTGGGAATGTCTTCCTCGCGAATGCGAATTTGATGATAGCCCATTCGGAGGTCAAGCTTAGAGAACACTTTAGCTCCTTTGAGCTGCTCAAAGAGTTCGTTGATGTTGGGGAGCGGATACTTGTTCTTAATCGTCTTCTTGTTCAATGGCCGGTAGTCAACACAGAGACGCTCCGTGCCATCTTTCTTCTTGACAAATAAGACACCACAGCCCCACGGAGATGTACTAGGCCTGATGAGACCCATACTCTCCTGTTTATCAAGCTGCTTCTTCAATTCCTTCAATTCATCCGGAGAGAGCTTGTACGGACGCCGGCATGCTGGCTCAGTGCCCGGCTCGAGTTCAATGACAAATTCCACCTGACGGTGTGGAGGCATGCCTGGAAGTTCTTCAGGAAAGACGTCTTGATATTCGTTCACCACAGGAATTTGAGATATGGCATTAATTTCGCCCTTATCATTGAGAGAGAAAAGCCGGATAGTGTTATCCCTGGAGGCGAAGATAATCACATCTTCATCAGAATGAGTCAACTTGACTTCCTTTTGAGCACAATCAATGTGAGCATCGTGCTGAGAAAGCCAATCCATTCCGAGGATGAGGTCGATGTCAGAATTACCAAGAATCACCGGTTTAGCCATAAAACGATAATCTCCCATGCGAATAGAAACATCCAGAGCATAGACAGTAGAAGACATACGTCTCCCCGGAGAAATGACTTGCAACCTCTGAGGAAAATTTGAAGTGGCAATATTGTGCTTGGATGCAAATGGTTGAGACATGAAAGAGCATGATGCACCCGAATCAAATAACACTTTAGCTGGAAAAGAGTTAACTGGAAGGTTACCCAAAATGACATCAGAAGAATTCTCCTCTTGCGCTGCATTCATCAGATTGACCCTTGCTGCCTTTGGATCATGCCTGACAATAGCTGAACTCACAGGTGGAGGAGGAGGAAGACGCTTCGGATTCGGACATCTGTTGGCATAGTGACCCTTCTGGCCACACTTGTTGCACACCACTTCAGAGAGAGGACGGAAATGAGAGCCACTGGACTTGGAGCCTTGAGACTGAAACTGCTTCTTCGACTGGTTGCTCGGGTTGGGTGGGTGGGAGAAACCACGACCACTAGAGTTCTTGTTGTTGGAGTTGTTGGAGTTGTTGGAGTTGTTGTATGGAGCTCGAATCACTGGAGGAGGAGGAAGCCAGAATTTCTGATGCTTCGAGACCAACTGAGACGATGAAGAAGAGTGAACAGCATCTCGAATTCTCTTCTTAGAAGCCTCCATCTTAAGCTGAGCTGCTTCTTGTTTCAAAGCCATGTTATAGAACTTGTCGAATTCATCCGGCTCGAACAAAATGAGAGCAAGCTGAAGTTCATCTTTGAGACCTCCACGGAACTGATAGATTTTACTCTTGGCATCAGGAATGTCTTGCTTAGCATAGCGAGTGAGGTTTTGGAACTTGACATTATACTGATAGACTGTCATGGAGCCCTGCTTCAGGTTGCGGAATTGCTCACGCATACCCTTAATGACACTTGTAGGAATGTGGTGCGAGCGGAAATCCTTGCAGAAATTCTCCCAAGAGATCACTTGACCCGGCCTGGAGTCTTTGTACTGCTGCCACCAGTCAGCTGCTTGATCTTTCAGTTGGAAGGCTGCAAACTTCACATAATCATCTTCCTTCACGTTACTGCACTCAAAATGCTTCTTTATGTCGGTCAACCAATCCTCAGCATCAAGAGGGTCGACACAGTAACTGAAAGCTTTAGGATTGTTAGCCAAGAACTGGTTGAGGGTAGCATGGTGCTGCTGGAAGAAGTTGCCTTGATTCACTGGAACACCCTGATTAGCTTGCATAGCTTGCATCTGCTGCATCATCTGCATCATCAACTGAGTGTTCTGAGCTGTAGTCTGCATAATTGCTCTCCAAGCCTCAGGCGGAGGAGGAGGGGAAGGAGGATGTTCTGGGACCTCTTCCACCTCTGGGTTAGCGTTGGGAACCTTTTTCGGAGCCATCCTGTAAGAGATGACCACGAATCAGTAATTGATTGACAAAAGGTATAAGCTGAATCAATGGAATGAATTGCAACAAGTCTTCACAATAATCATTCGAACAATAGAACGAATGAAATCATCCGAACAAGAGGAACGAATGAAATTCTCAGTTAAATGATAACATCAGTCTTCACGAGAAGCCACATAGGGAACAAAAGGATAAAATAAGAAAACAACAAGGTACGGAAGGGAACAAACACAAGAGAGGAGTTTCGTTCTAACATCTTTGTGCTGAAAGCATATGAACGCGTTACAAAAAGGTTTTGCAATCCCCGGATCAGCATAGCCAAGGACCCTTTAAGATGCAACTCCTGATAGTAACATCGGTCATATAACCCCTTCACTCAATGTCGAACCCCGAACTCACTAACCTGCATTCGTTGGAAGAATGCCTATGATCTACTGGATAAAACCCACCTATAGATTTCCGAAAGATTACAGTTATGCAATCAGGTGTTGGGGATACACGGGAAGCACCGCGCAATCAACTCTAAACCTACATCCAGGTGTATCCATCCTTCAACACATAACCAGTCTTTCTCGGAAACTGTGTACCTCGGACCTTCGAAAAGCATCCACTATAACAAGCTATGGCAATACTCCCGAACTACCTCCCCAGTACTGGGTGATGTCGGGGTTATCTTGCCACTGGCCGTATAGGGGAGATTTTCGATGTCGGCCGTCTTAAGTATTTAGTACTGCCGCGATATGCTTGTGTCAATGATACCCCTAAGCTCAACTCCTCGGTAACAGGAGGCATCGAGAACAATATCCTTGTCACAAGAACATCGAAACAATCCCAGAATACTCGCGGGATTCCTAAAAAAAAATTTGTGCAATTTTTGAAGATAGGAGAGACAAGAGTAGTCGTCAGGAGTCCTCACCAGAGAGAAAGGGGATGAGAAGCAAAGAAATCCTACTCTCCGATATAATATAGGACTCAAAAAGTTTTCAGTGTGTGCCTAGACTCGACCGTCAACGATTCGATCAAACAGTGGGGGCTCCTAGGTCGGAGAAGGCTCTGAATACCAACTTGTAATGCCCAGGATGGAGTTATACCTCCTACGTGTCGAGGCACGACTTAAAGGCATAAATCCATCCTAGAATGATCTCAAGTTTGGTAATCTTTGCACAACTCATGTAAAAGAGGGGATAGTAAACAGAAAATAGTTGGCTTACACTCGCCACGTCACAGAATTACAGTACAAGTCTCAATCATCATACATTAAGAACATCACAACCCTCTAAGGGCAAAATCCAAATGTCAAAGTACCAAACTGAAATAAATAAACCACAGGCGGATCGAATCCTAGTAAGAGTCTCCACTACTGATCATCCGGGTATCGCACATAGTACCGACTACGCTCCTCGTCGTACTCCCAATCCAGCTCGGTGCCATCACCTGGATAGCTCACAGCTGGACCTGCATCTGGTGTGGTGAAGTAACTGTGAGCCACAGAGGACTCAGCAATCCCGTTCCCGGGTAACAAGACTATTTAAGCCTTTGGGTGAGGAAAAGGCTGAAGAAAAGAATAAGTGTCTGCAGCAGCAACTAGCAACTAGCTTACGTGAGTGAGAGCGAGAAGAGAAAGCCTCGGCGAGAAGTGATCACGAAGTGATCCTAGCTACAAGCTCAACAAGCATAACCCCTCCGTGTTCAACTCCCGAATCCCTATTCGGAAATTGACAGTCACGGAACACACGCTGGTAGTGTATTAGAAACATTGTGTCAAGTTATCTACAACCGGAATTAACAAGCTCCCATCTGCCACATAACCGCGGGCACGGCTTTCGAAAGTTCAAACCCTGCAGGGGTGTTCCAACTTGACCCATTACAAGCCCACGATCCGCGGAGTCGCAACTCCAAGGTGGGAAGACCCGAGTATCCTCGGAATCCCGTGCTCAAGATATACCGAGCTAAGGTAAGGCTAATCCAGCAAATCCTCCCGGCGTGTCGACACCCTGATAGTAGCCGCGCGTATCTAGGTCTCAGGACACGTCCGGATGAGCGCTACGTACAGATACCAAAGACCCCAGCGAACTGGGTAGTATCCGCAAGTGACTCTGGTTTGGACCAACACTCAAGTCGAGCACTGGCCCAGGGGGTTGAATTAATTAAGCCTCGGGTTAATTACTCCCTCGGAAAGTTTTAGTTGTTTAGGCAAATAGTACCAAGGTTGGGACTTGCTGGAAAAGACTTAGCACTTAGCGGTTTATCGAGGGGGTCCCATACACCCCAACCGTGTTAGGAACGCATAATCAAGGAACATAATACCGGCTTATACGGATCCTAACGGCATGAGTGGAACAAATCACCAAGCAAAAGGCTTAGCCTTCCACCCTTGCCAATATATAGATGATTTCATTTTAAGCATTTATATAGTGTGATATAACCCAACCAAACTTCAACATGAAGCAAGCATCTTCGATCTTCACCTGCAACTAGCAACGCTATAAGAAGGGCTGAGCGAAGCGTACTTAGCCAAGCAACGGTTTGCATAGGTAGGTTGGTTAAACATGGAAATTGGTTACAAGTAGGAGGCTGACAAGAAGATCATGGGCATCGAGGCAAAACTATAGATCGAGACTACTAGCAATAGGCAAAGATAGTAATGTTATCGGGGTTCGGTCATCTTGCCTGAAGAGAAGTCGTTCGGATCGTAAGAAGGGTCCTCGTGCTCAACCTCGTTGGAAACCTCGTGCTCGTACTCGAACTCAGACTCAGCTTCCGGCTCTAAACAAAACAATCACACCAAGCACCAATCAACAAGATGCAATGCGCACTCGAAAAAAGATGAATGCATGATGGATGCACTAAGGATGCACACGGAGCACGGAAAATATCACTCAAGCAAATCACCTCAAAACATGATAACAATCTGATATTATTAATCTACACAGAAAATCAATCAAGTTTGATATAAGATTCGCTGAAATCGGAGTTACGGGCTAAAAGTTATGCCCGAAACAAGATTTGAGCGAAAGCTGAAAATTACAGCAACATAGCAACTTCGGAGCTCAAAATAATTGAGCTACAGCATTTAAATAACATGTCAAAGGGCATTAACACAAACTAGACATATACTACAGCAACTAAGTCCAAAGGTGCACCCCCAACGGAGTCACGGATCAATAGCAATGATCTTGGACATATTGAACTTGACAATAAAATTCTGGCAGCAGAATTTTATTGAAACTTTGGAGCAAAAGATAAACATGCTACAGCCACTTAAATGGACATGTGAGGACATGGATGGAAATACAACAATATATACTACAAGGAACAATCAAAATCCACTCCAAAACTATCATGCTTTGTCCTAGAACATCACACGAACATGGCATCGGAACGTTACAGATTTCAGACTTATTGAAAAACCACTAAGTCCTAAAACAGCAATATCATCATAGCATATAAAAGAGCATGTTTAAGTCACCTCGAAACTAAACATGGCAAGAGGTAAGCACCTCATCAAAGTACACATGACGGTGATCCCGAAACACACAAGCATGCATCATTGAGGTAAACACAACGATAGCAACGAGCTCAACAAGATGGCATTTCAAAACAAGTGAAAACACATTACAGCCACATGGCACTTTGCAACGATGATAACAAGGAAATAATAAATCTATCATGCAACCTATCACAAGCAACACGTACAGCATGGCAAGACGAACACGTGGACATGTCATTTGCATCATTCGGACAAACGAGCTAGAAGATATCACATGGCAAAGGTGGCATAAAAATAACACATAGCAGCAGTTTATATCATGATGCACTCTTGCAACAGCAAAACGAGCACCTAGATGATCTCTAACATGCATGACAACAACAGGTAAAACGTAGAGCAAGTCTCCACGAACGTCTGGACATATTATACGCGCGAATCGGGGCAACAGACAACAAGTTAGAGCAGGTCAAACAACGCATCTCAGATTAACAGAACAGGGACTTAGGAGTGGGGAGTCAACCTCAAAACAGATCTGGAGAAAAAATCAACTCGGGCTTCGGGGCAGACGAAGACGGACCTGGCGCGGCCTGGAAGGAGGCGGCGGCGCGGCGGGCCACCGGGGCGAGGCCCAGCCGGGGCGGAGGCGGACGGGCCCAGGCGGGAGTGCGGGGCGGCGGCGCGGCCCAGCGAGCGCCTGGCGTCGGGCGGCTGGAGTGGCCTCGGCTGGCGCGGGCCGCGGCCTGGGCGTTGACCTGGATCGGAGCCCAGGAGGCATCGCGGGGATGTGGTCCCAGCCGGGCCTGGTGGGGCGCGGCGGAGCGGAGCGTACGGCCCAGGCGGGAGGGGACGGCCCGGTGCGGAGCGAAGCGACGAAGGAGGGCGGCGATCTGGGCCCCGACGAGGGAACGGGGCGCTCGATGCGCCGTTGACTTGGGCGTCGAGGCCGGCGGCTGCGGAGGCGATCGAGGGAGCTGGCCGGATCGGCTGGTTCCCTCGGGATCCAGGAGGATTTTTGGGGATCTGAGAAGAGCACACAAAAAAAGAGGAGGGGGAAGGATCTAGAGGATAGGGATGCCCAAAATGGACATAGGGGGGCCTAAATATAGCAGTTTTTCTAGGGTTAGGGGGATTTAGGGGCGTTAGGAGCCCTCCGATCGCGATCCGACGGATCCGATCGCGGGGATAGATTAAAAAGGCCTAGGAGGAGATAAAAGACTGGTGTAGGGGTGTTTCCGGGACACGAAGTGAAGGCACTTTGGACCCACACGAACAACGGATGGAATAGCCAACGGAGTCCAAACGAGACGAGATTTGAGTGGCGGGTTGCACACAACAAAACAACAACACACACAACAACCTCGCGGCACACCGGTAACGTTACACGCCCGAACAACAAAGTAGGCCTACGGGACGTCACGGACACGTGAGGGAGCTCCGGAACGCGAAACGGACAACGGGAAGAAACACGCGGAACCGGATGCAACCGACAGCACAAATGCAATGCGATGCACATGTCTACATGATATGAATGAAAGCCACACACTCACACAACAAAACGACGAAAACCCGAAAGACCAAGAACCCGGAATGGAAATAGATGAAGCCGGAGATATATTATATGCCCAAAAGGGAAAGTATTACATCCGGGGCATTACACCTACCTATCATGGCATTTCCATAGCCATTCCGAGATATATTGCCATGCAACTTTCCACCGTTCCGTTCATATGACACACTTCATATTGTCTTATTGTCATGCATGATCATGTAGTTGACCTCGTATTTGTGGCAAAGACACCATGCATAATTTTTCATACATGTCACTCTTGATTCATTGCACATCCCGGTACACTACCGAAGGCATTCATATAGAGTCATACTTTGTTCTAGTATCAAGTTGTAATATCGAGTTGTAATTCAATGAAAGTGTGATGATCATCATTATTAGAGCATTGTCCCATGTGAGGAAAGGCTAAATCAATAAAGCCCCTCCAAAAAAAGGCCAAAGAAAAAAAAGGAAAGGCCCCAAAAAAGGAAAAGAAAAAGGGACAATTGCTACTATCTCTTTCCACACTTGTGCTTCAAAGTAGCACCATGTTCTTCATGATAGAGAGTCTCTTGTTTAGTTACTTTCATATACTAGTGGGAATTTTCATTATAGAACTTGGCTTGTATATTCCAATGATGGGCTTCCTCAAATGCCCTAGGTCTTCATGAGTAAGAAAGTTGGATGCACAACCACTAGTTTCTTTTGTTGAGCTTTCATATATATTTAGCTCTAGTGCATCCGTTGCATGGCAATCCCTACTCACTCACATTGATATCTATTGATGGGCATCTCCGTAGCCCATTGATACGCCTAGTCGATGTGAGACTATCTCCCTCCTTTTTGTCTTCTTCACAACCACCTCTATATTCCACCCATAGTGCTATGTCCATGGCTCACGCTCATGTATTGCATGAAAGTTGAAAGGTTTGAAAGAATAGAGTATGAAAACAAGTGCTTGGCTGAAATCGGGGTTGTGCATGATATGGAATATTTTGTGTGATGAAGAGGGAGCATAGCCAGACTATATGATTTTGTAGGGATAACTTTCTTTGGCCATAGTATTTTGAGAAGACATGATTGCTTTGCTAGTATGCTTGAAGTATTATTATTTCTTATGTCAATATAGACTTTTGTCTTGAATCTTTCAAATCTGAACATTCATGCCACATTTAAGAGAATTAATTTAAAAAACTATGTTGGTTAGCATTCCACATCAAAAATTCTGTTTTTATCATTTACCTACTCGAGGACGAGCAGGAATTAAGTTTGGGGATGCTTGATACGTCTCCAACGTATCTATAATTTTTGATTGTTCCATGCTATTATTTATGATGTTTTGGATGTTTAATGGGCTTTGTTATACACTTTTATATTATTTTTGGGACTAACCTACTAACCCAAAGGCCAGTCCAGATTGCTGTTTTTTTGCCTATTTCAGGGTTTTACAGAAAAGGAATATCAAACGGAGTCCAAACGGAATGAAACTTCTGGAGAGATATTTTTGGAGCAAAATACACACAGGAGACTTGAGAACCACGGAGTAGGGCACACGTGGCGCCCACGAGGGTGGGGGCGCGCCCCCTGCCTCGTGGGTGATGACCCACAAGTGTAGGGGATCTATCGTAGTCCTTTCGATAAGTAAGAGTGTCGAACCCAACGAGGAGCAGAAGGAAATGATAAACAGTTTTCAGTAAGGTATTTTCTGCAAGCACTGAAATTATAGGTAACAGATAGTTTCGTGATAAGATAATTGGTAGCAAGTGACAAAAGGTAAAAGTAATTAGGGTGCAGCAAGGTGGCCCAATCCTTTTTGTAGCAAGACAAGCCTAGACAAACTCTTATATAAAGGAAAGCGCTCCCGACGACACATGGGAATTATCGTCAAGCTAGTTTTCATCACGACCGTCTGATTCGCGTTTGGTACTTTGATAATTTGGTATGTGGGTGGACCGGTGCTTGGGTGTTGTCCTTACTTGGACAAGCCTCCCACTTATGATTAACCTCTAATGCAAGCATCCGCAACTACAAAAGAAGTATTAAGGTAAACCTAACCATAGACTGAAACATATGGATCCAAATCAGCCCCTTACGAAGCAACGCATAAACTAGGGTTTAAGCTTCTGTCACTCTAGCAACCCATAATCTACTTATTACTTCCCAATGCCTTCCTCTAGGCCCAAATAATGGTGAAGTGTCATGTAGTCGACGTTCACATGACACCACTAGAGGAGAGACAACATACATCTCATCAAAATATGAACGAATACCAAATTCACATGACTACTAATAGCAAGACTTCTTCCATGTCTCGAGGAACAAAAGTAACTACTTACAAGACAAAATATTGTTCATGATCAGAGGGGTATTAATATGCATAATGGATCTGAACATATGATCTTCCACCAAATAAACCAACTAGCATCAACTACAAGGAGTAATTGTAAGTGCATCTAGTGCCACCCCAGTGGTTTTGGAGTATTGACGACAAACCTGGTTGAGGGACTAATGTGTTTGTGAGAATTGCAGGATAACACAGGTAGTAGTCCCTCATTGATTCGGTTAACCTACCGGAGATGACCCCTAAAAAATGCATGAAGACATTGATATCAGTGGTGGTATATGAAGATAATCATATTGAAGACTATGACAAGAGAAGACATTGTGTGAAGACTATGGAGAGCGAAGACGTAGATGTTTCGTGTTTCGTTTTCTTCTTTGTTGAGTCATAGGAACCACCGTACTGTTAAGTGGGGTCCAAGTGAACTAAGTCAGAGTGACTGATGTGATGCAGAACCAAATCCTATGTCTTCGAGCAAAGACTACGAGAGCAAATCTTATCCAGAGGCGGATGAGTCAGCTTTACTTGGAGCTCAAGTAAAGTTGCCGTGTGTGTTTGAAATCTGACCGTTGGAACACATGTCAGTTCCTTAGTGACCCAGGGTCACTTCGGACAAATCAGGTCAGGTTGCCCATTGGCTATAAATAGCCCACCCCCTACACCATAAATTGGTGGCTGCTCAGAGTTATTGCACGGCTTTTATCGTTTGAGAGCAACCCACCTCCGAAGAATTTGAGAGAGAAATCCTTGCGAGGACAAAGCCCAAACACCCAGAGCCAAAGAGTGTTAGGCATCACTGAAGTCTTTCTGTCTGTGTGACCTGAAGACTTATTACACTTGAGGACTGTGTTTCCTTCAGCCGGTTAGGCGTCGCGTTCTGAGCATCCAAGAGTAATTGTGGATTGCCGGTGAACGAAGTCTGTGAAGGTTTGGAAGTCTACCTTGAAGACTAACCAGAGTGATTGGGCGAGGACTAGGTGTTCTTAGCTCAAGGGGAACAAGGTGAAGACGCGGTCTTGTGAGTTAAATCTCAGCCTCCCTAACCAGACGTACAGTTGTCACAGCAACTGGAACTGGTCTAACAAATCACTGTCTTCCCCGAGCTACTGGTTCTATCCTTTCTTCCCTTTACTTACCGCTCTGTGTAGTGAAGACATTGCATGTTTGCCTTATCTGATTGTCTTCACTGAGTATCTACTTGTTGTGATTGGCTTCATTCCTTCTTCCTGTATAATCACTACTGCCTAGTTGCTATTAGTCTTCATGCTTTCACTTCATTGAATACATGACTATGGCTTATCTAGTGTAGTCCACTTTCCGCTGCATACAAATAGGCTTGAGCTTATCGTTTGTCTTCAAAACTACCATGTTTTGAAGCATTTCATAAAAATCGCCTATTCACCCCCCTCTAGTCGATATACTGCACTTTCAATTGGTATCAGAGCAAGGTACTCCCTTGTTCTGTGTGATTCGGTTTAACCACCTGGAGTTTTAGCTATGTCGACTGCAGGGATAATCAAAGTCTCCGCTGCGTGCCCCGTCTTCGATGGCACCGAATATCCCTACTAGAAGGACAAGATGCGCATGCATCTTGAAGCCATTGACGTGGACCTCTGGTTTGTCGTCAAGCACGGCGTTCCCAAGACTGGTGAAGGCATCACTCCTGCTGATGTCAAGAGGCTCGTTCAATTGGATTCTACGGCCAAGAACATCATCTGTGGTCATCTGACCAAAGGACAGTACGGTCGTGTGAGTGCTCTGGAAACGTCAAAGGAAGTTTGGGACTGGCTCTCAAAGGTCAATGAAGGAGTCTCTACCCAGAGAGATCAAAGGATCAGCGTCCTTCGCAATCTCTTCAATCGCTTCAAGAGACATGACAATGAGAATGTCCAACACACTTTTGATCGACTCACTGACATCACAAATGAGCTTCAAGCACTTGGCGCCACTGAGATCACCAAGCATGAAATCGTTAAGACCCTTCTGAGATCACTCGACAGCTCATTTGATATCCTTGCACTGATGATTCAAGAACGCCCTGATTTCAAGACTCTCGATCCGTCTGATATACTTGAGAGGCTCAACACACATGAGTTCCAGCTATCTGAGAAGCGTGACATCTATGGTCCCAACTATGGCCGATCTCGCGCCTTGAAGGCAAAAGCTGTTTCCTCATCTGAAGAAGAATCTGACTATATTTCTGATGATCCTGAAGACATTGGACAGGAGCTTGCCATGCTTGTGAAGAAGTTCCAGAAATTCACTAGGAAGAAAGGCTTCAGAAAGTCTTCAAGATCCAACTCAAGAAATGATGAAGCATCTGCTCATGACTACAAGAAAAGAACTTGTCATAAGTGCAAGAAACCTGGTCACTACATCTCTGAGTGTCCTCAGTGGGACAACGAGAAGAATAAAAAGAAGAGCAAGGAATATGATTCTGATGACAAGAAAAATAAGAAATACTCAAAGTCTTCTTCAAAGTCTTCGTCAAAGTATTCATCACACAAGAAGAATTCATCTGGCAAGGCTCGTGCTTTTGTTGGCAAGGAGATGGATTCTGAGGAAGAGTCTGCTTCTGAAGAGGTGGAGGTGGAGTCGGAGGAAGAGTCTGATTCTGGTGCTGCAAGTCTGGCTTTAGCCACTGCCTACGTGGGCAAGTCTATCTTCAACACTGAAGACAATGTCCCCGTCCCCAACAATGATGATGAGGACGACGACTCTGCACCCACCTTCTGCTTCATGGCACGCGGTGCCAAGGTAAAATCACGCAGTGCTTACTTTCAAACATCTAGTGAAGATGACTCTGATTGTGAATCAAAACCTAGCTACAAAACACTTGCTAAAATTGCCACTGAACAGCAGAAAGCCATGGAACATATTCAAACACTGTTAGACAAAAGCGATGACCTGTTGGACGCGGAAATGACCCGTTCTCAGTCCTTAATTGAAGACATAAAAAATCTTCATATTAAGTACAAAGAACTTGAAGAGCTTTATGAATCGCTTTAGCTTTCCCACGATTACATTCAAAGGAAGCGAGAACTTGAGAAAGTGAAAGCGGCTCATGAAGATCTTCAAAAGGAGAATGAGTCACTCCGCGCACAACTGATCAACTCCACTCACGAAGAGTTTGAACCACCATGTCTAAAATGCATTGAACGTGACAATGCTACGTCTGTTGCTGAATGCTCTACTGCTGCCACTATTGCAATATCTTCAACTATTGATGTGGTAACTAACCCCTCTGCTGAGGAAACCACTACTATTGCTGATGAAAATGCTAGGTTGAAGACTTTGCTTGAAATAGGGATGTACAAAAGCCTCAAAGGGCATCAGACTCTATGTGATGTCCTCAAAAAGCAGATACTGAACCGAAACCCTAGGAAAGAGGGTGTTGGGTTCAACAGGAAAATGAATGTTGATGGTTCATACTGGAAGCCTGAGCAGTATCCCAAAACCACATGGGTTGCTGCAAAGGGACCTTCAGTGGATCCATCTACCTTATCTGGCTTCACTTGTGCTAATCCTGTTATCATTGATGAATCCTTTGATGCAAACTATAAACTGTTTAAGAATCAAAATGGTGAAGTGTTTGCCAGGTATATTGGTACTAACTGCAGGAATGGACCACCTATGAAGAAGATCTGGGTACCCAAAGGTTGTCTTGACAAGCTTCCAGCAAATACAATCATGACACCTCCTGGAATGAAGACAAACCACAGACCAAAGGCTTCATATGGTCCTAAGGCTTCATACAGACAAAGGACTCACTTGAGTCACCCTAACACAGATGTTTTGCAGGGAAATCATACTCAGACCCATGAATATGAGCGTGTTTCTTCAAACCGCTATGTTCATAAATCAAGGAACTTTTCTGCCTATTCTTATGAGTACTATTCTCCTCCTGCGAGACTATTTGCTAGGGCCCCAAAGCCAAAATTCTCAGATGCTGCTCTTAGACTCATTGCTTCTAAGCCACTCCTGAAGATGTGGGTGGTTAAGAAGAACTAACTTTCTCTTGCAGGGAAAGGTCTCCAGCCTGTAATCAATAGCTTCTGATGTTATGGCTGGGGACCTAATACACTTGTAGGGTACAAGATCAAATGCCCAAAATGACTTACTGCTCATACTATCCATAAATCACTTGTTGAAGATCTTATCAGTCCTAACTTACATCTAAAGCTTTCATAATCCACTTATGCATCAATTGTTTATGCTTCATAATGGCTTTTGGTGAAGCCTATCCTCCTAACTGCATTGTAGGGAGTGACACCAAAGTCTTCAGAATGGATTATGGATAGTGGATGCACAAATCATATGACTGGTGACCGAAATCTTCTCATGGACTCAACTTTACGTCCATCCAACAAGAGTCACATCACATTTGCTGATACTGGTAAAAGCAAAGTGTTGGGTCTAGGTAGAGTTACAATTTCAAGAGATCAGCACATGGACAAAGTCATGCTTGTTGAATCTCTTGGCTTCAACTTAATGTCTGTCTCAATGCTTTGTGACTTAAACATGATTGTGATCTTTGGTAAATTTCGTTGCATTGTACTAATGGAATCTGACAAGTCTTTAGTATTTGAAGGATATAGAAAAGGTGATCTGTATATGGTAGATTTCTCAGCTGGACCACAAATGGCCGTATGTCTTCTAGCAAAAGCTTCAAAGTGATGGCTCTGGCATCGGAGGCTAGGACATGCTGGCATGAGAAACTTGCACACTCTCGCAAAGAAGAAGCATGTCATAGGCATCGAGGAAGTCAAGTTCAAGAAAGATCATCTATGTGGTGCCTGTGAAGCTGGGAAGATGACTAGAGCCAAGCACCCCTCGAAGACAATCATGACGACATCCAAACCCTTCGAGCTGCTTCACATGGACTTATTTGGCCCTACTCACTACTCCACATTCTCTACCACAGCCTGTCTCTATGGCTTCGTCATTGTTGATGATTACTCAAGATACACATGGGTACACATAATACTCTACAAGACTGAAGTGCAAGATGTCTTCAGACACTTCGCCAACCGTGCCATGAACAATTATGGCATCAAGATCAAACATATCAGAAGTGACAATGGCACTGAATTCAAGAACACTGGCCTCGATCTTTATCTGGATGAGATGGGAATCACTCATGAATTCTCAGCCCCATATACACCTCAGCAAAATGGGATCGTTGAGCGCAAGAACATAACTCTAATTGAGATGGCTCAAACGATGCTCGATGAGTACAAAACCCCAAGAAGATTCTGGCCTGAAGCTATTGATATTGCATGCCATATCATCAACAGTGTTTATCTTCACAAGCTTCTGAAGAAAACATCCTATGAACTCCTCACTAGAAAGAAGCCAAATGTAAGCTACTTCAGAGTATTTGGAGCTAAGTGCTGGATCAAGGATCCTCATCATAAGTCAAAATTTGCACCCAAAGCTCATGAAGGCTTCATGCTCGGATATGGAAAGGACTCACACTCCTACAGAGTCTTCAACATTTTTCTCTATAAAACTGTTGAAACTATGGATGTGAGGTTTGATGAGACAAATGGATCACAAAGAGAATCCCTACCAAATGTGCTAGATGAAGCTTCACCAAATGAATCCATCAAGCTTATGGGAACTGGTGAGATCATGCCTTCTGAAGCACAACCTGATGAGGAACTCATCATCTCTGCTCCAAATCAACCTGACGACAATGCTCAGCCTGAAGACATTACTCTTGATGAAGACAATGCACAACAAGGACAAAATCTTCGTCCAGCTCATCCTCGTGTCGCAAATGAAGTGCAAGTTGAGAAGATAATTGATAGCATAAATGCTCCTGGTCCCCTCACTCGCTCAAGAGCAACACAGCTTGCAAATTTCTGTGGGCACTTTGCTTTTGTCTCAATATCTGAACCCAAGAAAGTTGCTGAAGCTTTTATGGAGCCTGAATGGATTCAAGCAATGCAAGAAGAGCTTCAACAGTTTGAGCTGAACAATGTGTGGGAACTTGTCAAGCGCCCTGATCCTCGAAAGCACAACATAATAGGCACAAAATGGATCTATCGCAACAAGCAAGATGAGCATGGTCAAGTGGTCAAGAACAAAGCTCGTCTCGTTGCTCAAGGATACACTCAAGTTGAAGGGATTGACTTCGATGAAACATTTGCTCCTGTGGCTAGATTTGAAGCTATTCGCATACTGCTAGCCTGTGCAAATCATCACAACATACTTCTATATCAAATGGATGTAAATAGTGCCTTTCTCAATGGAAGAATTGAAGAAGAAGTGTATGTTGCACAACCACCTGGCTTTGAAGACCCAAAACATCCTGATATGGTATACAAGCTCAACAAGGCACTGTATGGCCTTAAACAAGCGCCTCGTGCTTGGTATGACACCCTCAAAGACTTCCTGAAGAGCAAAGGCTTCAAACCTGGATCCCTAGATCCCACACTCTTCACGAAGACATATGATGATGAGCTATTTGTCTGCCAAATCTATGTGGATGTCATTATCTTCGGCTGCACTAACAAGAAATACAGTGATGAGTTTGGTCACATGATGCAAGAGCAATATCAAATGTCTACGATGGGTGAGCTGAAGTTCTTCCTTGGTCTTCAAATTCGTCAGCAAAGCAACGTCATCTTCATCTCTCAAGAAAAGTACCTCAAAGACTGCCTGAAGAAGTTTGGAATGCAAGACTGCAAAGGGTACTCAACGCCAATGCCTGCCAAACATCATCTGGGTCCCGACGCCAATGGTAAAGAGTTTGATCAACAGGTATACCGCTCCATGATTGGTTCTTTACTTTATTTATGTGCACCTAGGCCAGATATCATGCTTAGTGTTTGCATGTGTGCTCGATATCAAGCGTCACCAAAGGAGTCGCATCACTTAGCTGTGAAGCGAATACTTCGATATTTGGCTTACACCCCAACACTAGGAATATGGTATCCAAAGGGCTCAGAGTTTGATCTAGTAGGATTTTCAGATGCTGATTATGCTGGTGACAAAGTTGATCGTAAGTCCACATCTGGCACATGTCACTTTCTAGGACGATCACTTGTCTGTTGGTCTTCAAAGAAGCAGAACTGTGTATCACTCTCCACTGCAGAATCTGAATACATTGCTGCTGGATCTTGTTGCGCTCAGCTTCTCTGGATGAAGCAAACACTCAAGGACTATGGAGTCCATCTGAAGCATGTGCCACTCTACTGTGATAATGAAAGCGCCATCAAGATTGCCAACAACCCAGTTCAGCACTCGAAGACAAAGCACATTGAAATTCGTCATCACTTTCTCAGAGATCATGTTATGAAGGAAGATATTGATATCATACACGTCAACACTGAAGAGCAACTGGCAGATATCTTCACAAAGCCCTTGGATGAGAAAAGGTTTTGCAAGTTGCGGTGTGAGCTAAATATCTTAGAATCCTCAAATGTCCTATAATCAGGCACACATCCTACCACTTATGCATGTTGATGACTTAGATGTGCAACACACGAAGTAAAGTATATCTTCAATCAATGAAGACTTACATTCTAAGTGTGAATACATTAACATGGAAATTGACTTCGGAGCACCACGATAATTGTGCGCCGTCTCTGGGTCTAATACTTCCTATACGGTGGGTAACGCCACCACCAAATTCTTGTTTGAAGCATTTCTTGTGGCTTTACATTTGCAAAGTCTTCGCACTTGGTTTATCTTCATATAGGACATATATATATAGAGTTGTGTTCTGTCCTCAACAACATTCACTTATAGCTATGTCTTCATATTTGAATCTTTTGGACTAAGTGAATGTGATCGGACCCTAACCTCTCTATGCTTTCTCATCTTACACTCTATCTGTCCAAATCATATGCATTCTGTTGAAACAGTCGAATATCTTCTCTGCGTCCTTGTCAGCAGAAGATACAGAGACAAACTTTAAATCTAATTTTAATGCTCCATCCGTTATGCCTGAAACCCGGAGAAGCCGGAACGACTACTCCGACAGTCGTGGTGTACGTGGGATCGTGGGACAACTCCCAATGCATTACATGACCGCCACGTGTCACTCGTACGTGAACCGTCAGGGGCACCTGAGTAATTATTGTGCCTTCTACCATGCCTATAAATGCACGTCCCATCACGGTCAAAAGTTTCTTCCACCACCTCTCCACCTCGACCAACCCTAGCGCCTCCGCCAGCTTTCGACGACGCCGGCGACGAAGCGCTTCGCTGCCGCAACTTGTCGACGCCGTCCTCACGCCGGTCGCGGACATCTTCCTCTCTGCCGTCGCCGTAGCTGTCCTCTGTCGCCAAGTTAGGGCACGGAAGACCAAACTGCTGGGCATCCAACTCCTACTCCGTCTAAGCAGTTCATCGTGTGGTAAATAAACTTGCTTTTTACCATCTTCTAGATCCATAAAGATTCATCTACTTTACCACAAGAGGTTTCTGCCTACTTAGATATATAGATCTATCCTGTCTGCATCTCATATCTTGCCTAATACATTCACATATGCTTCAACCATAGTTAGATTCCTCACTTGTACTTATTCGTGGATTCGTACAAATCTGGAACCAACTCCCATGAGTGAATGTCTTCGCACTATGAGGTCAAAGTCTTCAAAACTGTTTTAATCTTCAAAACTTCTGAGAATGCATATGACCTCTCCCCCTTCCCTCGCATCTCTAATGCTGTCACAGGTACATGTCCGTGGGAGAATCCCTTGGTTCTCATAGTCTGCATTCATTTGCAGAGTTTTTGCAGCGTCACATTCATTCCTTTGAAGCTAGTTCTTGTCTGACCAGCAAACCGAAGCATTTGCCAGTTTTGAAGCCATTCAGGTTGAAGCAAATGACAACTGACAAGACTGTAAGAAAGGGTGGCAGACAGCGCCGTGGCAACACCTCCCGTGATTTGCCTCCTGATCTCAGTGAGATGTACAAGACTGATCCAGAGGAGGATTACAATCAGAGGAAGACCCGAATCCAATGGATTCGAAGATACTGGGCTGAACAATGGTTCAAATATAAGTTCGTGACCCAAGAGTATGCCGAGAAAAACGCCATCAAGCATCCTTGGGGAGATATCACTTATAAGAATCTTCCCCCCCAAGACTCGTGCTGAAGCCATTGCTCAGGGCTTCTATCCTTGCATGGTTAGAGGGCCACAGCCTGCTGATGCTGATCCAAGCGCTCTGCTCTGGTGTCGCGACGACATTCTGTTCAAGTGAAATCTTCAATTCGCCAAGAACTCGGCCAAGGAAAACAAGAAGCTGTGGGGATTAGACTTCAATCCTGGCCCCTCTGCACCCCGCGCTGACGGCTCGCGCGAAGCTGAACCGAATCTGGTTGGGCCCTTCTACAACCTAGAGGGCCTCATCAGTCACATAAGGGTTCAAGGGGCAGATGTAGATCAGCCTGAAGCAGATGATGACTCTGAAGAAGCACCTGCAATGCCGAAGCCTCAGAAGAAGAAATCAAAGGCTTCAAAGGCTACTCCACCAAGAGCTTCTAGAGTGAAGCCTTTGGCCACTGCTCCACCTGCACCAAGTGTGCAATCTGAGGAACACTCTCGAATCTCCAAGAGCAGACAGCTGAAGAGGAAGCCAACACGCCACCCCAGTCCAGCTCTCACTCCAGATGCAGTACTGAAGACTGCCAATGATGCCCTTGATCTCTCAAGTGATGAAGATCTTGGAGATGATGTTGGAGCTATTGATCAAGAGCAAGCATGATGCTGAAATCTTCAATGATTTGCCGCTCTTTGACGTTGAAGTGCTCAATAACTTCATTGATGAATGGTTTGACACTCCCAACCTGAGCTTCGACGATCTTCAACTTCCAGTTGGCCTCAATGTCTCCTTCCATGGCGCCATTGCTTCTGAGCTGGCTCTGGCTCAAAGAATTGTTGAGCTGAAGCAAAAGATAGACTATGAAAAAGCTCAGTTCAAGAAGCATATGAACAAGCTCAGCGTGCAAGAAGTTCAAAACTTCAAGGTTATGATGCAAGAGCTCAAGGAAGCCTTTCGCCAGCGGCGTGAAGAAGCTAAAGGTTCACGTGAGCACATCAAGGACTTGGCTGCAAAATGCGTTCAAGCATTCAATGAAGCTGAAAAGCACAAGGCACTTGGGCGTCCTGGAATTGATCCAAGAATGGCTGCCAAGAAGAAGAAGAAGCAGCTTGTGCCCGAAGCTGAAGCATCTGGGAAGGAAATGCCTCGCATAGTCTTCCCTGCTAGCATGACTGGCACGAAGCCTAAGGCAACTCCAACCGCTTCAACGCTCAAGAAGACTAAGGTGGCTGAAGCTGAAGCTCGTAAGCGTAAGCAATCTACTGATGAAGCTCCACCCACCAAGAAGCAAAAAACCAAGAAGGATAAGGCTGCTTCCAAAGAGCCTATATTTGTCGAGCCAATCTCAGTTGCTCGCCCTGCTTCTGCCCAGAGAGAACGAAGACTGATTGTTCATGAGCCTGCTCCCACAGAGGCTGAAGACATTCCAGCTGTTGACCCCACCGCAGCTGAAGACATTGGTCCTCAAAACAATGTTGAAGATGATGAAGTACTTCCTCAGATCGAGTATAACATTGACTCTTCGCATGTTCTCACGAACAGCGAACGCATCAGCATTGGTCGTCCATTGACGCCAATTGCTCAGGATGACTCGTGGGCTGATCACCCACAGGATACACAAGACACTCCCCAGCAAACTCAAGACACCAGTACGGTGCTTGAAGACGAAGACTTTGAGGCCCAACAACCTCCATCTCCTCAGGCGTCGCCAGCTTTTCCCAGACTTCGCAAAGGACCAAGGCCTCAAGTCACTGCCCCGAGTGCTCTAGAAGGAGTAGAGCAACCATCTGCAACTGATGCTGCTTCTACTGGAGACCCCTCAGAATCTGAAGCCAAAGCGGCTGAAGATATTCCGGCTGTATCAGCCGAAGAAGAACCACCCCAACAAGAAGAAGAGCAACCCCAAGTTGATGAAGACAGTACTGCCGCACCCCCTGTTCTCGAGGAGAACTTGTCCGACCCTCCAGCTCCTGAAGTGGAGGTAACAAATTCAGAGGCTGCCACCACCAACACTGAAGCCAATGACGTGGTCATGGCTGAAGCTTTTGTGGCACCTAAAGATACTGTGGCGCTTGAAGAACCTGCGCCTGAAGTTACTGCTCCTGAAGCCAGTGCTGTGTCTGAAGCTAATGCTGCACCTGACGCCAATCTGCAGCTTGAAGACAATGCCTCTGCTCCTGTTCCGCCTCCACGGCCTCACACAATTGAGCAAGCATACAACAAGGATGATCAGCTTGTTACTGTCCGGTGGCCAATTCTGATTCCGCCACCTACAACTGAACCACGTGCTGCTGGTCCTCAGTTTGATCATCATGTAGCGCACATGCCCCAAGTTCAGAAGCCTAAGCCACGACTGCCAAGGCTTCCAGGTATTGCAACATCTTCAGGGTCATTCAATGCCACTAGCTTCACTACGCACAACACCTTCTTTGACAGCGCCAAGAACGCATATTCCAAGCCAAGAATATCATCAGATAGGTTCTGGAGCCATCAACAACGCAGCTACTACTCAAGGGTACTATATAATCAAGGCCGCATTTTCCCTCATATGCATCTTGACACTGAAGCTATTGCTGGCTTGCCCTGCTTGGAGGAAGCTCTTGACTGCTTCCATGATGCTGGCTTACTCAATTTTATCCTGGATAAAGAACATTGGAATGAAGAACCGCTTCTGCAATTCTATGCAACACTCTACATACGAGGCTACAGCAGGGATCCAAAGACATGGGTCCTTGAGTGGATGACAGGTAATGTGCATCATGAAGCTAAAGCCTTTGATCTCATTGAGCTTACAGGCCTGCCCACTCCAGGAGATCTCTATGAACCTGGCTGTCAACTGCACACTGAAGCCTTGGAGAGTATCTTTCAGAAGCGTCAGCCCAACATGAGCCAAATGCTCAGCATGATGAAGCCTCTACCAAGTGATGCTGAATATCCTAAGGAATTCTTTGTTGAAGACCTTGAGTACCTGCCGCGCACCATCTATCACATTATAAGGCGTACTCTATGGCCAATCAAAGGACATTCTTCATCAGCCAAGCTTGAAGGCACTATGAAGACTTTGGTCTTCTATATCTTCAATGGCATCAGCTTCAATGCTCAAGATTTCTTCATCAGGCAAATGGCCACGTCTGGAGCTGATCTATTTGGACTGAAATTTTATGCCCCTTGGATAATGCGCCTCATCAAGTTGCACTCAGCTGTCACTTATCAACCCTCTGCTCGCAACCATCAGATTTTCTTGCCTGAGGTTGATATGTCAGCTGAAGCCATTTACGAAGAGCCTGCAAAAGAGCCAGTTAGTCTTCACAACGCTGATCATCAAAGCTTCACTCAGCAGATTGAAGGGGTTCCAGCTGTCTCACGTGTCTATCCTCTGGCTGGCCGTACTCGTCTACCTCGACACGCTGAAATCGAAGCCACTGAAAGCACCATCGCTCAAAGGCCTCAGAAGCGATCTCGTGTCCTGAATAACCGAGAGCTTCTGGTAGCCCTTCATCAGAAACAAGACAAGCATCACCTCTGGTTAAAGCGTCAGATGCAGAGCCTCTTGGTGGATGTCAATCGCATTCGCAATCTTGCCACCAAGAATGCTTTTGTTGTTCATGAAACATGCAGGCGGTCTTGGAAGAGTTTGACCTTACTGAGTGCTGAAGCGGATCTTCAAGACGATGGCTTCACTGAGAGATTCAAGTTTGACAACACTCCTCCAAGGACTGCTGTTATGCGTCGAACTCCATCCCTTGAGACTCTGAATACTCCTCCTCCGCTGCAACAATTGACGCCAGGGTGATCAATGATCAGGATGATGCTACTTCACCGCCTCCTACTTCAGCGCGCATCGACACTGCACCAACCACCTCTGCACCGCCAAACGACAACACCGACCCTACATCCTCTTCTGCTCCACCTGGGAACGAGTAGAGGCTCTATGTCTACAAACCTTTTTGGTCCTTACTGACAAAAGGGGGAGAAGCATATGAGTTGATAGTCTTCAAGCGGGTCCATATGGGCGGGTGCTTTATAATTTGCCTAGTGTTTACAACTCTCGTTTTGCTACATTTGGTTCTTTGAGTTGTAACACTTAAACTGATGGTCGTCTGCTACGTTTTTTTGCTACTCTGTAATGCGATGATAAATTCCGCATCTGCTACCTTATACTCCGCACTTAGTCATTTTTGTAGACGTCCATTTTTTATTATGCATGTCATTATCTTCGACATATCAATTGTGCATGATGAATTGTCTTCATAAGTTGAAGAGGATCTCCACAAGTACAACCTGCCATGTGCATTTGCATTCAAAGGCAAATCAACTATAAGCACATCTTCAGGGGGAGCCTTTTGCTACTTACGAAGACAATACCTTATCCTTTACAATTTCACATATCTTTATCCTCGTTGAAAACTTCAACCAGTTTGTCATCAATCACCAAAAAGGGGGAGATTGTAAGTGCATCCAGTGCCACTCCAGTGGTTTTGGAGTATTGACGACAAACCTGGTTGAGGGACTAATGTGTTTGTGAGAATTGCAGGATAACACAGGTAGTAGTCCCTCATTGATTCGGTTAACCTACCGGAGATGACCCCTAAAAAATGTATGAAGACATTGATATCAGTGGTGGTATATGAAGATAATCATATTGAAGACTATGACAAGAGAAGACATTGTGTGAAGACTATGGAGAGCGAAGACGTAGATGTTTCGTGTTTCCTTTTCTTCTTTGTTGAGTCATAGGAACCACCGTACTGTTAAGTGGGGTCGAAGTGAACTAAGTCAGAGTGACTGATGTGATGCTCAACCAAATCCTATGTCTTCGAGCGAAGACTATGAGAGCAAATCTTATCCAGAGGCGGATGAGTCAGCTTTACTTGGAGCTCAAGTAAAGTTACCGTGTGTGTTTGAAATCTGACCGTTGGAACACGTGTCAGTTCCTTAGTGACCCAGGGTCACTTCGGACAAATCAGGTCGGGTTGCCCAGTGGCTATAAATAGCCCACCCCCTACACCATAAATTGGTGGCTGCTCAGAGTTATTGCACGGCTTTTGTCGTTTGAGAGCAACCCACCTCCGAAGCATTTGAGAGAGAAATCCTTGCGAGGACAAAGCCCAAACACCCAGAGCCAAAGAGTGTTAGGCATCACTGAAGTCTTTCTGTCTGTGTGACCTGAAGACTTATTACACTTGAGGACTGTGTTTCCTCCAGCCGGTTAGGCGTCACGTTCTGAGCATCCAAGAGTAATTGTGGATTGCTGGTGAACGAAGTCTGTAAAGGTTTGGAAGTCTACCTTGAAGACTTACCAGAGTGATTGGGCGAGGATTAGGTGTTCTTAGCTCAAGGGGAACAAGGTGAAGACGCGATCTTCTGAGTTAAATCTCAGCCTCCCTAACCAGACGTATAGTTGTCACAGCAACTGGAACTGGTCTAACAAATCACTGTCTTCTCAAAGCTACTGGTTCTATCCTTTCTTCCCTTTACTTACTGCTCTGTGTAGTGAAGACATTGCATGTTTGCCTTATCTGATTGTCTTCACTGGGTATCTACTTGTTGTGATTGGCTTCATTCCTTCTTCCTGTATAATCACTACTGCCTAGTTGCTATTAGTCTTCATGCTTTCACTTCATTGAATACATGACTATGGCTTATCTAGTGTAGTCCACTTTCCGCTGCATACAAATAGGCTTGAGCTTATCGTTTGTCTTCAAAACTACCATGTTTTGAAGCATTTCATAAAAATCGCCTATTCACCCCCCTCTAGTCGATATACTGCACTTTCAGTAATCAACACTACTAGCAACCCACGGGGTACCAATCTGAGGTTTGGGTACAAAGATTGGATAAAAGAGATGAAATAGCGTTTGAGAGGAGATGGTGCTGGTGAAGATGTTGATGAAGATAGCCCTCCCCAATATGGGAGAGTTGTTGGTGATAATGGCGGTGACGATTTCCCCCTCCCGGAGGGAAGTATCCCTGGCAGAACAGCTCTGCCGGAGCCCTAGATTGGTTTCCGCCTCGAGACAGCGGCGGATGGTCCCGAAAGCCTCCTTCTGATTTTTTCCAGGTCAAAACACCTCATATAGGAGAAGATGGGCATCAGGGACCTTCCGGCTGGCCCACGAGGCAGGGGGCGCGCCCCCCACCCTCATGGACAGCTGGTGGCCCCCCTCGTGGACTTCTTTCACCAGATATTTTTTACATTTTCTGAAACAAAATTCTGTTGAGTTTCGGGGCTTTTGGAGTTGTGCAGAATAGGTGTTCAGAGTTTGCTCCTTTTCCAGCCCAGAATTCCAGCTGCCGGCTGCTACCTCTTGAGCTTGCGTTGTATTCCCTAGAAGAGGAAAGGGAGATGCATCACAGTAGCGTAAGTATTTCCCTCAGTTTTGAGAACCAAGGTATCAATCCAGTAGGAGACCACGCGCGAGTCCCTCGCACCTTCACAAACAAATAAGAACTTCCCAGCCAACGCGATAAGGGGTTGTCAATCCCTTTATGGTCACTTACAAAAGTGAGATCTGATAGAGATGATAGTTTATATTTTTGGTATTTTTAGTTTAATAAAGCAGCAAATAAAAGCGGTAAAAGTAAAGTAGATGTAGATTGATATGTTGAGAATAGACCCGGGGGCCATAGTTTTCTCTAGTGGCTTCTCTCATAATAGCGATATTCTACGGCGGGTAAACACATTACTGTCGAGCAATTGATAGAAAAGCGAATAATTATGAGACTATCTAGGCATGATCATTGTATATAGGTATCACGTCCGAGACAAGTAGACCGACTCCTTCCTGCATCTACTACTATTACTCCACAGATCGACCGCTATCCAGCATGCATCTAGTGTATTGAGTTCATAAGTACAGAGTAACGCCTTAAGCAAGATGACATGATGTAGAGGGATAAACTCAAGCAATATGATGAAAACCCCATCTTTTTATCCTCGATGGCAACAATACAATACGTGCCTTGCTGCCCCTACTGCCAGTGGGAAAGGACACCGCAAGATTGAACCCAAAGCCAAGCACTTCTCCCATTGCAAGAACTATAGATCTAGTAGGCCAAACCAAACCAATAATTTGAAGAGACTTGCAAGGATATTATGAGCACACATAAAAAGTTCAGAGAAGAACCAAATATCTTTCATAGATAACCTTGATCATAAACTCATAATTCATCGGATCTCGACAAACACACCGCAAAAAGAGATTACATCGAATAGATCTCCTCGAAGTCTGAGGAGAACTTTGTATTGAGATCCATAGAGAGAGAAGAAGCCATCTAGATACTAGCTATAGACCCGAAGGTCTATGGTAAACTACTCACAACTCATGGTGAGGGCGATGATGATGATGATGAAGGCCTCCGTGATGGATCCCCCTCCGGTGGAGCTCCGGAACAGGCTCCAAGATGGGATCTCCACGGGAACAGAAGCTACGGCAGTGGAATTAGGGTTTTCTCTCTGTCTTCGGAGTTTCTGGGGTACATGGACTTATATAGGAAGAAGGAGGGCACCGGGGGCCACTTGAGGGGGCCTCGAGGCAGGGGGGCGCGCCCTGGGAAGGGGGCGCGCCCCCCACCCTCAAGGGCCACCTCTCTGTCCCCTGACTTGGCACTCAAGCTCGGCGTGCGTGATTTTCTCCAAAAATATCTCTCGCGAAGGTTTCATTCCGTTTGGACTCCGTTTGATATTCTTTTTCTGCAAAACGCTGAAACATGCAAAAAACAGCAATCTGGACTGGGCCTTTGGGTTAGTAGGTTAGTCCCAAAAATGATATAAAAGTGAATGATAAAGCCCATTAAACATCCAAGACTTCATAAATAATAGCATTGAACAATCAAAAATTATAGATACGTTGGAGACGTATCAAGCATCCCCAAGCTTAATTCCTGCTCGTCCTCGAGTAGGTAAATGATAAAGAAATAATTTTTGATGTGGAATGCTAACCAATATAGTTTTTCAATGTAATTCTCTTAATTGTGGCATGAATGTTCAGATCTGAAAGAATCAAGATAAAAGTCTATATTGCCATAAGAAATATCAATACTTCAAGCAATACTAACAAAGCAATCATGTCTTCTCAAAATACTATGGCTAAAGAAAGTTATCCCTACAAAATCATATAGTCTGGCTATGCTCCCTCTTCATCACACAAAATATTCATATCATGCACAACCCCGATTTCAGCCAAGCATTTGTTTTCATACTCTATCTTTTTCAAACCTTTCAATTTTCACGCAATACATGAGCGTGAGCCATGGATATAGCACTATGGGTGGAATAGAGGTGGTTGTGGAGAAGACAAAAAGGAAGGAGATAGTCTCACATTGACTAGGCATATCAACGGGCTATGGAGATGCCCATCAATAGATATCAATGTGAGTGAGTAGGGATTGCCATGCAACGGATGCACTAGAGCTAAATATGAATGAAAGCTCAACAAAAGAAACTAGTGGGTGTGCATACAACTTGCTTGCTCATGAATACCTAGGGCATTTGAGGAAGCCCATCGTTGGAATATACAAGCCAAGTTCTATAATGAAAATTCCCACTAGTATATGAAAGTGACTAAACATGAGACTCTCTACAATGAAGAACATGGTGCTACTTTGAAGCACAAGTGTGAAAAAAAGATAGTAGCAATTGTCCCTTCTCTCTTTTCTCTCATTTTTTTGGAGGGGTTTTCTCTTTTTTTTATTAGCCCCTCTCTATATGTTTTTTGGGCCATCTCTTTTTTTTATTGGCCTTTATATCTTTTTTTTGTTTCCTCACACGGGACAATGCTCTAATAATGATGATCATCACACTTTTTATTACAACTCGATACTACAACAAGTATGACTCTACATGAATGCCTCCGACGGTGTACCGGGATATGCAATGAATCAAGAGTGACATATATGAGAAATTATGCATGGTGGCTTTGCCACAACTACGATGTCAACTACATGATCATGCATGGAAATATGACAATATGATGCGTGTCATATAAACGGAACGGTGGAAAGTTGCATGGCAATATATCTTGGAATGGCTATGGAAATGCCATGGTAGGTAGGTATGGTGGCTGTTTTGAGGAACAATATGGTGGCTATTTTGAGGAAGGATATATAGTGGGTTTATGGCACCGGCGAAAGTTGCGCGGTACAAGAGAGGCTAGCAATGGTGGAAGGGTGAGAGTGCGTATAATCCATGGACTCAACACTAGTCATAAAGAACTCATATACTTATTGAAAAAAATCTACGAGTCATCAAAACAAAGCAATCAACGCATGCTCCTAGGGGGGAGGTTGGTAGGAGTTAACCATCGCGTGCCCCCGACCTCGACACAAAGGTTGGCACTCTACAAATACCTCATGCTCTAACTTCGTCACATAGCGGTTCACCATACGTGCATGATACGAGAATCACTAACCTTAACACAAGTATTTCTCAATTTCATAATAACTCCACTAGCATGACTCTAATATCACTATCCTCATGTCTCAAAACAATTATCAAGCATCCAACATCTCATTCTATTCAATGCACTTGGTGTGAATTTTTTTACTACATTGACGTTGGACGTTTATCATGTGAAGACTAGTTCTTTTAGCCTAAACACATTACCATGATGTTTTGATAGACTCTCAAATAGATATAAGTGAAGCATGCGAGTTCAACAATTTCTACAAAACATTACCACCACCGTGCTCTAAAAGATATAAGTGAAGCACTAGAGCAAAAACTATTCAACTCAAAAGATACAAGTGAAGCACATAGAGTGTTCTAACAATTTCTAGGCCATATTTAACTCTCTCAAATAGGTGTGTCCAGCAAGGATGATTGTGGTAAACTAACAAGCAAAGACTGAAATTATACAAGACGCTCCAAGCAAAACACATAACATGTTGCGAATAAAAATATAGCTCCAACTATAGTTACCGATGGATGAAGACGAAAGAGGGGATGCCTTCCCGGGACATCCCCAATCTTAGGCTTTTGATTATCTTGAATTTACTTGGGGTGCCATGGGAATCCCAAGCTTAGGACTTTGCTACTCCTTGTTCCATAGTCCATCAAAGCAATACTCAAAACTTGAAAACTTCACAACACAAAACTTAGACAAAAATTCTCGTGAGCTCCGTTAGTATAAGAAAGCAAACCACCACTCAAAGGTACAGCAATGAATTCATTCTTTGTTTATATTGGTGTTAAACCTACTGTACTTCAACTCCTCTATGGTTCATATCTTCCAATAATACTCATAGATGCATCGGAATAAGCAAACAACACACGAAAAACAGAATCTGTGAAAGACAGAACAGTCTGTAGTAATCTGCAGGGTTCGCCTACTTCTGGAACTCCAACAAATTCAAACTAAATTGGTAAATTTTCTCAATTTGCCTACTAATCATCTGCAAAAAGAATCAACTAAAAAGCACGCTCCAGTAAAATCCCACGACTACTTTAGCGAGCGCTAAATATTCTGTTTTTCACAGCAAGATCATATAAACTTCACACAAGTCTTCCCAAAGGTTCTACTTGGCACAAACACTAAACAAAACAAGAAACCACATCCAATCAGAGGCTAGATGCAATATTTATTCCCTAACAGCAACAAAAACAGAAAACATAAAATTGGGTTGCCTCCCAACAAGCGCTATCGTTTTACGCCCTTAGCTAGGCACGATACAAGATAGATCTAGGTATTGCCATCTTTGATCTTCACCCTATTAATGGTGTCAAGCTCGAATCCGGGGGTTCCTTACGTTTCCCTTCATATTCGGAGATCTTTAGATCTAAAGCATCCAACCGTTTATTACAAAGGGTAATCAACATATTCATACGGTGGATATTTCCACTAACATTCTTAAGTGGTTCAAGAGACTTTTGTAGTATTTTTGTTACTTCATATATTTTCTCAAAAACTTGAGTCTCTTCATGGGTGGAAGGCTGCCCGAATAAATCTATCAGGACATTATAAGAATTAAGGGTATGATTCCCCAAGAAATTTCCTCCGGTAACGGTATCAAGAACAAGCCTATTCCAAGGGGTTATGCCAATATAAAAATTGCGAAGAAGCACAGAAGTGGAAAGCTTCCTATTAGATCTATTTTGAGCATTGCAAATTCTATACCAGGCATCTTTTAAGTTTCTTCCTCCATTTGTTTAAAGTTGAGGACCTCACTCTTGAGAGTGGTGATAATGATAGGTGTACCAGACATGATGACAGGCAAGCAAGCAACACACAAGCAAACAAGAAGCAAGCGAATGATAAACACACGACAGAAGAAGGGCAAATAAAACGGCAAGGGTGAAGTGGGGGAGAGGAAAACGAGAGGCAAATAAATGTAATGCGAAGAATAAGGTTTTTGTGATAGGTACTTGGTATATGACTTTTGCGTAAGCCTCCCCGGCAACGGTGCCAGAAATTCTTCTTGCTACCTCTTGAGCTTGCGTTGTATTCCCTCGAAGAGGAAAGGGAGATGCAGCACAGTAGCGTAAGTATTTCCCTCAGTTTTTGAGAACCAAGGTATCAATCCAGTAGGAGACCACGCGCGAGTCCCTCGCACCTGCACAAACAAATAAGAACTTCGCAGCCAACGCGATAAGGGGTTGTCAATCCCTTTACGGTTACTTACGAAAGTGAGATCTGATAGAGATGATAGTTTATATTTTTGGTATTTTTAGTTTAATAAAGCAGCAAATGAAAGCGGTAAAAGTAAAGTAGATGTAGATTGATATGTTGAGAATAGGCCCGGGGGCCATAGTTTTCTCTAGTGGCTTCTCTCATGATAGCGATATTCTACGGCGGGTAAACAAATTACTGTCGAGCAATTGTTAGAAAAGCGAATAATTATGAGACTATCTAGGCATGATCATTGTATATAGGCATCATGTTCGAGACAAGTAGACCGACTCCTGCCTGCATCTACTACTATTACTCCACACATCGACCGCTATCCAGCATGCATCTAGTGTATTGAGTTCATAAGAACATATTAACGCCTTAAGCAAGATGGCATGATGTAGAGGGATAAACTCAAGCAATATGATGAAAACCCCATCTTTTTATCCTCAATGGCAACAATACAATACGTGCCTTGCTGCCCCTACTGTCACTGGGAAAGGACACCGCAAGATTGAACCCAAAGCCAAGCACTTCTCCCATTGCAAGAACTATAGATCTAGTAGGCCAAACCAAACCAATAATTCGAAGAGACTTGCAAGGATATTATGAGCACACATAAAATGTTCAGAGAAGAACCAAATATCTTTCATAGAAAACCTTGATCATAAACTCACAATTCATCGGATCTCGACAAACACACCGCAAAAAGAGATTACATCTAATAGATCTCCTCGAAGACCGAGGAGAACTTTGTATTGAGATCCAGAGAGAGAGAGGAGAAGCCATCTAGATACTAGCTATGGACCCGAAGGTCTGTGGTAAACTACACACAACTCATGGTGAGGGCGATAATGATGATGATGAAGGCCTCCGTGATGGATCCCCCTCCGGTGGAGCTCCGGAACAGGCTCCTAGATGGGATCTCCACGGGAACAGAAGCTATGGCGGTGGAAATATGGTTTTCTCTCTATCTTCGGAGTTTCTGGGGTACTTGGACTTATATAGGAAGAAGGAGGGCACCGGGGGCCACTTGAGGGGGCCTCGAGGCAGGCCCCCCCCCCACCCTCGAGGGCCACCTCTCTATCCCCTGACTTGGTCCTCAAGCTCCGCGTGCGTGATTTTCTCCAAATATATCTCTCGCGAAGGTTTCATTCCGTTTGGACTCCGTTTGATATTCTTTTTATGCAAAATCCTGAAACAGGCAAAAAACAACAATCTGGACTGGGCCTTTGGGTTAGTAGGTTAGTCCCAAAAATTATATAAAAGTGAATGATAAAGCCCATTAAACATCCAAGACTTCATAAATAATAGCATGGAACAATAAAAAATTATAGATACGTTGGAGACGTATCACCGGCATTCTCCCTCTTCATGTAAACCTTGTAAAATAAGAGAGAAAAGGCATAAGTATTGTGACAAAACATATAATAACAGCCCATAATGCAATAAATATCAACATATAAGCATGATGCAAAATGGACGTATCAACTCCCCCAAGCTTAGACCTCGCTTGTCCTCAAGCGAAAGCCGATATCAAAAAATATGTCCACATGTTTAGAGATAGAGGTGTCGATAAAAAAAAAATACGGACATAAGGGCATAATGATCATTCACATAACAGCAACTTATATAAATATAGTCATATGATTCTTATGCTAAAGCAACAATTCATCCACAATATCAAGTATGAATCATAAACTTCATTGAAAACTAACAAACTTTGACCTCGGTCATTGAAGCAATTGCAATTTATCGTAACATCGAAAAGAGTCAATATAAGAGCTTCTCAGCAAGCCTACATACTCAACTATCATATAGTCTTTCACAATTGCTCACACTCACGCAATACTTATGGTTATGGAGTTTTAATCAGACACATAGAAAGATAGGGGCTTATGGTGTTGCCTCCCAACCTTTTACCTCAAGGGTGATGTCAACAATAATAGACCATGAAAACTTACATCCAAGTGGGTATATATATATCAGGATCTTTCCAACACAATGTGCTTGCCAAAGGATAAAATGTAAAAAGGAAAGGTGAATTTCACCTTGACTCTTATAAGGCAAGAATAATAGATAGGCCCTTCGCAGAGGGAAGCAGAGGTTGTCATGTGTTTTTATGGTTGGATGCACAAAGTCTGAGCATAGAAGAACTTCACTTTATATTGCCACTTGAGATAAGGACCTTTATTATGCAATCCGTCGCTTTTATTACTTCCATATCACAAGATCGTATAAAGCTAATTTCTCCCACACTAATAAATCATACATATTTTAGCGAGTTTGCAACATGACAACTTACTTGGAAGGACCTTTCTCAATCCATAGGTAGGTATGGTGGACTCTCATGGCAAAACTGGGTTTAAGGATATGTGGAAGCACAAGTAGCATCTCTACTTGGTGCGAGGAGTTTAGGCTAGCATGAGGGGGAAAGGCAAGCTCAACATGTTGGATGATCCATGACAATATACTTTATTTCGGATATAAGAGGACATAACCCATTATGTTGTCTTCCTAGTCCAACATCAACTCTTTAGCATGTCATACTTTAATGAGTGCTCACAATCATAAAAGATGTCCAAGATAGTATATTTGTATGTGAAGCCTCTCTTCTTTTATTACTTCCTATTAATTGCAACGATGACCAAAACTATGTTTGTCAACTCCCAACAACTTTTATTTATCATACTCTTATATGTGAAGTCATTACTTCCCATAAGATCAATATGATCTCTTTGATACTTTTCATGTTTTCTTTCTTTTTATCATGACCCAAGTGAGGAAATCAAGCCCTTGACTCAACACTAATCTTTATTATATAGCTCACAGACTCGATTACAAAGGGTAAAGCTCACAAAGCAAAAGCTCACAACTAGATCATGCTAACTTTATTCTTCTAGATCAAGATACTACCGAAAGGATCGAACTAAGTAAAACGGTAAAGATAGGAGTGATGGTGATATGATACCGGGGTCACTCCCCCAAGCTTGGCAGTTGCTAAGGGGAGTGCCCATACCCATATGATTATCTCTCCTTCTTCGGGGGTGGTGATGATGGCTTCTTCCCCAGCTTGCACTTAAGGACATAATTTTGCTCCTTTAGGTCATTGATCTCTTGCGCAAGATTTAATATCCTCTTGCGTAGTGCCTGCTGGTTTTCCTGCCAGAGGTTAAAAGGAATAAATTCGATCTTAGGTTTCTTTAGTCTGTGTGGGAGGCTTGACTTTTTGAACTCCACGTGCATATCTCCAAGTTGAGGTAGTGGGACTTCGTCTTCATCTGAGCTAGTCCAATCCTTCCTCTTTGAATCGTGGTCTTCTTCTTCTTCCGTGGTCCAGCCATAATGCTCCCAATCCCCATAGACCTTAGGATCAGCAAGGGAATCAGCCACATAGCTTTCTCCCTCCGAATCATGGGAAGACATGCTGCTTTATCTGTGATAGAAACAACATGAAACAAGAACAGAGGATTTTTGCCGGATACAGAGGTCAAAACCTTCGGGAGTATATATAATGAATTTTTACCGACCAAAAGGAGTAACCCACAAGAAAACGGAGTCCGGGGGACACACGGGGTGCCCACGAGGTAGGGGGGCGCGCCCTCTACCCTCATGGACGCCTCGTGTCTCCTCCGGACTGCTTCTTATTTTTCTATTTTTATAAATATTCCAAAACGGAGAAAAATTGCCTTTAAAACTATTTTGGAGTCGGTTTACTTACCGTATCACATACCTCTTCCTTTTCGGAGGCTGAGTCATTCTGGAAAGTGTCCCTTATGTATTCCTCCAGGGTTACGGTTTCAATAATATTGGTTTCAACATTTATAGGATTACCTGAGATATAATGTTTAATTCTTTGACCATTCACCACCTTTGGATTTGTGCCTTCGAAGTTGTTGATCTTTATGGCACCGGAACGATAGACCTCCTCGATAACGTAAGGTCCTTCCCACTTGGAGAGAAGTTTTCCTGCAAAAAATCTTAAACGAGAGTTGTATAGCAAGACATATTCACCTACATTAAACTCACGCTTTTGTATCCTTTTGTCATGCCATCTTTTAACTTTTTCTTTAAACAGTTTGGCATTTTCATAGGCCTGGGTTCTCCATTCATCGAGACAACTAATATCAAATAGCCTCTTCTCACCAGCAAGTTTGAAATCATAATTGATCTCTTTAATAGCCCAATATGCCTTATGTTCTAGCTCAAGAGGTAAGTGACAAGCTTTTCCATATACCATCTTATATGGAGACATACCCATAGGATTTTTGTATGCAGTTCTATAGGCCCATAATGCATCATCAAGTTTCTTGGACCAATTTTTCCTAGACCTATTAACTGTCTTTTGCAAGATTAGTTTCAACTCCCTATTACTTAGTTCTACTTGACCACTAGTCTGTGGGTGATAGTGGGATGCAATTCTATGGTTGACATCATACTTTGCAAGCATCTTATGGAATGCACCATGAATAAAGTGTGAACCACCATCAGTCATTAGATATCTAGGGACTCCAACCCTCGGGAAAATAACTTCTTTGAGCATCTTAATAGAGGTGTTGTGATCAGCACTACTAGTTGGAATAGCTTCTACCCACTTAGTAACGTAATCAACATGTAATGCCCAGGATGGAGTTATACCTCCTACGGGTCGAGGCCCGACTTAAAGGCATAAATCCATCCTAGAATGATCTCAAGTCTGGTAAACTTTGCACAACTCATGTAAAAGAGGGGATAGTAAACTTAAAAAAATAGTTGGCTTACAATCGCCACGTCACAGAATAACAGTACAAGTCTCAAACATCATACATTAAGATCACTACAACCCTCTAAGGGCAAAAGCCAAATGTCAAAGTACCAAACTCAGATAAAACAACCACAGGCGGATCGAATCCTAGTAAGAGACTCCACTACTGATCGTCCGGGTAGCGCACGTAGTAGCGACTACGTTCTTCATCGTACTCCCAATCCAGCTCGGTGCCATCACCTGGATAGCTCACAGCTGGACCTGCATCTGGTGTGAAGTAACTGTGAGCCACAGAGGACTCAGCAATCCCGTTCCCGGGTAACAGAACTATTTAAGCCTTTAGGTGAGGGAAAAGGCTGAAGAAAGAAAATGAGGTGAAGGATCAACAAAGAGTCTGCAGCAGCATCTAGCACTAACTTACGCAAGAGAGAGCGAGAAGAGAAGGCATACGGCGAGAAGTGATCACTAAGTGATCCTAGCTACAAGCTCACAAACATAACCCCTCCGTGTTCAACTCCCGAATCCCTATTCGGAAATTGACAGTCACGGAACACACGCTGGTAGTGTATTAGTAACATTGTGTCAAGTTTTCTACAACCGGAATTAACAAGCTCCCATCTGCCACATAACCGCGGGCACGGCTTTCGAAAGTTCAAAACCCTGCAGGGGTGTTCCAACTTGACCCATTACAAGCCCACGATCCGCGGAGTCGCAACTCCAAAGTGGGAAGACCCGAGTATCCTCGGAATCCCGTGCTCAAGTTAAACCGAACTAAGGTAAGGCTAATCCAGCAAATCCTCCCGGCGTGTCGACACCCTGATAGTAGCCGCGCGTATCTAGGTCTCAGGACACGTCCGGCTGGGCGAAGCTACGGGTGGATACCAAATACCTCGAGTTGCCTCAAGGCGGCCCCGCAGGCTCCCCGTTTCGGACCAACACTCATGTGGAGCACTGGCCCGGGGTTGTTGATTAAGAAAGAGGGTTAATTACTCCCTATGCATGTTTAGTTTGTTATTAGGCAAATAGTACCAATGTTGGGATTTGCTGGAAAAGACTTAGCACTTAGCGGTTTATCGAGGGGGTCCCATACACCCCAACCGTGTTAGGAACGCATAATCAAGGAACATAAAACCGGCTTATACGGATCCTAACGGCATGAGTGGAACAAAACACCAAGCAAAAGGCTTAGCCTTCCACCCTTGCCAATATATAGGTGATTTCAATTAAAGCATTTATATAGTGTGATATAACCCAACCAAACTTCAACATGGAGCAAGCATCTTCACTTCACCTGCAACTAGCAACGCTATAAGAAGGGCTGAGCGAAGCGTACTTAGCCAAACAATGGTTTGCATAGGTAGGGTGGTTAAACATGGCAATTGGTTACAAGTAGGAGGCTGACAAGAAGAACATGGGCATCGAGGCAAAACTATAGATCGAGACTACTAGCAATAGGCAAAAATAGTAATGTTATCGGGGTTCGGTCATCTTGCCTGAAGAGAAGACGTTCGGATCAAAAGAAGGGTCCTCGTGCTCAAACTCGTTGGAAAACTCGTGCTCAACTTCCGGCTCTAAACAAGACAAACACACCAAGCACCAATCAACACGATGCAATGCGCACTCGAAAAACATGAATGCATGATGGATGCACTAGGGATGCACATGGAGCACGTAAAACATCACTCAAGCAAAACACCTCAAAACAAGGCAACAACCTGATATTATTAATCTACACAGAAAATCACCCAAGTTTGATATAAGAATCGCTGAAATCGGAGTTACGGGCTAAAAGTTATGCGCGAAACAAGATTTGAGCGAAAACTGCAAATTACAGCAACATAGCATCTTGGGAGCTCAAAATAAATAATCTACAGCACCCAAAAAGCATGGCAAAGGACTTGAACATAAACTAGATATAATGCACAGCAAGTAGGTCCAAAGTGCACCCCCAACGGAGTCACGGATCAATAGCAATGATCTTGGACATATTGAACTTTGAAATAAAATTCTGGCAGCAGAATTTTATTGAAAGTTTGGAGCAAAAGATAAACATGCTACAGCCACTCAAATGGACATGTGAGGACATGGATGGAAAGACAACAAAATATACTTCAAGGAACAATTAGAATCCACCCCAAAACTATCATGCACTTTCCTAGAACATCACACGAACAGGGCATCGGAACGTTACAGATTTCAGACTTAGTGAAATTTCACTAAGTCCTAAAACAGCAATATCATCATAGCACACAAAAGAGCATGTTTAAGTCACCTCGAAACTAAACATGGCAAAGGGTAAGCACCTCATCAAAATACATATGACGGTGATCCCGAAACACACAAGCATGCATCAATGTGGTGAACACACCGATTACAACGAGCTCAACAACATGGCATTTCATAACAAGTAAAAACACAACATATGAACAAGGCACCTTGCAACGATGATAACAAGGAAACAATAAATCTACCATGCAACCTATCACACCCAACACGTAGTTCGTGGCAAGACGAACACGTGGACATGTCATTTGCTTCGTTTGGACAAACGAGCTAAAAGATATCTCATGTCAAAGGTGGCACAAAAATAACACATAGCAGCAGTTTATATCATCATACACTCTTGCAACAGCAAAACAAGCCCCTAGATGACCTCTAACATGCATGACTACAACAGGTAAAACGTAGAGGGCATCTCCACGAACATCTGGACATATCACACGCTCAAAACGGAGCAACAGGTAAAAAGATACAGCAGGTCAAAGTAGGCATACTCAGATAACAGATCTGGGGAGTTAGAAAAAAAAAACAACCTCAGGAACAGTGCGGGTTCGGCCCGGATGAACAGTGCGAGGCCCAGATCTGGAACAGTGTGGCGGCGAACGGGCCTGGGAGGCGGCGCGCCCGCGGCGGCCCACGGGAGGAGCGGCCCGGCCGGCTGCGGCTGGCGGAGCAGGCCGGCCCGGCGAGCTGGCGCGGTGAGGCGGAGTGGTACGGGCCTGGGGGAGGCGAGCGGCGAGCGGCTCGGCCCGACAGGCGGCTCGGGGCGGAGCACGGTGGAGCGGCGGCTCGCTCGGGCGAGCGGCGCGCGCCTGGCGCGTTGGTGGCGATGCGGTGGAGGAAGCGGGCCGCGGGCGTACGGCCCAGTGGCGCGCGGCGGCGCGATCGCGCGGAGGGGAAGTGGTCCCCGGGCCGCGGGGTGGCTGGCCCGCTAGCGAAGGGCGAGGCGACGGCCTCGGCGGTCGAAGGACCGAGGGGTCCTGCGCACGTTGACCCCGAGGGTCCAGTGCAGAACGCGGCGGCGGAGGATTCGATGGATCCGGTGGATCTCGAGCTGATTTTGGATCTGAGAACTGAAAAAAAAGAAAAAAAAGATAGAGGGAAGGAGGAAGAAGAGGGAACATGCCAAATAGACCTAGGGGTCTATATATAGCAATCTAGACTAGGGTTTGGAGATTAGGGATGTTTAGGAGCCCTCCGATCTGGATCCAACGGATCCGATCGCGGGGACAAAAATAAAAGGTTCTAAACGGAGAAAAGAGACAGCAGCAGGGGTATTTCCGGGACACGAAGTAAGGGCACTTCGGACCCACACGGACAACGGAGGGAAAAGTCAACGGAGTCCAAACGAGACGAGACTTGAGAGGCGGGTTGCACACAACAAAACAACAACACACAAAACAACCTCGCGGCACACCGGTAACGAAAAACGCCCGAACAACAAAGTAGGCCTACGGGACGTCACGGACGCGTGAGGGAGCTCCGGAACACGAAACGGACAACGGGAAGAAACGCCACGAACCGGATGCAACCCACAACACAGATGCAATGCAATGAACATGTCTACATGATATGAATGAATGCCACACACTCACACAACAAAACGACGAAAGCCCGAAAGACAAAGAACCCGAAATGGAAATAGATGAAGCCGGAGATTTATTATAAGCCCAAAAGGGAAAGTATTACATCCGGGGCATTACACAACAGCAACTAGAATGTGTGTGTACCCATTAGAGGCAGGAAACGGTCCCATATAATCAAAGCCCCAAACATCAAATGGTTCAATAACAAGTGAATAATTCATAGGCATTTCTTGACGTCTACTAGTATTACCAATTCTTTGACATTCATCACAAGATAAGACAAACTTATGGGCATCCTTGAAGAGAGTAGGCCAATAAAAACTGGATTGTAATACCTTATGTGCAGTTCTATCTCCCGCATGGTCTCCTCCATAAGGGAGTGGCACTTGCGTAGGATCTGTTCCTGTTCATGCTCAGGTACACAATGTCTAATGATACCATCTACTCCTGCTTTAGAAAGATGTGGGTCGTCCCAGAAGTAATGTCTCAAATAATAGAAGAACTTTTTATTTTGTTGGTATGTAAAGCTAGGAGGTATAAACTTAGCAACAATGTAATTAGCATAATCAGCATACCATGGAGCAGTACGTGAAGTATTTATGACAGCTAGTTGTTCATCAGGAAAGCTATCATCAATAGGTTGTGGTTCATCAAGTTTATTCTCTAACCTAGACAAGTTATCTGCTACGGGGTTCTCAGCTCCCTTTCTATCAATAATATGGAAGTCAAATTCTTGCAGCAAGAGAACCCATCTAATAAGTCTAGGTTTAGCATCTTTCTTTTCCATAAGGTATTTGATAGCAGCATGATCAGTGTGAATAGTTACTTTAGAATCAACGATATATGGTCTAAACTTATCACAAGCAAATACAACTGCTAAAAATTCTTTCTCAGTAGTGGCATAATTTCTTTGGGCACTGTCTAGAGTTTTACTAGCATGCTGGATACCATTCAATTTCTTATCAACTCTTTGCCCTAGAACAGCACCTACAGCATAATCACTAGCATCACACATAATCTCAAAGGGTAAATTGCAGTCAGGAGGCTGGACAATAGGTGCAGAGATCAATGCTTTCTTAAGTATTTCAAATGTTTCTAGACAATCATCATCAAAGACAAAAGGAATATCTTTTTGTAAGAGATTAGTCAGAGGCCTGGAGATTTTGGAGAAGTCCTTTATGAACCTCCTATAAAACCCGGCATGACCAAGGAAACTTCGTATACCTTTGATGTCCTTAGGGCATGGCATATTTTCAATAGCATCCACTTTAGCTTTGTCAACTTCAATACCTCTTTCAGAAATTTTATGTCCCAAGACAATGCCTTCATTAACCATAAAGTTGCACTTCTCCCAATTTAAGACAAGATTAGTGTCTTCACATCTCTGCAAAACTCGATCAAGGTTGCTTAAGCAATCATCAAAAGAAGTTCCGTAAACGGAGAAATCATCCATGAACACCTCAACAATCTTTTCACAAAAATCAGAGAATATAGCCATCATGCATCTTTGAAAGGTAGAAGGTGCATTACATAAACCAAAAGGCATACGTCTATAAGCAAAGGTACCGAAAGGACAAGTAAAAGTGGTCCTTTCTTGATCCCCTTTTGACACAGGTATTTGAGAGAAACCAGAATAACCATCTAGAAAGCAGAAATGAGTATGTTTGGATAACCTTTCTAGAATTTGATCAATAAATGGCAAGGGGTAATGATCTTTCTTAGTAGCTTTATTTAACTTATGGAAATCAATTACCATCATATAACCTATAACTATCCTTTGCGGGATCAATTCATCCTTATCATTAGGAACAACAGTCATACCTCCTTTCTTAGGGACACAATGGACATGACTTACCCACTGGCTATCAGCAACTGGATAGATAATACCTGCCTCTAGGAGCTTTAGTATTTCCTTCCTCACCACTTCTTTCATCTTAGGATTTAATCGTCGCTGATGATCAATAACTGGTTTAGCATTTTCTTCCAATTTTATCTTGTGTTGGCATATAGTGGGACTAATGCCCTTAAGATCATCCAGAGTATATCCAATAGCAGCACGATGCTTCTTCAGAGTTTTCAATAGTTTTTCTTCTTCCTGCTCTGAAAGGTTAGAACTAATAATAACATGATATATCTTCTTTTCATCAAGATAAACATACTTAAGATTATCAGGTAAAGGTTTAAGTTCAAACACGGGATCACCCTTGGGTGGAGGAGGATCCCCTAGGATTTCAACAGGCAAGTTGTTTTTCAATACGGGTCCATGTTTAAAGAATATTTCATCTATTTCCCTTCTCTCATTCATATGCATATCATTTTCATGGTCTAGCAAGTATTGTTCTAAAGGATCATTAGGTGGCACGGCAATATAAGCAAGACCAATAATTTCATCCTTACTGGGTGGTGCCTTTTCAAGGGGTTGTCTACAGAATTTAGCAAAGTTAAAATCATGAGACATATCCCCCAATCCAACAATGACAATATCTTTCACGTAGTCTATCTTGGCATTAACAGTATTCAAGAAGGGTCTACCAAATATAATGGGACAAAATTCATCTTGTGGGGAACTAAGAACAAGAAAATTAGCAGGGTATTTAACCTTCCCACACAAGACTTCAATATCTCTAACAATCCCAACTGGTGAAATAGTATCTCTATTAGCAAGCTTAATAGTAACATCAATCCCTTCTAACTCAACAGGTGTAATATCATGCATAATTTCGTGATAGAAATGAAGAGGGATAATACTCGCACTAGCACCTACATCACATAAACCATGGTAACAATGATCTCCTATCTTAACAGAGATAACATGCAAGCCCACAATAGGTCTATGTTTGTTCGTAGCATTGGGTTTGGCTATTCTAGCAGACTCTTCTTGGAGGTAAATAACATGTCCATCTAAATCTTCTACCAAGAGATCTTTAACCATAGCAACACTAGGTTCAACTTTAATTTGCTCAGGGGGTGTAGGTGTTCTAGTATTACTCTTACGAACTACAGTTGAAGCTTGAGCATGATCCTTTATCCTAACAGGGAAAGGTGGTTTCTCAATATGAGCGGTAGGTATAACAAGATCAACATTATAAGTGATAGTCTTTTCTTCAACTTTAACATGCTCAACTACTTTTACTTCAATAGGGGATGGTATTTAAACCACTTCTCCTTGGGGAGATCAACATGAGTAGCAAAAGATTCAGAGAAAGAAGCTACTATCTTAGAGTCAAGTCCATATTTAGTGCTAAACTCACGAAAAACATCGGTATCCATAAAAGCTTTAACACAATCAAACTTAGGGGTCATACCTGACTCCTTACCTTCGTCGAGATCCCAATCTTCAGAGTTGCGTTTAATTCTTTCCAATAAATCCCATTTGAATTCAATAGTCATCATCATAAAAGAGCCAGAACAAGAAGTATCGAGCATGGAGCGATTATTAAGAGAAAGCCGAGCATAGAAATTTTGAACGATCATTTCTCTTGAGAGCTCATGATTGGGGCATGAATATCAATGTTGAGGATATCGCTTATCATTATCGTATCGGTCAGCTGGGGATTAGAGATTAATCAGAAATCAGCTGATTTATCGATTTTATCGGTTGACTATTAATCGACCATTTTTTTCAAATCCTAGGTTCCCAACACTAAAATATGTTATATTCAACACCAAAACAATACCAGACAGAAGTGTTACCTTCATTCCTAGCCTCTGAATCCTGGTATAATGACAAAAAAATAGGAAAATAGTACATATTGCATCACAAGGTCCACAAAACACAAATAAACTTAGTTTTGCAAACATAGTCCTATGAATAGGCCCGATTTATCGGTAGATTCCCCATAAATCGCTTGTCATAGCGATAAATCGGCCCAAACGATAAATGGTGAAGATAAGGCATAATCTTATCGGTCAACCCAAGAGTAGCGATAAATCGGACGATAAATCGCTGAATCGGAAGATTTCTTGAACAGTGATGAATATAACATTGAATTAAGCCTCCCCCAAACTTGAGCGATGCTTTCTCCTTCGCGAGACCAGAAATTATAAATATAATTACGATCACGATGAACCTGGTGCATAGGGTAGAACTTCTGATGAAATTCCAACTTCAGACTATTATAGTTCCATGATCCCATATCATCACATAGCCTAAACCATGTCAATGCATCTCCCTTCAAAGATAAAGGGAAGACCTTCTTCTTGATAACATCCTCGGGCATACCTGCAAGCTTAAATAATCCACAAACTTCATCCACATAGATTAGATGTAAATCGGGATGCAGTGTTCCGTCTCCTGTAAAGGGATTTTCAAGCAGTTTCTCTATCATACCCGAAGGAATCTCAAAGCAAACATTTTCAATACGTGCAGTAGGTTGAGGAGCAACTCTTTGCTCTTCTGGTCGGGGTGAAGATACCCCAAACAAGCCCCTCAAAGGATTTTGAGCCATAGTAACAAGTGACAATAAATTTCAGCACACTATATAAATTTTTCCTTACCAAATTCCACTTACCAAAGGCGCTTCACTCCCCGGCAACGACGCCAGAAAAAAGTCTTGATGACCCACAAGTGTAGGGGATCTATCGTAGTCCTTTCGATAAGTAAGAGTGTCGAACCCAACGAGGAGCAGAAGGAAATGATAAGCAGTTTTCAGTAAGGTATTTTCTGCAAGCACTGAAATTATAGGTAACATATAGTTTCGTGATAAGATAATTGGTAGCAAGTGACAAAAGGTAAAAGTAAATAAGGTGCAGCAAGGTGGACCAATCCATTTTGTAGCAAAGGACAAGCCTGGACAAACTCTTATATAAAGGAAATCGCTCCCGAGGACACATGGGATTTATCGTCAAGCTAGTTTTCATCACGATCGTCTGATTCATGTTCGGTACTTTGATAATTTGGTATGTGGGTGGACCGGTGCTTGGGTGCTGTCCTTACTTGGACAAGCCTCCCACTTATGATTAACCTCTAATGCAAGCATCCGCAACTACAAAAGAAGTATTAAGGTAAACCTAACCATAGCCTGAAACATATGGATCCAAATCAGCCCCTTATGAAGCAACGCATAAACTAGGGTTTAAGCTTCTGTCACTCTAGCAACCCATCATCTACTTATTACTTCCCAATGCCTTCCTCTAGGACCAAATAATTGTGAAGTTTCATGTAGTCGACGTTCACATGACACCACTAGAGGAGAGACAACATACATCTCATCAAAATATGGAACGAAGACCAAATTCACATGACTACTAATAGCAAGACTTCTCCCATGTCCTCAGGAACAAAAGTAACTACTCACAAGACATAATATTGTTCATGATCAGAGGGGTATTAATATGCATAATGGATCTGAACATATGATCTTCCACCAAATAAACCAACTAGCATCAACTACAAGGAGTAATCAACACTACTAGCAACCCACGGGTACCAATATGAGGTTTGGGTACAAAGATTGGATACAATAGATGAACTAGGGTTTGAGAGGAGATGGTGCTGGTGAAGATGTTGATGAAGATAGCCCTCCCCAAGATGGGAGAGTTGTTGGTGATGACGGCAGTGACGATTTCCCCCTCCCGGAGGGAAGTATCCCCGGCAGAACAGCTCTGCCGGAGCCCTAGATTGGTTTCCGCCTCGAGACGGCGGAGTCTGGTCCCGAAAGCCTCCTTCTGATTTTTTTTCCAGGTCAAAACATCTCATATTGGAGAAGATGGGCATCGGGGGCCTTCCGGCTGGCCCACGAGGCAGGGGGGCACGCCCTGGGAAGGGGGCGCACCCCCCCACCCTCGTGGACAGCCGGTGGCCCCCCTCGTGGACTTCTTTCGCCAGATATTTTTTATATTTTCTGAAACAAAGTTCTGTTGAGTTTGGAGGCATTTGGAGTTGTACAGAATAGGTTTCCAGAGTTTGATCCTTTTCCAGCCCAGAATTCCAGCTGTCGGCATTCTCCCTCTACATGTAAACCTTGTAAAATAAGAGAGAAAAGGCATAAGTATTGTGACAAAACATATAATAACAGCCCATAATGCAATAAATATCAACATATAAGCATGATGCTAAATGGACGTATCAGTGGGCCCCACGTCTGGCGCCCGGTGCCCTCCTTCCTCCTATATATACCTACGTACCCCGAAACCATCAGAACAACAGAGAAAACCCTAGTTCCACCGCCGCAACCTTCTGTTCCCATGAGATCCCATCTTGGGGCCTGTTCTGGAGCTTCGGCGGAGGGGGGGGGGATTTTCCACGGAGTTCTTCTACATCATCATCATCGCCTCACCATGAGTTGTGAGTAGTTTACCACAGACCTTTGGGTCCATAGCTAGTGTCTAGATGGCTTCTTATCTCTCTTTGGATCTCAATAGAAAGTTCTCCTCGGTCTTCGAGGAGATCTATTCGATGTAATCTCTTTTTGCGGTGTGTTTGTCGAGATTCGATGAATTGTGGGTTTATGATCAAGATTATCTATGAGAAATATGTGGTTCTTCTCTGAACTCTTTATGTATGATTATAATATCCTTGCAAGTCTCTTCGAATTATTGGTTTGGTTTGGCCTACTAGATCTATAGTTCTTGCAATGGGAGAAGTGCTTGGCTTTGGGTTCAATCTTGCGGTGTCCTTTCCGAGTGACAGTAGGGCAGCAAGGCACGTATTGTATTGTTGCCATCGAGGATAAAAAGATGGGGTTTATATCACTAAGTTTGAGTTTACCCCTCTACATCATGTTATCTTGCTTAAGGCGTTACTCCGTTCTTATGAGCTTAATACACTAGATGCATGCTGGATAGCGGTCGATGTGTGGAGTAATAGTAGTAGATGCAGTATCATTTTAGTCTACTTGTCTCGGACGTGATGCCTATATATAATGATCATGCCTAGATAGTCTCATAATTATTCGCTTTTCTATCAATTGCTCGACAGTAATTTGTTTACCCGCCGTAGAATATCGCTATCATGAGAGAAGCCACTAGAGAACACTATGGCTCCCGGGTCTATTCTCAACATATCAATCTACAATCTACTTTACTTTTCTGCTTTTACTTTTTGTTCTTATAATAAAAAATACGAAAAATATCAAACTATCATCTCTATCAGATCTCACTTTCGTAAGTGACCGTAAAGGGATTGACAACCCCTTATCGCGTTGGCTGCGAAGTTCTTAGTGGTTTGTGCAGGTGCGAGGGACTCACGCGTGGTCTCCTACTGGATTGATACCTAGGTTCTCAAAAACTGAGGGAAATACTTTCGCTACTGTGCTGCATCTCCCTTTCCTCTTCGAGGAAATACAATGCAAGCTCGAGAAGTAGCATTCACCTCCACGATCAGATCGTAGAAACTTTATTTTCTTGTTACGATGATTTTCTACTTCACTCTGAAATTCTTTGAACTTTTCAAATGTTTCAGACTTGTGCTTCATCAAGTAGATATACCCATATCTGCTCAAATCATCAGTGAAGGTTAGAAAATAACAATACCCAGCGCGAGTTTCAACACTCATCGGTTCACATACATTAGTATGTATGATTTCCAACAAATCTGTTGCTCGCTCCATTGTTCCGTAGAACGGAGTTTTAGTCATCTTGCCCATGAGGCATGGTTCGCAAGCACCAAGTGATTCCAAAAGTCCATCACTATGGAGTTTCTTCATGCGTTTTACACCAATATGACCTAAACGGCAGTGCCACAAATAGGTTGCATTATCATTATTAACCTTACATCTTTTGGCTTCAATATTATGAATATGTGGATCACTATGCTACCTCTTGAGCTTGCGTTGTATTCCTTCGAAGAGGAAAGGGAGATGCATCACAGTAGCGTAAGTATTTCATCAGTTTTTGAGAACCAATGTATCAATCGAGTAGGAGACCACGCGCGAGTCCCTCGCACCTTCACAAACAAATAAGAACTTCGCAGCCAACGCGATAAGGGGTTGTCAATCCCTTTACGGTCAATTACGAGAGTGAGATTTGATAGAGATGATAGTTTATATTTTTGGTATTTTTAGTTTAATAAAACAGCAAATAAAAGTAGTAAAAGTAAAATAGATGTAGACGGATATGTTGAGAATAGACTTGGGGGCCATAGTGTTCTCTAGTGGCTTCTCTCATGATAACGATAATCTACGACACGTAAACAAATTACTGTCGAGCAATTGATAGAAAAGCGAATAATTATGAGACTATCTAGGCATGATCATTGTATATAGGCATCACGTCCGAGACAAGTAGACCGACTCCTGCCTGCATCTACTACTATTACTCCACACCTCGACCGCTATCCAGCATGCATCTAGTGTATTGAGTTCATACGAACAGATTAACGCCTTAAGCAAGATGACATGATGTAGAGGGATAAACTAAAGCAATATGATATAAACCCCATCTTTTAATCCTCGTTGGCAACAATACAATACGTGCCTTGCTTCCCCTACGGTCACTGGGAAAGGACACCGCAGGATTGAACCCAAGGCCAAGCACTTCTCCTATTGCAAGAACTATAGATCAAGTAGGCCAAACCAAACCAATAATTCAAAGAGACTTGCAAGGATATTATGAGCAACCATAAAAAGTTCAAAGAAGAACCAAATATCTTTCATAGATAACCTTGATCATAAACTCACAATTCATCGGATCTAGACAAACACACCGCAAAAAGAGATTACATCGAATAGATCTCCTCGAAGACCGAGGAGAACTTTGTATTGAGATCCAAAGAGAGAGAAGAAGCCATCTAGATACTAGCTATGGACCCGAAGGTCTGTGGTAACCTACTCATAACTCATGGTGAGGGCGATGATGATGATGTTGAAGGCCTCCGTGATGGATCCCTCTCCGGTGGAGCTCCGGAACAGGCTCTAAGATAGGATCTCCACGGGAACAGAAGGTACGGCAGTGGAATTAGGGGTTTCTCTCTGTTCACGGAGTTTCTGGGGTACGTGGACTTATATAGGAAGAAGGAGGGCACCGGGGGCCACTTGAGGAGGCCTCGAGGTAGGGGGGCGCGCCCTGGGAAGGGGGGTGCGCCCTGGGAAGGGGGACGCACCCCCACCCTCGAGTGCGGCTCCTCGATCCTCTAACGTGGTTCTCAAGCTTCCTGTGCGTGATTTTCTCCAAAAATATCTCTCGCGAAGGTTTCATTCCGTTTGGACTCCGTTTGATATTCTTTTTCTGCAAAATCCTGAAATAGGCAAAAACAGCAATCTGGACTGGGCCTTTGGGTTAGTAGGTTAGTCCCAAAAATGATATAAAAGTGAATGATAAAGCCCATTAAACATCCAAGACTTCATAAATAATAGCATGGAACAATAAAAAATTATAGATACGTTGGAGACGTATCAAGCATCCCCGAGCTTAATTCCTGCTTAAATTCTCGTACTGGATCTCAAAACTTCACAAAACTTAGTGTATATGATCTCGTACTGGATCTCTACAGTAGTATACACTAGCTTGAAAACTTCACAACACAAAACTTAGACAAAAATTCTCGTGAGCTCCGTTAGTATAAGAAAGCAAACCACCACTCAAAGGTACAGCAATGAATTCATTCTTTGTTTATATTGGTGTTAAACCTACTGTACTCCAACTCCTCTATGGTTCATATCTTCCAATAATACTCATAGATGCATCGGAATAAGCAAACAACACACGAAAAACAGAATCTGTCAAAGACAGAACAACCTGTAGTAATCTGCAGGGTTGGCCTACTTCTGGAACTCCAAAAAATTCAAACTAAATTGATAAATTTGCGCAATTTGTCTACCAATAATCTGCAATAAGAATCAACTAAAAAGAATGCTCTAGTAAAATCCCACGACTACTTTAGCGAGCGCAAACGATTCTATTTCTCACAGCAAGATCACATAAACTTCACACAAGTCTTCCCAAAGGTTCTACTTGGCACAAACACTAAACAAAACATGAAACCAGATCTAATCAAAGGCTAGATGCAATATTTATTCCCTAACAGCAAGAAAAACAAAAAACATAAAATTGGGTTGCCTCCCAACAAGCGCTATCGTTTTACGCCCCTAGCTAGGCACGATACAAGATAGATCTACGTATTGCCATCCTCGGGGGGCAATTCTTTGACTAAGCACTTATGGTTCTTGGGAACTTCTTTGTCCCTATGAATAATAAAACTCTTGGGAAAGAAATCAAGAAAGTCTAAAGTGTCAAAAGGGTCTCTTGCAAAAGTAAGAAAATTAGGGTGAACACTTATGGATTTGAGATCCGCAATTCTAGATGTTTCACCCTTGTCTTTAGGGACATACATGAACTTAGATAATTTAGTAGAGGTATTTGGAGTAGTTTTTATAGCGGAAAGAGCAGAACCCACATTAGTGATAACATCCCCAAGCTTATTGATTCTAGTAGAATCCTGATCTATATTTTCTTTAACTATGGGCTAAGCCTCCCCGGCAACGGTGCCAGAAATTCTTCTTGCTACCTCTTGAGCTTGCGTTGTATTCCCTCGAAGAGGAAAGGGATATGCATCACAGTAGCGTAAGTATTTCCCTCAGTTTTTGAGAACCAAGGTATCAATCCAGTAGGAGACCACGCGTGAGTCTCGCACTCGCACAAACAAATAAGAACTTTGCAGCCAACGCGATAAGGGGTTGTCAATCCATTTACGGTCACTTACGAGAGTGAGATCTGATAGAGATGATAGTTTATATTTTTGGTAATTTTAGTTTAATAAAACAACAAATAAAAGCAGTAAAAGTAAATTAGATGTAGACTGATATGTGGAGAATAGACCCGGGGGCCATAGTGTTCTCTAGTTGCTTCTCTCATGATAGCCATATTTTACGGTGGGTAAACAAATTACAGTCGAGCAACTGATATAAAAGCGAATAATTATGAGACTATCTAGGCATGATCATTGTATATAGGCATCACGTCCGAGACAAGTAGACCGACTCCTGCCTGCATCTACTACTATTACTCCACACATCGACCGCTATCCAGCATGCATCTAGTGTATTGAGTTCATACAAACAGAGTAACGCCTTAAGCAAGATGACATGATGTAGAGGGATGAACTCAAGCAATATGATATAAACCCCATCTTTTTATCCTCGATGGCAACAATACAGTACGTGGCTTGCTGCCCCTACCGTCACTGGGAAAGGACACCGCAAGATTGAACCCAAAGCCAAGCATTTCTCCTATTGCAAGCACTATAGATCTAGTAGGCCAAACCAAACCAATAATTCGAAGAGACTTGCAAGGATATTATGAGCACACATAAAAAGTTTAGAGAAGAACCAAATATCTTTCATAGATAACCTTGATCATAAACTCACAATTCATTGGATCTCGACAAACACACCGCAAAAAGAGATTACATCGAATAGATCTCCTCGAAGACCGAGGAGAACTTTGTATTGAGATCGAGAGGGAGAAGAAGCCATCTAGATACTAGCTATGGACCCGAAGGTCTGTGGTAAACTACTCACAACTCATGGTGAGGGCAATGATTATGAAGATGATGAAGTCCTCCGTGATGGATCCCCCTCCGGTGGAGCTCCGGAACAGGCTCCAAGATGGGATCTCCACGGGAATAGAAGGTACGGCGGTGGAATTAGGGGTTTCTCTCTGTTCACGGAGTTTTTGGGGTACATGGACTTATATAGGAAGAAGGAGGGCACCGAGGGCCACTTGAGGAGGCCTCGAGGCAGGGGGCGCGCCCTGGGAAGGGGGGTATGCCCCCACCCTCGAGGGCGGCTCCTCAATCCTCTGACGTGGTTCTCAAGCTTCCTGTGCGTGATTTTCTCCAAAAATATCTCTCACGAAGGTTTCATTCCGTTTGGAGTCCGTTTGATATTCTTATTCTGCAAAACCCTGAAATAGGCAAAAAATAGCAATCTGGATTGGGCCTTTGGGTTAGTAGGTTAGTCCCAAAAATGATATAAAAGTGAATGATAAAGCCCATTAAACATCCAAGACTTCATAAATAATAGCATGGAACAATCAAAAATTATAGATACGTTGGAGACGTATCACACTACGATCGAGATCCAACAAGAATAGACCACTCTTTAAGGGTGCATGACCATAAAAGATATTATTCATATAAATAGAAGAACCATTATTCTTAGATTTAAATGAATAACCGTCTCGCAGTAAACAAGATCTAGATATAATGTTCATGCTTAACGTTGGCACCAAATAACAATTATTCAGGTCTAAAACTAATCCCGAAGGTAGATGTAGAGGTAGCGTGCCGACGACGATCACATCGGCTCTGGAACCATTTCCCACACGCATCGTCACCTCATCCTTAGCCAATCTTCGTTTAATCCGTAGTCCCTGTTTCAAGTTACAAATATTAGCAACCGAACCGGTATCAAATACCCAGGTACTACTACGAGCATTAGTAAGGTACACATCAATAACATGTATATCACATATACCTTTGTTCACCTTGCCATCCTTCTTATCCGCTAAATACTTGGGGCAGTTCCGCTTCCAGTGTCCAGTCCCTTTGCAGTAGAAGCACTCAGTTTCAGGCTTGGCTCCAGACTTGGGTTTCTTCGTGGGAGTAGCAACTGTCTTGCTATTCTTCTTGAAGTTCCCCTTCTTTTCCTTGCCCTTTTTATTGAAACTAGTGGTCTTGTTAGCCATCAACACTTGATGCTCCTTTTTGATTTCTACCTCCGCATCCTTGAGCATAGCGAAGAGCTCGGAATTGTCTTTTGCATCCCTTGCATATTATAGTTCATCACGAAGCCTTTATAGCTTGGTGGCAGTGATTGAATAACTCTATCAATAACACTATCTTCATCAACTTTGCAACCAAGTTGAGTCATATAATTGTAGTACCCAGACATTCTGAGCAAGTGTTCACTGATAGAACTATTCTCCTCCATCTTGCAGCTGTAGAACTTATTGGAAATCTCATATTTCTCAATCCGGGCATTTGCTTGAAATATTAACTTCAACTCCTGGAACATCTCATATGCTCCATGACGTTCAAAACGTTGTTGAAGTCCCGGTTCTAAGCCGTAAAGCATGGCACACTATACAATCGTGTAGTCATCAGAACGAGCTTGCCAAACGTTCATAACGTCCGGGGTTGCTCCTGCAGCAGGCTTTCCACCTAGCGGTGCTTCAAGGACATAATTCTTCTGTGCAGCAATGAGGATAATCCTCAAGTTATGGACCCAGTCCGTGTAATTGCTACAATCATCTTTCAACTTAGCTTTCTCTAGGAATGCATTAAAATTCAAAGGAACGGTAGCACGGGCCATTGATCTACAACAACATAGATATGCAAAAAACTATCAGGACTAAGTTCATGATAAATTAAAGTTCAATTAATCATATTACTAAAGAACTCCCACTTAGATAGACATCCCTCTAGTCATCTAAATGATCACGTGATCCAAATCAACTAAACCATGTCCGATCATCACGTGAGATGGAGTAGTTTTCAATGGTGAACATCTTATGTTGATCATATCTACTATATGATTCACGCTCGACCTTTCGGTCTCCAGTGTTCCGACGCCTGTCTGTACATGCTAGGCTCGTCAAGTTTAACCCGAGTATTCTGCATGTGCAAAATTGTCTTACACCCGTTGTATATGAACGTAGAGCTTATCACACCCGATCATCATGTGGTGTCTCGGCACGACGAACTTTCGCAACGGTGCATACTCAGGGAGAACACTTGTACCTTGAAATTTTGTAAGGGATCATCTTATAATGCTACCGTCGTACTAAGCAAAATAAGAAGCATAATAAGATAAACATCACATGCAATCAAAATATGTGTCATGATATGGCCATCATCATCTTGTGCTTTTGATCTCCATCTCCAAGGCATCGTCATGATCACCATCGTCACCGGCGCGACACCTTGGTCTCCATCGTAGCATCGTTGTCGTCTCGCCAACTATTGCTTCCACGACTATCGCTACCGCTTAGTGATAAAGTAAAGCAATTACATGGTGAATGTATTTCATACAATAAAGCGACAACCATATGGCTCCTGCTAGTTGCCGATAACTTTACAAAACATGATCATCTCATACAATAATATATAACTCATCATGTCTTGACCATATCACATCACAACATGCCCTGCAAAAACAAATTAGACGTCCTCTACTTTGTTGTGGCAAGTTTTACGTGGCTGCTACGGGCTTAGCAAGAACCGTTCTTACCTACTCATACAAAAACCACAAGGATTTTTCGTCAAGTATGTGCTGTTTTATCCTTCACAAGGACGGGGCGTAGCCACACTTGATTCAGCTAAAGTGCGAGAGACAGACACCCGCCAGTCACCTTTAAGCAACAAGTGCTCGCAACGGTGAAACCAGTCTCGCGTAAGCGTACGCGTAATGTCGGTCCGGGCCGCTTCATCTCACAATACCGCCGAAAGAAAGTATGACATGCTGGTAAGCAGTATGACTATTATCGCCCACAACTCATTGTGTTCTACTTGTGCATATCATCTACGCATAGACCTGGCTCATGATGCCACTGTTGGGGAACGTAGTGTTTAAAAAAAATCCTATGATCACACAAGATGTATCTACTAGATGCATAGCAAAGAGGGGGAGAGTGTGTCTACGTAGCCTCGTAGACCGGGAGCGGAAGCGTCGGGTGACGCGGTTGATGTAGTCGAACTTCTTCGCGATCCAACCGATCAAGCACCGAACGTACGGAGCCTCCGCATTCAGCACGCGTTCAGCTTGATGACGTCCCATGAGCTCTTGATCTAGTAGAACCTCGCGGGAGAGTTTTGTCAGGACGACAGCGTGTTGACGGAGATGATGAAGTTACCATCGCAGGGCTTCGCCTAAGTGCTGCAACAATATGACCGATGTGTGTTTTTGTGGAGGAGGGCACCGCACACGGTTGGGAGAGATCAACTTGATCAACTTGTGTGTCTAGAGGTGCCCCCCTGCCCCTGTATATAAAGGAGCAAGGGGGGAGGCCGGCCGGCCCCCTATGGTGCGCCCTAGAGGGGCAATCCTACTAGGAATAGGATTCCAATCCTATTCCTAGTAGGAGTCCACCAAGAAGGAGAGAGGGGGAAGGAAGGAGAGGGAGAGGGAGAAGGAAAGGGGCGCCACCCCCCTCCTTTCCTTGTCCAATTTGGACCAAGGGGGAGGGGCGCACGGCCCAGCCCTGGCCAACCCTCTCTATCTCCACTAAAGCCCACTAGGGCCCAATACTTCCCTGGGGGGAGGGGGGGTTCCGGTAACCCCCCCGGCACTCCATTTTAATCCGAAACCTTTCCGGAACACTTCCGGTGTCCGAATATAGTCGTCCAATATATCAATCTTTACGTCTCGGACATTCTGAGACTCCTCGTCATGTCCATGATCTCATTCGGGACTCCGAAGTACCTTCGATATATCAAAACTCATAAACTCATAATATCGATCGTCATCAAACGTTAAGCGTGCGGACCCTACGGGTTCGAGAACTATGTAGACATGACCGAGACTCATTTCCGGTCAATAACCAATAGCGGAACCTGGATACTCATATTGGCTCCTACATATTCTACGAAGATCTTTATCGGTTAAACCACATAACAACATACATTTTTCCTTTTGTCATCGGTATGTTACTTGCCCGAGATTCGATCGTCGGTATCTCAATACCTAGTTCAATCTCATTACCGGCAAGTCTCTTTACTCGTTCCGTAATACATCATCTCGTGACTAACTCATTAGTCATTTGTTTGCAAGGCTTATTGTGATAGCCTGGATTTTGCCCTTTCCTTTTTCTTTTATTTTTCTTGAATTTCTTGATTTTATTTGCTTTTTAGTGGCTTTGTGGTTCTGAAACTTGGGAAGATCCTATCTTCCTAGGTTTTATAGTGGCTTGCCATCCTTCTAATCATCCCAAGACCCTGACATTTCCATCCTTGACCTAATCCAATATTCTTTTGTTAGGGAATATTCCTTTTCTATTAAAGGAATAATTCTTTTTGCCCTAGGTTATGAAGCAACCTATATCTCTGTCATTCTAAAAATTCCCAAATAATTCTCATAAATTGTTTGGGTCATATCTTGATCAAATATGGCAAAACATTTCATTGCCATGTTCAAAACTAATCCTGCAATAATCATTTTCCTATTCTTCCCTAAATGGCACTTTGTGAAGCAAGTGCTATTTATCTTTTCCCAATCGACTCCAAACTTCTTGGACATCTTTTCATGTCCATATCTTGGCCTTGTGCCAAATTTCATACTCATTTGCCTAGTAATTATTTTTCAGTGATTTTCCAAAGTTTCTGTCCAGAACAGAACTTTGTGAAGGAAGTATATTCTAGGCATGTCCAAATGAGGTGATCCTTGGTCACATCTTTATTTGATCAAATAATGCATCTCCACCAAATTTCAGCTCATGGAGATCATCTATGTGAGCTCAGCTCAAAATCTTGGTTTCTGGTAAAAATTTCACTTTGTGAAGCAACCCTATTTTACCTTCCTTCATTTGAGCTGCAAATTTATCAGGACATTCTTACATTTACATCTACCCTCTCCACCAAGTTTTGGCTCAATCCACTTACCCTTTTACCCTCAGTAAATTCTCTAAGTTTCTGGTCAGAATGGAGCTTTGTGAAGGAAGTGCCACTTTGGTAACTCCAAATGGCATGATCTTTTTATAGCAGCTTCATATGGTCAAATAACCCCACTCCACCAAATTTCAGCTCAAGTGGTTACTCCAAGTGAGTGATACTTCATCATCTTGTTTCTGGACCAGATTATGCAGTTGCAAAGCAAGTGTATTAAGTCTTAGTCCATTTCCTTCCAAACTCCCCAGTATGGTAGTTCTTCCTAAGCTAATCACCATAGACAACTCTTTTGCCTCTAATCTTACCTCAGTTGATCACTGTTTCATGATCAAGTTTACTGTAGTAAACTTCAAAGCTCATTTACCTTTTAACCAGAGCAGTTTTCACCGATCTACCAAGGCAGTTTAAACCACCCTTGCACAAACTTACCACTAGACGATGTTTGGCAGCTAGTGTTGCACTGTGTGCACCAGTGCACGTGGTGACCACCGCCCTGGCGTGCAGTAAACGTGATCTGGCTCGACCCCGGCGATGTGCTTGTCCGTTCTCTCCTCGTCTCGACTCACCACCATGTCCCGTGGCCTCCTCGTGATCGTCTACGTCGCCCTGAGCCCTTGCCCCCTCCGTTCGCTTCCCCGTCGGTGCTCGTCGCCGTGCGCCCACAGACGTTCTGTAGCCGACCGGCTCTGTCCGCGCCGCGCCGCCTTCTCCCCTGCGCCCTCGGGCCGTCCTGCATAGTGCGCCGCTGTAGCGCGTCCGCACCTCCCTCGTCGCCTTCCCGCGCCCTCCCGTGAGCTCTGCACCTCGCCAGCGTCTTGGTCACGCTCGAGCGGCGGTGACCGGCTCGGCACCTCGCCCCGCGGCTATATAAGGCCACCCCTCCCACGTTTGAGCTCACCATCCGCCTCACCTCGCTCCACTACCCCACCCCTCTCATCTTCCCGAGCCCCAGGAGCTCTCCTGCTCCTCCATCGCCACCATGGCCGCCGCTCGGCTTCGCCTAAATTCCGGTCACCCGAGCCCCTCCTCCACTCCCTGACCCCACCGCTAGCTTCCCCACTCTCCGACGCACCTCCCCATCCTTTCGCCCTCGACGGAGTTCGCCCGTGGCCGCGTGCCCCTCGTCCGGCCGTCGTCTCTGTAACCCCTAGTCGCAGCGGACTCCCCTCCATCCCGCTCCTCACTGGCGCTCCCTCTGCCTGGGGATGGATGCGGCGCGGTCCCGCGATGCCGCCGGTGGCCTCGCCTCGGCCAACGGTGGCCGGAGCCGGCCGGGCCACCATCGGCCGCCTCCGCCTCCTCTCGGGCCATCCATTGCCCCGCGACCCACACTCCTCCACGACGCCTCTTTCTCCTCTGGACAGGTGCGCCGTCGCATCTCGCAGCCGCCGGTGTCCTCACCTCGGCCGGAGATGGCCGGAGTTGGCCGGGCCCGCGCCGGCCTCTTCCCTGCCCTCGCTCCTCTGTCTCTGATCGGGGAGGCAGCGAGGAGGAAGAAGACAGGCGCGAGGAGAGAGATGTATAAGCTGGGACCCGCCCGTCAGCTGCACAAGCTGGGCCCCGCCACCGCCACGTCACGTAAGTGGAGACGTATTCTCTAAAATACATTTTCTATTTATGAAAGCGTGGTTTCTTTCTTCTTCAGCCCGAAGTACGTTTTCCTATTCTAGAAATGTATTTTCTTATATGCGTTTTCCGTTTTAACCGCCAGGGACCTGTTTGCTGAAGATTTTTCACAGATTGGTCCCTCTCCTTCAACCTTTCATAACTTCGCGACCGTAACTCCGAATCAGGTGATTCCAAAGCACGCGTCTTCGTCTCGTCGAGCCCGTTCTGTTGGTATCATTTTCACCATGTGTTAACATTCTGAAAATGACCATTTTGCGCTTGCCGTAAACAGCCCCCTCCGAGAGAGAACTATTTCCGGCGATTCTTTCCGCGAGCTTCTCGCATTTCTTCCCGGTGATTTCTTCCACCCCAGGCAAGCCACAATAACCACTTGCATGATAGCCATGCAGTAGCCATGGTTTTCAACTTGAATACTTAATAAAAGTTTGATGTTGTATGTCTGCTTGTTTGCTACTGATGTCATTGTTTCAGTTATGCCCGTGGTTTCATGTTCACCTTCATGCTATGATCTGATGCGTCTTGATATCTTGTACTACTTGTTATCACCATGTTCACATGTTATGCTTGGTAGTAGAAGTACATGCTAGTAGTAGTCTTGATGCATGCTTGTTGTACCGTGATATGCATGTTCCGTTGCAACTAGTTAGTTACATGATTACTTGGCAGTGTTCTTGCTATGTTCTTGCATGATATTTAGTGCGGATGCTAGTAGTCAAGTATGCCATGAGTAGCATTATACTTGTGATGTTTATGCTACTCAGTATGCCATGCTCATTTGGATATATGCTTCACTATGGTTATGCTCGATGATTATGTTGCACCTCCATGTTCATGCTGATGTCATGCTCATGCATTGTAGTTGCATCATGTTATTTTATTATGACTCAGCTTATTGCATTCAAGTTAAACCGGATAATAAGGAACGTGAACAACTGTTGGCTGAGTCATGGTGCCACCATATCCAGCTGACCAGTGCATCCACACTTGCCTTTATGGGAAGGCCCTAACTGGGTCTATTGTCATGCCTCTCGCCGATACCTCCAACGAGGGAAGGTTATGGGCGCGCGCTACCCTGATCAGGTAGGCGGACATAACCTTGTGTGCCCGTTGTTGTTGTTGTTTTTAGCACGGGTCCCCGTTTGGGACCATTTGGCCATGACGATGGTCGTTGTGTCTTTGGTAGACACGGGCCACCCAGGACTAGCCCAGTGGGGAGTGAGTCGGAGTGGCCGGGAGAGTGTCATGGCAGCAGATCGGTTTTTTCGGAACGCCGTTGGTCCACCCGAATGGGAGTGTGAGGCCATGGGTTCTGTGGTGTGTACAGTGCGCTACCTCTGCAGAGTGTGTGTGTTTTAATCAATCGATAGCCGTGCCCGCGGATAAGGGCCCAGTTCGTGTCAGTCACACTGTGAGTCAACAGTAACGAAAATAATAATAATAACTTGATTAATAACAACCCCGGTTCGATGATGGGATAAGTTGGTTGTGATCGCCGAAAAGATCACCGTTTGAGACCAAGTGTTGGTCATGGTTGTGATCATCGGAATGATCACCGTGGTATCGAGGATACCGAGTTGATGGATATTAGTGATGTTGTGCGATAATCAAGGGTAAAGGTCAAGCTCCTTGTGGTCATTTAATGAACTAGGATATTGTTTATACCAAGCTTGATTTGATCCTGAGATGATCATGTGATGTCCGTGGTGGGTAAGTGATGCATGTGAAGGTTACCCGAGCAGAGTAAGTTGGTGCATGTTAGTATCATCATGTTGCATGTAGTATCATCATGTTCATGTTATGCTTGTTCTAGTTGTATCATGTTCAGTTGTGCATGCCATGTTGTTCTATTAGTATCATGTTCATGAATGATTTAACCTGCTAATGCCATGCTGTTGTTTGTCTTGAATGCTTTTGGTTTATTGTGAGCTTGCAAGTACATTCAATGTACTGACCTGGCGTGTCATGCCAGTTTGCAGGTCGTGCCGGGATTGCTTGCTTGTTTTGTTGTGGTTCCTGTGTTTGTGAGCTAGGATAAACATGCCAGCCAGAGTCCCTGCAGATTCGAGTCCATCATCGCCGTTCGTTGTTCCGCTGCCAGTAGAGGTTCCGCTGCCTCGAGTTCTTATGCTGCTTGCATAGAGCAACCGTGGTTGGCGTAGTGTCCACGTGACGATGTTATTCATTGTAATATCAGAGACCTTGTATCCATATTCGCGTTATAATAAAGAGCTGGTTTGTTCTATGCTAAGCAGTTCCGTATTCCAGAAGACTTCACCTCGATCTCTGGGCTAGAATACGGGGCGTTCCGGTTTCTCTGAGCCGGGGTGCCACACTTATTATGATGTGCATTACCGAGAGGGCCCAAAGATACCTCTCTGACACTCGGAGTGACAAATCCTATTCTTGATCTATGCCAACACCACGAACACTTTCGGAGACACCTGTAGAGCATCTTTATGATCACCTAGTTAAGTTGTGACGTTTGATAGCTGATACGTCTCCAACGTATCTATAATTTTTTATTGTTCCATGCTGATATTTATGATGTTTTGGATGTTTCATGGGCTTTGTTATACACTTTTATATTATTTTTGGGACTAACCTATTAACCCAAAGGCCCAGTCCAGATTGCTGTTTTTTTGCCTATTTCAGGGTTTTACACAAAAGGAATATCAAACGAAGTCCAACCGGAATGAAACCTTCGGGAGAGATATGTTTGGAGCAAAATGCGCACGAGAGACTTGAGAACCACGGAGTAGGGCACATGTGGCGTCCACGAGGGTGGGGGGCGCGCCCTCCCTATAGGGCGTGATACGTCTCCAACGTATCTATAATTTTTGATTGTTCCATGCTATTATTTATGAAGTCTTGGATGTTTAATGGGCTTTATCATTCACTTTTATATCATTTTTTGGGACTAACCTACTAACCCAAAGGCCCAGTCCAGATTGTTTTTTTTTTGCCTATTTCAGGGTTTTGCAGAAAAAGAATATCAAACGGAGTCCAAACGGAATGAAACCTTTGCGAGAGATATTTTTGGAGGAAATCACGCACGATGAACTTGAGAACGACGTTAGAAGAGACACGTGGGGCCCACGAGGGTGGGGGCGCACCCCCCTGCCTCGTGGAGCCCCTGTGACTCCCCCGGTGCCCTCCTTCCTCCTATATAAGTCTACGTACCCCAGAAACTCCGTGAACGGAGAGAAACCCTAATTCCACCGACGTACCTTCTGTTCCCGTGAAGATCCCATCTTGGAGCCTGTTCCGGAGCTCCACCGGTGGGGGTTCCATCACGGAGGCCTTCATCATCATCATCATTGCCCTCACAATGAGTTGTGAGTAGTTTACCACAGACCTTCGGGTCCATAGCTAGTATCTAGATGGCTTCTTCTCTCTCTCTCTCTGGATCTCAATACAAAGTTCTCCTCGGTCTTCGAGGAGATCTATTCGATGTAATCTCTTTTTGCGGTGTGTTTTTTGAGATCCGATGAATTGTGAGTTTATGATCAAGGTTATCTATGAAAGATATTTGGTTCTTCTCTAAATTTTTTATGTGTGCTCATAATATCCTTGCAAGTCTCTTCGAATTATTGGTTTGGTTTGGCCTACTAGATCTATAGTTCTTGCAATGGGAGAAGTGCTTGGCTTTGGGTTCAATCTTGCGGTGTCCTTTCCCAGTGATAGTAGGGGCAGCAAGGCACGTATTGTATTGTTGCCATAGAGGATAAAAAGATGGGGTTTATATCATATTGCTTGAGTTTATCCCTCTACATCATGTCATCTTGCTTAAGGCGTTACTCTGTTCTTATGAACTCAATACACTAGATGCATGCTGGATAGCGGTCGATGTGTGGAGTAATAGTAGTAGATGCAGGCAGGAGTCGATCTACTTGTCTCGACGTGATGCCTATATACAATGATCATGCCTAGATAGTCTCATAATTATTCGCTTTTCTATCAATTGCTCGACAATAATTTGTTTACCCGCTGTAGAATATCGCTATCATGAGAGAAGCCACTAGAGAAAACTATGGCCCCCGGGTCTATTCTCAACATATCAATCTACATCTACTTTACTTTTATCGCTTTTACATGTTGTTTTATTAAACTAAAAAATACTAAAAATATAAACTATCATCTCTATCAGATCTCACTTTCGTAAGTGACCGTAAAGGGATTGACAACCCCTTATTGCGTTGGCTGCGAAGTTCTTATTTGTTTGTGCAGGTGCGTGATACGTCTCCAACGTATCTATAATTTTTGATTGTTCCATGCTATTATTTATGAAGTCTTGGATGTTTAATGGGCTTTATCATTCACTTTTATATCATTTTTGGGACTAACCTACTAACCCAAAGGCCCAGTCCAGATTGCTGTTTTTTTGCCTATTTCAGGGTTTTGCAGAAAAAGAATATCAAACGGAGTCCAAATGGAATGAAACCTTTGCGAGAGATATTTTTGGAGAAAATCACGCCAGAGGAACTTGAGAACCACGTCAGGGGAGCCTCGAGTGGCCCTCGAGGGTGGGGGGCGCGCCCCCCTTCCCAAGGCGCGCCCCCCTGCCTCGAGGCCCACTCGAGGGTCCCCCAGTGCCCTCCTTCTTCCTATATAAGTCCACTTACCCCAAAAACTCCGAGAACAGAGAGAAAACCCTAATTCCACCGCCGTAGCTTCTGTTCCCGTGGAGATCCCATCTTGGAGCCTGTTCTGGAGCTCCACCGGAGGGGGATCCATCACGGAGGCCTTCGTCATCATCATCATCATCGCCCTCACCATGAGTTGTGAGTAGTTTACCACAGACCTTCGGGTTGAGAGCTAGTATCTAGATGGCTTCTTCTCTCTCTCCGGATCTCAATACAAAGTTCTCCTCGGTCTTCAAGGAGATCTATTCGATATAATCTCTTTTTGCGGTGTTGATACGTCCAAAACGTATCTATAATTTCTGCTTGCTCCATGCTTCTTTTGTGTGATATTGCTATGATATTGATGCACTTCCATACACTTTTGATCATATTTGGACTAACCTATTAACTCAGTGCACCATAGTGCCAGTTCCTGTTTTCTGCTGTTTTTCTATTTCAGGTTTCCCCCATATTAAAAGTGCTCCAAAAATTCCAGGAAAAATATAGGAAAAATCAGCATACAGGAAGCTTCGCGAAGAACCAAAGATGGGCCAGAGGGGAGCCAGGGGAGGCCCAGGCGGCCACCTGGCGCGGCCCCACCCCTGGCCGCGCCAGGGGGGCGCCTGGGGCCCCTGCTCCGCCTCTGGCTGCCCCCCTTCGCATATATATCCCTCTCGTCCCGAAACCCTCGAGGACATAACCCTTTTTCGCGATCTCGCCTCTGTTCCGCCGCCGCAGCGCTTCCAAGATCGGGAGCATCAGGAGAACTCTTCCCGGCACCCTGCCGGAGGGGAGAACCACCACCGGGAGCTTCTCCACCACCATGGACGCTTCCCGGATGAGTCGTGAGTAGTCCACCTTGGACCATGGGTCCATGATCAGTAGCTATGTGATGTTCTCCTCCCCTCTTTGCTCTTCATGGTTTAGACCTCGTGAGCTGCCCTACATGATCGAGGCACATATGTAATCTTTCTGTTGTTGCTTTGCTGAGTTTGCTGGGATCTGATGGATTATGAGACTATGTTCAGATTGTGTTTGAGTAATATATTTGATTCACCTCTTTTATATCTTTGTTATTGAGTAATTCTTGCATGTTCTCCGTTGCTGTTTATTGCTTTGGCCAAGTAGTAGGTAGTAACTCAAAGAGGGAGCGTTATGCTTGATTGTGGGTTCATGCCCCCTGATGACTAGCTTGAGTGACAGAAACATGAGTCTAGGGGATGTGCTGTTGCCACAAGGGAGAAAACAATGGTGCTTGTACTTGCGGGTGCAAGGATTGTTTACTTTACGCAAAGTTCTTTTAATGCAGTTGTCTGTTGCTTTGAGTTTACACTTTGGGTGGGATTCGCAACTTAATACCAGCGAGATGTTCTGGATAGATATCTCAAGGTGGATGATTAGTAGTAGATGCAGATGGATTTCGGTCTACTTGCCTTGGCGTACCGCCCATGCTTTTGAGCCTATACCTTTCTTTGCAGCATAGTTAGCATTGGTTTGCGCACATAATCCTGTCAATTGCCCAGCTGTAATTTGTTTACCTCGCTTTGCTGTTTTATCGTCTTTTGGGACAGAGACATCACTAGTGAACATCATGGGACCCCGGTCCATATTACCACCGCTGATCACACCTTCTATTTACTTCCTGTTTTTATTTCCTAGTTGCAGTCATAGCTATCATTATTATCTCTTGTGTTTGATCCTTTGTAAACAACAAGGCCGGAGGGATTGACAACCTCTCTGTACCCGATGGGAGCAAAGTTATCTGTATCTGTCTGCAGGTCCCGTCAACCGCTAAGTTTCTGGCGCCGTTGACACCTACTTGTCGACCCTCGGAGTCTCACGGGATTCGATCCTTGGTATCTTTGCCAAGGGAAATTTGCCGCTACGCTACATCTCAACCTTCCACTTGGGGTAACCAACGAGGGGCGAGAAGCCATCAAGCAAGTTTCTGGCGCCGTTGCCGGGGACTCCACTCTTCAAGATAGGGGAGTTGCACGCTATCTTTTATCTTTGCTTTTTAGTCTTGTTAGTTTACCTTTCAGTTTTTGCTTTAGTGTCCCTTACCAAAAATCACAAAAATAGTTATCTTGCTTGCTGCTGCTATGGGTTCCACCGAGAACACCAAGTTGCGTGACTTCACTAGTCATAACAACAATGACTTTATCTGCACGCCTATTGCTACACCTGCCACTTCATCACCTTCTTATGAGATTAAACCTGCTTTACTGAACCTAGTTATGAAAGATCAATTCTTCGGTGCTGGAGATGATGCTGCTTTGCACTTAAATAATTTTGTTGAGCTCTGTGATATGCAAAAGTACAAAGAAGTAGATGGTGATATTGTTAAGCTTGCCTAGGAATAGTATAGATTCTTGGGACAAGTGCAAGGATGCCTTTATTGGGAAGTACTATCCCCCTGCTAAAATTATCCAACTAAGGAGTAACATAATGAATTTTAAACAATTGGATAATGAACACGTTGCCCAAGCTAGGGAACGCATGAAATCTCTAGTCAAGAACTGCCCTACTCAGGGTTTGACTACTTGGATGGTTATCCAAACTTTTTATGCAGGCTTGAACTTTACCTCGCGGAACTTGTTAGATTCGGCCGCGGGAGGAACCTTTATGTCAACTACACTTGGTGCTGCCACGAAGCTTCTCGACGAGATGATGACCAATTATTCCCAATGGCACACCGAACGCGCTTCAACAGGTAGGAAGGTAAACTCTGTCGAGGAGATTTCCTCCCTAAATGAAAAAGTTGACTTGATCATGTCTCTACTTTCCAAGCAATCTTCTATTGATCCTCATGATGTTCCTTTAAATTCTTTGATTGCTCAAGATCAAGTAGATGTGAACTTTATCTCTAGAAACAATTTCAATAACAATGCTTATAGGAGTAATTTTGGTAGCAACCCTAGACCGTTCCCCTCTAATTCCTATGGGAACAACAATACTTATCCTAGCACCAAGAACTCCACCCCTAGAGATAGAGACATGCCTAGTTATGAGAAACTTCTAGAAATAGAGAAGGCCACTAAGAACTACATGTGCACCCAATATGAACAAAATAAGACCTTCTCGAGGCAATTAGATGAGCATACTGCTATCTTGCAAGACATTGGTAGACAACTGGAGAGCCTAAATATTGAGATTTCTAACCTCCAGACTAGGCTCACCATCACTGAGACCCAAGTTTCCAATATGTCCCACACACAAGCCACTTTGATAAACCAAATGGCAGCTAAACCTGAAGTGGTTGCACCCCTAAAGGAGGAAGAAGATAGAATTAAGAGCCTTCCTACCCACCACACTGTTGCTACTATCCAAGTTGTTGAGGATATCCAAACTCTTAGCACCCAATGCACTCCTAGTCCCATTGGACCTATTAATGGTGATGCTATGACCTCAACCGTAGAAGAAGAAACTCCTATGACCATAGAAGCTACCAAACAAGTGAGCCTAAAGGATACCACTACCACTTTACTTGATAGTAGTGACCTTGATTTTGATAATTGCACCCTTTCTGAAGTTATTGGTTTTCTTCACAAGATGTCTAGAGATCCCCACACTAGCACACTTAATCTTGCCTTCACGGAGCATATAACTAATGCTCTCATCAAAGCTAGGGAGGAGAAGCTTAGGGTAGAAGCCTCCATACCTAGAAAGCTAGAAGATAGTTGGGATCCTATGATTAAAATTAAGTTGAATAACTTCTCTTGCTATGCTTTATGTGATGTTGGAGCTAGTACCTCCGTTATGCCCAAAAGAATGTATGATATGTTTGAATTGAAACCTTTTGATCCTTGTTCTTTTGGTGTTCGTCTTGTTGATTCTTCCGTAAAGAAACCTTTGGGGAAGATCGACGATGTTCTTATCATTGTCAATGACAATTATGTTCCCGTTGATTTTACTATTATGGATATTGAATGTGAACCTTCATGTCCAATTATTTTGGGACGTCCTTTTCTTCGCACCGTTGGTGCTATCATTGACATGAAAGAGGGGAATATAAAATTCCAATTCCCTCTCAAGAAAGGTATGGAACACTTCTCTAGAAAGAAGATCAAGTTGTCTTTTGAGTCCGTTACATGGGCTAGCTATTCTCTTACTCTTGATAAGACTTGATCTTCTCTTTTTGCATCATGCCTAGCTTAAAGGCATAAAAGAAAGCGCTTTTGGGAGGCAGCCCACAACGAATTAGGTTTTATTTTGCTTTTGTTGTGTCTTGATGTTTGTTACTACAGTAGCATCATCATTGTATCTTTTCTTTTCAAGCTTTGTGCCAAGTTTAGCCTCCGATTGCAAGAAAGTTCAAAAGTTGTGACGTGCGGTCCAGAAAACAGATTCTGTCCTTGGACAGAAAAATTCGAATAAAATCACCAGATCATCTTTTTGATCTGAATTTTTTTGACAGCATGCTCTATACAATTGGCTTTCGAGCGTCTGTTCTGAGTATTTTGATTTGAGTTGCAGAAGTGCCCCGAAAAAATTATTTACTACCTGCTGGTCTGTTTTTCATAGATTCTGTCCTGTTTTGCCTTTTCTTCGTTTTGCAAACCTTGAGCTTGCTTTTTCTTTGCAAAAACCTTTTGGCAATCTTGAGAAACAGTAGCTCTTCAAGATTATCTTTATTTCCAGTAGGGAAAAATTATTTTATTGTGGGTACTAACCTCGCTAATCAGATTATGATGAGTTATGTATGAAGGGAGTTTTCAAGTGTGCGAGGGAAGATGATAAAAGAAGATTCAGGAGGGTCAAACGCTCAAGCTTGGGGATGCCCCCGTGCACCCCCAAGAAATATTCAAGAAGACTCAAGCGTCTAAGCTTGGGGATGCCCCCATGCATCCCCTTCTCCATCAACAATTATCAGTTCGTCCTTCGTTCCACTATATTTTTTCACTTCATGCGTTATGTGCTATGCTTGGAGCATCTTGCTCTTAGTTTCTTTTTTTAGTTTTCTTTAGCTTTGCTTGCTGTTCATAACAAGTTAGAACCCAGCTTTCTTTGTGTGGGAGAGAAACACGCTCCACTTCAACCTAGAACACAACATAGGATTTTCATGCTTATCTTTGCTTTGTGTGTTCTTTGTCTTTCCATAGCTGCTGTCATGTTTAGCTCTTAGTTTTCATGCTTTTCTTTTTAAAGAGCTTTTGTTTAGTTGGTTGCTGAACTCTCTTGAGTTTTCATGTTTATCCTGTTAAGAGAGTTTGCCTGTTGCACTGAGTTGTGTGTCTTAACTTAAAGTAGGTAATTGAGGTTGCTATTTAATTTTAGTAGTAACTTGCAATAGTTTTGAGGTATTGCCATGAGTAATGTCTGAACTTTTGGTGTCAAGAGCTTTAGCCTATTAGTGATAGATGTCGTATTTTGGGCAATCCGTGTTTATTTTCGAAAACCTACAAAATAGTTGAGAACTTTAGCTACTAGATGGATCCCTAATCTTTGGAGGGATCGAATATTAGAGTACACTCACGTACCATGAGTCGAGGATGCGCAAGGATAACCAAACCCCCATACACTCCTCCTCGGGGTACTTGTCTCTTTGTGAACCTCCTAATTAGATTAAGAGTTACCGATAATAAGTGCATGAGTTCTTCGGACTAATGTGAGTATTCGAAAGTTGACACTTCCACCTAGCCATATTTTTCTAGCCTCTTCGGTACCGTGCTGTCGGTGTACTAAAGTAGGGGTACCTTAGTATCCCGACTTGTGCACGGGCAGTAGCAGCGTCCCGTGGTCAGGCTCACAACGCGCCCGCCAAAGCCCACTCTGGTTCCCTTGAAGCCATTCATGAACAAAGTATTCAAGTTAAGAAACAAGACCCCGGCAAGAGGAGCTTGCCGGGAAGGCCGCTCCAGGCTCGAGATCATCCCTTCTGCACAAGACCCTGGCAAGAGGAGCTTGCCAGGAAGACCAAAGAACAGCATTTCAGAAGACATACCGCGGCGCACCGCGCACCCCGGCAAGACCCAGAGAGCGACAAACTTCCGGGCCCGGCAAGATAGCGACCGCGGCAAGGAGCTTGCCGCGACAAGCTTCCACCGTGTGCCTGCGCTCCAGCTCATCTGGCCACGCGTCGCCCTGGGGCCCTTCCTGGGGCACGTGGCGGATGGCTGTGAAGCCTGGGGTACACGGTGGCGAGCCACGATGACGAAGCTACCGTCGTGGCGAACGGAGACGCCCGGACGGACGCTTTTTACACTGTTTGGGGCGACGGTGACGGGCATTCAATGCCCTTGTCCCCCACCGTCTGGGTTAGGTATAGACCACTGTGCATGCACTGTGCATCCACTGTACAACTACCACCAATTTTACGCTTTTACCCTCATCTACGTTGACACCTATCGGTGACCCCTTTGAACTATAAAAGGAGGCCCATGCACAACGTAGTGGAGGTTCCGAAACTTGATCACTCCTACGCTCGGTGTAGCTAGTACTGTAGATCTTCTTGCTCCCGAGCCAAGAACTCAATACAGCCAAGGCAGGAGTAGGGTTTTACGCATCCGTGCGGCCCGAACCTGGGTAAACTGCTCGCGTGTGCCCCTCGATCTGCTCTTTGTGCTCCCTCCGCTCCCTTGCCGTACCGAAAAGGGGCTCCGGTCCCATAGGTGTTCGTGGGCGATCAGTTTCGCCGACATCTTTGGCGCGCCAGGTAGGGGGCGTCGAGGTTGTGCGAACCTGATCCGGCGCTCACGCGGGCGAAACCTTCTCCAACTTCGTCAGCTTCATCGACTACATCGACATGCCGCCGAAGAAGAAAGCTTCGGAGGTCGGAGGCCCGTCCGCGTCGATCCCGCCACCACCAGAACCAACGGTTGGTGGGGTAGACGCTGGCGGAGGGGCGGACGCCGGTGAGGAAACTCACGGCGCCGCCAAGTCCAAGGACAAGACGGACGACCGAGCCCATTCCAAAACCTCGGTGTCCGTGCACGCACCACGCTCCTCTCAGGAGGTGCCGGACCAGCAGCGGCGTGGTACCCAGGGTACCATACGCTTGCTGGGACGTGGACAAGCCGGTGGGTCGCGGGATGCTCAAGGCCAATGCGTCGGTACGAGCAAGGCGCGGTCGCCGGGGCGAGACCCTGCTCCTTCTAACGCTGTTAGAAGTCCGAGCATATCTCGCTCCTCGCACCGCTCGCCACCGCTTCCCTCCTCTCCAGCAGAAGCTCTAGCCAGAGCTCAGCTGCTCCTCGACTTCCCTCCAGCGGCGGACAAGGCCGAAGACTGGAGGGCTACCATTCAAAGCCTCATCGCCTTTGCCAACAACGACACGCCGCAGCAGCCGACAACATCACGGCCGCGGCAAGTCAGCCAAGCGAAGGCCGATGGAGACAAGACCGCCAGGGGTGCGACTACCGTGCACTCCCCGCCGCGGAAGCAGCAATCGTCGACCCACCGGATCAACGTCGACGACGATTCTACGGCGTCGTCGGATCCGCGGGCTCGCCGCGATCAGCGCCAAGTCCTCGACGACAGGCGACAAGGGGATGCTCGAACTCGCATCGAGCGTCGAAGAGAAGCACGACGACAGTCCGACCAACGCGCTGGGACCGCTGTCGATATGCACGCGCCCGGTGAACCAGGTGACTTGCCGTACGCGGCAGGTTGCCCTGCGTTCACCCGTGAGCTGCGGCAAGTCCAGTGGCCCAGCATGAAGAACTTCAAGCCTGACGTACCCGAGAAGTATGACGGCAAGACTCATCCCTCCGAGTTCCTTAGCATCTATACCATTGCGGTGTAGGCTGCCGGGGGACGGGATGAGAAGATTCTAGCAAACTACTTCCCGCTTGTGCTCAAGCCCAATGTCAGATCTTGCCTCATGCACTTGCCGGAGAACTCCATCTCTTCTTGGGCAGACCTGTTGTCGGGGGAAACTGTCCGCCACGAACACCTATGGGACCGGAGCCCCTTTTACGTTGCGGTAAGGGAGCGGAGGGAGCACGGAGAGCAGATCGAGGAACGCACGCGGGCAGTTTTACCCAGGTTCGGTCCGCGCGGACGCGTAAAACCCTACTCCTGCTTGGATTGTATTGAGTTCTTGAGCTCGGGAGCTTGAAGAGCTAGCTACACCGAGCGGAAGGGTTGTCTAGGTTTCAAACCCCCTCTACGTTGTGCATGGGCCTCCTTTTATAGCTCAAAGGGGTCACCGACAGGTGTCGACGTAGAGGAGGGTAAAAGCGTAATTTTGGTGGTAGTTGTAACAGTGCGTGAATAGTGCATGAACAGTGGATGAACAGTGGTCTTCACCTAACCTTGACAGTGGGGGACAAGGGCATTAAATGCCCGTCGCCGTCGACCCCAAAAGCGCCCGTCCATGCTTCTCCGTTCGCCACGGCGGTAGCCTCGTCACCGTGGCGTGCCACCGTGTCCCCCAGGCTGCACAGCCATCCGCCACGCGTCCCTGGAAGGGCCCCAGGGCGACGCGTGGGCCGATGAGCTGGAGCGCGGGCACACAGCACAGGCTTCCCCCGGCAAGCACCTTGCCGGGGTCTTGATCTTGCCGGGCCCGGAAGCTTGTCGCTCCCCGGGTCCTGCCGGGGCGCAGGGTGCGCCGAGGCATCTTTCGAGATACGTATCCCTTGGCTTTCCTGGCAAGCTCCTCTTGCCAGGGTCTTGCGTTTAGGTGATAAACTTGAGCCTGGTGCGGCCTTCCCGGCAAGCTCCTCTTGCCGGGGTCTTGACTTTCTGTCTTGTATACTTTGTTTTTGAATGGCTTCATAAGGACCAGAAAAGGTTTCCGGCGAGCACGCGGTAAACCCTGCCGCGGGAAGCTGCTACTGCCCGTGCACAAGTTGGGGTACTAAGGTACCCCTATCTTAGTACACCGACAGGAGCCCCCGGGCCTGGGCCACACACGGTGCCGAGCGCTGTTGGGCCAGGCCCAAAACAGTGCACGGGCACACACGGCCCACGGCACGCCGTATCTCCTTCCGTATCCGCCGCATCCCTCCCTAACGGCACGCGTCGATTGCGGCGTCGTGGGAGAGATCGTGGCCTCGTTCCTTAATGGGAAATGCGGAGCGTCCCCCACTTCCCCCTTAAAAGCAGAGGAAGCAGGGGCAGTTCCCCTCCTTCGTCTTCATTGCGCCTGTTTTCTCCAAAAACTTCCGCTGCTCCTTGCCTCCGCCCCTCCTCCGCTGTCTTCCGCATCCGCGGCGCCGTCGAGCTCCTCGCCTCTTTCCTCACCGCTCCCGCCATGGCTCCGAAGAGCGACAAGGCCAAGAGCGACAAGGCCAAGAACGACAAGGCCAAGAAGGAGAAGTCCGAGCAGGCGGCGAAGCTGGCCGCCCTGCGGAAGAGGAACATGGTCTTCGCGCCAAGGCTTGGTCCGAGGGAGCTGCGGGACAAATATTATTTGTTCTGGGCGAGGGAGACCAAAGCTCACCCCCGCACCCAGGTCTTCCCCGCCATCGCCAAAGATATGTTCCCCGGCGGATATTTCTTCTTCGCTGCATTTTTCCACTGTGGATTGTGCCCTCCGTTCTCGGAGTTCTTTTGCGACATCATGAACACATACAACCTCCACCTCCTAGATTTCACTCCCAACGCCATCCTTACGATGGCCGTTTTCGCACATCTGTGCGAAAACTATGTTGGGATTCATCCCAATGTCGCCCTTTTTCGCCACTTCTTCATGCCTAGAGTAGAATCAGGCGCTCCCCTTTCCGGCGGCATCTCCTGGATCTTCAGGCTGAACAAGAAGGATTCGTACCTGAAGGGAGAACTCCGCGGCAAGTGGGAGGAGTGGAGAGCAGATTGGTGTTGGGTGGTGGAGGACAAGCCGGAGCCCTTCACTGCGCCGCGCACAACTGCCATAGTGCGCGGCAGAGACTGAAGCGAATTGGCCCCGGAGGACAACAAGCTCAGCATTGCCCTCATTAGGATTATTCGTCTCCGGGTAGCCAAACTAACCATCGGAGAGGTTGGGGCAGATTTCCTCCGCCGCCGCATTGCTCCTTTACAAGAAAGGAAAAGGCCTGCCTGGGAATTCGGCAACGCGGTGGATATCATGAGGCTGCGCCCTGGATTGAACTACAATTTCACTGCCTTGGAGTTGAAGGGGATGGTCCGGGAGCTCTTCAAGCATGACCCGGCCCACCCGGAATGGTTCAGACCTCCCCGGGGAGTGGTGCCGCTGTGCAACAGCACTGCCCGGGATTCCTTGCGCGCGATGATGCCTGCGTGCGACTCCCACGGCGTCAACCCCACTTGGATCGAGCCTCCGCCGGACGCCGTGCTGAGCTTTTTCGACAACTTGGTCGAGACGCCCAAGAACGCCGAGGAGAACAAGGGCCTCACCCGGGCCACTACGGCAAGGGATATAGCCTACATCGCCTCCAGGATGGAGGAGGCCGCCGCCGTGGCAGCCGCGGGTGACTTTGGATACACCGTGGACGAGGCACAGACCGCGGACGAGGTGAGCCAAGTAGAGGAGGCGGAGATCCTCAGGCTGCTCAAGCTTCCGTCCGACGAGTTTGCCGGGGTGCCTACCCTGAAGTTTGCCGGGACGAGCGAGGTCGCCGGAGAGAGCGAGGTCGCCGGAGGGAGCGAGGTTGCCGGAGGGAGCGGGGCCGCCGGGCATGGTGCTGGGTCCAGCGGGCCTGCCGGGGAGGAGGAGGAGGACGCCGAAGCTGGCGAAGACTCTGGTGGATCTCTGGGACTTGACGACGATGCCTCTTCGTCCTCAGAGAACTCCCCGCCACCGGCAAGTCCCAAGCAGCAAACGAAGAAGCGCCTCCGCAAGGCAGCTGAGGTGGCGAGGCCGCAGGCGCCCCGACAGCAGCCGACGCGCCGTGCAACGCGCGCCACCAGGACGAGCAAGGTCGTCCAGGAGGCGCCCCGCGCACCAGCGCCTAGCGGAGGGGGATCCTCCCGGAGCGGAACGGCCGCCCCTTCTGCTCCTCGGCCCTCGGCGACGACGGAGGCTGGGTCTTCGCAGCCCACAGCCCCGGAGACCGCCAAGCGCCCGAGGGAGCCTTCTCCTCCTGCTCCTCGCGCGGGAGCACCTCAGGCGGATTTCGACTTCTCCGCCCTCAGCTCCGACGACGAGGAAGAGGAGTAAGTTCTTGCAACTTGTAATTTCTTTGATTTTGTCTTGATTTTCCTCGTTGATTCTGATCTTGTTTCTGTTATGCTTTCAGGACCCTGACCCAGCGGATGGCGAAGAGGGCCAAGATCCCTGTGGTTGAGGTCGAAGACGACTCGCCCGCCGCGGCAACCGGGGACGTGCCAGCGGCAAGCTTGCCGGATCAACCTGCTGCTCCGAGGAGCAGCCCCCAGCGCAGCCCCCAGCGTAAGTCTGGTTTTTGAGTTTTCTGCTTGACGGGCGCGCTCGAGATTGTTGCTTGTACTGATATTTTGTTGTCTTGTTGTCTTGTTTGTCTTGTGCAGAAGTGGAGCCGCAGCCGCAGGAGCAACCGGAGGTCACCCCCGAGGAGCTGCCTGTTCCACCCTCCCCGCCAAGGGTGAACTCCCCGGCGAGGGAGGACGCTCCGCCAAGGACGGGCACCCCGCCAAGGGCAGGCACCCCGCCAAGGGTGAGCAGCCCGACAAGGGTGAGCACCCCGCCAAGGGAGGGCGCGGGCGGCCCTCCGCCAGCAGGAGCCACCACTCCGCCGCCAAGGGTGGATTCCCCGGCGAGGGAGCCTGTCGTCGAAGAAGTCCGCGAAGGTAAATCCTTGTAGCTTTTCCTTCTTGAACTTGTCTTTTTGGATATGTGCTTAACTTTTTCTTTTCTTCTTTCTTCTGCTAGATCCTCCTGCACCGGAGCGGATGGAGACGGAGGCCACCGGCGAGGAGGGCGCGCACGGCGACGGCGGCAACGCCACTGCCGCTGAGGGCATGGCTGGAGCCGACGAGCCTGCCGCTGAGGAGACCGTCCCGCCCGTAGATGCTGCGGCTGGGGAAGGGGCCGGCGACCACACTGCTGGCCCGGAGGCAGCAGGAGCGTCAAGCACTGCACCGGCCGCCGACCCCTCCGCCTCCACGGAGCGGTCGGGTGTCTACCTTGAGGCCCCCAACGGGATCTTTATACAAGTCCCTTGGGCGTCCTCGTCTCGAGCCCCCGCGGAGGGAGAGACCTTTGACGGAGAGGTCCTCGCCTCCGCGGGGTTGAAGGTGGTTGAAGCGCCTGGCGGCAGCGACGAGCCCGAAGAGGAGAAGCTCCTTTGCCGGCTTCTGGCTCTGTACCGGGCCAGGCAGGCGAAGCTAGAGTCTCGGGAAGCTCTTGCCGCCAAGGCTGGAGTTGATTTGGAGAAACGCGCCGCGGAGCTTCGCGCCGACAACCAAGCAGCCCTCCGCCATCTGGCCGAGGAGCGCGAAGAGCTTGCCGGAGCGCAGCAAGCCTTCCTCTTGCAGAAGGCCGAAGTGGACGAGCAGCAATGGTTGGCCGCCGAGGAGCTGTCCCGGCGAGAAGGAGCGCTCAACCAGCGGAAGGTCGACCTCGATGCCCACGAGGACGACCTCACCGCCCGGGAGCGGGCCATTAGCGGGGCCCTGAAGGAGGCGAAAGTCGCCGCAGCCGCCGCGAAGACCGCCAAGAAGGACCTCGAAGCCAAGGTGGAGCAGCTGGAGCGGTACCTGAAGGCGAGTGCGGACAGAATCACCGCGCTCAACGTGGAGCGGGAGAAAGACGCCCACACCAACTCTGATCTGCAGGTACGCCTCTCCAAGAAGGGCAACGAGCTTACTACCGCCAAGGATTCAATTGCTGACTTAGAGTTGAAGGTCTCCACTCTGACTGATTCGCTCGACGCCGCCCGGGACCGCGAGACGAAGCTGAAGGACGAGCTCCGCAAGGAACGAGGCCTGGTGGAGAGCGCCGCCGTCTCAGCGAACCAGTTCAGCCGAGCAGTGGAGCAGTGGACTGACGATTTGGTCACCTCCGCCGCCAACATCGACAAGGAGATGGTGGCGCTGAGGGCGGAGCACCTCACGTACTCCCCGGACGAGAACCTCCCCCACAGCGCCAAGTTAAGTCTGTTCTTCAGGGGAATCGCGCCGGCGCTTGCGAGGCTGCAGGAGAAGATCCCCGCGCAGCTGGCCGACGAGGCGCGTCGGCTCTGCATGGGCACCTTGCAGCGTGTCTTGACGAAAATCGTCTACCGCAACCCCGGCATCAACCTCGTCAACGTCCTCCGCAGCTTGTCGGACGACGCTGATCAGGAGGCGTTGAAGGCGCAGGTCGCCCACATCGTCGCCAGGGTGAACAAGATCACAAGGCGTGAAGGCGACCGCGTAGATTAGGTCTCTTTCTTTTTGTTTCCCTTGCCGCTGCAAGGCATGTTATTGGACAAGAATCTATTAGTATCGCGGCAAGCTATCTCTGTAATATACAATCTTATTTCGAGTTATCATTGCAGTGTTATCTTCCTTGCTTTTGATCCTCCACTTTGTATGCTTTTTACCCTACGCTTTTAGGGAACTTGCCGGCAAGGGGCCCTCGCCGCGAGCGCTGAGTGCTGGACTCTTAGCAGCCTGCTGGCAAAAGACCTTGTCGGCAAGCAACCTTGCCGCAGGTAGTCGCAGCACACTTATACTGCTGAGCAAACTCGAAAACGAAGTAAGGGCGCGACACTTGTCGCAGCTCACTTAAGCCGTTGAGCGTGCTCGAAACAGAGTAAGGGCGCGGCTAGCCACGGGTAGGTTCCTCCGCGCACAGGTTTTCCATACAAAGCGTGGTTGTTCAAGGAAGGCAACTAGAAATTTTAAAAATTTGAATGCTCAAACTTTGATAACTTAGCTTTCATAAATTGCTTGTCCCCCGACAAGGCTTCTCTTTCTTGAACAGCACTTGGTTCATCCTCCACCTCCTTCCCCCCCCCCTCCCGGCAAACTTGTGCGCGAGGAATACTCCTTCTGCTTAAGAGGGAAAGAAAAAGAGGAGGGAAAACAAGTATATAGCCTCATGGCTTGCTAGTGCTTACCGGAGATGTGTGTTGCACAAGGTGCCAAACAATGCATGCAAATAACAAAGAAAAGCATGAAATGGCAAATAGTGCGAAACACAAAAGCTTTACTGATGCACGGGATCTGCGCCCGGCTTTGTACAAAGGTTTACATGCAACGGCGGCAAGACTTGTACAAAAGGTGGTTGCCGGAGCGGATCACGGCAACCGCGCCTTATGGGTGAAACTTGTGAAGATGCTCTATGTTCCAGGAATTGCTCACCGGTAAGCCTTCTTCCGTCTCAAGGCGGACAGCTCCGGGCCTTGTGACTTGTCTCACCCGATAAGGGCCTTCCCACTTCGGCGTCAACTTGTTGGAATTCTTGGCGGACTGAACACGCCGAAGAACAAGGTCGCCTTCCTCGAGACTCCTGGCCTTGACCTTGCGGCTATGGTAGCGACGCAAGGCTTGCTGGTATCGAGCAGCTCGTACAGCAGCCTGGAGACGTTCCTCCTCGAGGAGCAATGCATCATCTTGTCGCAGTTGCTCTTGCTCGAGCTCATCATAAGCGAGCACTCGAGGAGATCCGTATACGAGTTCCGTGGGGAGAACTGCCTCTGCTCCATAGACAAGAGCAAAGGGTGTCTGTCCGGTGGCTCGATTTGGTGTCGTCCTGATTGACCAAAGAGCCGCCGGCAACTCCTCTATCCAGTTTCTTCCGCACTTGCGCAGCCTGTCGAAGGTTCTTGTCTTGAGCCCGCGCAGCACTTCAGCATTGGACCTTTCCGCTTGACCATTGCTCCTCGGGTGAGCAACAGAAGCGAAGCAGACCTTGGCGCCAAGGTCTTGGACGTACTGCATGAAGGTGCGACTTGTGAACTGTGTGCCGTTGTCGGTGATGATCCTGTTAGGGATTCCGAAACGGCAAACAATCGCTCTGAAGAACCTGACTGCTGACTATGCTGTCACCTTTCTCACCGGTTCCACTTCTGGCCACTTTGTGAACTTGTCGATTGCTACGTACAAGTACTCAAAGCCCCCGACTGCGCGGGGAAAGGGGCCGAGGATATCGAGCCCCCAGACCGAGAAGGGCCAGGACAAAGGAATCGTCTGGAGAGCTTGAGCTGGCTGGTGAATTTGCTTGGCATGGAACTGGCACGCTTCACACTTGGTTACTTGTGCAGTTGCATCTTGGAGGGCTTCTTGCCAGAAGAACCCTTGCCGGAACGCCTTCCCGGCAAGTGCCCTTGCGCCAATGTGGTGGCCACATATGCCTCCATGTATCTCTGCCAACAGCTTCTGTCCATCTTCTCTGGAAATGCACTTCAACCTGACACCGTTGAGTCTTCTTCTGTACAGTTCATTGTCAACGAACTGGTACATACTTGACTGTCTGGTTATTTTCTCTATCTCTTCTGGTTCATCGGGAAGTTCTCCAGTTTGCAGAAAACGGACGATCTGCTGTGCCCATGCCGGAGCCCGAGGCTCAACAGCAATGACTAAAGGCATGAGGGCTGCTGCGGGAACCCCAGCTTCTACGGCAAGAACCTCCGGTTCTGCCGGAGCTGATGGTCCCCCGGCAAGCCTGCCGGGGCAAGGCTTGTCGGGAACGCTTGCTTCAACTGTACAGACCCTTGGGTCTGCAGGAGAAAACTGTTCCTCAGCATCTGGATTGTTGATCTTGGGGACCTTGGCGGCGGCTTCTGGAAGGTCCGCCGGCAAGTAGTCGCCGGAGACCAACTTTCTCTTCTTGTTCTGCCCAACTGATGGTGTAACGGATGGTTGAGTTAACTTGAGCAGGAAGGTCCCTGGTTCCACAGGTAACTTCATTGCAGCACACTTTGAAAGGCCATCTGCAATATCATTCTGAGCTCTTGGGACGTGCTCCATTTGCAGACCTTCAAAGTGCTCTTCAAGTTTCCTTACTTCATCAACATAAGCTTCCATCAAGGGGCTCTGATAACTCTTATTTACTTGTCGGACCACCAACTGCGAATCTCCCCGCACAATTAACTTCTTGATCCCAAGCTCGGCTGCAATCCTGAGGCCGGCAAGTAACCCTTCATACTCAGCAGTATTGTTTGTCGCTTGTTCTCTGGGAAAGTGCATCTGGATAACATACTTGAGGTGCTCTCCGGTGGGCGCTATGAGTACCACGCCGGCACCAGCGCCTTGCAGCGAGAAAACACCATCAAAGTACATCATCCATTCTTTGCTTGCTTCTTGGACGGGGATGCTTGTCTCTGGAACTTCTTCATCCGGCGTTGGGGTCCATTCTGCTATGAATTCTGCCAAAGCTCTGCTCTGTATGGTTGAAGTACTTTCAAACTTGAGACCAAAGCTTGACAATTCCAGTGCCCACTCGACGATCCTGCCTGTTGCTTCTGGATTTTGCAATATCCTCTTCAACGGAAAGCGAGTGACCACTGTTATCTCGTGTGCTTGGAAGTAATGGCGCAGCTTCCTTGAGGCCATGAGGAGGCCGAATAGCAACTTCTGCACCCCAGAGTATCTTGATCTAGCCCCCCTGCAAGAGGGAACTTACAAAATACACTGGGCGCTGCACCATCTTCCTTCGCACTTCACCTTGTTCCTGCGCAGACTTGTCCTTGTCGGGGCCAGAGCTTGTCGGTGGAGCCTCCTGCTTGTCGCTGGATTCGCTTGCCGGGGATGTGGATTCCTCATCTGCCTCCCTCTCCGCTACTAACGCAGCACTAACCACTTGATTGGTTGCCGCTAGGTACAGCAGCAACTTCTCTTGTGGTCTAGGTGCGACAACTATTGGAGTAGAGGACATGTATCCTTTCAAGTCTTGCAGCGCTGCCTCCGCTTCCGGAGTCCATTTCATAGGACCTGCCTTTTTCAAGATTTTGAAGAAAGGCAGGGCGCGTTCTGCAGACTTTGAAATGAACCTGCTGAGGGCAACCACACAACCAGCAAGTCTCCTTACGTCCTTGACGCGCTTCGGGGCTTCAATCTGCCCGATGGCTTTTATCTTGTCGGGATTGGCTTCAATCCCCCTCTGGGACACAAAGAACCCGAGAAGCTTGCCGGAGGGGACTCCAAAGACGCACTTCTCGGGGTTCAACTTGAGCTGAATCTTGCGCAGGTCCTCAAAGGTTTCCTCTAAGTCTTGGATCAGTGTATCTTTGCTCTTACTTTTGACCACTATGTCATCCATGTATGCTTCTACATTTCTGTGGATCTGTGGCTCAAAAGCAGTGTGCACCACCCTTGCAAATGTGGAGCCTGCATTCTTCAATCCAAAGGGCATGCGTATGAAGCAATATGTGCCGCATGGAGTAATGAATGCAGTCTTCTCTTCATCTTCCTTGGCCATAAAAATCTGGTGGTAACCTGAGTATGCATCAAGGAAGGAGAGCAGCTCACATCCAGCGGTGGAGTCAACAATCTGGTCGATACGCGGCAAGGGAAATGGATCCTTGGGACATGCTTTATTCACATCGGTGAAGTCTATACAAAGTCTCCACTTCCCATTGGCCTTTCTGACCTTCTGCTTGACGGGCCGCGCACGAGGACAAACAGCAAACTTGAGACCAAAGCTTGACAGCTCCAGTGCCCACTCGACGATCCTGCCAGTTGCCTCTGGATTCTGCAATATCCTCTTCAACAGGAAGCGAGTGACCACTGTTATCTCGTGTGCTTGGAAATAATGGCGCAGCTTTCACGAGGCCATGAGGAGGCTGAAAAGCAACTTCTGCACCCCAGAGTATCTTGATCTAGCCCCCCTGCAAGAGGGAACTTACAAAATACACTGGGCGCTGCACCATCTTCCTTCGCACTTCTCCTTGTTCCTGCGCAGACCCGTCCTTGTCGGGGCCAGAGCTTGTCGGGGAAGCCCCCTGCTTGTCGCTGGATTCGCTTGCCGGTGGTGCAAATTCCTCATCTGCCTCCCTCTCCGCTACTAACGCAGCACTAACCACTTGATTGGTTGCTGCTAGGTATAGCAGCAACTTCTCTTGTGGCCTAGGTGCGACAAGTATTGGAGTGGAGGATAGGTATCCTTTCAAGTCTTGCAGCGCTGCCTCCGCTTCCGGAGTGCATTTCATAGGACCTGCCTTCTTCAAGATTTTGAAGAAAGGTAGGGCGCGTTCTGCAGACTTTGAAATGAACCTACTGAGGGCAGCCACACAACCAGTAAGTCTCCTTACGTCCTTGACGCGCTTCAGGCCTTCGATCTGCTCGATGGCTTTTATCTTGTCGGGATTGGCTTCAATCCCCCTCTGGGACACAAAGAACCCGAGAAGCTTGCCGGAGGGGACTCCGAAGACGCACTTCTCGGGGTTCAACTTAAGCTGGATCTTGCGCAGATTCTCAAACGTCTCTTCCAGATCTTGTATCAGGGTATCCTTGCTCTTGCTCTTGACCACTATGTCATCCATGTAGGCTTCCACATTTCTGTGGATCTGTGGCTCAAAAGCAGTGTGCACCACCCTTGCAAACGTCGAGCCTGCATTCTTCAATCCAAAGGGCATGCGTATGAAGCAATATGTGCCGCATGGAGTAATGAATGCAGTCTTCTCTTCATCTTCCTTGGCCATGAAAATCTGGTGGTATCCTGAGTATGCATCAAGGAAGGAAAGCAACTCACATCCGACGGTGGAGTCGACAATCTGGTCAATACGCGGCAAGGGAAATGGATCCTTGGGACATGCTTTATTCACATCAGTGAAGTCTATTCAAAGTCTCCACTTCCCATTGGCCTTGCGCACGACAACTGGATTGGCTAACCACGTTGGATGGATGACGCCTCTAACCAGGCCTGCTGCTTCTAGCTTCTTTATCTCTTCGGCGATGAATTCTTGGCGCTCCACGGCTTGCTTCCTGACCTTCTACTTGACGGGCCGCGCATGAGGACAAACAACAAGCTTGTGCTCAATCACCTTCCTGGGAACACCGGGGATGTCAGATGGTTGCCATGCAAGCACATCGACATTCGCCCGCAGGAAGGCAACGAGTGCGCTTTCCTATTTGTTGTCGAGCGTAGCACTGATGGTAAAGGTACCACCAGTGCCGTCCTCCTTGGCGGACACCTTCTTGGTTGCCGGTGGAGCGGCCATCCCCTTCTTGCACTTGCCGGTGGAGCTCGATGGTGCGTCCTCGACGGCAGCGCAGCACTCCGAGGAGGTGCGTTTGCCGGAGTGGGCCCCAGAGCTCTTGCCGGACTTGGTCTTGGTCTTCCCCCCGGGAGCTTCAGCGGCAAGTGTGTTGCTTTTTGCTGCGGCTGCTGCGTCCCGGTAGATCTTGTCGGCGCAGATAAGCGCGTCCTTCTTGTCGCTAGGGACAGAGATGACGCTTATCGGCCCCGGCATCTTGAGTACGTTGTAGGCATAGTGGGAAGTTGCCATGAACTTGGCGAGGGCAGGACGGCCAAGTATCCCATTGTATGGCAATGGGATATCGGCAACATCAAACGTGATCCTCTCCGTCCTGAAGTTAAGCTCCCCGCCAAAAGTCACTGGCAGAGTAATCTTGCCCTTCGGCTTGCTCCTTCCCGGGTTGATCCCCTGGAACGACCCGGTTTCTTCGAGCTCGCCGTCTTGGATTTGTAGTTTCTTGATCACAGCTGAGGAGATCAAGTTCAGGCCAGCCCCGCCGTCAACCAACATCTTGGTGACCTTGAGGTTGCGGATAGTTGGTGAAACCAACATCGGCAAGCACCCGACCGCTGTGGTACGGTCAGGGTGGTCCTCAAGGTCAAAGATGATGGGCGTGCCGGACCACTTCAGCAGCCTGCGTGACTCGACGGGTGGCTCAGCTGCGTTCACTTCCCGCACCCATTGCTTGAGCTGGCGGTGGGAAGTGTGCAGAGAGGCACCTCCGTCGACGCACAGAACCTCTGTGGCCTTCTGGAACTCCTGCTCGCTGTTATCTCCTTCTTCCATGTCGTCGTCGTCGTCGTCTTCTTCCTCATCCTTGTCGCGGCCCCGGGGAGGTCGGTCACCTTGCCGCTGCTTGGCCTTGCCGCGGCGTCCTCCCCGGCCATTGAACGGCCGCTTCTTGCTTGGCTCTCCTCCACCACCTTGGGCCTTCTCCTTGTCGCGACGCTCGTATTCAGCCTTCTGCTGCTCTACGAGGTACTCGACTCGCTTGCAATTCTGAAGATCGTGGCCCTTGGTGCGGTGGATCTTGCAGTATTGCTTGTCGGAGCCGTCCGGCTTGTCGGCTGCCGCTACAGGGGCAGGTTCCTTGCCGGAACCGCCAGCCTGTACCTTCTTGGCGGGAGCCTCCTTGCCGGACTGCTCGACGACCAGCACTTCCTTGCTCTTCTTCTTTCTGTTGTTCCGCCGCCGGCTCTTCCTTGCCGGGGCGGCATCCTCGCTGTCGCTTCCTCCTGCGCCAGCATCCTCTCCGGGGAGTCTCCTCCCCTCTTCGGCGCGCGCGCACTTGTCAGCAAGAGCGTAGAGCTCGCTGACATCCCGGATCTTGGTCATGGCCATCTCTTCCCTCATGCGGCGGTTACGCACGTTCTGGTGGAACGCGCTGATAACCGCGGCAGGGTGGACGTCGGGAATGTTGTGTTGCACGCGGCTGAATCGCTGAATGTACTTGCGCAGGGATTCTCCTTCCTTCTGGGCTAGGATGTGGAGATCGCTCTCTTGGCCATGGGGTTTGTGGCCGCCCGTGAAGGCGCCAACAAACTGGTGGCACAGATCTGCCCACGAAGAAATGGAGCTCTCCGGCAAGTGCATAAGCCAAGAGCGGACGTTTGGCTTAAGCACTAGCGGAAAGTAGTTTGCTAGTATCTTCTCATCGCGCCCCCCGGCAGCCTGCACCGCGATGGTGTAGATGCTGAGGAACTCTGAGGGGTGCATCTTGCCGTCGTACTTCTCGGGTACGTCGGGCTTGAAGTTTTTCATGCTGGGCCACTGGACTCGCCGCAGCTCACGGGTGAACGCAGGGCAACCTGCCGCGTACGGCAAGTCGCCTGGTTCACCGGTCGCGTACATGTCGACAGCAGTCCCAGCGCGCTGGTCCGATTGTCGCTGGGCTTCTCGTCGGCGCTCGATGCGCGTCCGAGCGTCTTCTTGCCGCCGGTCGTCGAGGACTTGGCGCTGGTCCCGACGAGCCCGTGGATCCGACGATGCCGTGGAGTCGTCGTCGACGTTGATCCGGCGGGGAGGCGTCTTCTGCTTCCGCGGCGGGGAGTGCACGGTGGTTGCACCCCCGGCGGTCTTGTCGCCATCGGCCTTCGTCTGGTCGACTTGCCGCGGCCGCGATGTCGCCGGCTGCTGCGGCGTGTCGTTGTTGGCGAAGGCGATGAGGCTCTGAATCGTCGCCCTCCAGTCTTCGGCCTTGTCTGCCGCTGGAGGGAAATCGAGGAGCAGTTGTGCTCTTGCTAGAGCTTCTGCTGGAGAGGAGGGGAGCGGCGGCGACCGGTGCGAGGAGCGAGATATGCTCGGACTTCTAACAGGGTTAGAAGGAGCAGTTTCTCGCCCCGGCGACCGCGCCTTGCTCGTACCAGGACGGTGACCTTGAGCATCCCGCGATCCTCCGGTTTGTCCTTGCCCCAGCAAGCGTATGGTACCTCCTGTACCACGGCGCTGCTGGCCTGGCGTCTGCTGAGAGAGACGTGGTGCATCTACGGACACCGAGGCCTTGGAATTCGCTCGGTCGTCCGTCTTGTCCTTGGATTTGGTGGCGCCGTGAGTCTCCTCGCCGGTGACCACCCTTCCGCCGGCGTCTCCTCCACCAACCGTTGGTTCTGGTGGCGGTGGGACCGACGCAGACGGGCCCGCGACCTCCGAAGCCTTCTTCTTCGGAGGCATGTTGTTGCTGCTGATGAGGTTGATGAAGCTGGAGATGTTGATGAAGAATGCGCCCGCGTGAGCGCCGGATCAGGTTCGCACAACCTCGACGCCCCCTACCTGGCGCGCCAAAGATGTCGGGGGAAACTGTCCGCCACGAACACCTATGGGACCGGAGCCCTTTTACGTTGCGCTAAGGGAGCGGAGGGAGCACGGAGAGCAGATCGAGGAACGCACGCGGGCAGTTTTACCCAGGTTCGGGCCGCGCGGACGCGTAAAACCCTACTCCTGCTTGGATTGTATTGAGTTCTTGAGCTCGGGAGCTTGAAGAGCTAGCTACACCGAGCATAAGGGTTGTCTAGGTTTCGAACCCCCTCTACGTTGTGCATGGGCCTCCTTTTATAGCTCAAAGGGGTCACCGACAGGTGTCGACGTAGAGGAGGGTAAAAGCGTAATTTTGGTGGTAGTTGTAACAGTGCGTGAATAGTGCATGAACAGTGGATGAACAGTGGTCTTCACCTAACCTTGACAGTGGGGGACAAGGGCATTAAATGCCCGTCGCCGTCGACCCCAAAAGCGCCCGTCCATGCTTCTCCGTTCGCCACGGCGGTAGCCTCGTCACCGTGGCGTGCCACCGTGTCCCCTAGGCTGCACAGCCATCCGCCACGCGTCCCTGGAAGGGCCCCAGGGCGACGCGTGGGCCGATGAGCTGGAGCGCGGGCACACAGCGCAGGCTTCTCCCGGCAAGCACCTTGCCGGGGTCTTGATCTTGCCGGGCCCGGAAGCTTGTCGCTCCCCGGGTCCTGCCGGGGCGCAGGGTGCGCCGAGGCATCTTTTGAGATACGTATCCCTTGGCTTTCCTGGCAAGCTCCTCTTGCCAGGGTCTTGCGTTTAGGTGATAAACTTGAGCCTGGTGCGGCCTTCCCGGCAAGCTCCTCCTGCCGGGGTCTTGACTTTCTGTCTTGTATACTTTGTTTTTGAATGGCTTCATAAGGACCAGAAAAGGTTTCCGGCGAGCACGCGGAAACCCTGCCGCGGGAAGCTGCTACTGCCCGTGCACAAGTTGGGGTACTAAGGTACCCCTATCTTAGTACACCGACACCTGTGCCACCAGTTTGTCGGCGCCTTCACGGGCGGCCACAAACCCCACGGCCAGGAGAGCGATCTCCACATTCTTGCCCAGAAGGAGGGAGAGTCCCTGCGAAAGTACATCCAGAGGTTCAGCCGCGTTCAGCACAACATCCCGGATGTCCACCCTGCCGCGGTTATCAGCGCGTTCCACCAGAACGTGCGTAACCGCCGGATGAGCGAGGAAATGGCGATGACCAAGATCCGGGACGTCAGCGAGCTTTACGCTCTGGCCGACAAGTGTGCACGCGCTGAAGAGGGGAGAAGACTCCCCGGAGAGGATGCTGGAGCAGGAGGAATGGACAGCGAGGATGCCGCCCCGGCAAGGAAAGGCCGGCGGCGGAACAAGAAGAAGAAGAACAAGGAAGTACTGGTTGTCGAGCAGTCCGGCAAGGAGGCTGCCGCCAGGAAGACGCAGGCTGGTGGCTCCGGCAAGGAGGTCACCCCTGTGGCGGCCGCCGACAAGCAGGACGGCTCCGACAAGCAGTACTGCAAGATCCACCGCACCAAGGGCCACGATCTCCAGAACTGCAAAAGGGTCGAATACCTCGTCGAGCAGCAGAAGGCTGAGTACGAGCGACGCGACAAGGAGAAGGCCCAAGGAGGTGGAGGAGAGTCCGGCAAGAAGCGGCCATTCAATGGCCGGGGAGGACACCGCGGCAAGGCCAAGCAGCGGCAAGGAGATAGACCTCCCCGCGGCCGCGACAAGGATGAAGACGAAGACGATGACGAGGACATGGATGACGGAGACAACAGCGAGCAGGAGTTCCAGAAGGCCACAGAAGTTTTGTGCGTCGATGGAGGTGCCTCTCTGCACACTTCCCACCGCCAACTCAAGCAATGGGTGCGGGAAGTGAATGCAGCTGAGCCACCCGTCGAGTCGCGCAAGCTGCTGAAGTGGTCCAGCACGCCCATCATCTTCGACCTTGAGGACCACCCTGACCGCACAACTGCGGTCGGGTGCTTGCCGATGTTGGTTTCGCCAACCATCCGCAACCTTAAGGTCACCAAGATGTTGGTTGACGGCGGGGCCAGCCTAAACTTGATCTCCTCTGCTGTAATCCGGAAGCTACAGATCCCCGACAGCGAGCTCGAGGAAACCGGAACTTTCCAAGGAATCAACCCGGGAAGGAGCAAGCCGAAGGGGAAGATCACACTGCCAGTAACCTTTGGCGGAGAGCTAAACTTCAGGACTGAGTGGATCACCTTCGACGTCGCCGATATCCCATTGCCATACAATGGGATACTTGGCCGTCCTGCACTCGCCAAGTTCATGGCAGCCTCTCACTATGCATATAACATGCTCAAGATGCCAGGGCCAATAAGCGTCATCTCTGCCCCCGGCGACAAGAAGGACGCGCTTGTCTGCGCCGACAAGATCTACCGGGATGCAGCAACCGCGGCAGACAGCAAGACACTTGCCGCTGAAGCTCCCGGGGGGAAGACCAAGAAGACGCAGTCCGACAAGAGCTCCGGGGCCCACTCCGGCAAACGCACCTCTTCGGAGTGCTGCGCTGCCGTCGAGGACGCACCATCGAGCTCCACCGGCAAGTGCAAGAAAGGAATGGCAGCTCCACCTGCAACCAAGAAGGTGTCCGCCAAGGAGGACGGCACTGGTGGTACCTTCACCATCAGTGCTACGCTCGATCCCAAATAGGAAAGCGCGCTCGTTGCCTTCCTGCGGGCGAATGTCGTCGTGTTTGCATGGCAACCATCTGACATCCCCGGCGTTCCCAGGAAGGTAATTGAGCACAAGCTTGCTGTTTGTCCTCACGCGCGGCCCGTCAAGCAGAAGGTCAGGAAGCAAGCGGTGGAGCGCCAAGAGTTCATTGCTGAAGAGATCAAGAAGTTGGAAGCAGCATGCCTTGTTAGAGGTGTACTTCATCCTACGTGGCTGGCCAATCCAGTTGTCGTGCGCAAAGCTAATGGGAAGTGGAGACTTTGTATAGACTTCACTGATGTGAATAAAGCTTGTCCCAAGGATCCATTCCCCTTGCCGCGCATTGACCAGATCGTTGACTCCACGGCTGGATGTGAGTTGCTTTCATTTCTTGACGCATACTCCGGGTATCACCAGATATTCATGGCTGAGGAAGATGAAGAGAAGACCGCATTCATTACTCCATGTGGCACTTACTGTTTCATACGCATGCCCTTTGGACTGAAGAATGCGGGCTCAACATTTGCAAGGGTGGTCTACACTGCTTTTGAGCCACAGATACACAGGAATGTAGAAGCCTACATGGATGACATAGTGGTCAAGAGCAAGGACAGGGATACCCTGATCCAAGACCTGGATGAGACTTTTGCAAATCTGCGCAAGATACAACTCAAGCTGAACCCCGAGAAGTGCGTCTTCGGAGTCCCCTCCGGTAAGCTTCTCGGGTTCTTTGTGTCCCAGAGGGGGATTGAAGCCAATCCCGACAAGATCAAAGCCATTGAGCAGATCGAAGCTCCGAAGCGCGTCAAGGATGTACGGAGACTTGCTGGTTGTGTGGCTGCCCTCAGCAGGTTCATTTCAAAGTGTGCAGAACGCGCCCTACCTTTTTTCAAAATCTTGAAAAAGGTAGGTCCTATGAAATGGACTCCAGAAGTGGAGGCAGCGCTGCATGACTTGAAAGGATACCTGTCCTCCACTCCAATACTTGTCGCACCTAGGCCACAAGAGAAGTTGCTGCTGTATTTAGCAGCAACCAATCAAGTGGTTAGTGCTGCGTTGGTAGCGGAGAGGGAGGCAGATGAGGAATCCACAGCCCCGGCAAGCGCATCCAGCGACAAGCAGGGGGCTTCCCTGACAAGCTCTGGCCCCGACAAGGACGAGTCTGCGCAGATACAAGGAGAAGTGCGAAAGAAGATGGTGCAGCGCCCAGTTTATTTTGTAAGTTCCCTCTTGCAGGGGGCTAGATCAAGATACTCTGGGGTGCAGAAGCTGCTTTTCGGCCTCCTCATGGCCTCGAGAAAGCTACGCCATTACTTCCAAGCACATGAGATAACAGTGGTCACTCGCTTTCCGCTGAAGAGGATATTGCAAAACCCAGAAGCAACATGTAGAATTGTCGAGTGGGCACTGGAGCTGTCAAGCTTTGGTCTTAAGTTTGAAAGCACTTCAACTATACAGAGCAGAGCTTTGGTAGAGTTCATAGCAGAATGGACACCAACACCAGACGAAGAAGTTCCAGAGACAAACATCCCCGTCAAAGAAGCAAGCAAAGAATGGATAATGTACTTCGATGGAGCCTTCTCGCTGCAAGGCGCCGGTGCTGGTGTGTTACTCGTAGCGCCCACCGGGGAGCACCTCAAGTACGTTGTTCAAATGCACTTTCCCAAGGAGCAAGCGACAAACAATACTGCAGAGTATGAAGGTTTGCTTGCCGGCCTCAGAATTGCAGCCGAACTTGGGATCAAGAAGCTGATTGTGCGAGGAGATTCACAGTTGGTGGTCCGACAAGTAAACAAGAGCTACCAGAGTCCTTTGATGGAAGCTTATGTCGATGAAGTAAGGAAACTTGAAGAACACTTTGAAGGCCTGCAGATGGAGCACGTTCCAAGAGCTCAAAATGATATCGCAGACGGACTATCAAAGTGTGCTGCACTGAAGCTACTTGTGGAACCAGGGACCTTCGTGCTCAAGCTAACTCAGCCATCCGTTACACCATCAGTTGGGCAGAGCAAGAAAAGAAAGTTGGTCTCCGGTGACTACTTGCCGGCGGATCTTCCTGAAACCGCCGCCAAGATCCCCAGGACCGACGACCAAGTTGCTGAGGGACAGTCTGCTCCTGCGGACCCTAGGGTTCGTGGAGTTGAAGCAGATGTTCCCGGCAAGTCTTGCTCCGGCAGGCTTGCCGGGGAACGTCCAGCTCCGGCAGAGCCGCAGGTTCTTGCCGTAGAAGCTGACGTTCCCGCAGCAGCATTGATGCCTTTAGTCCTTGTTGTTGAGCCTCAAGCTCCAACCTGGGCACAGCAAATTGTCCGTTTCCTTCAAACTGGAGAACTTCCCGAAGAACCAGAAGAGGTAGAGAGAATAACCAGGCAGTCAAGTATGTACCAGTTCGTCGGCAACGAACTGTACAGAAGAAGACTCAATGGTGTTAGATTGAAATGCATTTCCCGGGAAGATGGACAGAAGCTGTTGGCAGAGATACACGGAGGCATATGTGGACACCACATTGGCGCAAGAGCACTTGCCGGGAAGGCGTTCCGGCAAGGTTTCTTTTGGCCAGAGGCCCTCCAAGATGCAACTGCACAAGTAACCAAGTGTGAAGCGTGCCAGTTCCATGCCAAGCAAATACACCAGCCAGCTCAAGCTCTCCAGACGTTCCCTTTTTCCTGGCCCTTTTCGGTCTGGGGGCTCGACATCCTTGGGCCCTTTCCCCGCGCTGTCGGGGGCTTTGAGTACTCGACAAATTCACAAAGTGGCCGGAAGTGGAACCAGTGAGAAAGGTGACCGCACAGTCAGCAGTCAGGTTCTTCAGATCGATCGTTTGCCGTTTCAGAATCCCTAACAGGATCATCACCGACAACGGCACACAGTTCACAAGTCGCACCTTCATGCAATACGTCCAAGACCTTGGCGCCAAGGTATGCTTCGCTTCTGTTGCTCACCCGAGGAGCAATGGTCAAGCGGAGAGGGCAAATGCTGAAGTGCTGCACGGACTCAAGACAAGAACCTTCGACAGGCTGCACAAGTGCGGAAGAAACTGGATCGAGGAGTTGCCGGCGGCTCTTTGGTCAATCAGGACGACACCAAATCGAGCCACCAGACAGACACCCTTTGCTCTTGTCTATGGAGCAGAGCCAGTTCTCCCCACGGAACTCGTATATGGGTCTCCTCGAGTGCTCGCTTACGATGAGCTTGAGAAGGAGCAGCTGCGGCAAGATGATGCATTGCTCCTCGAGGAGGACCGTCTCTAGGCTGCTGTACGAGCTGCTCGATACCAGCAAGCTTTGCGTCGCTATCATAGTCGCAAAGTCAAGGCCAGGAGTCTCGAGGAAGGCGACCTTGTTCTTCGGCGCGTTCAGTCTGCCAAGAGCTCCAACAAGTTGACGCCGAAGTGGGAAGGCCCTTATCGGGTGAGACAAGTCACAAGGCCCGGCGCTGTCCGCCTTGAGACCGAAGAAGACTTACCGGTGAGCAACTCCTGGAACATTGAGCATCTTTGCAAGTTTCACCCATGAGGCGCGGTTGCCGTGATCCACTCCGGCAACCACCTTTTGTAAAGTCTTGCCGCTGTTGCATGTAAACCTTTGTACAAAGTCGGGCGCAGACCCCGTGCATCAGTAAAACTTTTGTGCTTCGCACGGCTTGTCGTTCCATGCATTCTTGTTTTCATTGCATGTGTTATCTGACACTTTGTGCAGCACACAATCCCGGTAAGCAATAACAAGCCGCAAGGCTCCGTATCTATGTTTCCTCCCCTCTTCCTTTTTCTCTCAAGCAGAAGAAGTGTTCCTCGCGCACAAGTTTGCCGGGGGGGAAGGAGACAGTGGTATGGACCAAGTGCTGTTCAAGGAAGGAAAGCCTTGCCGGGAAGCAAAAAGAACACAAAAGCTAAGTTGCCAAAGTTTGAGCATTCAAAATTTTAAAATTCTTAGTTATCTTCCTTGAACGACCACACTTTGTATGGAAAACCTGTGCGCGGAGGAACCTACCCGTGGCTACCCACACCCTTACTTTGTTTCGAGCACGCTCAACGGCTTAAGTGAGCTGCGACAAGTGTCGCGCCCTTATTTCGTTTTCGAGTTCGCTCAACAACCTAAGTGTGCTGCGACTAGCTGCGGCAAGGTTTCTTGCCGGCGAGGGCACTGCCAGCAGGCCGCTGAAGTCCCGCACTTAGCGCTCGCGGCAAGGGTCCCTTTGCCGGCAAGCTCCCTAGAAGCGTAGGGTGAGAAGCATACAAAGTAAAGGGATCGAGCAAGGGAGATAACACTGCATTGACTATGCAAAATAAAGTTATATTACAAGATAACTTGCCACTGTTCTAACAAACTACTATCCATGACCTAATCGACAGCGGCAAGGGAAGCAGAAAGAAGGAAGCCTAGTCTACGCGGTCTCCGTCAACCCTCCTGATCTTGCCCACCTTGGCCATGATGTGGGCAACTTGTGCCTTCAACGCTTCCTGGTCAGCTTCGGGCGGCAAGGTCCGGAGGACGTTCTCAAGATTAATCCCGGGGTTGCGGTAGACGATCTTCGTCAACACTCGCTCCATAGTACCCATGCAAAGCCGGCGTGCCTCGTTAGCCAGCTGCGTGGGGAGCTTCTCCCGTAGCTGCGCGAGGGCCGGCGCCACTCCTCTGAAGAACAAGCTCAGCTTGGCGCTGTGAGGGAGGCTCTCGTCGGGGGAGTACACGAGGTGCTCCGTCCCCAGCGCCACCATCTCCTTGTCAATGTTGGCAGCGGAGGCGACGAGCTCCTCGGTCCACTGCTCCACCGTCCGCTGGAAGTTGTTCTGCGTAAGGGCGGCACTGTCCAGCAGCGCCCTTTCAGCCCGGAGATCTTCCTTCAACTTGGACTCCCTGTTCCGGGCCCCGTCAAGCGACTCGGTGAGGGTGGACAGTTTTAGCTCCAAGTCTGCAATGGAGTCCTTGGCGGCGGTGAGTTCCTGACCCTTGTCGGAGAGGCGGACTTGGAGCTCCGAGTGGGTGTGGGCGTCTTTCTCCCGCGCCAAATTGAGCGCGGCAACCCTCTCCTCGCTCGTCTTCAAGCTCGTCTCCAACTGCGCCACCCTCGCCTCCAAGTTCCTCTTGGCGGTCTCTGCGGCAGCGGTGGCGTCCCTCGCCTCCTGCAGAGCCCCGCCAATGGACTGCTCGCGCGCGGTAAGGTCGTCCTCGTGGCTATCGAGGTCGACCTTCCGCTGACTGAGCTCTCCCTCCCGCCGAGACAGATCCTCGGCGGCCAGTCGCTGCTGCTCCACAACCTCGGCCTTCTCGAGGATGAACGCCTGGTGCGCCTCGGCGAGCTCCTCGCGCTCCTCTGCCAAGTTCCGGAGGGCCGCTTGGTTGGCGGCGCGGAGCTCCGCGGCGCGCTTCTCCAAGTCGACACCAGCCTTGGCAGCCAGAGCCTCTCGGGACTCCAGCTTGGCCTGCCTGGCCCGGTACAAGGCCAGAAGCCGGCGCAGGAGCTGCTCCTCCTCGGACTCGCTGCTGCTGCCGGGCGCGTCGACAAGCCTTAGCCCGACGGAGGCGAGGACTTCTCCATCGAAGCTCTCCCCCTCCGCGGGTGCCCTTGATGAGGACGCCCACAGGACTTGGATGAAGACCCCGTTGGCAGCCTCCAGATAAACACCCGACCCAGCCGCGGCGGCGGAGGTGTCGGCGGTCGGCGCAGCGTCCGGCGCTCCTGCGGCCTCAGGGCCAGCAGTGTGGTCGCCGGTCCCTTCCCCAGCTGCCGCGTCAGCGGCCGCGGTGGTCTCGTCGGCGGCTGGTTCTTCAGCGCCGGCCGTCCCTTCAGAGGTGGTGGAGTCGCCGGCATCACCGCGCACGTCCTCCTCGGCGATGGCCTCTGTCTCCATCGACTCCGGGGCGGGCGGATCTGACAGAAGAAAAAGAAAGGAAGAATCGTCAAGCAAATATCCAAAAAGAAGAATTCAAGAGAAGGAAAGTACAAGGGTTACCTGCGCGGGCCTCGTCCTCTACGAGGATCCTTGCCGGGGAGTCCTCCCTTGGCGGCGTAGTAGTGGCTCCCGCCGGCGGAGGGCCGCTGGCGCCTTCCCGTGGCGGGGTGCCCACCCTTGTCGGGGTGCTCGCCCTTGGCGGGGTACTCGCCCTTGGCGGAGTACCCGCCCTTGGCGGAGCACCCTCCCTCGCCGGTGAACTCCTCCTTGGCGGGGAGGGTGGGACGAGCGGCTCGTCGGGAGCAGCCTCTTGATGCTCCTGCGGCTGCGGCTCCACTTCTGCACGAGTCAACAAGCGAACGGGACATTAGTAAGGATGAGAAGCTCAAGCGTGCCCGTCAAGCAGAAAAGTAAACAAGAGACTTACGCTGGAGGCTGCGCTGGGGGCTGCTCTCCGGAGCAGCAGGCTGGTCCGGCAAGCCTGTCGCGGGCGCATCTCCTGCCGCTGCGACATGCTCGTCTTCCTCAAGATCAACTACAGGGATCTTGGCCCTCTTCGCCATCCTCTGGGTCAGGGTCCTGGAAGCCAAACAAGATCAGAGTTAGGCAAAGATAATTCAAGACAAGAGCAACAAGAATCAAAGGAAATAAAAGTTGCAAATGCTTACTCTTCCTCCTCCTCGTCGGAACTAAGGGCAGAGAAGTCAAAGTCTGCCTCGCGCGTCCCAGCGCGAGGAGCTGGAGGAGTAGGCTCCCTCGGGCGCTTGGCGGGCTCTGGAGCCGTGGGCTGAGAAGACCCCGCTCCGGTCGTCGCCGAAGACCGAGGGGCGGAAGGAGCGCCGGAACCGGTTCGGGAAGATCCCCCTCCGCTTGCCGCTGAGGCGCGAGGCGCCTCCTTGACGACCTTGCTCATCGTGGTGGCACGCGTCGAGTGACGCTTCGGCTGCTGTCGGGGCGCCGGCTGCCTCACCGTCTCAGTGGTCTTGCGGAGGCGCTTCTTTGGCTGTGGCGGAGGACTTGGCGGTGGCGGAGAATTCTCCGAGGATGAAGAAGCGTCGTCGAGGTTCAGTGACCCGCCCGAGTCTTCGTCGGAATCGCCCGATTCGGTGTCCTCCTCGGCGGGCTCACTGGACTCGGTCCCCTGCCCGGCAGCCTCGCTCCTCCTGGCAGGCTCCCCGGCAGGCTCCCCGGCAGGCTCCTCGGCAGGCTTCCCGGCGGGCTTCAACAGCTTGAGGATCTCTTCCTCCTCGGCCCTGCTCACTGCATCCGCTGCTTCTGCCTCCTCCACAGAGTAACCAAACTCACCCGCGGCCTCAGCTGCGGCGGCCTCCTCCATTCTGCTAGCGATATACGCCACATTCCGGTCGGTGGTCGCGCGGGTGAGACCCTTCTTCTCTTCGGGATTGACCGGCCGCTCAACCAGGTTATCGAAGAAAGTTTGCACGGTCTCTTCTGAAGGCGCTAGCCAAGTGGGATCCACCCCGTGGAAATCGCACAGAGGCATTACCGCACGGATGGCACTAAGTGAAGAGTTGTTGCATAATGGAACTACTCCCCGCGACGGGGTAAACCACTCCGTGTGCTTGGGGTCATGCTTGAACAGCGAGCGGACCATTCCCTTGAGTTCCAAGACGGTGAAGTTGTAATTCAGGCCGGGGCGCAGCCTCATGCAGTCTGCCGCGTTGCCGAATTCCCAAGCGGACCTCTTCCTGTCCTGCAAGGGGGCAATGCGGCGGCGAAGGAAATCCGCCCCGACCTCACCTACAGTAAGGTTGGCGGCCCGGAGACGAAGGATCCTAGTAAGGGCAATCTTCAGCCTCTCGTCCTCCGGGGCCAGATCGCTCCAGTCCTTGCCGCGCACTATTGTGGCCCGGCGAGGTGATGTAAACTGCTGGGGTTCCTCTTCCACAATCCAGCACCAATCGGCCCTCCACTCATCCCACTTGCCGCGGAGCTCTCCAATCAAGTACACCTCTTTCTTGTTGAGCCTAAAGATCCAAGAGATGCCACCGGAGAGGGGGGACCCAGACTCTACTCGAGGTGTGAAGAAATGGCGGAAGAGAGCTACGTTGGGGTGGACTCCGACGAAGTTTTCGCACAGATGTGCGAAAACGGCCATGGTCAAGACTGCGTTCGGGGTGAAATCTAGGAGGTGGAATCCGTACGTGTTCATAACGTCGCAGAAGAACTCAGAGTACGGAGGGCAGAGACCGCAATGGAAGAACAGAGCGAAGTAATGGTAACCTCCCGGATACATGTCGCAGGCTTCGACGGGGAGGACCCTGGTGCGCGGATGAGCCTTCGTCTCCCTCGCCCAGAACAAGTAGTGCTTGTCCCTCAGCTCCCTCGCGTCGAGCCTCGGCGGGAAGACCACCATCCTCTTCCGCATCGCTGCCAGCTTCGCCGCCTTCTCAGACTTCGCGTTCTTCGCCTTGTCGCTCTTCGGGGCCATGGCGGGGATGGCGAGGGGGGTCGGCGGCGCTGAGGATGCCGGGGACGGCGGAGGAAGGGTGGGGCTCGGCTCTCTATCGACCTTTGGGGAGGCGGAGAGCGGCGGGGGTTTCTGGAGATTGAAGGCGCAATGAAGCAATGGGGGGGAAACTGCCCCTGCTTCCTCTGCTTTTAAGGGGGAAGTGGGGGACGTTCCGCATTTTTCCATTAAAGAAATAGGCCACGATCTCTCCCACGACGCCGCAATCGACGCGTGCCGTTAGGGAGGGATGCGGCGAATACGGAGTGGGAAACGGCGCGCCGTGGGTCGTGTGTGCCGGTGCACTGTTTTGGGCCTGGCCCAACAACGCTCGGCACCTTGTGTGGCCCAGGCCCGGGGGCTCCTGTCGGTGTACTAAAGTAGGGGTACCTTAGTATCCCGACTTGTGCACGGGCAGTAGCAGCGTCCCATGGTCAGGCTCACCACGCGCCCGCCAAAGCCCACTCTGGTTCCCTTGAAGCCATTCAAGAACAAAGTATTCAAGTTAAGAAACAAGACCCCGGCAAGAGGAGCTTGCCGGGAAGGCCGCTCCAGGCTCGAGATCATCCCTTCTGCACAAGACCCTGGCAAGAGGAGCTTGCCAGGAAGACCAAAGAACAGCATTTCAGAAGACATACCGCGGCGCACCGCGCGCCCCGGCAAGACCTGGAGAGCGACAAACTTCCGGGCCCGGCAAGATAGCGACCGCGGCAAGGAGCTTGCCGCGACAAGCTTCCAGCGTGTGCCTGCGCTCCAGCTCATCTGGCCACGCGTCGCCCTGGGGCCCTTCCTGGGGCACGTGGCGGATGGCTGTGAAGCCTGGGGTACACGGTGGCGAGCCACGATGACGAAGCTACCGTCGTGGCGAACGGAGACGCCCGGACGGACGCTTTTTACACTGTTTGGGGCGACGGTGACGGGCATTCAATGCCCTTGTCCCCCACCGTCTGGGTTAGGTATAGACCACTATGCATGCACTGTGCATCCACTGTTACAACTACCACCAATTTTACGCTTTTACCCTCATCTACGTTGACACCTGTCGGTGACCCCTTTGAACTATAAAAGGAGGCCCATGCACAACGTAGTGGAGGTTCCGAAACTTGATCACTCCTACGCTCGGTGTAGCTAGTACTGTAGATCTTCTTGCTCCCGAGCCAAGAACTCAATACAACCAAGGCAGGAGTAGGGTTTTACGCATCCGTGCGGCCCGAACCTGGGTAAACTGCTCGCGTGTGCCCCTCGATCTGCTCTTTGTGCTCCCTCCGCTCCCTTGCCGTACCGAAAAGGGGCTCCGGTCCCATAGGTGTTCGTGGGCGATCAGTTTCCCCGACACGTGCATTGCCCTTTCTCACCTCGAGAGTTGGCGCATACTTCGCCGGTGCATCCAAATCCTTGGCACGATACGCTCTGTCATCATAAGCCTCATTATATCCTTCCTCAAAACAGCCACCATACCTACCTATCAAGGCATTTCCATAGCCTTTCCGAGATACATTGCCATGCAACATCCATCTTCTCATGACTTGATCAGTAGCTATGTGATGTTCTCCTCCCCTCTTTGCTCTTCATGGTTTAGACCTCGTGAGCTGCCCTACATGATCGAGGCACATATGTAATATTTCTGCTGTTACTTTGCTGAGTTTGCTGGGATCTGATGGATTATGAGACTATGTTCAGATTATGTTTGAGTAATATATTTGATTCACCTCTTTTATATCTTTGTTCTTGAGTAATTCTTGCATGTTCTCCATTGCTGTTTATTGCTTCGGCCAAGTAGTAGGTAGTAACTCCAAGAGGGAGCGTTATGCTTGATTGTGGGTTCATGCCCCCTGATGACTAGCTTGAGTGATAGAAACATGAGTCTAGGGGATGTGCTGTTGCCACAAGGGAGAAAACAACGGTGCTTGTACTTGCGGGTGCAAGGATTGTTTACTTTACGCAAAGTTCTTTTAATGCAGTTGTCTGTTGCTTTGAGTTTACACTTTGGGTGGGATTCGCAACTTAATACCAGCGAGATGTTCTGGATAGATATCTCAAGGTGGATGATTAGTAGTAGATGCAGATGGATTTCGGTCTACTTGCCTTGGCGTACCGCCCATGCTTTTGAGCCTCTACCTTTCTTTGCAGCATAGTTAGCATTGGTTTGCGTACATAATCCTGTCAATTGCCCAGCTGTAATTTGTTTACCTCGCTTTGCTGTTTTATCGTCTTTTGGGAGAGAGACATCACTAGTGAACATCATGGGACCCCGGTCCATATTACCACCGCTGATCACACCTTCTATTTACTTCCTGTTTTTATTTCCTAGTTGCAGTCATAGCTATCATTATTATCTCTTGTGTTTGATCCTTTGTAAACAACAAGGCCGGAGGGATTGACAACCTCTCTGTACTCGTTGGGAGCAAAGTTATCTGTATCTGTGTGCAGGTCCCGTCAACCGCTAAGTTTTTGGCGCCGTTGACACCTACTTGTCGACCCTCGGAGTCTCACGGGATTCGATCCTTGGTATCTTTGCCAAGGGAAATTTGCCGCTACGCTACATCTCAACCTTCCACTTGGGGTAACCAACGAGGGGCGAGAAGCCATCAGGTGTGTTTGTCGAGATCCGATGAATTGTGAGTTTATGATCAAGGTTATCTATGAAAGATATTTGGTTCTTCTCTGAACTTTTTATGTGTGCTCATAATATCCTTGCAAGTCTCTTCGAATTATTGGTTTGGTTTGGCCTACTAGATCTATAGTTCTCGCAATGGGAGAAATGCTTGGCTTTGGGTTCAATCTTGCGGTGTCCTTTCCCAGTGACAGTAGGGGCAGCAAGGCACGTATTGTATTGTTGCCATCGAGGACAAAAAGATGGGGTTTACATCATATTGCTTGAGTTTATCCCTCTACATCATGTCATCTTGCTTAAGGCGTTACTCTGTTCTTATGAACTCAATACACTAGATTCATGCTGGATAGCGGTCGATGTGTGCAGTAATAGTAGTAGATGCAGGCAGGAGTCGGTCTACTTGTCTCAGACGTGATGCCTATATACAATGATCATGCCTAGATAGTCTTATAATTATTCTCTTTTCTATCAATTGCTCGATAGTTATTTGTTTACCCGCCGTAGAATATCGCTATCAAGAGAGAAGCCACTAGAGAAAACTATGGCCCTCGGGTCTATTCTCAACATATCAATCTACATCTACTTTACTTTTACCGCTTTTATTTTTTGTTTTATTAAACTAAAAATACCAAAAATATAAACTATCATCTCTATCAGATCTCACTCTCAAAAGTGATCGTAAAGGGATTGACAACCCCTTATCGTGTTGGATGCGAATTTCTTATTTGTTTGTGCAGGTGCGAGGGACTCGCACGTGGTCTCCTACTGGATTGATACCTTGGTTCTCAAAAACTGAGGGAAATACTTACGCTACTGTGCTGCATCTCCCTTTCCTCTTCAAGGGAATATAACGCAAGCTCAATAGGTAGCAAGAAGAATTTCTGGCGCCGTTGCCGGGGAGGCTTACGCAAAAGTCATATACCAAGTACCTATCACAAACCCTTATCCTTCGCATTACATTTATTTGCCTCTCGTTTTCCTCTCCCCCACTTCACCCTTGCCGTTTTATTTGCCCTTCTTCTGCCGTGTGTTTATCGTTCGCTTGCTTCTTGTTTGCTCGTGTGCTTCTTGCTTGCTTATTGCTATGGCTCTCCCTGTTAGTGTTGACCCTCACCTCAAGAGTATGGAGGAGATTGAAAACAATGTTAGACATTTTATGACTATACAATTTGAGCATAATGACTTCTTCAGAAGTGAACTTAAAGAACAGAAAAAGTTTATGGAGTATCTGAATAAAGACCTAGATGATATGTCTAAGGAATTTTATGGCTTGAAATCTCAGTTTGCTCATCTTGAGAACTTAATTGCCCAAATTTTGGATAAACAGTCCACCTTGATCAATAAGATGGCTGCTAAACCGGAAGAGCATGAAAATAAAGATGAGGATCTGAAAGTTATTGACGTGTCTCCTATTAGATCCTTGTTTTCTAGTATTAATATTGATGAAAATAGGATTGGAGATGATTCTGCTTTAAGGTGTCCCAATGATTCAGAGTTTTTAGATCTTGATGCTAAAATTGCTAAAAGTGGGAGTGAAGAGATTAAAACTTTGCATAGTGATGAACCCACTACTTTGGATTTCAAGGGATTCAATTATGATAATTGCTCTTTGATTGATTGTATTTCTTTGTTGCCATCTGTGCTAAATTCTCCGCATGCTTATAGCCAAAATAAAGCTTTCACTAAACATATAGTTGACGCTTTGATGCAATCTTATGAAGAAAAACTTGAGTTGGAAGTTTCTATACCTAGAAAGCTTTATGATGACTGGGAACCTACTATAAAAATAAAAATAAAAGATCATGAATGCTATGATTTGTGTGATTTGGGTGCTAGTGTCTCCACTATCCCAAAAACTTTGTGTGATTTGCTAGGGTTCCATGAGCTTGATGATTGTTCTTTAAATTTGCATCTTGCGGTTTCCACTATTAAGAAACCTATGTGAAGAATTAATGATGTTCTTATTGTTGCCAATAGGAATTATGTTCCCGTAGATTTCATTGTTCTTGATATAGATTGCAATCCTTCATGTCCTATTATTCTTGGTAGACCTTTCCTTAGAGAGATTGGTGCAATTATTGATATGAAGGAAGGAATTATTAGATTCCAATTTCTTTTAAGGAAAGGCATGGAACACTTTCCTAGAAATAAAATCAAATTACCATATGAATCTATCATGAGAGCCACTTATGGATTGCCTTCCAAGGATAGCAATACCTAGATCTATCTTGTATCGTGCCTAGCTAGGGGCGTAAAATGCTATCGCTTGTTGGGAGGCAACCCAATTTTTTTGTTTTGTTTTTGTTGCTGTTAGGGAATAAATATTGCATCTAGCCTGTGATTAGATGTGGTTTCATGTTTTTTTGTGTGTTTGTGCCAAGTAGAACCTTTGGGAAGACTTGTGTGAAGTTTATGTGATCTTGCTGTGAGAAATAGAATCGTTAGCACGCGCTAAAGTAGTCGTGGGGTTTTACTGGAGCATTCTTTTTAGTTGATTCTTATTGCATATTATTGGTAGACAAATTGCGCAAATTTATCAATTTAGTTTGAATTTTTTGGAGTTCCAGAAGTAGGCCAACCCTGCAGATTACTACAGGCTGTTCTGTCTTTGATAGATTCTGTTTTTCGTGTGTTGTTTGCTCATTCCGATGCTTCTATGAGTATTATTGGAAGATATGAACCATAGATAAGTTGGATTACAGTAGGTTTAACACCAATAAAAACAAATAATGAATTCATTGCTGCAACTTTGAGTAGTGGTTTGCTTTCTTATACTAACGGAGCTCACGAGAATTTTTGTCTAAGTTTTGTGTTGTGAAGTTTTCAAGTTTTGAGTATTGCTTTCATGGACTATGGAACAAGGAGTAGCAAAGGCCTAAGCTTGGGGATGCCCATAGCACCCCATGTAAATTCAAGATAATCAAAAGCCTAAGCTTGGGGATGCCCCGGGAAGGCATCCCCTCTTTCGTCTTCATCCATCGGTAACAATACTTGGAGCTATATTTTTATTCGCAACATGTTATGTGTTTTGCTTGGAGCGTCTTGTATAATTTGAGTCTTTGCTTGTTAGTTTGCCACATTCATCCTTGCTGGACACACCTATTTGAGAGAGTTAAATATGGCATAGAAATTGTTAGAACACTCTTTGTGCTTCACTTATATATTTTGAGTTGAATAGTTTTTGCTCTAGTGCTTCACTTATATCTTTTAGAGCACGGTGGTGGTAATATTTTGTAGAAATGGTTGAACTCTCATGCTTCACTTACATCCTTTTGAGAGTCTATTAAAATAGCATGGTAATGTGTTTAGGCCAAAAGAACTAGTCTTCACATGATAGACATCCAATGTCAATGTAGTAAAAAAATCACACCAAGTGCATTGAATAGAATGAGATGTTGGATGCTTGATAATTGTTTTGAGACATGAGGATAGTGATATTAGAGTCATGCTAGTGGAGTTATTATGAAATTGAGAAATACTTGTGTTAAGGTTAGTGATTCCCGTAGCATGCACCTATGGTGAACCGTTGTGTGACTAAGTTAAAGCATGAGGTATTTGTAGAGTGTCAACCTTTGTGTGGAGGTCGGGGGCGCGCGATGGTTAACTCCTACCAACCTCCCCCCTAGGAGCATGCGTTGATTGCTTTGTTTTGATGACTCGTAGATTTTTGCAGTAAGTATATGAGTTCTTATGACTAATGTTGAGTCCATGGATTATACGCACTCTCACCCTTCCACCATTGCTAGCCTCTATTGTACCGCGCAACTTTCGCCGGTGCTATAAACTCACTATATATCCTTCCTCAAAACAGCCACCATATTGTTCCTCAAAACAGCCACCATACCTACCTATCATGGCATTTCCATAGCCATTCCGAGATATATTTCCATGCAACTTTCCACCGTTCCGTTCATATGATACGCATTATATTGTCATATTGCCATTGCATGATCTTGTAGTTGACATCGTATTTGATGCAAGGCCACCATGCATAACTTTTCATACATGTCACTCTTGTTTCATTGCACATACCGGTACACCGCCGGAGGCATTCATATAGTCATACTTTGTTGTTGTAGTATTGAGTTGTAAGATCATGTTGTAATGAAAGTGTGATGATCATCATTATTAGAGCATTGTCCCATGGGAGGAATGGCTGAATCTATAAAGCCCCTCCACAAAAAAAAAGGAAAGGCAAAAGAAAAAAAGAAAGGCCCAAAAAAAAGAAAAAAAGGGAAAAGAAAAAAAAAAGAAACAGAAAAAGGGACAATTGCTACCATCTTTTTCCACACTTGTGCTTCAAAGTAGCACCATGTTCTTCATTGTAGAGAGTCTCATGCTTAGTCACTTTCATATGCTAGTTGGAATTTTTGTTATAGAACTTGGCTTGTATATTCCAACGATGGGCTTCCTCAAATGCCCTAGGTCTTCGTGAGCAAGCAAGTTGGATGCACACCCACTAGTTTCTTTTGTTGAGCTTTCATTCATATTTAGCTCTAGTGCATCCGTTGCATGGCAATCCCTACTCACTCACATTGATATCTATTGATGGGCATCTCCATAGCCTGTCGATACGCCTAGTTGATGTGAGACTATCTCCCTCTTTTTGTCTTCTCCACAACCACCTCTATTCCACCCATAGTGCTATATCCATGGCTCACGCTCATGTATTGCGTGAAATTTGAAAGGTTTGAAAAGATAGAGTATGAAAACAAATGCTTGGCTGAAATCGGGGTTGTGCATGATATGAATGTTTTTGTGTGATAACGAGGGAGCATAGCCAACACTATATGATTTTGTAGGGATAACTTTCTTTAGCCATAGTATTTTGAGAAGACATGATTGCTTTGTTAGTATTGCTTGAAGTATTATTATTTCTTATGTCAATATAGACTTTTATCTTGAATCTTTCAGATCTGAACATTCATGCCACAATTAAGTGAATTACATTGAAAGACCATATCGGTTAGCATTCCACATCAAAAATTCTTTCTTTATCAATTACCTACTCGAGGACGAGCAGGAATTAAGCTTGGGGATGCTTCATACGTCTCCAACGTATCTATAATTTTTTATTGTTCCATGCTATTATTTATGAAGTCTTGGATGTTTAATGGGCTTTATCATTCACTTTTATATCATTTTTGGGACTAACCTACTAACCCAAAGGCCCAGTCTAGATTGCTGTTTTTTTGCCTATTTCAGGGTTTTGCAGAAAAAGAATATCAACCGGAGTCCAAACGGAATGAAACCTTCGGGAGAGATATTTTTGGAGAAAATCACGCCAGTGGAACTTGAGAACCACGTCAGGGGAGCCTCGAGTGGCCCTCGAGGGTGGGGGGCACGCCCCCCTACCTCGAGGCCCACTCGAGCGTCCCCCGGTGCCCTCCTTCTTCCTATATAAGTCCACGTACCCGAGAAACTCCTAGAACAGAGAGAAAACCCTAATTCCACCGCCGTAGCTTCTGTTCCCGTGGGGATCCCATCTTGGAGCCTATTCTGGAGCTCCACCGCAGGGGGATCCATCATGGAGGCCTTCATCATCATCATCATCATCATCGCCCTCACCATGAGTTGTTAGTAGTTTACCACAGACCTTCGGGTCCATAGCAAGTATCTAGATGGCTTCTTCTCTCTCTCCGGATCTCAATACAAAGTTCTCCTCGGTCTTCGAGGAGATCTATTTGATGTAATCTCTTTTTGCGGTGTGTTTGTCGAGATCCGATGAATTGTGAGTTTATGATCAAGGTTATATATGAAAGATATTTGGTTCTCTCTGAACTTTTTATGTGTGCTCATAATATCCTTGCAAGTCTCTTCAAATTATTGGTTTGGTTTGGCCTACTAGATCTATAGTTCTTGCAATGGGAGAAGTGCTTGGCTTTGGGTTCAATCTTGCGGTGTCCTTTCCTAGTGACAGTAGGGGCAGCAAGGCACGTATTTTATTGTTGCCATCGAGGATAAAAAGATGGGGTTTACATCATATTGCTTTAGTTTATCCCTCTACATCATGTCATCTTGCTTAAGGCGTTACTCTGTTCTTATGAACTCAATACACTAGATGCATGCTGGATAGCGGTTGATGTGTGGAGTAATAGTAGTAGATGCAGGCAGGAGTCGGTCTACTTGTCTCGGACGTGATGCCTATATACAATGATCATGCCTAGATATTCTCATAATTATTCGCTTTTCTATCAATTGATCGACAGTAATTTGTTTACCCGCCGTAGAATATCACTATCAAGAGAGAAGCCACTAGAGAAAACTATGGCCCCCGGGTCTATTCTCAACATATCAATCTACATCTACTTTACTTTTACCGCTTTTATTTGCTATTTTATTAAACTAAAAATACCAAAAATATAAACTATCATCTCTATCAGATCTCACTCTCGTAAGTGACCGTAAAGGGATTGACAACCCCTTATCGCGTTGGCTGCGAAGTTCTTATTTGTTTGTGCAAGTGTGAGGGACTCGCGCGTGGTCTCCTACTGGATTGATACCTTGGCTCTCAAAAACTGAGGGAAATAGTTATGCTACTGTGCTGCATCTCCCTTTCCTCTTCGAGGGAATACAACGCAAGCTCAAGAGGAAGCAGTGCGAGGGACTCGCGCGTGCTCTCCTATTGGATTGATACCTTGGTTCTCAAAAACTGAGGGAAATACTTACGCTACTATGCTGCATCTCCCTTTCCTCTTCGAGGGAATACAACACAAGCTCAAGAGGTAGCAAGAAGAATTTCTGGCGCCGTTGCCGGGGAGGCTTACACAAAAGTCATATACCAAGCACCTATCACAAACCCTTATCCTTCGCATTACATTTATTTGCCTCTCGCTTTCCTCTCCCCCACTTCACCCTTGCCGTTTTATTTGCCCTTCTTCCGCCGTGTGTTTATCGTCCGCTTGCTTCTTGTTTGCTCGTGTGCTGCTTGCTTGCTTGTCATCATGTCTAGCACACCTATCATTATCACCACTCCCATGAGTGAGGTCCTCAACTTTAAACAAAGGGAGGAAGAAAACTTAAAAGATGCCTGGTATAGATTTTGCAATGCTCAAAATAGTTCTAATAGGAAGCATCCCACTTCCGTGCTTCTTCGCAATTTTTATGTTGGCATAACTTCGTGGAATAGATTTATCTTAGAAACCATTACCGGAGGGAATTTCTTGGGTAGCCACACCGTTGATTCTTATAACACTATGATTGAATTATTTGGCTCACCACCTCTTTTGGTCAATGGATCCATTTTAACTTTGGAGCATGTTATGCAAAGGTTAGAAATCATTGAAAACAAAGTTGCTATGGTAGAATTGGTAGAAAACTTGGATAGAAAAATTCATAATGAAATCACCCAATATGGATCCAAGGTAGGAGTTGTTGTGAAAAAACTTAAGGAAAAAGAGCCCATAGTTAAAGAAAAGCTAGATCAGGATTCTACTAGAATCAATAAACTTGAGGATGTTATCACTAATGTGGGTTCTGCTCTTTCCGCTATAAAAACTACTCCAAATACCTCTACTAAATTATCTAAGTTCATGTATGTCCCTAAAGACAAGGGTGAAACATCTAGAATTGCGGATCTCAAATCCATAAGTGTTCACCCTAATTTTCTTACTTTTGCAAGAAACCCTTTTGACACTTTGGAATTTCTTAATTTCTTGCCCAAGAGTTTGATTATTCATAGGGACAAAGAAGTGACCAAGAACCATAAGTGCTTAATCAAAGAATTACCTTCCAAAGATGGCAATACCTAGATTTATCTTGTATCGTGCCTAGCTAGGTGCGTAAAATGATAGCGCTTGTTGGGAGGCAACCCAATTTTATGTTTTTTGTTTTTGTTGCTGTTAGGGAATAAATATTTCATCTAACCTCTGATTAGTTGGGGTTTCATGTTTTGTTTAGTGTTTGTGCCAAGTAGAACCTTTGGGAAGACTTGTGTGAAGTTTATATGATCTTGCTGTGAAAAAACAGAATCGTTAGCACTGGCCAAAGTAGTCCTCAGATTTTACTGGAGCGCGCTTTTTAGTTGATTTTTTTTTCAGATGATTGGTAGACAAATTCCGCAAATTTACCAATTTATTTTGAATTTTTTGGAGTTCCAGAAGTAGGCGAAACCTGCAGATTACTACAGACTGTTCTGTTTTTGACAGATTCTGTTTTTCGTGTGTTGTTTACTTATTCCAATGCATCTATGAGTAGTATTGAAGGATATGAACCATAGAGAAGTTGGAATACAGTAGGTTTAACACCAATATAAACAAAGAATGAATTCATTTCTGCACCTTTGAGTAGTGGTTTGCTTTCTTATACTAACGGAGCTCACGAGAATTTTTGTCTAAGTTTTGTGTTGTGAAGTTTTCAAGTTTTGAGTATTGCTTTCATGGACTATGGAACAAGGAGTAGCAAAGGCCTAAGCTTGGGGATGCCCATAGCACACCATGTAAATTCAAGATAATCAAAAGCCTAAGCTTGGGGATGCCCCGGGAAGGCATCCCCTCTTTCGTCTTCATCCATCGGTAACTATACTTGGAGCTATATTTTTATTCGCAACATGTTATGTGTTTTGCTTGGAGCGTCTTGTATAATTTGAGTCTTTGCTTGTTAGTTTGCCACATTCATCCTTGCTGGACACACCTATTTGATAGAGTTAAATATGGCATAGAAATTGTTAGAACACTCTTTGTGCTTCACTTATATCTTTTGAGTTGAATAGTTTTTGCTCTAGTGCTTCACTTATATCTTTTAGAGCACGGTGGTGGTAATATTTTGTAGAAATTGTTGAACTCTCATGCTTCACTTACATCCTTTTGAGAGTCTATTAAAATAGCATGGTAATGTGTTTAGGCTAAAAGAACTAGTCTTCACATGATAGACATCCAATGTCAATGTAGTAAAAAAATCACACCAAGTGCATTGAATAGAATGAGATGTTGGATGCTTGATAATTGTTTTGAGACATGAGGATAGTGATATTAGAGTCATGCTAGTGGAGTTATTATGAAATTGAGAAATACTTGTGTTAAGGTTAGTGATTCCCGTAGCATGCACGTATGGTGAACCGTTGTGTGACTATGTTAAAGCATGAGGTATTTGTAGAGTGTCAACGTTTGTGTGGAGGTCGGGGGCGCGCGATGGTTAACTCCTACCAACCTCCCCCCTAGGAGCATGCGTTGATTGCTTTGTTTTGATGACTCGTAGATTTTTGCAATAAGTATATGAGTTCTTATGACTAATGTTGAGTCCATGGATTATACGCACTCTCACCCTTCCACCATTGCTAGCCTCTCTTGTACCGCGCAACTTTCGTCGGTGCTATAAACTCACTATATATCCTTCCTCAAAACAGCCACCATATTGTTCCTCAAAACAGCCACCATACCTACCTATCATGGCATTTCCATAGCCATTCCGAGATATATTGCCATGCTACTTTCCACCGTTCCGTTCAAATGATACGCATCATATTGTCATATTGCCATTGCATGATCTTGTAGTTGACATCGTATTTGATGCAAGGCCACCATGCATAACTTTTCATACATGTCACTCTTGTTTCATTGCACATACCGGTACACCGCCGGAGGCATTCATATAGAGTCATACTTTGTTGTTGTAGTATCGAGTTGTAATATCGAGTTGTAATGAAAGTGTGATGATCATCATTATTAGAGCATTGTCCCATGGAAGGAAAGGCTGAATCAACAAAGCCCCTCCGCAAAAAAGAAAAGAAAAGAAAAGGCCAAAAAAAAGAATGGCCCAAAAAAGAAAAGAAAAAGGGACAATTGCTACTATCTTTTTCCGCACTTGTGCTTCAAAGTAGCACCATGTTCTTCATTGTAGAGAGTCTCATGTTTAGTCACTTTCATATACTAGTGGGAATTTTCATTATAGGACTTGGCTTGCATATTCCAACGATGGGCTTCCTCAAATGCCCTAGGTCTTCATGATCAAGCAAGTTGGATGCACACCCACTAGTTTCTTTTGTTGAGCTTTCATTCATATTTAGCTCTAGTGCATCCGTTGCATGGCAATCCCTACTCACTCACATTGATATCTATTGATGGGCATCTCCATAGCCCGTCGATACGCCTAGTTGATGTGAGACTATCTCCCTCTTTTTGTCTTCTCCACAACCACCTCTATTCCACCCATAGTGCTATATCCATGGCTCACGCTCATGTATTGCGTGAAAGTTGAAAGGTTTGAAAAGATAGAGTATGAAAACAAATGCTTGGCTGAAATCGGGGTTGTGCATGATATGAATATTTTTGTGTGATAACGAGGGAGCATAGCCAACACTATATGATTTTGTAGGGATAACTTTCTTTAGCCATAGTATTTTGAGAAGACATGATTGCTTTGTTAGTATACTTGAAGTATTGTTATTTCTTATGTCAATATAGACTTTTATCTTGAATCTTTCAGATCTGAACATTTGTGCCACAATTAAGAGAATTACATTGAAAAACTATATTGGTTAGCATTCCACATCAAAAATTCTTTCTTTGTCATTTACCTACTCGAGGACGAGCAAGAATTAAGCTTGGGGATGCTTGATACGTCTCCAACGCATCTATAATTTTTGATTGTTCCATGCTATTATTTATGAAGTCTTGGATGTTTAATGGGCTTTATCATTCACTCCCTGCCTCGTGGAGCCCCCGTGACTCCCCCGGTGCCCTCCTTCCTCCTATATAAGTCTACGTACCCCAAAAACTCCGTGAACGGAGAGAAAACCCTAATTCCACCGCCGTACCTTCTGCCCGTGGAGATCCCATCTTTGAGCCTGTTCCGGAGCTCCACCGGAAGGGGATCCATCACGGAGGCCTTCATCATCATCATCATCGCCTTCACCATGAGTTGTGAGTAGTTTACCACAGACCTTCGGGTCCATAGCTGATATCTAGATGGCTTCTTCTTCTCTCTCTCTCTGGATCTTAGTACAATGTTCTCCTCGGTCTTCGAGGAGATCTATTCGATGTAATCTCTTTTTGCGGTGTGTTTGTCGAGATCCGATGAATTGTGAGTTTATGACCAAGGATATGTATGAAAGATATTTGGTTCTTCTCTAACCTTTTTATGTGTGCTCATAATATCCTTGCAAGTCTCTTCGAATTATTGGTTTGGTTTGGCCTACTAGATCTATAGTACTTGCAATGGTAGAAGTGCTTGGCTTTGGGTTCAATCTTGCGGTGTCCTTTCCAAGTGACAGTAGGGGCAGCAAGGCACGTATTGTATTGTTGCCATCGAGGATAAAAAGATGGGGTTTATATCATATTGCTTGAGTTTATCCCTCTACATCATGTCATCTTGCTTAAGGCGTTACTCTGTTCTTATGAACTCAATACACTAGATGCATGCTGGATAGCGGTTGATGTGTGGAGTAATAGTAGTAGATGCAGGCAGGAGTCGGTCTACTTGTCTCGGGCGTGATGCCTATATACAATGATCATGCCTAGATAGTCTCATAATTATTCGCTTTTCTAACAATTGCTCGACAGTAATTTGTTTACCCGCCGTAGAATATCGCTATCATGAGAGAAGCCACTAGAGAAAACTATGGCCCCCGGGTCTATTCTCAACATATCAATCTACATCTACTTTACTTTTATCGCTTTTATTTGCTGTTTTATTAGACTAAAAAAATACCAAAAATTCAAACTATCATCTCTATCAGATCTCACTTTCGTATGTGACTGTAAAGGGATTGACAACCCCTTATCGCGTTGGATGCGAATTTCTTATTTGTTTGTGCAGGTGCGAGGGACTCGCGCGTGGTCTCCTAGTGGATTGATACCTTGGTTCTCAAAACCGAGGGAAATACTTACGCTACTGTGCTACATCTCCATTTCCTCTTCGAGGGAATACAACGCAAGCTCAAGAGGTAGCAGGGCGCGCCCCGTGCCTCGTGGGCCCCACGTCTGGCCCCCGGTGCCCTCCGTCCTCCTATATATACCAACGTACCCCGAAACCATCAGAACAACAAAGAAAACCCTAGTTCCACCGGCGCAACCTTCTGTTCCCGTGAGATCCCATCTTGGGGCCTATTCCGGAGCTCTGCCGGAGGGGGGATCTTCCACGGAGTGCTTCTACATCATCATCATCGCCTCACCATGAGTTGTGAGTAGTTTACCACAGACCTTCGGGTCCATAGCTAGTATCTAGATGGCTTCTTCTCTCTCTTTGTATCTCAATACCAAGTTCTCGTCGTTCTTCGAGGAGATCTATTCGATGTAATCTCTTTTTGCGGTGTGTTTATCGAGATCCGATGAATTGTGGGTTTATGATCAAGATTATATATGAGAAATATTTGGTTCTTTTCTGAACTCTTTATGTATGATTATAATATCCTTGCAAGTCTCTTTGAATTATTGGTTTGGTTTGGCCTACTAGATCTATAGTTCTTGCAATGGGAGAAGTGCTTGGCTTTGGGTTCAATCTTGCGGTGTCCTTTCCCAGTGACAGTAGGGGCAGCAAGGCACGTATTGTACTGTTGCCATCGAGGATAAAAAGATGGGGTTTATATCACTATGTTTAAGTTTATCCCTATACATCATGCCATCTTGCTTAAGGCGTTACTGTGTTCTTCTGAACTTAATACTCTACATGCATGCTGGATAGCGGTCGATGTGTGGAGTAATAGTAGCAGATTTAGAATCGTTTCTGTCTACTTGTCTCGGACGTGATGCCTATATATAATGATCATGCCTAGATAGTCTCATAATTATTTGCTTTTCTATCAATTGCTCGACAGTAATTTGTTTACCCGCCATAGAATACCGCTATCATGAGAGAAGCCACTAGAGAAAACTATGGCCCCGGGTCTTTTCTCAACATATCAATCTGCAATCTACTTTACTTTTCCGCTTTTACTTTCTGTTCTTATATCCAAAAATACCAAAAATATCAAACTATCATCTCTATCAGATCTCACTTCCGTAAGTGACCGTAAAGGGATTGACAACCCCTTATCGCGTTGGCTGCAAAGTTCTTATTTGTTTGTGCAGGTGCGAGGGACTCGCACGTGGTCTCCTACTGGATTGATACCTTGGTTCTCAAAAACTGAGAGAAATACTTACGCTACTGTGCTGCATCACCCTTTCCTCTTCGAGGGAATACAACGCAAGCTCGAGAAGTAGCAAGAAGAATTTCTGGCGCCGTTGCCGGGGAGGTTTACGCAAAATTCATATACCAAGTACCTATCACAAACCCTTATCCTTCGCATTATATTTTTTGCCTCTCATTTTCCTCTTCCCCACTTCACCCTTGCCGTTTTATTTGCCCTTCTTTTTGCCGTGTGTTTATCGTTCGCTTGCTTCTTGTTTACTTGTGTGTTCGATTGCTTGCTTGTCACTATGGCTCTCCCTATCAGTGTTGACCCTCACATCAAGAGGCTGGAGGAGATTAAAACAATGTTAGACATTTTATGAATATACAATTTGAGCACAATGATTTCTTCATAAATGAGCTTAAAGAACATAATTTTTTTATGGAATACATGAATAAAGACCTTGATGATATGTCTAAGGAATTTTATGGTTTGAAATCTCAGTTTGCTCATCTTGAGAACTTAATAGCCCAAATTTCGGATAAACAGTCCACCTTAGTTAATAAGATGGCTGCTAAACCGAAAGATCATGAAAATAAAGTTGAGGATCTGAAATTTATTGATGTGTCTCCTATTAGCTCCTTGTTTTCTAGTATGAATCTTGATAAAGATAGGATTGGAGATGAGTCTACTTTAATTAAAAGGTGTCCCAATGATTCAGAGTTTTTAGATCTTGATGCTAAAATTGTTAAAAGTGGGAGTGAAGAGATTAAAACTTTGCATAGTGATGAACCCACTACTTTGGATTTCAAGGGATTCAATTGTGATAATTGCTCTTTGATTGATGGTATTTCTTTGTTGCAATCCGTACTAAACTCTCTTCATGCTTATAGTCAAAATAAAGCTTTTACCAAACACATAGTTGATGCTTTGATGCAATCTTATGAAGAAAAACTTGAATTGGAAGTTTCTATCCCTAGAAAGCTTTATGATGAGTGGGAACCTACTATTAAAATTAAAATAAAAGATCATGAGTGCTTTGCTTTGTGTGATTTGGGTGCTAGTGTCTCCACTATCCCAAAAACTTTGTGTGATTTGTTAGGTTTCCATGAGCTTGGTGATTGTTCTTTAAATTTTCATCTTGCAGATTCCACAATTAAAAAACCTATGTGAAGGATTAGTTATGTTCTTATTTTTGCCAATAGGAATTATGTGCCCGTAGATTTCATTGTTCTTGATATAGATTGCAATCCTTCATGTCCTATTAGTCTTGGTAGACCTTTCCTTAGAACGATTGGTGCAATTATTGATATGAAGGAAGGAAATATTAGATTCCAATTTCCATTAAGGAAAGGCATGGAACACTTTCCTAGAAAAAATAATCAAATTACCATATGATTATATTATGAGAGCCACTTATGGATTGCCTTCCAAAGATGGCAATACCTAGATCTATCCATGCATCGTGCCTAGCTAGGGGCGTAAAACGATAGCGCTTGTTGGGAATCAACCCAATTTTATATTTTTTTGTTTTTTCTTCTGTTTACGAATAAATATTGCATATAGCTTCTGTTTAGATGTGGTTTTGTGTTTTAATTAGTATTTGTGCCAAGTAGAACCTTTGGGAAGACTTGTGTGAAGTTTATATGATCGTGTTGTGAAAAACAGAATCGTTAGCGCTCGCTAGAATGGTCACCAGATTTTACTGGAGCGTGCTATTTAGTTGATTCTTGTTACAGATGTTTAATAGACAAATTCCTCACGTTTACCAATTTAATTCAATTATTTTGGAGTTACAGAAGTATGAGAAAGTTACAGATTACTACAGACTGTTCTGTTTTTGACAGATTCTGTTTTTCGTGTGTTGTTTGCTTATTTTGATGAATCTATGAGTAGTATTGGAGGATATGAATCATAGAGAAGTTGGAATACAGTAGGTTTAACACCAATATAAACAAAGAATGAGTTCATTATAGTACCTTTGAGTAGTGGTTTGTTTTCTTATACTAACGGAGCTCACGAGATTTTTGTCTAAGTTTTGTGTTGTGAAGTTTTCAAGTTTTGAGTATTGCTTTGATGGACTATGGAACAAAGAGTGGCAAGAGCCTAAGCTTGGGGATGCCCAAGGCACCCCAAGGTAAAATTCAAAGACAACCAAAAGCCTAAACTTGGGAATGCCCCGGGAAGGCATCCCCTCTTTCGTCTTCATCTATCGGCAACTATACTCGGAGCTATATTTTTATTCACCACATGATATGTCTTTTACTTGGAGCGTCGTGTATCATTTGAGTCTTTGCTTGTTAGTTTGCCACAATCATCCTTGCTGGACACACCTATTTGAGAGAGTTAAATATGGCCTAGGAATTGTTAGAACACTCTATGTGCTTCACTTATATCTTTTGAATTGAATAGTTTTTGCTCTATTGCTTCACTTATATCTTTTAGAGCACGGTTGTGATTATATTTTGTAGAAATTGTTGATTTCTCATGCTTCACTTATATCCTTTTGAGAGTATATTAAAACAGCATGGTAATGTACTTTGGCTATAAAACTAGCCTTAACATGATAGGCATCCAAGATGAATGTAGTAAAAACTTTCATACTAAATGCATTGAATATGATGAGAAGTTGGATGCTTGATAATTGTTTTGAGATATGAGGATAGTGACATTAGAGTCATGCTAGTAGAGTTATTATGAAATTGAGAAATACCTGTGTTAAAGTTAGTGATTCCCGTAGCAATCACGTATGGTGAACCGCTATGTGACGAAGTTAGAGCATGAGGTATTTGTAGAGTGTCATCCTTTGTGTGGAGGTCGAGGGCGCACGATGGTTAACTCCTACCAACCTCCCCCCTAGGAGCATGCGTTGATTGCTTTGTTTTGATGACTCGTAAATTTTTGCAATAAGTATATGAGTTCTTATGACTAATGTTGTGTCCATGGATTATACGTACTCTCACCCTTCCATCATTGCTAGCTTCTCTTGTACCGCGCAACTTTCGCTGGTACCATACACCCACTATATATCGTTCCTCAAAACATCCACCATATATCTTCCTCAAAACATCCACCATACCTACCTATCATGGCATTTCCATAGCCATTCCGAGATATATTGCCATGCAACTTTCCACCGTTCCGTTCATATGACACGCTTCATATTGTCATATTGCCATGCATGATCATGTAGTTGACATCGTATTTGTGGCAAAGCCACCTTGCATAATTTTTAATACATGTCACTCTTGATTCATTGCATATCCCGGTACACCGCCGGAGGCATTCATATAGAGTCATACTTTGTTCTAGCATCGAGTTGTAATATCGAGTTGTAAATCAATATAAGTGTGATGATCATCATTATTAGAGCATTGTCCGATGTGAGGAAAGGCTAAATAAAGAAAGCCCCTCCAAAAAAAGAAGGAAAGGCAAAAGAAAAAAAGAAATGCCCCAAAAAAGGGACAATTGCTACTATCTTTTTCCACACATGTGCTTCAAAGTAACACCATGTTCTTCATGATAGAGAGTCTCATGTTTAGTCACTTTCATATACTAGTGGGAATTTTCATTATAGAACTGGGCTTGTATATTCAAACGACGAGCTTCCTCAAATTCCCTAGGTCTTCGTGAGCAAGCAAGTTGAATGCACACCCATTTAGTTTCTTTTGTTGAGCTTTCATACATTTTTAGCTCTAGTGCATCCGTTGCATGGCAATCCCTACTCACTCACATTGATATATATTGATGGGCATCTCCATAGCAAGTCGATACGCCTAGTCGATGTGAGACTATCTCCCTCCTTTTTGTCTTCTCCACAACCACCACTCTATTCCACCCATAGTGCTATGTCCATGGCTCATGCTCATGTATTGCGTGCAAGTTGAAAGGTTTGATAGAATAGAGTATGAAAACAAGTGCTTGGCTGAAACCGGGGTTGTGCATGATATGACGATTTTGTGTGAGGAAGAGGGAGCATAGCCAGAATATATGATTTTGTAAGGATAACTTTCTTTAGCCATAGTATTTTGAGAAGACATGATTGCTTTGTTAGTTTGCTTGAATCTTTCAGATCTGAATATTCATGCCACAATTAAGAGAAGTACATTGAAAATTATGTTGGTTAGCATTCCACATCAAAAATTCTGTTTTTATCATTTACCTACTCAAGGACGAGCAGGAATTAAGCTTGGGGATGCTTGATACGTGTCCAGCGTATCTATAATTTTTGATTGTTCCATGCTATTATTTATGATGTTTTGGATGTTTAATGGGCTTTGTTATACACTTTTATATTATTTTTGGGACCAACCTATTAACCCAAAGGCCCAGTCCAAATTGCTGTTTTTTTTGCCTATTTCAGGGTTTTACCGAAAAGGAATATCAAACGGAGTCCAAACAGAATGAAACTTCGGGAGATATATTTTTGGAGCAAAATACGCACGGGAGACATGAGAACCACGGAGCAGGGAACACGTGGCGTCCACGAGGGTGGGGGCGCGCCCCCCC
>LR738709.1:610958958-610990106 GCA_902687465.1 Secale cereale | reverse complement strand
CCCCCCCAATAGGGCACGCCCCCTGCCTCGTGGGCCCCATGTTTGGCCCCGGTGCCCTCCTACTTCCTATATATATCTACATACCCCGAAACCATGAGAACAATGGAGAAAAACCCTAGTTCCACCGTCGCAACCTTCTGTTCCCGTGAGATCCCATCTTGGGGCCTGTTCCGAAGCTCCGCCGGAGGGGGGATCTTCCACATAATGCTTCTACATCATCATCATCGCCTCACCATGAGTTGTGAGTAGTTTACCACAGACCTTCGGGTCCATAGCTAGTATCTAGATGGCTTCTTCTCTCTCTTTGGATTTCAATACCAAGTTCTCCTCGGTCTTCGAGGCGATCTATTCGATGTAATCTCTTTTTGCGATGTGTTTGTCGAGATCCGATGAATTGTGGGTTTATGATCAAGATTATCTATGAGAAATTTTTGGTTCTTTTCTGAACTCTTTATGTATGATTATAATATCCTTGCAAGTCTCTTCGAATTATTGGTTTGGTTTGGCCTACTAGATCTATAGTTCTTGCAATGGGAGAAGTGCTTGGCTTTGGGTTCAATATTGCGGTGTCCTTTCCCAGTGACAGTAGGGGCAGCAAGGCACGTATTGTATTGTTGCCATCGAGGATAAAAAGATGGGGTTTATATCACTATGTTTGAGTTTATCCCTCTACATCACGCCATGTTGCTTAAGGTGTTACTCTGTTCTTCTGATCTTAATACTCTAGATGCATGCTAGATAGCGGTCGATGTGTGGAGTAATAGTAGTAGATGCAGAATCGTTTCGGTCTACTTGTCTCTGACGTGATGCCTATATATAATGATCATGCCTATATAGTCTCATGATTATTTGCTTTTCTATCAATTGCTCGACAGTAATTTGTTTACCCGCCATAGAATACCGCTATCATGAGAGAAGCCACTAGAGAAAACTATGGCCCCGGGTCTATTCTCAACATATCAATCTACAATCTACTTTACATTTCCGCTTTTACTTTCTGTTCTTATATCCAAAAATACCAACAATATCAAACTATCATCTCTATCAGATCTCACTTTCGTAAGTGGCCGTAAAGGGATTGACAACCCCTTATCGCGTTGGCTGCGAAGTTCTTATTTGTTTGTGCAGGTGCGAGGGACTCGCGCGTGGTCTCCTACTGGATTGATACCTTGGTTCTCAAAAACTGAGGGGAATACTTACGCTATTGTGCTGCATCACCCTTTCCTCTTCGAAGGAATACAACGCAAGCTCGAGAAGTAGCAATAGCACACAAGGTGTTTCTCCGGTATTCGAGAGTTGCATAATCTCATAGCCATAGGAACATGTATAAGTCATGAAGAAAGTAATATCAGTCAAACTAAATGACCATAGTGCTAAGCTAACGGATGGGTCTTGTCCATCGCATCATTCTCCTAATGATGTGATCTCGTTGATCAAATGACAACTCATGTCTATGGTTAGGAAACATAACCATCTTTGATCAATGAGCTAGTCTAGTAGAGGCATACTAGGGACATACTGTTTTGTCTATGTATTGACACATGTACCAAGTTTCCGGTTAATACAATTCTAGCATGAATAAAAGACATTTATCATGATATAAGGAAATACAAATAACATCTTTATTATTTCCTCTAGGGCATATTTCCTTCAAGGCCGCCCGCTGCCCCAGTAGCCTCCGTCCGCCCCCGTCCGCCTCCATCCCTACGCCGGCGCCGCACCTGTCACCCCGTCCGCCGGTCGCCGCACCTGTCACTCCCTCCCGTTCGTCCTCCGTCGGCGTCGCAAGGTATTGCCCTTTGTCCCGTAGGCTGGGTTTGTTGTATGTGTTTGCTGTAGGCTGGGTTTGCTACCCAAATTCAGTCCAAAGGCCACAAAAGAGCTGGCCACATCAAATCCGGCTCTAAAAGAGCCAAATGATAGAGAAAGTTTATTTATTGGCAATCTAACCCTCTTATCCAAACATCACCTTGATTAGAGTTGGTTCAGGTTTAGTTGAGGGTTAGAATCTAACTCTAACCTCTAATCGAGTTAGAGTATCCAAACATGGCCATCGACCTACCCCACGCAAGTACTCAACGCCCACCGGCCCATGAGACAACGCGGCAGGTAGGCACCCATGCAAGGGTGAAGTCTATTTTAATTATTATTTTACGAGGGCAAAACTGAGTTTGTTTCATAGCAACAGGATTACAGTCAGCTAATACAAGATCATGAATAATGGGAAGAGCTCGTTGTAGCCAACAAGCAGTAATACGAGCCATACGAGTATAATTAGCTAGACAATGTGATACCCTATTTTGAGAACGGTCTATCTTAACCGGAATAAACTCTCGTTCTAGAAGGAGCGACTTGATTTCAACGACCAGGTGGCCATTAGGAGACTTGGTGAGGGATGCATTAGACAAAGGTGAAAGAGCTTCCATAGAGTCCGACTGCACCATGATCGGAAGATTAGACCATTGGAGGACTAGAGACATCCCTTCCCGGATTGCCTGTATTTCCGCTTCAAGTACTATTTTTTGGAAAAAACTTCCAATTTATTCATCTTCAATAATGGTAGTACAACGAACACCGGAAATAATAAAAATTAAATCTGGATTCATAGACCACCTAGCGACGATTACAAGCACTGGGGCGAGTCAAAGGCGCGCCGCTGTCATCGCCCCTCCCTCTCCGAAGCCGGGCAAACCTTGTTGTAATAGACAGTCGGGAAGTCGTCATGCTAAGGCCACATAGAACCAACGCAGCAGAACAGCAATCACCGTCGATAAGAGTGTAGATCAGAAGGATCCAACCTGGGGACACAAGAACATAGACGAACGACGAACAAATCCACCAAAGACATATCCGCCGGAGACACACCTCCACACGATTATCGACGATGCTAGATAAATACTTCACCCGTACACTTCCTAAGGACCATGCCTGCACCGGCCGTACCGCCATCCGGCAAGAAAGAGCCATCCACCGAGACGGCCAGCCAGCCGGAAGGTGGCGGTACCCATGGTGAATCAGATGGGCGCGGTCGGACAATAGTCGCCGGAAGGGAATCAGCGACGGAATCGAACCCTCATGTTTGAATCCCCGAAATCGATACCCTGATCTCTCTGATCCCAGTTAATATCAACCTTGCACTGATCCTAAACCTGTTTATACGCACGAAAATAGGCAATCCTGACCTGGATTACCAGGTTCTCTCACTGACAGGCAATCCTGACCTGGATTACCAGGTTCTCTCACTAACTCAGAGGATTTTTCCTTCTCGTTGTTGTTGCTTCAAGCTGCCCACCTCGTTGCAAGCACCTGCAGCGGCTGGCACTGCGGTGCGTACCGAACTATATGTGGTATGCCCCAAAGTTCCCGAGGTGTCTTTCCGCCGGTCGCAGGCAAGGTGTGTCGTGCCGCCGGCCGTGGCCGCATGTTCGAGACCCTGAAGTGACGCATATCGATCAAAACTAGAAGGCGTGTAAGTTTCTACACACGTACGTGAGCTAGCTCAGAATACATCTACCTGCCTGGCTGCCTGCTTAAAGCCAGCTTCTACGTACGTGAAACTGTGAAAGTAGGAATACGTTGCTAAAAGAACAGCATCGGATGAGTCAGCTCCTCGTCTTGCCATGGTCCGACGGCATGCCGGCGCCGGCTTCGCCCACTGCCGGGAGTACGCTAGCGACACGTCTCCAGGCAGTACCCGAGCGCACCTGTTAGAGTATACGTAGTATCCGATCCTCAAAAAAAAGAGTATACGTAGTATCCATGTGCACGAGCTGCGTATGTGGCACGACCTATGGTCTGTGCGTGTACGTGAGTAGTGGACATCCACGATCGCCCCGGGTAGTGGCACACGACCACTCTATAATCTGTATATACTCTCAGTCTCAGCCGCAGAGCTAATGAATGGGAGTTGAATCTCATAGCTTCTTTTTCTATCATGATATCAGATACCGCCGACCGGCTCAACCCTTTTGCTTCGGTCGCCGATCCCGCTTCCACCGTCACGGGTGACAACCGCAGCCCTTCCTCCTCTTCTGTTGTTGACGGTTCCGACACTCCTACCACCGTCGCCACAGCACCACCACCACCACCACCTGCCATGCTCCCGTCCGGCCCTACTGCCACGGGTCCTCCTACTGCCGCCGCTCCACCCGCGCCGCATGTCTCTCCTCTCCCCTCCTCGGTGCTCCAGACGAAAGACATTCACCGCCATGTCCCCGTCACTCTTGATCTCCTCACTGGCGACTACGCGCAATGGCGCTGGCACTTCGACACGACGATCGGCATGTTCGGGCTTAGCAATCATCTTGATGCCGAGGCCGCACCGCGCTTTGACGACCCCGAGTGGGTGATGGCTGATCATGTCGTCGTTCATTGGCTCAACACTACTGTTGCGCCTGATCTCCTAGATGTCGTGATGCAACAAGAAGACACGGGGCTCACAGTTTGGGCGGCGATCAACAGTGTCGCGCTCGAGCGCTAAAGCTGAGTAACGCGGTGTTGCCAATGCGATTGCAGAGTGTGTCTGGCTTCACCAGGTCCTCAATGAGTTCCTTCTCCCAATGCGCACGATGACGGTGGTCCACCGCCACAATGTTTCGGCCTGCTATCTCTCCGCGAACCCAGTGCATCACCGGCGCACCGAACATGTGGAGCTCGACATTCATTTTGTGTGGGAGTGCGTGGCGCTGGGCGAGTTCAGAGTTCTTCACATTCCCACCAAGCAACAGCTCGCAGATGTCATGACCAAAGGCTTCCCTACAAACATTTTCCTTCAGTTCCGGGCTAGTCTTTGCGTAATACCGACCGACGTAACGACTAGGGGGGATACTGTATACGTAGTATAACTGTACATGAGCTATGTATGTGGCACAGCCACTGGTCTGTGCGTGTACGTGAGTAGTGGGCACGATGGTAGCCCACGACCGCCCCTGGCAGTGGCACACGATCACCCTGCGATCTGTATATACTCTCAGCCGCAGAGCTAATAAATGTGTGTTGAATCCCATAGCTTCTCCTCCTTCTATCAGCGACGCACCATGTAGTAGCCAGCGATATAGTTGCCGAGGGGACTTGAGCACGCAGTCGAGCAAGCATGATCGTGTCTATTGTGTACATGCAGTGGCGGACCCAGGAATTGTTGACGCCCCAGGCGAACAACTAATGGCTAAAAACTACCCATAAAAAACTTCAGTTTCAAGGCATACAAGAATCAATCTATATTTTGCATAACTAATAAGAAACCAAACATGATATTCAATGGCAGAATTTGTTCCATGATGGGTCAACTAATAAAGCAAGACAATCAAAAGACAATATGTGGCATGGATAAATGATACAGAAGATTGATACCAAATCAAATGATTGGTTGATCTGAGCCTCCCATGACTACATCTTCAATAGCAGACATCGCTAAACCTTCAATCATCAATTTTGAAATGTGAATCAGTGCATAATATAGCAGGCAAAAGTAATTAACAATAGATGCAAAATGTGAATACTTACGTGTTGGACGAGGCAAAACACCTTTACGTGTGCGATAACCTTGAAATCGCTCAATGATCTTGGATTCTTCGATACTAACAAATACATCTCTCTCAATGTAACATACCATTCTATGATTCATCCAATCATCACCCATTTTGTTCCTCAATCCGGTCTTGATAATGCTCATTGCTGAGAATGCCCTTTCCAAGGTTGCGGTTGCAACAGGTAAAATCAATGCTAACTCAACCAGACGGTAAACTAAGGGAAAAGTTGTGTGCATATCACTGTTAACCATATTCATGGCAAGATGACCAAGATCATTACAATTCATCAAATGTGGATCACCTCTTGCTTCCCGAATGAATGAGTCTAGTTGGTTTCTAAGGACAAAAGTAACTTCATATGTAGAGAAGTCAGCATCATACATATTAGCAAGATCTACTAGCTTGTCTTCATTATAATTGGCAAATGAATTCTTGGGATCAAGACAAGCAATGCATCTCAACAATTGGTAGACCTTTCAGCAAAGCGGTTGTTCAACTCCACAATAAGTTGATCATGCAACACATTGAATATTTCAATTTTGAAATGATGGTTGTAAGTTACCAATTGCCCACCCCAAGACCTTGAACGGCCATTAGCAGTTCTTGTATCTTCCATATTTGGCACTACAATGTTGTATTTGACACAAAAGTTTGTTACCTCTTTGAAGAGCTCATCCCAACCATTCTGCCTTATCTCTTGAATATCCTCCAATGTGGTTTTAATCCATCCCACAGCACGTACAATATTTTGTTTTTTCAATTGCAAGCATTGTGACAGATTGTTAGTCTTGCCCAATAATCTAATCATAAGATGCAATATGAGAACAAATTCAAAAGACTCCATGTGCTTTATCAACCCCGCGGATGTGGTTCTTTGGGCAACATTATTTGCATCATTGTGTTAATTTTCTAATACCTTTAGAACTGGTTGCCACATCTGAACAAGATGACACAATGTTTTATGATGTAATCCCCACCGTGTATCACCAGGTCTTGCAAGGTTCGTTAATTGATTCAAGAAGTTCCCCGGACTCTATTTGACGTACTATTTCATCATGTTGCTCTTGGGCTAACTGATCATGTCTTTTACAAGAAGCATTAACAATGTTAACAACCATGCTTGTGTACTAAAAAAATCCCTTACTGATGAACAACACTTGGCAACAGCAACAACCACTAATTGTAACTGGTGGGCAAAACAATGTATATAATGAGCATAAGGAATTTCCTCCAAGATCAATCTTTGCAACCAGCAAAATTCCCCTCTCATGTTTGAAGCCCCATCATAACCCTGCCCTCTCAAATTAGACATAGATAAGCCAAGATTACCGAACATATGTAACATCCCAAAATTCTAAATTTTGGAATGTTATATTAAAAAAATAGGATTGTTTGTTGGATTGTTGTGTGATGAATTGTGTGAAATTGGGTGGAATTTGAAACTTTTGAAAAATCTAATGAGAGGGAATAAAATGACTTTCCCAAAAGTATTCCTATGTATTGAAATTTCATTTTTGAAATCAATTCCAATTCCATGCCACTCAAGAATTTTCATGAGAGAGATAACATGACTCCTCCAATAATATGAAATAGAGTGGGGAATTAAAGAAAATCGTTTTTAATTGCATTTGGTTCACTTTTGACTTTAAGTATATTCCAATCCCTCTGTCAAATTTCAAAATTCAAAGAGGAAATTGAATTGTATTTGAATTGTCAAAACTCAGGAAAAAAAAGATATTGAAAAATATTTGCTATTTTAATCAAAGTCATTTTTGTGAATTTTGAAAAATGAGTGTTACAAAAATATTTTCTTTTGGCCTTGAAAAATAGTTCATAATTTTGTTTATAAAATTTCGTGAATTTTGATATATTATAAGCCTATGGAACTTTTCGTTTTACTTTCTTTTCTCTCGCCGGTTTTTATTAAAAAGAAAAAGACAAACAGACTAAGCGACCCATATTTATTTGTAGCACTGGCGACTTATATCCACCGACCACACAGGGCGACATAGAATTATCTTTCGCTCACGGGCGCAACATAGCAGCGGACAGGCCAGGCGCTCATCTTCTTCTACCTGTGTTCTGTGTTCGTTCAATTTTCAGAAACATAAAGAAACAGGCATGGCGCCTCCGCCTCTTCCTCTCCCTCTAGTGCTCAACACAATCGTCCTTTTGACTTGCCACCAACACGAAAGTTATAGAGGAATGTCAGGAGAACCCATTCTGGGAATTAAAACCCAACATTGTCGCCTTAATTGGATGAACGGATCCGTGAAACATTCATGCACAAACAGCCATTAATGTCCACTTTGAGCTCCCTTGATCTCCCCGTACCGGCTCCCTCGGCCACTATAAATCGACCCCCAGGAGCGCAACCAAGCTGCACTCCCACAGACCCAAAAGCCCTCTCCCCTCGCCGGACCCGAGCTTCGTCGCCGCCGTCCGTTCATGATTCCGTCCGTCGCCTCCGGTGAAGCCCAGGATCCCTATTTTCTTCCTTTCTCCCTGTATTTCTTGTGTGCACCTCGCTGACTCCATCTCCCCCTCGATTCGCCAGCAAGAGCGCAGGAACTACGGCACCCGAGCCACGCGACGCTGCCCGACCAACTCCGCCGACCGGACCACCTCTCCTCGGTGAGCCTTCTTTCTTCCATCTCTCGATCTAACAAGGAACAGATCAATCCATGTGTTCTGTCAAAAAAAAACCCAATATAGATCGGTTTTATTAGGTTTCCTTGGTTTAGATCGGTTTAGCACGGTTCGGTCAAGCCGAGCCGCCGGTTTATCAAAAAAACAAAAACACAGTCTGTTTTTTTATATAACGCTCAATTCCGAAAACCCTAGGCTTCAGCCGCCTCTCCATGTTTCCCATCAAGCACCTACCCACCCAACCAGATCGCGTCATGTGTCCTAGTGGCCGAACCCTAACTTTTCCTATTTCTGTTTTCTTTTTCTTTTACTTTTTGAGTTTTGTTCCAATTTGTCTTTTTCATATCTTTAAATCTACAACTCCAAATCCAGTGATTCTTTTTGCTACAGATTCGCAAAACTCCCCTCTGCCACGTGAACCTAATAGAAAAAAATATTTTCGAATTTTAAAATTAGAATTAGATCAGATTCAAATTTGAACTAGTTTTGATCATATCTTGAGTTTCGTAATTCCATTTTAGGCGATTCTTTTTGCAAATCGAAGCTTAAGTACTTTATATTAATGCCAGTAACCGACAATTTTATTAAAGTTAAAAGTACGCTAAAGTTTTATTTGATGTTTCTGGAGTTTTTCTAAGTCTTTTCTTCGTTTTCTTTTGGATCCTTGCTTGAGTGTTTATGTGTGTAATTGTTTGCCTACGATAGATTGATCGGAGTGCAACGAGTAGAGCTATCACGTTTTCGAGTGTGAAGAAGCTTCATCAACTGTACAAGGCAAGTTACATCTTGATCATGCCCTTTTATATCTATGGTTTATATATGCATTTAGTCCTTTGATGTAGGGTTTGCATGAATATGTTAGTTGGCTATATTATAAACCCAGTAGTGCAATGAGGTAGGTCTGAGCCTTTACTTCTTTGTCGCCAACGTTGTAGGGATTTTGCTATGCCATTGTAGACGGGGATTGGTATGTGAGATCTTGAAAGTTGCGAGTGATATAATAATTAAGGGTAACCTTAAGGTGGCAACATTAACACACATCTGGGTGGATTGGTAAGGGGCACCCTGGAGAAACCAGTGGACTTGCCCAGGGGATCCCGGAGTACCCGTGTGATCACCCTATGGACTGCCACCCATGCCCAAAGGGATTCATCAATTTTTCATGACTAGAAGCTTACCTGCACAGCCACAAGCTATTATGGGCTCTGGCTTAGTTGAGTACGTTGTGTGACCTCTTATCGCGGTAGACTAGCAGATGTAGTTATATATGTAGGTGTACCGGTCTACCCAGGGTTAAGAGGGAACACTTCAGAAAGACTATGTCTCGATCTTCCGATTCTCAAACACCAGGCAGTGCGAGGACTACAAAGGAGGTGATCGAGTCTTGTGGGGAAAAGTGTGCAAACCTCTGCAGAGTGTAAAACTAATCGATTAGCCGTGTCCCCGGTTATGGACAATTTGAGCATCTGGAAAGTGGGAATTGAGCGACTCATCACTCTAAATAATCTAGTGGGTTTTAATTAATTTGGGCATAGATTGAATGGAGCAACCATTACAGTTATATTATGATGAACTTTGTAGTAACAATATGATATTCTTTTGATAGGGAAAAATCAGCTTCATGCAAAGTAAACTTAGAACCTTCCACCAGCCATATTGCATGTAGAAGTAGGACATTTATTCCTCTCTTGTGGTGTGATTTGCCAGTACATTCAACGTACTAACCTACACGGCTGCAACGTACCATGTTGCAGGATTTCTACGACGAGTGAGTTTTGTTATAGGGTTACGGTCCGCACTCAACTTGCCGATGGCGTTGATGGGACTCCACACCCGTTTGCCTGTTTCTGCTGAGATTCTTAAGGTATATATATATATATCAGTTTTTGTTACTTGTACATGTGATTGCACTTTGATATATACATTGATGTACTGTGTGTGCTAGCATACCGATCCAGGGATAGCACAGATACGCAGAGACTTGACCGTCTGAGGTCTGGTCATTACAGAAATGGTATCAGAGCACATGTTGACTGTAGGACGTGACCCTAGGAAATGGCTTAGTACCAGCAAGACCCCGAGAGAACAATATTTTTTTTTGCCTTGGAAATTTCCCTCAACTTTTGAACCCTTGACCAAAACTCTTCTTATTTCCAAATTTTAGATGGAGAATTTCACCCTGAACACCAGAGTGCACTATAAGGACGTTCTTTGTGGTCCAACCCTCGTGGCATTGGTCAGACTGCTGAAGTTGCCGATACCGGGGATCAAGGTGAACAAGAGAAGAACCGGAAAATGGGGCATTAAGACTCGAGTTTTTGGACGTCAAGGAGACCCCAAGAAAGGAGACATCACATATGAGATGATCGCCCGCAACAAGGATATGGGCATCAACACTGCCATTCATGATGCAATTGCACGCCTGTGCTATCGTCATCGTAATGAGATAAGCAAGAACAGTTTTGGAAAGCTTGGATGGCAGAAAGCTGGTGGAGCACATATCTTACTGACGAAGGAGCAAAAGCTGAAGTTTTCACCTCTGACGGTGTATAACCAAGACTTGGAGCATTACATCAAGAACCTCCAGATGGACCTTCTCGAAGTCTTATTCGATAAGGAAGCACTGCATGAAGAACTCAAGGCCCAGAAGCTGGAGGTAACCAAGCATGTGGAGGAAGACCTTGAAGTTCGGAAACTTCGTCAGGAACTGGAGAACAGCAGGACCATAGCTCATGCCAAAGATGTTGAGATCAAGAAGCTCAAGAATCAACTCCAAGACATACTGGGACGCCACATGAAACTCCGTCTCGACAGAGATTATCTGGCTGAAGAACTGGAGAATATCCAACACAAGCAGAAGAAGCCCCGTGGAGACCTGAACCAAGATGTGGAGAAGTTAGTTTAGTAGTAGACCACCATGAGAAAATAAGTTTGAACGTTGATGATTTGAGTATCTGACCATACCAACTTATGTGGGTGGCAGTACTATATTAATGTTTGATTGAATGAATGTGTGTTTCATGATATAGTTGTGTGATGTGTGTATCTCTCTATTCCTCCAACTCTATCTCATCCCAAAACCCTTGGACCCAATAGATGATGAATGAAGATGGACTCACATTCTCGAGACCCAAGACTCAGTTGGAGACCGAGCAATGGATTCGTAAGATGGAGAATCACCTGAGGATCAACCTAGTTGAAAGAAAGGATGAAGTACCATACGCTCTTCAGTACTTTGAAGGAAGTGCCGCAACATGGTGGAAAATGCATCAAGCCATACAAGGATGGAATGGAGCAAAGACTTGGGAAGAATTCAAGACGACTCTGCTATGGTCTCATCTTACCCGGAAGCCCTACGATAGTAAGATGATGAAGAAACCTTGTGCATGTAAGATTTGCGGAGAAATTGGACACACCCATACAGAACACAAGGACGGATGCCCACATGGTGAAAAAAATCACCTAGCGAAGAATGCCCAACCTGGCAGGTTACATGTTTCTTATGTGAATGAATGGATCACTACCCTGCTCAGTGTCACATTTATCCCATGGTACAACAAACTAACCGGAAGCAGAAGGAAGGAATGAAGGAATCCCTCCGAGAAGGTATGAAAGAACCTGTGATGAAGGACGATGTTGAAGACCCTGATGGAGAAGGCCTAACCAGATTTTATTCAAAAGCCTCCTATTCATGTGGAGAAAAGGGGCATTTTTCATAGTATTGCACCAAGGAAAGAAAAGAGAATCCATGATACTTCCCGATAGAAGAATTGGAATTTGATCCACATGAAATAGAAGCCCTGATCGGTACGAAAAAAGTCCCCGAAGAGGAAACGAATACCTCCCCAGAGTAACCCAATTTCTGCATAGAAGGACCTGAGTCATACCACATGTTTCAGGTGCAAGAACTCATGACACTACTACCATGAATGTTCGGACAAGAAGCCAAGAACCCAAGGAGTCCAGAAAATCACAAGGAAGCCTCGAGACAAGTCGGAAGCCATTTGTTTTCACTGCAAGGAAGCGAGACATTATGCTAGGGAATGTTCGGATCAAAAGAAAGCTAAAACTGAGTAGTCGAGATTATGATATCACTAATAAGTAGTAGGAAGCAATTTTGTTTCCATGAGTAGGTTGAGTTGACCTATGTAATGGAAGTCTCGGAGAATGTAATATTTCATGGATCAATAAACTTGAATCATCAGTGCCATGTTGAATTGTAAGAAGTTGCCACTCTCTTATATTTTGACCATTTTCGAGGATATGAGAAATATGGTCTATGGATGAATTAGTACAATTCATTTTAAGTGTGGTAGTATTTCGTGACACCACAGGGTCAAAGGAGAAAGAAACTTGTTGTTCATGTCGATCCGTAGAAAGGAGCTGGACAAAAATAAGTTGCTTGATTTTGTTATGTTGGTTACCACAAGGAGATGAAGGAAATGAAGTAGTATGAGAATTACCGGAGAATATATATGGATCAGTTGTAACTCCAATGATGATTTAAAGCTATACAAGTGTTGAAGTGGGCTATAACCCACAGGCCCAGGATTTACCGAGGAACAAGCACAATCTTGTTGAAGGAAGAATTATGAAGGAGCCATGAAACGTCTACCGATGAAGTTATAGCTATTCCATAGGAGGATACGTAAAACCAGAGGGTTTTGGTGAAACGATAGTTGTTTTTGTTTGGCTTGCAGAACCGATGGATTTATTCGAACCCAGTTCGTGGACAAGAGAAATCTGCAATGCCTGTGAGGAACCCCGAGTGTTAGAATGCGAGATTCACTAAACCTTATACCGGGTAATGATTTGGGTGCGACATGGCTTGGCCACCATGACGACTTACTCTTATCATTCGCTCTTGTTATTTGGAATGGTTAATCTGAGTGACTTACCCACAGTAAAGTGCCGACGCACGTTGAAGCCTTGCTTAAGCCATAGAATGGTATGATGAGGAACCCATGTACATGGCAGCTGTTGCCAATCGTAGGTTATACGGTGAGAATGAAGCCAAAACCAATTTTCTACAGGAGAACCATTAATGGCAGACCTCCATGAGATTTTCCGATAGTTGTTTAGCATTGGCGGTAGACCTGTCAGATGAGAAAAGATCCAGTCTCGGAAGAATTTCATTTTGACGGAAAGACCCACGATATTGAAAGAAATGTTATGCCTCTAATAGGAGAGGATCAACGAATGAGTTATTATAAGAAACAAGAGGAGACATGTGTTGTCAACACTATAGAGGTGGTACATGAATTTCTTTTAAGCGTGGTAGCACCTCAGGCGCTTGTGAAGACCAATGGATTTGCAAGGAGACCACAACTCTAACCTTTTCCTTCTAGCCTCACCGAATCTCGAGGACGAGATTCATTTTAAGTGTGGTAGGTTTGTAACATCCCAAAATTCTAAATTTTGGAATGATATATTAAAAAAAATAGGATTGTTTGTTGGATTGTTGTGTGATGAATTGTCTGAAATTGGGTGGAATTTGAAACTTTTGAAAAATCTAATGAGAGGGAATAAAATGACTTTCCCAAAAGTATTCCTATGTATTGAAATTTCATTTTTGAAATCAATTCCAATTCCACGCCACTCAAGGATTTTCATGAGAGAGATAACATGACTCCTCCAATAATATGAAATAGAGTGGGGAATTAAAGAAAATCGTTTTTAATTGCATTTGGTTCACTTTTGACTTTAAGTATATTCCAATCCCTCTGTCAAATTTCAAAACTCAAAGAGGAAATTGAATTGTATTGAATTGTCAAAACTCAGGAAAAAAAGGACATTGAAAAATATTTGATATTTTAATCAAAGTCATTTTTGTGAATTTTGAAAAATGAGTGTTACAAAAATATATTCTTTAGGCCTTGAAAAATAGTTTATAATTTTGTTTATAAAATTCTGTGAATTTTGATATATTATAAGCCTATGGAACTTTTCATTTTACTTTCTTTTCTCTCGCCGGTTTTTATTAAAAGGAAAAAGACAGACAGACTGAGCGACCCATATCTATTTGTAGCACTGGCGACTTATATCCACCGACCACACAGGGCGACATAGAATTATCTTTCGCTCACGGGCGCAACATAGCAGCGGACAGGCCAGGCGCTCATCTTCTTCTACCTGTGTTCTGTGTTCGTTCAATTTTCAGAAACATAAAGAAACAGGCATGGCGCCTCCACCTCTTCCTCTCCCTCTAGTGCTCAACACAATCGTCCTTTTGACTTGCCACCAACACGAAAGTTATAGAGGAATGTCATGAGAACCCATTCAGGGAATTAAAACCCAACATTGTCGCCTTAATTGGACGAACGGATCCGTGAAACATTCATGCACAAACAGCCATTAATGTCCACTTTGAGCTCCCTTGATCTCCCCGTACCGGCTCCCTCGGCCACTATAAATCGACCCCGAGGAGCGCAACCAAGCTGCACTCCCACAAACCCAAAAGCCCTCTCCCCTCCCCGGACCCGAGCTTCGTCGCCGCCGTTCGTTCATGATTCCGTCTGTCGCCTCCGGTGAAGCCCAGGATCCCTATTTTCTTCCTTTCTCCCTGTATCTCTTGTGTGCACCTCGCTGACCCAATCTCCCCCTCGATTCTCCAGCCAGAGCGCAGGAACTACGGCACCCGAGCCACGCGACGCTGCCCGACCAACTCCGCCGACCGGACCACCTCTCCTCGGTGAGCCTTCTTTCTTCCATCTCTGGATCTAACAGGGAACACATCGATCCATGTGTTCTGTCAAAAAAAAAAACAATATAGATCGGTTTTATTAGGTTTCCTTGGTTTAGATCAGTTTAGCACGGTTCGGTCAAGCTGAGTCGCCTGTTTATCAAAAAAACAAAAACATAGTCTATTTTTTTATATAACGCTCAATTCCGAAAACCCTAGGCTTCAGCCGCCCTCTCCATGTTTCCCATCAAGCACCTACCCACCCAACCAGATCACGTCATGTGTCCTAGTGGCCGAATCCTAACTTTTCGTATTTCTGTTTTCTTTTTCTTTTACTTTTTGAGTTTTGTTCCAATTTGTCTTTTTCATAACTTTAAATCTAGAACTCCAAATCCAGTGATTCTTTTTGCTACAGATTCGCAAAACTCCCCTCTGCCACGTGAACCTAATAGAAAAAATATTTTCGAATTTTAAAATTAGAATTAGATCAGATTCAAATTTGAACTAGTTTTGATCATATCTTGAGTTTCGTAATTCCATTTTAGGCGATTCTTTTTGGAAATCGAAGCTTAAGTACTTTATATTAATGCCAGTAACCCACAATTTTATTAAAGTTAAAAGTATGCTAAAGTTTTATTTCATGTTTCTGGAGTTTTTCTAAGTCTTTTCTTCGTTTTCTTTTGGATCCTTGCTTGAGTGTTTATGTGTGTAATTGTTTGCCTACGATAGATTGATCGGAGTGCAATGAGTAGAGCTATCACGTTTTCGAGTGTGAAGAAGCTTTATCAACTGTACAAGGCAAGTTACATCTTGATCATGCCCTTTTATATCTATGTTTTATATATGCATTTAGTCCTTTGATGTAGGGTTTGCATGAATATGTTAGTTGGCTATATTATAAACCCAGTAGTGCAATGAGGTAGGTCTGAGCCTTTACTTCTTTGTCGCCAACGTTGTAGGGATTTTGCTATGCCATTGTAGACGGGGATTGGTATGTGAGATCATGAAAGTTGCGAGTGATATAATAATTAAGGGTAACCTTAAGGTGGCAACATTAACACACATCTGAGTGGATTGGTAAGGGGCACCCTGGAGAAACCAGTGGACTTGCCCGGGCACCCTGGAGAAACCAGTGGACTTGCCCAGGGGATCCCGGAGTACCCGTGTGATCACCCTATGGACTGCCACCCAGGCCCAAAGGGATTCATCAATTTTTCATGACTAGAAGCTTACCTGCACAGCCACAAGCTATTATGAGCTCTGGCTTAGTTGAGTACGTTGTGTGACCTCTTATGGCGGTAGACTAGCAGATGTAGTTATATATGTAGGTCTACCGGTCTACCCAGGGTTAAGAGGGAACACTTCAGAAAGACTATGTCTCGATCTTCCGATTCTCAAACACCAGGCAGTGCGAGGACTACAAAGGAGGTGATCGAGTCTTGTGGGAAAAAGTGTGCAAACCTCTGCAGAGTGTAAAACTAATCGATTAGCCGTGTCCCCGGTTATGGACAATTTGAGCATCTGGAAAGTGGGAATTGCGCGATCTCATCACTCTAAATAATCTAGTGGGTTTTAATTAATTTGGGCATAGATTGAATGGAGCAACCATTACAATTATATTATGATGAGCTTTGTAGTAACAATATGATATTCTTTTTGATAGGGAAAAATCAGCTTCATGCAAAGTAAACTTAGAACCTTCCACCAGCCATATTGCATGTAGAAGTAGGACATTTATTCCTCTCTTGTGGTGTGATTGGCCAGTACATTCAACGTACTGACCTACACGGCTGCAACATATCATGTTGCAGGATTTCTACGACGAGTGAGTTTCGTTATAGGGTTACGGTCCGCACTCAACTTGCCGATGGCGTTGATGGGACTCCACACCCGTTTGCCTGTTTCTGCTGAGATTCTTAAGGTATATATCAGTTTTTGTTACTTGTACATGTGATTGCACTTTGATATATACATTGATGTACTGTGTGTGCTAGCATACCGATCCAGGGATAGCACAGATACGCAGAGACTTGACCGTCTGAGGTCTGGTCGTTACAACATACCATCCAAAGCTACCTTCAGTGAAGTTGCTTTAGTGTCAGGAACATGCTCAACCGTCATGAATCTCTCAATCACCTTCCCTCGTTTGCCGAGATACCTACATAAGACAAAGGAGCACGATTAATATATAAGAACTTTAAGAAAATACACCTATAAGGCTACAATAACACACACACACAAAAGCAAATGCACTGACCTCAAACACATAGCCATTTGCTCCTTCATAGATGCATCTCTGGACTCATCAACAAGTAATGCAAATTTACTATCTCCAATCTCCTCAAGAATGACACTTGTGGTCTCTTTTGCACAAGCCGTGCATAAATCCTTTTGTATCTTATGTGATGTCAGCTTATGGTTATCTCCCGCATCCCCAAATAATTTTGCCACATTTGGGTCTTTCTTTATGAACAAGTCCAACAACTCTTTAAAGTTACCCTTATTCATTGAGCTAGTAGACTCATCATGACCACGAAAAGCAAGAGCTTGTAGTATCAAAAATTTGACAATATCCAATATAATCAAGAGACGCGCTTTGTATTCTTCTTCTTGCTTCTGAGAACCCCTATCAAAGACATGTGGAAGATTTTGTCTTTGATTTTTGAAATCCTCATAATGTTGCCTAGATTTATTATGAACACTATCATGCTTGCCAACATGCTGATTAAAAAGTTTAGGTCCATACTTCCAAGATTTGAATCCATTTCTCGTGAATGCTTCGATATCATAGTTTTCAGCTCTTGGTTGCTTAAACAGAAAACAATAAAAGCAAAAGGCTGATTTTTTTGTCAATGCTATATTCCAACCAGCCAGGATGATTATTGAACCAATAGTCATGAAAGCTCCTACCGTTTATCTTTTCATATGTATGATCAGTTGGTTGGCAAGGACCCATACTAATGTACTCCCTTCTAGCAAGATCTCTAATGTCTGGATCTAACTCCTCAATTGGTATTCTCTTACCGGGGTCAGATTCAACATCACCGGGTTTGAGTTCAGCTCTAACATTAGGGGTATCAGTTGTTTGAGCTGAAGGACCCGTTTCTGCAGTTTCGGTGGTTCGAACTTGAAAAAAAGAATTCAATGTCTTGTTTCTTTTGCTCATCTTGAGCTCCTGTAAAATTTTAGGGAAACAAAAATTTCTCACTATCAAAATTGGTTTCTACATGACAACATCTAACAAACAGAATAACAGTGGCATATAGCAACTAAAATCATCATCATCCAATCGAATACTGATAAGACAATGGCATATTGGCATCTATAAACAAAAACAGGGCATCAAGCCATCAAGATTGTATAGAGAAAGTGAGGACAACCTCGCTGGACGCCGGGCCGGGCAGCCTGCAGCCTGCAGCCTCACGCAGCCGCGCCCTAACCGGGTTCTCTGCCTCGCGCCCTCGCCGCCTCGCCGGACGTCGAACAGGCAGCCCGCAGCGGCAGCGGCACAACCGGGGGGCAGGGGGGCGGGCGCTGAAACGGGGAGCGCTGCAAGGGGGGATCGGGACGGAGGCAAGAAGCTGACCAGCGACGGCGGGTGGCGACCGGCGACGGCGGGCGGCGACCGGCGATGGCTTAGGGTTCGTCAGGTCGAGACTGAATCAGGGGAGAGGGTTTGGCTGTGCCGCTGTGCGAGTTCGTGCGGCCGTGCGGGTGAGTTGGCCTGGGCGGCCTGCCGACTGGGCCTGTTCGCCTGGGCCCTGGCCTGCCTGGGCTTGGACCTAGGCTGCGCCCCAGGCCAAAGTTTTTGTTTAAAATATAGGCCTACGATTTTTTCCACGTCCCAGGCAATGGCCTGGGCTGCCTGGGGCCCAAATCCGCCCATGTGTACATGCACACTGTGTCGTGCACCTCCTGCCAGCCATCGTTGCGACGGAGTTCGCCGGCATGCGGGTCCGCCGCATCGACATGGAAGCTCGCGCTGCGCTGCCTTAGCATTTTCTAGACGTGCAAACACGGTTCTGCCAAGTGAACGTGAGTGCGGCCACCTCCACACCGTGTGCGCCATCACGTGCCGTCCTCCCAGCTTCCGTTCTGCCTTTCATCTGCGTTGCCTAGCCTCCTGCTTCTCCGCGCCGCACTGATTTCAGGAAAGAAGATTGAGGATGGAAGATGGATATGACATGTGGGACAGGAATGTCGTTGAGAGCAGACTATGATCCCGGGCGGGATTGATATTTTCCCGGTGCACCAAATTGGTCTAGTGTTGATTTTGACTGGGATTAGGCAGGTTAGGGTATCGACTTTAGGGATTCATAAGTGGAGGTTCAGTTCCGATGAGGTCTACGAGTTAGGTTTTAAACATACTTTTTTTTAGGAATCCAATAAAATCCGAACGTTCGGATTTTAAGTATTTCATCTCGAACGTTTTTACAAGGCAACTTTAATTCATAGAGGATGGCAACTTTAGTTGATATGGAATGTCAACTTTGTTCTTTTTCGTTTTTTTTTTTTGAGAAAATTGACATGTTTCCCTAATCTCACGCAAACTAAAGTTGCCATCTAAAACGTTCGGGTTGCCATGCTTAAATCCCAAACGTTCGGGAGTTATCATTACCCTTTTTTAACATGAAAAAAACAGACCTTATAGGAAAGGTTTTAAACAGACTTTACTCCCCATGCAAACCGGTACGTTCCTTCACTCAGAAACGAAATAATTCAACCGGTACGTGACCATCATCCGTACGCGCCATCGCCAATCGACACGGTCGAAAGGGAGTGCTGGATGCGCCGGAAAAGGGGGCTAATGTGACGGACCGATGGATGGACGGGCGCGCACGTCGGGAGGCCACGGCCGCAGATGCCCCCGCCCTATCTTCTGGCGCTTTCCGTGGAGAGCGACCGCACGGGTGGACGGATGGGCTTGGACGCGACGAATCGCCTCGCCGTGCTAGTGGTAACTCGCCGCGGGTGCGCGCGCGTACGTCCTCGCGCAGCCCGTGCGTGCATGGTGTACCGATCGAGCTAGCATAGCATGCAGTTGGCTATGGTCGGGAAGACCGGATCTGTGTCGCGTGGGGGCCGGTGCACGGACGGGTGGGTCGATCATCGACTCGGCGGCGGGGCCGGAGTGGGAATAAATGGCTGGGCCGGCTGGCGAGCGTGGGCGTGGCGGCCATGTGCCGGCCGCGGCAGCCGTGCCCGAGGCCAAAAGGAATGTCCCGACATGTCGCCGGGCACGGACAAGCGACGTGATCGGTCGCCGGTCGGGCTTGTACTCTAGCGCGCGCCCGCTGTATGCATGGCCGTGCGTGGGCACGCACCGGCACCTGTCCCTCCTGCCGCCAAACACCATTATCGGCGTGCGCCCTAGCCTAGCTAGACCCAGCAGGCTACATGCCTACAGTAGCATGCGTCCTAGCAGCTCAGTGCAGTGTACGTACCGCCGTGTCTACGCATGTCTGGTCTCGACCTAACGTACGTGTCGATCAGGATGCCATGCACGGGCAGAAAGACGTTATCCAGCTTGGAAATTCTGCCCTCGAGCTGCTACCACACTGCCACTGTACACGCGCGTGCTATTATTCCCGGATCAAAACTCAAAAGTCTCGAGCCTAGGTCGATAGATCTGCAGCTAGGGCTGATTATTCTCGCGGGATTTTTCAGATCGACGACACGACGCGACGAGGCTAGCTAGGCTAGGCTAGGCCACTTTGATGCGCGCCACTAGCCAAGCCTCCCGTCGTTTCAGCGGAAAAGCTAAGCTGCAGGTGACCTGGAAAATCGTGGCGCGCAGCGGAGCACTTCCCAGATTTTGCCGGATATCGATCGATCGATCCATCGGTGGGTATATGTGCAGATATTCGGAGCACCCTTTTGACCATGCCACTTCAGAGCACGCAGCTCGTACGGGGGCCGATGCTTGGTGCCACCCACTGGCATGCCATGCCATGCCATGCATGCGTCCCGGCGCACCCGCGCGGCAAAGCAAGTGGCCGGCCGTAGAAAAGAGAAAGCCAACCATGCATACTTGCCTGACTGCAATGCATCCCGAATTTTGCACGCAGGAACGACAGAGAGGCCATAGCTCTGCGGTCCATGGCATGCATGCACGCACGCACATACATGACCCGGCTTCTCGGTCGCTCTCCGCGGCGATGCGCCAGAGTCAGGCGCAACATGCACGCTACGCTCGGACATGACACGTCCGCCAGTACCTCGCGGCGCACGTTTCTGTGCACGTGCGTACGGGGGAGGCACGGGGCTAGCTACCTCTACCTCTCCAACACGAGCTGACGAGCAGTGCCTCTACCTCTACCTTCCTTTCCCATGGAGTTGATGCTTTGGGTGCTCGCAAATTGGTATGGCGCAGACTTTCTTCGCTCATGAAATAAACCTTCAATTCGTAGAGGTAGCTAGTTCAAAAGATGGATTATTTTTCATCGGCACCTTTCGTCAGATCTTGGCCTATCTCCATCCAACTCTCACAAATTAAAGTTTCCTCCTCCTTGGTGTCCGATCCCGTGCGAATGCTTTACTTCTTCCTTTGCGCCTCGGCCCTTTGGGTGAGCTCATTGATGAACACTAATGGCTCCGCCGAAATGTCGACCTCTTCTTTCTCTTCACAATACATGTTATCATCTTCATGCCATGAGTTGCCATGGTCGTCGGCCTCCTCTTCTTCGCGGTCGCCGAAGGGGTCTGCACCATATTGGTTGCGGCCGTCCTGGCTTTTGGCCTCGTCTGGATTGAAGGCATGGCCTTGGCTATCGACGTGGAAGGCCTCACCACGGCCCTCGAAAATGACGTTCTCCGTGAAGTCGGCGTAGTCAGGGTCGTCAGCCGTCGGCGTCGGCAGTTGGCCTTTCGTCGAACTGTTTGCGGGTGCCGGCAAGGTTGGCCGTAGGAATCGATCGGGGCTGATTCCTTTGCATCCGTCGGATGACGGGCCGACGCCACTGTACCCAGGTGTAATGTTGAGGTCGATGGCTCCCGAAACGGCGGGGGTAGCCTGTGCGATCACGCTACCGTCCGGCGACGTGGAGAACCGGGTCTGGCCATGCAGCCGCGACGGATGAAACCCGGGTGCCCCCAGTGTGACGGAGGAGCTCGGGGCTGGTATTGTGGAGGGCAAATGACCGACGAGCATGTGCTAGCCGCGGCCTAGCAGCGACCAAGAGAACGGGTAGCGAGGGTCGACCATTGCACAACCCTAGCATGAGGAGTGTGTGCGCCTTGGCGAGGATGGCCTCCTTGTCATCGAGGGTGGCCTTGTGCTGCGAGGCACGCAGCGCGGCCACCTAGGCGGTGTAGTCGGCTACGGTTTTCTTCTCCACCGCCACACTACGTCGGGCCCTCCTCTTGGTCGTCTCATTGTCGAGCTTGGCGAACTCATCCGGCGTGAGCTCTAACCTATTGGGGAACGTTGCATGGGAAACAAAAAAATTCCTACGAACACCCAAGATCAATCTAGGAGATGCACATATACGAGAGGAGAGTTGGATCCACATACCCTTGTAGATCGCTAAGCGGAAGCGTTCAAGAACGCGGTTGATGGAGTCGTACTCGCAGTGATTTAAATCGCGGAAGATCCGATCTAGCGCCGAATGGACGGCTCCTCCGCGTTCAACACTCGTACAACCCGGGGACGTCTCCTCCTTCTTGATCCAGCAAGGGGAGAGGAGAAGTTGAGGGAGAACTCCAGTAGCACGACGGCATGGTGGCGATGGAGCTCGTGGTTCTCCGGCAGAGCTTCGCTAAGCACTACAGAGGAGGAAGGAGGAGTTGCAGGAGGAGAGGGCCGCGCCAGGGGAAGGGTGCAGCTGCCCTCTCTCTCCCTCAATATATATAGGGGGAAGGGGAGAGGGGGAGGCGCCCTAGGGTTTCCCCTAGGGGGCGGCGGCTAGGGCAGATTGGATCTACCTAGGAAAACCCTAGGGAGACTTGCCCCCCAAGCCAAGCCAGGTGGAGGATTGCCTCCCAAGTCAGGTGGAGGCGCCCCACCTCCCAAATCAACGTGGGAAAGGGTGTGGGGGCGCACAACCCCTTAGTGGGCTGGTTTGCCCCTCCCCTTGGCCCATGAGGCCCTGCAACACTTGCCGGGGGCCCCCGAAACACATTTCGGTCATGCTGGCCATAGCCTGGTACCCCCGGAACACTTCCGGACTCCAATACCATTCGTCCAATATATCGATCTTCACCTCCGTACCATTCCGGAACTCCTCGTGACGTCCGGGATCTCATCCGGGACTCCGAACAACCTTCAGTAACCACATACTATCTCCCATAACAACTCTAGCGTCACCCGAACCTTAAGTGTGTAGACCCTACGGGTTCGGGAACCATGCAGACATGACTGAGACACCTCTCCGGCCAATAACCAATATCGGGATCTGGATACCCGTATTGGTTCCCACATGTTCCACGATGATCTCATCGGATGAACCACGATGTCAAGGATTCAGACAATCCCGTATGCAGTTCGCTTTGTCCATCGGTATGATACTTGCCCGAGATTCGATCGTCGGTATCTCCATACCTAGTTCAATCTCGTTACCGGCAAGTCTCTTTACTCGTTTCGTAATACAAGATCCCGCAACTAACTCCTTAGTCACATTGCTTGCAAGCTTCTTGTGATGTTGTATTACCGAGAGGGCCTAGAGATACCTCTCCGTCACACGGAGTGACAAATCCCAGTCTTGATCCATGCCAACTCAACAGACACCCTCGAAGATACCTGTAGAGCATATTTATAGTCACCCAGTTACGTTGCGATGTTTGGTACACACAAGGCACTCCTCTGGTGTCAGTGAGTTGCATGATCTCATGGTCATAGGAACATATACTTGACATGCAGAAAATAATAGCAATAAACTGACACGATCATATGCTATGTTCACAGTTTGGGTCTTGCCCATCACATCATTCTCCCAATGATGTGATCTCGTTATCAAATGACAACTCGTGTCAATGGCTAGGAAACCATAGCCATCTTTGATCAACGAGCTAGTCCGGTAGAGGCTGACTAGGGACATCTTGTTGTCTATGTATCCACACATGTATTTGAGTTTTCAATCAATACAATTCTAGAATGGATAATAAATGATTACCATGAACAAGGAAATATGATAATAACCAATTTATTATTGCCTCTAGGGCATATTTCCAACATAACCATGACTTCTTGGTAGCCTTCTTCTTCGCCGTGGGGCGTGCGATAGCGGCCGGGTCGCCAGGATTCTTCGAGGCGCCAACCATGGAGGGGTGGGGAGGGGAGCGCGGGAAGGTTTTTTGGCGAAAGAGAGGGAAAATGGGGTGGTGTGTCCCCGATGGGTGGGCCAGGGGAGGACAAGGGTGTGCGTCCCTCCCGTCCGCGCGCCGTCCGCTTTGACGCAAACGCAGTTCAAATTTAAGCCGAGAATGGGTCAAAAGCGGACAAAAAATGAGCATACAACATGAAACACAATCTAAACAGAGCTCGCCCGGTTCCATATTATTACATACAACGTGAAACATAATCTAAGCGGTGCTCGCCTGGTTCCGCTCCCTGCTCGCACGTCTCTGCCGTGGCCATGTCCGGTGGCTGGCTGCGCTCTTCAGAATGTTGGTCCAGTTGCCAGCAAGGTAGAGTAGAGCATGGGACACGAGCCAACTCACGGGACTCAAGGCGTCGCCGTCTTCCATGCCTTACTCTTCCTCGTCGGAGCCCAAAACCCGAACGGTGTCAGTATACGTCTCATCGATGATGGATCCGTCTTGAGACAAGTCGCGGACGTCCACCACGATGCGGTCGACGCCCGAACTGATTGGCCATACGGGGCGCCGGAGAATGCGACTCCGCCTCGCCGACGTCCACCGCCGCGAGGGCTGCCATCGTCTCCCGCGCCTGGTGCCTTGCACGGCAGGCACACCATGCCATGACCTCGTCGAACGAGGCCCATGGTTTGTCCCTATGCTCTGCGTACTAACAGAGAGGTTGCACGTCCACTAGGGCGTTCGGACGCCAGACGAACCGCATGGCCTCCGACGAGGAAGCTAGAGCTAGCCTAGCGCATGATCAATGTGCCATTTGGGCGGATGCAATGGATTCCCGATGGAAGGAATCCGAGGGCTGCCTTGCACGGGCCTCCAGCCGGGTGCGGCGGAGCGCAAGCCGAACGGCCATCTCCTCCTCAGGACATTGTGGGATGAGCTCGGGGTCAACGGATCTGTAGGTGAACGGATCTGCTTCCCGCCATGCCGGAGACGAGCTTCGGTGGCGGATGGGAGCGGAAGGGAGGGAAGTGAAGTGGATAGGGTTTAGTCCGGTGAGCGGATGTGGAGGAATTAATGTGGGGTCGGGTGAGCTAGCGAGGGCAGAGACCGACATAGAGGGTGTGCCCGGGTGCACCAGGCATCCCATGTCCGCCAGTGGCGAAGCCACGTTGTGGCTGTGGGCTCAATCGACCCCATAGGTTTTTGATAATCTTTTGACCCCTAACTATTAGTACCTACTTTGACCCCACGGATTACCGAGGCTGACCTTACTGGCTTGGAGTGCTGGCGCCGCCACTGATGTACGCCCCATATTTTTGGCTGGATATGAGGGGTGTCGGTCAGCTCGGATATTTGTGGGTCGTTTGAGGGAATCGTCTCGGTCGAAAAAACGTGATCGGACAGTGACCGTGCAACCCATCCGAGTATAATGCGGGTTTGAGAGATTTGGCTATAGATGCTCTTGCTCAGTAGTACATTGACAAGCATGCACGGCGTGGATCTCCTTGATGGGTCAATCAATTCAGACAGCATCTCCATGGAATGTGTGTGCCGTCTTGATCCTACTGCCTTCGGCACGGCTCAGCTTGCTAGACATACACTAGACCGGTCAATTGAGGACTTGAGGGAGGAAAAGTCAGGATGTAAAAAACCCGCAAGGGAAAGCGATGCGAAACGGCATGATTAACCTAGTGCCGCCATGACAAGTGCATGTGATGCAGCATGAGTTTAGAGCATCTACACGCGGACGTCTTAAACCTGTCTCGTATGCTCGGATGGACCGCTCGGTCGACTGGTCAACATTTCGACCCAAACGAGCTCCTTAAATGTTTGTTCTTACCGGCATCTCTCATATCAAGCCTAAATATGGGGTGAGCATGGGGCGTCCAGGCGTGCCCGGAAGTCATAACAGACAATCCGATCTCATCGTAAATTGCATCAAATCCACCAAACCCTTTCTCCTCCTTCTGCCACCCTCTAACTTTTACCGTTCCCGAGCCTTGCCGTCCGCCACCCATGCTCCCCGTCCTCACCACCGGACCTGATCCACCACCGTAGATGTCGTCCAACCCGTCCCCAACCACCTCGACAGAGACACAGTCCGCCTTGTCCGTCGGCGTCCCGACCTCGGCTCCATCTTGCAAGGCGGAGAACATCGCCCGGAAGATGTGGTAACATCGGCAACAAGAGAGGGAGACGGCGGCGGCGCAGGGAGGTTCGAACGTTGGTCGAGCAGTTGTCTCCCCCGCCGGGCCCGGAACCCCGCACCCCTTCAATTCGAGCTCCGACACGAATTACGCCGTCTGACCCCATTGCGACAGAGAAGGATTCGGCGGCTGGCTGGGTCATTTCGGAGAACTTTCTTCCCACATAGATGCAAGCGGTCTACGTATGTGACTCACCGTAGCTCACTCGGGCACCGACGGTGCCCCGATTGCCACTAGCATGTTTGACAGAATGACAGAATAAGAGCCGGTACATTTTGTTTGCTCCTGTTCGGTCAAAGTTTTGCATAGACCGCTAGTTGATTTCGCACATGATGAATGCTTGAAAACCATGATCATCTAGGAGGTGTTCATTTCAAACATGATCAATGCCAATGAAGATCCGACCGAAATGAAATATGCATTTGAAGTTGGAACAACATCCGATACCAATCCAAACAAGAAGAAGAAGAAGAAGAAGAAGAAGAAGAAGAAGAAGAAGAAGAAGAAGAAGAAGAAGAAGAAGAAGAAGAGCAAGATGACGGAGGCAAGATGTCCGACATTCTCAAGATTTGAGGACATCTTGTTGGTCAAAGCTTGGTTGGCCACTATAATTGATCCAATATGCGACACTGAGCAAAAGGGGACAAGTATTGGGAGAAGGTTTCGACGGAGTATCACAAACAAAAGGAGCATGTGGAGCCGCTTCCTATCGTGATCATGCACAATCTGGCTTCTCTCCAACATCGATAGGGGATGATTCAAGGGGAAATGAATAGGTACGTCAGCTACTACTCAGTTTGGCATGTCCCATTTGTTAAACTATGATTTGCTTTGCTATATTTTGAACTGTTAAATTCTGACATATATTATATAATCAACGTGCATGAATTTTTGGATCGGCATTTGAGGTATATGGATGTGAGTGCTACTTCTCGAGCTTGCATTATATTCCCTCGAAGAGGAAATGGTGATGCATCACAGTAGCGTAAGTATTTCCCTCAGTTTTTGAGAATCAAGGTATCAATCCAGTAGGAGACCACGCGCGAGTCCCTCACACCTGCACAAACAAATAAGAACTTCGCAGCCAACGCGATAAGGGGTTGTCAATCCCTTTACGTTCACTTACGAAAGTGAGATCTGATAGATAGGATAGTTTGATATTTTTGGTATTTTTGGATATAAGAACAGAAAGTAAAAACAGCAAAGTAAAGTAGATTGTAGATTGATATGTTGAGAATAGACCCGGGGGCCATAGGCTTCACTAGTGACTTCTCTCATGATAGCAGAATTCTACGGTGGGTGAACAAATGACTGTCGAGCAATTGATAAAAAAACGAATAATTATGAGAATATGTAGGCATGATCATTATATATAGGCATCACATCTGTGACAAGTAGACCGAAACGATTCTGCATCTACTACTATTACTCCACACATCGACCGCTATCCATCATGCATCTAGAGTATTAAGTTCATAAGAACAGAGTAATACTTTAAGCAAGATGACATGATGTAGAGGGATAAACTCAAGCAATATGATATAAACACCGTCTTTTTATCCTCGATGGCAAGAATACAATACGTGCCTTGCTGCCCCTGCTGTCACTGAGAAAGGACACCGCAAGATTGAACCCAAAGCCCATCACTTCTCCCATTGCAAGAACTATAGATCTAGTAGGACAAACCAAACCAATAATTCGAAGAGACTTGCAAGGATATTATAATCATACATAAAAGAATTCAGAAAAGAACCAAATATTTCTCATAGATAATCTTGATCATAAACCCACAATTCACCGGATCTCGTGAGCAAGCAAGAATAAATATTGCATCTAGCCTCTGATTAGATGTGGTTTCATGTTTTGTTTAGTGTTTGTGCCAAGTAGAACCTTTGGGAAGACTTGTGTGAAGTTTATATGATCTTGCTGTGAAAAACAGAATCGTTAGCGCTCGCTAAAGTAGTCGTGAGATTTTACTGGGGCATGATTTTTAGTTGATTATTTTTGCAGATGATTGGTAGACAAATTGCGCAAATTTACCAATTTAGTTTGAATTTTTTGGAGTTCCAGAAGTAGGCAAACCCTGCAGATTACTACAGACTGTTCTGTCTTTGACAGATTCTGTTTTTCGTGTGTTGTTTGCTTATTCCGATGCATCTATGAGTAGTATTGGAGGATATGAACCATAGAGGAGTTGGATTACAGTAGGTTTAACACCAATATAAACAAAGAATGAATTCATTGCTGTACCTTTGAGTAGTGGTTTGCTTTCTTATACTAACGGAGCTCACGAGAATTTTTGTCTAAGTTTTGTGTTGTGAAGTTTTCAAGCTTTGAGTATTGCTTTGATGGACTATGGAACAAGGAGTAGCAAAGGCCTAAGCTTCGGGATTCCCAAGGAACCCCCAAGGAATTCAAGATAATCAAAAGCCTAAGCTTGGGGATGCCCCGGGAAGGCATCCCCTCTTTCGTCTTCATACATCGGTCACTATACTTGGAGCTATATTTTTATTCGCAACATGATATGTGCTTTGCTTGGAGCGTCTTGTATAATTTGAGTCTTTGCTTGTTAGTTTGCCACAATCATCCTTGATGGACTCACCTATTTTATAGAGTTAAATATGGCCTAGAAATTGTTAGAACACTCTATGTGCTTCACTTATATCTTTTGAGTTGAATAGCTTTTGCTCTAGTGCTTCACTTATATCTTTTAGAGCACGGTGGTGATAATATTTTGTAGAAATTGTTGAACTCTCATGCTTCACTTATATATATTTGAGAGTCTATTAAAACAGCATGGTAATGTGTTTAGGCTAAAGGAACTAGTCTTCACATGATAGACATCCAATGTCAATGTAGTAAAAAAATTCACACCAAGTGCATTGAATAGAATGAGATGTTGGATGCTTGATAATTGTTTTGAGACATGAGGATAGTGATATTAGAGTCATGCTAGTGGAGTTATTATGAAATTGAGAAATACTTGTGTTAAGGTTAGTGATTCCCGTATCATGCACGTATGGTGAACCGCTATGTGACGAAGTTAGAGCATGAGGTATTTGTAAAGTGTCAACCTTTGTGTGGAGGTCGGGGGCGCGCGATGGTTAACTCCTACCAACCTCCCCCCTAGGAGCATGCGTTGATTGCTTTGTTTTGATGAATCGTAGATTTTTGCAATAAGTATATGAGTTCTTATGACTAATGTTGAGTCCATGGATTATACGCACTCTCACCCTTCCACCATTACTAGCCTCTCTTGTACCGCGCAACTTTCGCCGGTGCCATAAACCCACTATATATCCTTCCTCAAAACAGCCACCATATTGTTCCACAAAACAGCCACCATACCTACCTATCATGGCATTTCTATAGCCATTCCGAGATATATTGCCATGCAACTTTCCACCGTTCCGTTTATATGACACACATCATATTGTCATATTGCCATGCATGATCATGTAGTTGACATCGTAGTTGTGGCAAAGCCACCATGCATAATTTTTCATATACGTCACTCTTGATTCATTGCACATACCGGTACACCGCCGGAGGCATTCATGTAGAGTCATACTTGTTGTAGTATCGAGTTGTAATAAAAAGTGTGATGATCATCATTATTAGAGCATTGTCCCATGTGAGTAAAGGCCAATAAAAAAAGAGATGGCCCAAAAATAATAGAGAGAGGCTAATAAAAAAAGAGAAAGCCCCTCCAAAAAAATATGAGAGAAAAGAGAGAAGGGACAATTGCTACTATCTTTTTCCACACTTGTGCTTCAAACTAGCACCATGTTCTTCATTGTAGAGAGTCTCATGCTTAGTCACTTCCATACACTAGTGGGAATTTTCATTATAGAACTTGGCTTGTATATTCCAACGATGGGCTTCCTCAAATGCCCTAGGTCTTCGTGAGCAAGCAAGTTGGATGCACACCCACTAGTTTCTTTTGTTGAGCTTTCATTCATATTTAGCTCTAGTGCATCCGTTGCATGGCAATCCCTACTCACTCACATATATATCTATTGATGGGCATCTCCATACCCCGTTGATACGCCTAGTCGATGTGAGACTATCTCCCTCCTTTTTGTGTTCTCCACAACCACCTCTATTCCACCCATAGTGCTATATCCATGGCTCACGCTCATGTATTGCATGAAAGTTGAAAGGTTTGAAAAGATAGAGTATGAAAACAAATGCTTGGCTGAAATCAGGGTTGTGCATGATATGAATATTTTGTGTGATGAAGAGGGAGCATAGCTAGACTATATGATTTTGTAGGGATAACTTTCTTTAGCCATAGTATTTTGAGAAGACATGATTGCTTTGTTAGTATTGCTTGAAGTATTGTTATTTCTTATGTCAATATAGACTTTTATCGTGAATCTTTCAGATCTGAACATTCATGCCACAATTAAGAGAATTACATTGAAAAACTATATTGGTTAGCATTCCACATAAAAAATTCTTTCTTTATCATTTACCTACTCGAGGACGAGCAGGAATTAAGCTTGGGGATGCTTGATACGTCTCCAACGTATCTATAATTTTTTATTGTTCCATGCTATTATTTATGAAGTCTTGGATGTTTAATGGGCTTTAACATTCACTTTTATATCATTTTGGGGACTAATCTACTAATCCAAAGGCCCAGTCCAGATTGCTGTTTTTTGCCTATTTCAGGGTTTTGCAGAAAAAGAATATCAAACGGAGTCCAAACGGAGTGAAACCTTCGCGAGAGATATTTTTGAGAAAATCACGCACGCGGAGCTTGAGGACCAAGTCAGGGGACAGAGAGGTGGCCCTTGAGGGTGGGGGGGGGGGGGGGGCCCC
>LR738709.1:610917781-610958826 GCA_902687465.1 Secale cereale | reverse complement strand
AGGGCGCGCCCCCTGCCTCGAGGCCCCCTCAAGTGGCCCCCGGTGCTCTCCTTCTTCCTATATAAGTCCACGTATCCCAGAAACTCCGAATACAGAGAGAAAACCCTAATTCCACCGCCGTAGCTTCTGTTCTCGTGGAGATCCCATCTTGGAGCATGTTCCGGAGCTCCACCGGAGGGGGATCCATCACGGAGGCCTTCACCATCATCATCATCGCCCTCACCATGAGTTGTGAGTAGTTTACCACAGACCTTCGGGTCCATAGCTAGTATCTAGATGGCTTCTTCTCTTTCTTTGGATCTCAATACAAAGTTCTCCTCGGTCTTCGAGGAGATCTGTTCGATGTAATCTCTTTTTGCGGTGTGTTTGTCGAAATCCGATGAATTGTGAGTTTATGATCAAGGTTATCTATGAAAGATATTTGGTTCTTCTCTGAAATTTTTATGTGTGCTCATAATATCCTTGCAAGTCTCTTCGAATTATTGGTTTGGTTTGGCCTACTAGATCTATAGTTCTTGCAATGGGAGAAGTGCTTGGCTTTGGGTTCAATCTTGCGGTGTCCTTTCCCAGTGACAGTAGGGGCAGCAATGCACGTATTGTATTGTTGCCATCGAGTTTAAAAGGATGGGGTTTACATCATATTGCTTGAGTTTATCCCTCTACATCATGTCATCTTGCTTAAAGCGTTACTCTGTTCGTTTAAACTCAATACACTAGATGCATGCTGGATAGCGGTTGATGTGTGGAGTAATAGTAGTAGATGCAGGCAAGAGTCGGTCTACTTGTCTCGGACGTGATGTCTATATACAGTGATCATGCCTAGATAGTCTCATAATTATTCGCTTTTCTATCAATTGCTCGACAGTAATTTGTTTACCCGCCGTAGAATATCGCTATCATGAGAGAAGCCACTAGAGAAAACTATGGCCCCCGGGTCTATTCTCAACATATCAATCTACATCTACTTTACGTTTACCGCTTTTATTTGCTGTTTTTATTAAACCAAAAATACCAAAAATATAAACTATGATCTCTATCAGATCTCACTCTCGTAAGTGACCGTAAAGGGATTGACAACCCCTTATCGCGTTGGCTGCGAAGTTCTTATTTGTTTGTGCAGGTGATAGGGACTCGCGTGTGGTCTCCTACTGGATTGATACATGGGTTCTCAAAAACTGAGGGAGATACTTACGCTATTGTGCTGCATCTCCCTTTCCTCTTCGAGGGAATACAACACAAGCTCAAGAGGTAGCACACACCAACACCACGAAGGCTCACCCTATTCTCTCTTTGAGATAGCACCACGAAGGCGATTCCCAACCACTAGTGGTAGGCCTTTAGGTGACCTCCAAACGCTCACAAACTTTCCGGGGGGTAATCACAATGTTTGATTCCTCTCCGAAAGACTCCTACCGCCTAGGAGTCTCCAACCTCCAAGAGTAACAAGAACGATGGGCAAAGCTCAAGACTTGCTCAAATCACAAATTCCTTTGGTGCAATGGGAAGGAGTGGATCAATCACTTGATTGGACAACTTCTCACAAATGCCTTCAAATCCTTTTAGGAACTAAGATTTGGTGTTTGAGAGTGAGAGAGAGTGTAAATATGTGCTTGAGTAAGCTCAAAGTGAATGGTCAACCTTCTCTTGTGGAAGAAGAAGACTATATATAGTCATAGTAGAGAACAGACCGCTGTGACCAAAAACTCACTGTTAGTGTCGGACGTCCGGACAACACCGGACGTCTGGTGGCACAGGTAGCACCGGACGTCCGAAGAAGGTCGGTCATCCGGAGCCTGAAGATTCACCAGACAGGGCCACATAGTACACTATATACACAGTTGTCGGACGACCAGGGTGTGTCGGTCGTCCGGTGACCGGACGTTCGAAGGGTTTCAGACTTCCGCTACTTTTGTTTTGTGAAGGTGTACTGGACATCCGGAGTGTGCCAGACGTCCGGTAGGCGCTGTGGGACCGGACGTCCGGAGTTGTCGGTCGTCCGGTGACCGGTCGTCCGGTGGAGAACGGAATACCGCTATTTAGCTTCTGTTGTGAAATACCGGACATCCGGAGACTGCCGGACGTTCGGTAGACTGTGAAGGTCCGGACGTCCGTAGAGTATCGGACGTCCGGTGATAAGATAGCACAAGGCTTAGTTTCACACATCTCTAAGTGCACATAATATTAGAATTGGTATGGATAGAGTAGAGATGATGTGAGAAGATACTTTGTGGGTTTTGAGCAAGTCTTTCACGATATCCACCGATCCCCTCTTAATAGTGCGGGATCCTTATACTAAAAAAAAAACTAAAAGTCAAGCCAAAAGCTATTATCTTGTATATCCGCTCTTGAGTGATATAGATTTGTCTGTATACATGATCCACACACGCCATTGAAACATAATCCTGAGATGTACTTGATAAACATGATTAGTCCCATATATGCATGTTGTCATCAATCATCAAACTATGATTAAGTGCATGATTGCACTTTCAATCTCCCCCTTTTTGGTAGTTGATGACAACATGCATGCACTTCTCAAAAAATGTATTAAAAACTTTTAAATATCGAAATGATGTTGTGGAGCTCCCCCTAAATAAGTGCATGAACAATAATAAACATGAAAAAGGGGAGCTCCCCCTCAATACGATATCATAACAATCTCATACACAAGATAACTCAATATTTCCATAGATAGATAGGTGCATGATACGTCTCCATCGTATCTATAATTTTTTATTGTTCCATGCTATTATTTATGAAGTCTTGGATGTTTAATGGGCTTTATCATTCACTTTTATATCTTTTTTGGGACTAACCTACTAACCCAAGGGCCGAGTCCAGATTGCTGTTTTTTTTTGCCTATTTTAGGGTTTTGCAGAAAAGGAATATCAAACGGAGTCCAAACAGAATGAAACCTTCACGAGAGATATTTTTGGAGGAAATCACACACGAAAGACTTCAGGGCCAAGCCAGGGGATAGAGGGGCCACCCTCGAGGGTGGGGGGCGCGCCCCCCTGCCTCGAGGGCAGCCCGTGTGGCCCCCGGTGCACTCCTTCTGCCTATATATACCTACGTACCCCAGAAAATCTGTTCGTTTGAACTCAATACACTAGATGCATGCTGGATAGCGGTCGATGTGTGGAGTAATAGTAGTAGATGCAGGCAAGAGTCGGTCTACTTGTCTCGGACGTGATGCCTATATATAATGATCATGCCTAGATAGTCTCATAATTATTCGCTTTTCTATCAATTGCTCGACAGTAATTTGTTAACCCGCCTATCGGGGAAACTGATCCACCCACGAACACCTATGGGGACGGAGCCCCTTTTCGGTACGGCAGGGGGTGGAGATCGCACAAAGAGCAGATCGAGGCGAAGCACACAAGCAGTTTACCCAGGTTCGGGCCGCACGGATGCATAAAACCCTACTCCTGCTTTGGTTTGTATTGAGTTCTTGCTCGGGAGCGCTGAGAGCTACAGTACACTTCAGCGGCTAACGAGACCGAGCGTGGGAGTGTTCGAATGTCTAACCCCCCTTTTCGTTGCGCATGGGCCTCCTTTTATATGCTCAAAGGGGTCACCGACAGGTGGCAACGCAGTTGAGGGTAAAACTGGAAAAAGAGTGGTAGTTGGTACAGTGTTTTATACCTAACCCTGACGGCAGGGGACAAGGGCATTAAATGCCCATCGCCGTCACCCAAACAGTGCAAAAAGGGCCGTCAGGGGCGCCACCGTCCGCCACGATGGCCACCTAGTCATCGCCGCTTGCCACAACGTACCCCTGGCTGCACAGCCTTCCGCCACGTGCGCCTAGAAGGGTCCCAGAGCGACACGTGGGTGGACGTGCTGGAGCGCGGGTACTGAGTGGAAGCTTGTCGCGGCAAGCGTCTTGCCGCGGTCGCTATCTTGTCGCTTCTGGGAGCTTGTCGCTCACCGGGCCTTGCCGGGACGCGTGGCGCGTCGCGGCTAGTTCCTTGTGATGCCTTGGTTGGCCTTCCCGGCAAGCTTCTCTTGCCAGGGTCTTGCGCCTTAAGTAGTCTTGTGCCTTGAGTGGCCTTCCCGGCAAGCTCCTCTTGCCGAGGCCCTGTCTCCTTGGCTTGGATACTTTGTTCTTGAATGGATCCAAAGGAACCACGGAGGATCTTGACGGTCGCCTGGCAAGCCTTGCTGCGGGACGCTGCGACTGCCTGTGCACAAGTTCGGGATACTAGGGTACCCCTACTTTAGTACACCGACAGGAGCCCCCGGGCCTGGGCCGTACACGGTGCCGAGCGCTGTTGGGCCAGGCCCAAAACAGTGCACGGGCACGCGTGGCCCGGGGCACACCGTATCTTTCTCCGTATCCACCGCGCCCTCCCTTAACGACACGCGTTTAATGCGGCGTCGTGGGAGAGATCGTGGGCAGTTTGTTTATTTGGAAATGCGGAACGTCCGCCCCCTCCCTCCTTATAAGCAGGGGAAACAGGGGCAGTTCATCCATCCGCCCGTTGCTACTCCTTGAAAACCTCCGCCGCTCCCCTTCTTCCCGAAGCCGAAAGAGAGCAGCGCGCCGCCCCCCCGTCGCCACCAGCACCACCAGCGCCGTCGCCTTCCCTCACCGCTTCCGCCATGGCTCCGAAAGGCGAGAAGGGGAAGAAAGTGAAGTCGGCCGAGGCGCTGCGGCTCGCGGCGCTGCGGAAGAAGCGGGCGGTCTTCCCCCCAAGCTTGCCGCGAAGGAGCTGAGGGAGAACTTCTACCTTTTCTGGTCGGGGGAGACGCGGGCGCACCCGCGCACGAAGGTACGCCCAGCCGTCGCTTACAACGCGTATCCGAATGGATGCGCTTTCTTCGCCTTGTTCTTCTACTGCGGGCTCTGCCCGCCTTTCTCTGAATTCTTCTGCGATATCATGAACACCTATGGCCTCCACCTCCTTGACTTCACCCCCAACGCCGTTCTGACCATGGCAGTTTTCACACATCTCTGCGAAAACTTTGTCGGAGTCAATCCCAGTGTAGCCCTCTTCCGCCACTACTTCATGCCCCGAGTCGAGAGAGGAGAGCCCTTGTCCGGTGGAGTCTCCTGGATCTCGAGGACCCACAAGAAGGAAACTTATTTGGAGGGAGAGCTTCGCGGCAAATGGGATGGGTGGAGAGCACACTGGTGCTGGATCGTCGAGGAGGAACCGCAACCATTTACTGCCCGGCGCCAAGCCCCAGTAAGACGCGACAAGGATTGGAGCGACTTGGCCCCGGAAGACAGCAGGCTGAAGATCGCCACCGCCCGGATCCAATGCCTCAGGGCTGCCAAGCTTACCGTGGGCGCAGTGGGCGCAGATTTTCTTCGCCGCCGCATCGCCACCTTGCAAGAGAGGAAGAGGGCCGCTTGGGAGTTCGAGAACGCGGCGGATATCATGAGGTTGCGCCCAGGCCTCAATTATAACTTCATTGTCCTGGAGCTCAACGCAATGCTCCAGGAGCTGTTCAAATATGACCCCGATCATTCTGAGGTCTTCAGGTTGCCGCGCGGCGTCGTCCCACTGTGCAACAACTTCGCGCTCAGCCGCATCCGCGCAATGATGCCACTGTTCGACTCGCACGGGATCGACCCGACTTGGCAAGAGCCTGCCGATGAAGCCGTGCAGGCGTTCTTCGACAACCTAGAAGAAACGCCAGTCCTCTCCGACGAGAAGAAAGGCCTCACCCGCGACACCACTGACCAGGAGATGGCGTACATTTCCACCAGGCTGGAGGAGGCGGCGGCAGCCGCAGCCGCGGGTGAGTTCGGGTTCACTCTAGAGGATGCAGAGGCAGCAGAGGCGGCAAGCATCGCCGAGCGGGAGGAGTTTATCAGCGCGGGAAAGCTTGCCGGCGAGGTAGAGCCTGCCGTGCCCGTCGGTGAGCCAAGCGAGCCGGCCGCGCAGGGGGTCGGATCGAGCGAGCCCACCGAGCAGGGCGACGAGTCGAGCGAGTCCGCCGAGGATACTGGCGACTCGCTGGAGATCGGTTCTTCTTCCTCCTCATCTTCAAGCAGCCCGCCACCAGCAGAGCCTCCTGCTCCACCAAGAAGGCGTCTCCGCAAGGCCGGGGGTGTAACAGAGCGGCAGACAGGTCAACAGCCGCCGCGCCGTGCGACACGCTCCACCGCGGCAAGCAAGGCTGCCACGGGAGCACCTCGCACTTCTGCGGCAACTGGAGCGGGATCTTCTCGGACCGCTGCTTCTGCTCCTGCCGCCCCTCTCACCACGGCGACAGCCGGAGCGGGGTCGTCTCAGACCATCGCTGCTGCGGCCGCCAAGCGTCCAAGAGAGCCTACTCCTTCGCCTCCTCGTGCCGGGCGTGAGCCGGATTTCGACTTCTCCGCGCTCAGCTCCGATGAGGAAGAAGAAGAGTAAGTCTTTGTTGTTCTTGGATTTCTTCGATTTTGTGCTGTTTTGTCTTGTATCTCATTTGCCTCACTCTGAACTGGTTCCTTTTTGCAGAACTCTGGCCCAGAGGGCGGCAAAGAGAGCCAAGGTCCCGGTGATTGTCATCGAGGACGAGCCCACCGCAACAGCAGGGGGTGCGCCTGAGACAAACTTGCCGGACCCGGCAACTGGTCTTCAGAGCAGCCCCCAGCGCAGCCCCCAGCATAAGTGTTTGGTTTACTTCCCGCTGTTAGGCGCGCGTGGGGGTTTGATCTTTGCTGACATCTTGTTGGTTGATTTGTGTAGGAGCAGAGCAGCCACTACTGGAGCGCCCGGAGACCGCCCCAGACGTGCCTTCTGCTTCAACTACGCCGCCGAGGGGAAGCTCTCCGGTGAGGGAGAGTCCTCCGCCAAGGGCGAATTCTCCGCCAAGGGCGAGTTCTCCGGCGAGGGACAGCACCAGCGGCCCTCCGCCGGCGGGGACTACATCTACACCGCCAAGGGAGAGCTCCCCGGCAAGGAACCTCACCGAGGAGCCGGCCCGCGCAGGTAATCCCTTTGCTTCAAACTTCCCTTGGGCTTTTCTTCTTTTGATTCTTCTTTTTGGATATTTGCTTGACCGTTTTCCCCTTTTTTTTTCGGCTGTCAGATCCATCTGCCGCCGAGCCGATGGAGACTGAAGTCGTTGCTGATGATGCCGCTGCCGTCGAAGAAGTGGCCGGCGCTGACAATCCCGCTGGCGCAGAGGCCGCTAAGGCTGCCGCCGCAACAGCTGGCGAGGGGGCTGGCGATCGCACTGACGGCCCAGAGGCCGCAGGAGCACCAGCCGCTGCACCGACCGCCGAGTCCTCCGCTGCTGCCGCAGCCCCCGGCTCTGAAGAGACCGAGCCGGGCGCCTACTTGAAGGCCGGCGACAACGTTTTCATCAAGCTCCCCTTGTCCTCAAGCTCCAGGGCGCCGATCGAGGGAGAAGTCTTCGACGAAGAAGTGCTCGCCTCCGCCGGGCTGACGCTTGTCGACGCGCCGAGCAGCTGCGGCGAGCCTGAAGAGGAGCGGCTGCTGCGGAAACTGCTGTCACTCTACCGCGCCCGGCAGGCCAAGCTGGAGTCCCGCGAGGCGCTTGCCGCGAGGGCGGGAGCAGATATGGAGAAGCGCGCAGAAGAGCTCCGGGGCCTTCACCAAGCAGCTCTCCGGTCCTTGGCAGAGGAGCGGGAGCAGCTTGCCGAAGAGTGGATGGCCTTCTTCCTTGAGAAGGCCGAAGTCGAGGAGCAACAGCGGCTTGCCGCTGAAAAGTTATCCGCGCAGGAGGGCGAGCTGGCGCAGCGGAAGATCAACCTCGACGCTCACAAGGAGGAGCTTGCCGCGCGCGAGCAATCACTTGGCGGGGCCCTCCAAGAAGCAAAGGATGCTGCCGCAACTGCCGAGGCCGCCAAGGAAGAACTGGAGGTGAGGGTGGCACAGCTGGAGGCCAACCTCAAGACGAGTGGCGAGGAGCTTGCCGCGCTCAAGCATGAGCGCGAGAAGGACGCCCACAGCCACTCGGAGTTGCAGGTCCGCCTCGCCGAGAAGGGCAAGGAGCTCGCCGCCGCCAAGGATTCCAACGCCGATCTGGAGTTGAAGCTGACCACCCTGACCCAGACGCTGGACGGCGCCAGGGAGCGGGAGGCGACCCTGAAGGAGGAGATCAGGGCCGAGAAGGCGTTGCTGGAGAGTGCTGCCGTCACCCAGAACATCTTCAGGGAGCACGTTGAGCACTGGACGGAGGGTCTTGTCAACGCTGCCGCAGATATCGACAGGGAGCTGGCGCAGTTGGGGGCGGAGAATCTCAGATATTCCTCCGACGAGAATCTCCACCCCAGCGCCAAGCTCACCCTATTCTTCAAGGGCGTGGCGACGGCCCTCCAGCAACTCTGGGAGAAGATCCCAAAGCAGCTGGCGGACGAGTCGCGCAAGCTCTGCGCGGGAGCCTTGCAAAAGGTGTTGGTGAAGGTGGCCTTCCGCAATCCGGGCCTCAACCTCACCAACGTCCTTAAGACCCTGCCGCCAGACGTTGATCAGGAGGCGCTCAAGGCCCTTGTCGCACCCATTGTGGACAAGGTGAGCGGGATCAAGAGGGTTGAGGGCGGTCGCGCAGATTAGGCTCGCCCATTTTCTTCTTTCCTTGTCGCTGCTAGTCATGTTAGGAGAACAGTCTGTTAGAGCTGCGACAAACTATTTTGTAATATAACTCTATTTTGGGTATTGACTGCCATGTTATTTCCTTTACTTGATCCTTTGCTTTGTATGTTTTTGCCCTACGCTTTTAGGGAACTTGCCGGTGCGGGCACCTTTGCCGCGAGCGCTGAGTGCGGAACGTCAACAGCCTGCTGGCGATGCCGTTACCGACAAGAAACCTTGTCGCAACCAGTTGCAGCACACTTAGGTTGTTGAGCGGGCTCAAAAACAAAGTAAGGGCGCGACACTAGTCGCAGCACACTTAAGTCGTTGAGCGGACTCGAAACAAAGTAAGGGCGCAACTAGCTACGAGTTGGTTCCTCCGCGCACAGGTTTTCCATACAAAGCACAGTCGTTCAAGGAAGATACCTTAAAATTTAAAAATCTGACTGCTCAAACTTTGGCAACTTAGCTTTTGTGTTGTTTGCTTCCCGGCAAGGCGGAACTTTCTTGAACGGCGCCTGGTCCATACCACTATCTTCTCCTCCCCCCGGCAAACTTGTGTGCGAGGGGACCTCCTTTCCTTGAGAAAAAAGAAAGAAGAGAAAATACAGATATGGAGCCTTTGGGCTCGTTATTGCTTACCGGGGGTAGGTGCTGCACAAAGTGTCAGATAACACATGCAAAATATAAAAAGCGTGAAATTGACAAGATGTGCGAGGCACATGAGCTTTACTGATGCACGGGGTCTGCGCCCTGCTTTGTACAAAGGATTACATGCAACAGCGGCAAGACTTGTACAAAAGGTGGTTGCCGGAGCGGGTCGCGGCAACCGCGCCTTATGGGTAAAACTTACGAATATGCTCAATGTTCCAGGAGTTGCTCACCGGAAATCCATCTTCGGTCTCAAGGCGGACAGCGCCAGGCCTAGTGACTCGTTTCACCCGATAAGGGCCTTCCCACTTCGGCGTCAACTTGTTGGAATTCTTGGCGGACTGAACACGCCGAAGAACAAGGTCGCCTTCCTCGAGACTTCTGGCGTTAACTTTGCGGCTATGGTAGCGACGCAAAGCTTGCTGGTAGCGAGCAGCTCGTACAGCAGCCTGAAGACGGTCTTCCTCAAGGAGCAACGCGTCATCTTGTCGCAGCTGTTCTTGCTCGAGCTCATCATAAGCGAGCACTCGAGGTGACCCGTATACGAGTTCCGTGGGGAGAACTGCCTCTGCTCCATAGACTAGAGCGAAAGGTGTCTGTCCAGTGGCTCGATTTTGCGTCGTCCTGATCGACCAAAGAACCACCGGCAGCTCCTCGATCCAGTTTCTTCCGCACTTGTGCAGCCTGTCGAAGGTCCTGGTCTTGAGGCCACGCAGCACTTCAACATTCACCCTCTCCGCTTGACCGTTGCTTCTCGGGTGAGAAACAGAAGCGAAGCAGACCTTGGCACCAAGATCTTGGACGTACTTCATGAAGGTGTGGCTCGTGAATTGCGTACCGCTGTCGGTAATGATCCTGTTAGGGATTCGAAGCGGCAAACAATCGACCTGAAGAACTTGACTGCTGACTGTGCGGTCACCTTTCTCACTGGTTCCACTTCCGGCCACTTTGTGAACTTGTCGATCGCAACGTACAAGTACTCAAAGCCCCCGGCTACGCGGGGAAAGGGGCCGAGGATATCGAGCCCCCAGACCGAAAATGGCCAGGATAAAGGAATCGTCTGGAGAGCTTGAGCTGGTTGGTGTATCTGCTTGAAATGGAACTGGCACGCTTCACACTTGGTTACTTGTGCAGTTGCATCCTGGAGGGCTTCCGGCCAAAAGAAACCTTGCCGGAATGCTTTGCCGGCAAGTGCTCTTGCGCCAATATGATGACCACATATGCCTCCATGTATCTCTGCCAACAGCTTTCGTCCGTCTTCCCGGGGAATACACTTCAATTTCACACCATTGAGTCTTCTTCTGTACAGTGTGTTGCCAACAAACTGATACATACTTGACCGCTGGGCTACTCTTTCCGCTTTTTCTTGTTCTTCGGGAAGTTCTCCTGTTTGGAGAAAACGGATGATCTGCTGTGCCCATGCTGGAGCTTGTGGCTCGACAACAAGGACTAAAGGCACATCTGCTGCTGCGGGAACATCCGCTTCTACGGCGAGAACCTGTGGCTCAGCTGGAGCTTGATGCCCCCCGGCAAGCTTGCCGGAGCAAAACTTGTCGGGAGCTTCTGCTTCAACTGAACAAACCCTGGGGCTTGCAGGAGCAGACTGCCCCTCAGCACTCTTGGTGTTGACCTTGGGGACCTTCTTCGCGGCGGCTTCTAGAAGCTCTGCCGGAAGATAGTCGCCAGAAATCAACTTCCTCTTCTTGCTTTGTCCAGTTGACGGTGTTACGGATGGTTGAGTCAGCTTGAGTAGAAAGATCCCTGGTTCCACAGGTAACTTAAGTGCAGCGCACTTTGCAGGCCATCGGCGATGTTGTTCTGAGCTCTTGGAACATGCTCCATCTGTAGGCCGTCAAAGTGCTCTTCAAGCTTTCTCACTTCATCGATGTAAGCTTCCATCAACGGACTCTGATAATTCTTGTTTACTTGGCGGACGACAAGCTGCGAGTCACCCCTGACAATGAGCTTCTTGATCCCAAGGTCTGCCGCGATCCTGAGACCGGCAAGCAAACCTTCATACTCTGCAGTATTGTTCGTTGCTTGCTCCTTGGGAAAGTGCATCTGGACTACGTACTTGAGGTGCTCTCCGGTGGGCGCGACAAGCAGCACGCCAGCACCGGCGCCTTGCAGCGAGAAGGCACCATCGAAGTACATAAGCCACTCTTTGCTTGCTTCCTTGACGGGGATGCTCGTTTCTGGAATTTCTTCATCTGGTGTTGGCGTCCACTCTGCTATGAACTCTGCCAATGCTCTGCTCTGGATAGTCGAAGTGCTCTCAAAGTTGAGGCCAAAGCTTGACAGTTCCAGTGCCCACTCAACAATCCTGCCTGTTGCTTCTGGATTCTGCAGTATCCTCTTCAGCGGAAAGTGAGTGACAACTGTTATCTCATGTGCTTGGAAGTAATGGCGCAGCTTTCTCGAGGCCATGAGAAGGCCGAAAAGCAACTTCTGCACACCAGAGTACCTTGACCTAGCCCCCTGCAGAAGGGAGCTGACAAAGTAAACTAGGCGCTTTACCATTTTCTTCCGTATCTCCTCTTGCGCCTGCGCGGATCCATCTTTGTTGGGACCAGAGCTTGTCGGGGAAGCCCCCTGCTTGTCGCTGGATGCACTTGCCGCGGTCGCTGGCTCATCGTCTGCCTCCCTCTCTGCTACTAACGCAGCACTAACCACTTGATTGGTTGCCGCTAGGTACAGCAGCAACTTCTCTTGTGGCTTAGGTGCGACAAGTATTTGAGTGGAGGACAGGTACCTCTTCAAGTCTTGCAGCACGACCTCTGCTTCCGGAGTCCATTTCATTGGACCCGCCTTTTTCAAAATTTTGAAAAACGGCAGGGCGCGCTCAGCTGACTTAGAGATAAACCTGCTGAGAGCAGCCACACAACCGGCAAGTCTTCGCACATCCTTGACGCGCTACGGTGCTTCTATCTGCTCAATGGCCTTAATCTTGTCGGGATTGGCTTCAATTCCCCTTTGAGACACGAAGAACCCGAGAAGCTTGCCGGAAGGGACTCCAAACATGCACTTCTCGGGGTTGAGCTTGAGCTGGATCTTGCGCAGATTTACAAAGGTCTCGTCTAAATCTTGAATCAGGGTTGCCCTGTCTTTGCTCTTGACCACTATGTCATCCATGTATGCTTCTACATTTCTGTGAATCTGTGGCTCAAAAGCTGTATGGTCTACCCTTGCAAATGTTGAACCAGCATTCTTCAAACTAAAAGGCATCCGTATGAAACAATACGTGCCACATGGAGTGATGAATGCGGTCTTCTCCTCATCCTCTTCTGCCATGAAGATCTGATGATATCCTGAGTATGCGTCAAGAAATGAAAGCAAATCACATCCGGCCGTGGAGTCAACAATCTGGTCAATGCGCGGCAAGGGAAATGGGTCTTTGGGACAAGCTTTATTCACATCGGTGAAGTCGATACAAAGCCTCCATTTCCCATTCGCCTTACGCACGACTACTGGATTGGCCAACCACGTAGGATGGAGCACTCCTCTGACAAGGCCTGCTGCTTCCAACTTCTTGATTTCTTCTGCTATGAATTCTTGGCGCTCCACTGCTTGTTTTCTGACTTTCTGCTTGACGGGCCGCGCATGAGGACAGACGGCAAGCTTGTGCTCAATTACTTTCCTGGGAACACCGGGGATGTCAGACGGTTGCCATGCAAACACGTCGACGTTCGCCCGCAGGAAAGCAACGAGCGCGCTTTCCTATTTAGGGTCAAGCGTGGCACTGATGGTGAAGGTACCACCAGTGCCGTCCTCCTTGGCGGACACCTTCTTGGTCTCTGGCGGAGCTGCCATCGTCTTCTTACACTTGCCGGTGGAGCTCGATGGTGCGTCCTCGACGGTAGCGCAGCACTCCGAAGAGGTGCGCTTGCCGGAGTGGGCCCTAGAGCTCTTGCCGGACTTGGTCTTCTTCTTCCCCCCGGGAGCTTCAGCGGCAAGTGTCTTGCTATCTGTTGCGGCTGCTGCTTCCCGGTAGATCCTGTCGGCGCAGATAAGGGCATCTTTCTTGTCGCCAGGGACAGAGATGACACTTATCGGGCCGGGCATCTTCAACATATTGTATGCATAGTGAGAGGCTGCCATGAACTTGGCGAGTGCTGGACGGACAAGTATCCCATTGTAAGGCAATGGGAAATCGGCAACGTCAAAAGTGACCCTCTCAGTCCCGAAGTTCAGCTCGCCGCCAAATGTCACAGGCAGCGTGATCTTCCCCTTCGGCTTGCTCCTTCCCGGGTTGATTCCTTGGAATGTACCAGTCTCTTCGAGCTCGCTGTCAGGGATCTGGAGCTTCTGGAGTACAGTGGAGGAGATCAAGTTCAAGCCGGCCCCGCCGTCAACTAACATCTTAGTGACCTTGAGGTTGCGGATAGTTGGTGAAACCAACATCGGCAAGCACCCGACCGCAGTTGTGCGATCAGGGTGGTCCTCAATATAAAAGATGATAGGCGTGCTGGACCACTTCAGAAGCTTGCACGATTCGACAGGTGGTTCTGCTGCATTAACTTCCCGCACCCATTGTTTGAGTTGGCGGTGAGAAGTATGCGGAGAAGCACCGCCGTCAACGCACAAGACCTCTGTGGCTTTCTGGAACTCCTGCTCACTGGTCTCAACATCATCCATGTCTTCGTCGTCGTCATCGTCTTCATCCTTGTCGCGGCCGCGGGGAGGTCTGCCTCCTTGCCGCTGCTTGGCCTTGCCGCGGCGTCCTCCCCGGCCGTTGAATGACCGCTTCTTGCCGGATCCTCCATCACCTCCTTGGGCCTTCTCCTTGTCGCGTCGCTCGTACTCAGCCTTCTGCTGCTCGACAAGCTGCTCGACTCTCTTGCAGTTCTGGAGGTCATGGCCCTTGGTGCGGTGGATCTTGCAGTACTGCTTGTCGGTGCCGTCCTGCTTGTCGGCGGCCGCCACAGCCTGGCAGTTGGTGCATGCGGCAGTCTCCTTGCCGGAGCTACCAACTTTGGCCTTGTCGGCGCCACCTCCGTTGCCGGACTGCTCAACGACTAGCACCTCTTTGTTTTTCTTCTTCCTGTTGCTCCGCCGCCGGTTCTTCTTTGCCGAGGGAGCATCTTCGCTGTCAGATCCTCCTGCTCCTGTATCCTCTCCGGGGAGTTTCCTCCCCTCTTCAGCATGTGCACACTTGTCGGCCAGGGCATAAAGCTCACTAACGTCCCTGATCTTGCACATCGCCATCTCCTCCCTCATCCTACGGTTACGCACGTTCTGATGGAACGCGCTGATGACCGCGGCAGGGTGGACGTCTGGGATGTTGTGCTGTACACGGCTGAATCTCTGGATATACTTGCGCAGGGGCTCTCCTTCCTTCTGGGCGAGTAGGTGTAGGTCACTCTCTTGGCCATGGGGTTTGTGGCCGCCCGTAAAGGCGCCGACAAACTGATGGCATAGGTCTGCCCAAGAAGAAATGGAGTTGTCCGGCAAGTGCATGAGCCAGGATCTGACGTTGGGTTTGAGTACCAGCGGAAAGTAGTTGGCAAGGATCTTGTCGTCCCGCCCCCCAGCAGCTTGCACCGCGATGGTGTAGATGCTGAGGAACTCCGATGGATGCGTCCTGCCGTCGTACTTCTCCGGTACGTCTGGCTTGAAATTCTTCATGCTGGGCCACTGGACTTGCCGCAGCTCACGAGTAAACGCAAGACAACCTACCACGTACGGCAAGTCGCCTGGTCCCCCTGGCGCTTGCATGTCGACAGCAGGCCCAGCGCGCTGTTCTGATTGACGCTGCGCTTCTCTTCGGCGCTCGATGCGGGTACGAGCGTCTTCTTGTTGTCATTCATGGAGAACTTGGCGTTGATCGCGACGAGCTCGTGGATCTGACGACGCGGTGGAGTCGTCGTCGATGTTGATCCGGCGAGTCGGCGATTTTGGCCTTCGGGGTGGAGAGTGCACGGTGGTTGCACCCCCACCGGTCTTGTCGCCATCGGCCCGCGCCTGGCTGACTTGCCGCGGCCGCGAGGTGCTCGGTTGCCGCGGAGTATCGCCGTTGGCAAAGGCGATGAGACTCTGAATGGTGGCCCTCCAGTCGTCGGCTTTGTCTGCCTCTGGAGGGAAATCTAGAAGCAGTTGAGCTCGTGCCAGAGCTTCTGCTGGAGTGGCGGGCAGCGGCGGCGAACGGTGCGAGGAGCGAGATATGCTCGGACTTCTAACTACGTGAGAAGGAGAAGTATCCTGTCCAGGCGACCGTGCCTTGCTCGTGCCGGCATGTTGGCGTGCATGCTGGTCTTGAGCGTTCCGGGACCCACCAGCTTGACCTTGGCCCAGCAAGCGTATGGTACCGTGAGTACCATGACGCTGCCGGCCCCGCGCCTCCTGAGATGGGCGCGGTGCATGCACGGATGCCGAGGTCTTGGAGTGCGCCCGGTCGTCGTGGGAGCTGACCACGCCGCCGATGGGCAGCGCAGCCTTGTCCTTGGACCTGGCAGCAACGTGAGTTTCCTCGTCGACGTCCGTTCTTCCGCCGGCGTCTACCCCGCCAGCCGTTGGCTCCGGCGGTGGTGGGATTGACGCGGACGGTCCAGCTGCCTCCGAAGCCTTCTTCTTTGGCGGCATGTTGATGGATGTGATGAAGATCTAGCTCGTGTGGACGCCGGATCAGGTTCACACAATCTCGACGCACCCCCTACCTGGCGCGCCAAAGATGTCGGGGAAACTGATCCACCCACGAACACCTATGGGGACGGAGCCCCTTTTCGGTATGGCAGGGGGCGGAGATCGCACAAAGAGCAGATCGAGGCGAAGCACACGAGCAGTTTACCCAGGTTCGGGCCGCACGGATGCGTAAAACCCTACTCCTGCTTTGATTTGTATTGAGTTCTTGCTCGGGAGCGCTGAGAGCTACAGTACACTTCAGTGGCTAACGAGACCGAGCGTGGGAGTGTTCGAATGTCTAACCCCCCTTTTCGTTGCGCATGGGCCTCCTTTTATATGCTCAAAGGGGTCACCGACAGGTGGCAACGCAGTTGAGGGTAAAGCTGGAAAAAGAGTGGTAGTTGGTACAGTGTTTTATACCTAACCCTGACGGCAGGGGACAAGGGCATTAAATGCCCATCGCCGTCGCCCAAACAGTGCAAAAAGGGCCGTCAGGGGCGCCACCGTCCGCCACGATGGCCACCTAGTCATCGCCGCTTGCCACCGCGTATCCCTGGCTGCACAGCCTTCCGCCACGTGCGCCTGGAAGGGTCCCAGAGCGACACGTGGGTGGACGTGCTGGAGCGCGGGTACTGAGTGGAAGCTTGCCGCGGCAAGCGTCTTGCCGCGGTCGCTATCTTGTCGCTTCCGGGAGCTTGTCGCTCACCGGGCCTTGCCGGGACGCGTGGCGCGTCGCGGCAAGTTCCTTGTGATGCCTTGGTTGGCCTTCCCGACAAGCTTCTCTTGCCAGGGTCTTGCGCCTTAAGTAGTCTTGTGCCTTGAGTGGCCTTCCCGGCAAGCTCCTCTTGCCGGGGCCTTGTCTCCTTGGCTTGGATACTTTGTTCTTGAATGGTTCCAAAGGAACCATGGAGGATCTTGACGGTCGCCCGGCAAGCCTTGCCGCGGGACGCTGCGACTGCCTGTGCACAAGTTCGGGATACTAGGGTACCCCTACTTTAGTACACCGACACCACCGTAGAATATCGCTATCATGAGAGAAGCCACTAGAGAAAACTATGGCCCCCGGGTCTATCTCTATCATATTACCTTTCCGTCAACTAGCCAATTTCTGCCACCGTTGTTTATTTGCTTTCTTTACTTTCTGTTTCTATATCAAAAATACCAAAAATATTATCTTATCATGTCTATCAGATCTCACTCTCGTAAGTGACCGTAAAGGGATTGACAACCCCTTATCGCGTTGGCTGCGAAGTTCTTATTTGTTTGTGCAGGTGCGAGGGACTGGCGCGTGGTCTCCTACTGAATTGATACCTTGGTTCTAAAAAACTGAGGGAAATACTTACGCTACTGTGCTGCATCTCCCTTTCCTCTTCGAGGGAATACAACGCAAGCTCAAGAGGTAGCAAGAAGAATTTCTGGCGCCGTTGCCGGGGAGGCTTACGCAAAAGTCATATACCAAGTAACTATCACAAACCCTTATCCTTCGCATTACATTTATTTGCCTCTCGTTTTCCTCTTCCCCACTTCACCTTTGCCGTTTTATTCACCCTTCTTCCGCCGTGTGTTTTTCGTTCGCTTGCTTCTGGTTTGCTTGTGTGTGTTGGATTGGTTGCTAGTCACTATGGCTCAGAACAATACCAAATTGTGTGACTTCTCCAATAACAACAACAATGATTTTATTAGCACTCCGATTGCTCCTATTACCGATGTTGAATCTTGTGAGATCAATGCTGCTTTGTTGAATCTCGACATGAAAGATCAATTCTCCGGCCTTCCTAGTGAAGATGCCGCTACCCATCTAAACAACTTTGTTGATTTGTGTGATATGCAAAAAAAGGGAGAAGGATAACGATATTGTTAAATTGAAGTTATTTCCATTTTCACTTAGAGATCGTGCTAAAACTTGGTTCTCCTCTTTGCCTAGAAATAGTATTGATTCGTGGAATAAGTGCAAGGATGCTTTCATCTCTAAGGAATTCCCTCCTGCTAAGATCATCTCTCTTAGAAACGATATTATGAATTTTAAGCAACTAGATCATGAGCATGTTGCACAAGCTTGGGAGAGAATGAAATTAATGATACGTAATTGCCCTACACATGGTTTGAATCTATGGATGATTATTCAGAACTTTTATGCTGGCTTAAATTTTGCTTCTAGAAATCTTATAGATTCGGCCGCCGGAGGCACTTTCATGGAAACTACCTTAGGAGAAGCTACCAAACTCTTAGATAATATTATGGTTAATTATTCTCAATGGCACACCGAAATATCTACTAGTAAAAAAGTGCATGCTATCGAAGAAATTAGTGTTTTGAGTGGAAAGATGGATGAACTTATGAAATTGTTTGCTGGTAAGAGTGCTTCTTCTGATCCTAATGATATGCCTTTGTCCACTTTGATTGAGAATAACAATGAATCTTTGGATGTGAATTTTGTTGGTAGGAATAATTTTGGTAACAATGCTTATGGAGGTAATTTTAATCCTAGGCCTTTTTGTCGGGGAAACTGATCGCCCACGAACACCTATGGGACCGGAGCCCCTTTTCGGTACGGCAGGGGGCGGTGGATGCACGAAGAGCAGATCGAGGCGTGCACACGAGCAGTTTACCTAGGTTCGGGCCGCACGGATGCGTAAAACCCTATTCCTGCTTTGGTTTGTATTGAGTTCTTGGCTCGGGAGCGCTGGAAGCTACTGTATTCTTCGAGACCGAGCGTGAAAGTGTTCGAATGTCTAACCCCCCTCCTACGTGCGCATGGGCCTCCTTTTATATGCTCAAGGGGTCACCGATAGGTGGCAGCGCAGTTGGGGGTAAAAATGTAAAAAGTGTGGTAGTTGGAACAGTGTTCCATACCTAACCTTGACGGCAGGGGACAAGGGCATTAAATGCACATCGCCGTCGCCCAAACAGTGCAAAAAGTGACCGTCAGGGGCGCCACCTTCCGCCACGACGGTAGTCTCGTCATCACTGCTTGCCACCGTGTACCCCTGGCTGCACAGCCTTCCGCCACGTGCGCCTGGAAAGGTCCCAGAGCGACATGTGGGTGGATGCGCTGGAGCGTGGGTACTGAGTGGAAGCTTGCCGCGGCAAGCGCCTTGCCGCGGCTACTATCTTGTCGCTTCCGGGAGCTTGTCGCTCACCGGGCCTTGCCGGGACGCGTGGCGCGTCGCGGCAAGTTTCTTGAGATGCCTCGGAGAGCCTTCCCGGCAAGCTCCTCTTGCCAGGTTCTTGTGCCTTGAGTGGTTTTGTGCCTTGAGTGGCCTTCCCGGCAAGCTCCTCTTGCCGGGGCCTTGTCTCCTTGCCTTGGATACTTTGTTCTTGAATGGCTCCAAAGGAATCATAAAGGACTTCGGTGGTCGCCCGGCAGGCATTGCCGCGGGACGCTGCAACTGCCCGTGCACAAGTTCGGGATACTAAGGTACCCCTACTTTAGTACACCGACAGGAGCCCCCGGGCCTGGGCCATACACGGTGCCAAGCGCTGTTGGGCCAGGCCCAAAACAGTGCACGGGCACGCGCGGCCTGGTTTACGCCGAATCTTTCTCCGTATCCACCGCGCCCTCCCCTAACGGCACGCGTCGATCGCGGTGTCGTGGGAGAGATCGTAGGTGGTTTCTTTAATTGGAAATGCGGAACGTCCGCCCCCTCCCCCCTTATAAGCAGGGGAAACAGGGGCAGTTCGTCCATCCGCCCGTTGCTTGCTTCAATCCTCAGAAACCTCCGCCGCTCCCCTCCTTCCCGAAGGCCGAAAGGGAGCAGCGCTCCGCCCCCCCCATTGCCACCAGAACCACCAGCGCCGTCGACCCCCTCACCGTTCCCGCCATGGCTCCTAAAGGCGAGAAGGGAAAGACCGTGAAGTCAGCCGAGGCGCTGCGGCTCGCGGCGCTGCGGAAGAAGCGGGCTGTCTCCCCCCCCCCCAGCTTGGCGCGAGGGAGCTGAGGGAGAAGTTCTACCTTTTCTGGTCGAGGGAGACGCGGGCGCATCCGCGCACCAAGGTATTCCCAGCCATTGCTTGCGAGATGTTTCCGAATGGCTACGCATTTTTCGCCCTGTTCTTCTACTGCGGGCTCTGCCCGCCCTTCTCCGGATTCTTCTATGACATCATGAACACCTACGGGTTCCATCTCCTTGATTTCACCCCCAACGCCATTCTGACCATGGCGGTTTTCGCACATCTCTGCGAAAACTTTGTCGGGGTCTTCCCCAATGTCGCTCTTTTCCGCCATTACTTTACGCCCCGAGTAGAGAGAGGAGATCCTCTGTCTGGCGGGATCTCCTGGATCTCGAGGACCCACAAGAAGGAGGCATATCTAAAGGGAGAGCTCCGCGGCAAATGGGATGAGTGGAGAGCCAATTGGTGTTGGATTGTAGAGGAGAACCCGCAGCCATTCACCGCCCGGCGCCAAGCCCCAGTAGTACGCAGCCACGACTGGAGCGACTTGGCCCCGGAGGATAGTAGATTGAAGATTGCCACTGCCCGGATTCTCCGCCTTAGGCTTGCCGGGCTGACTGTAGGCGCAGTTGGCGCAGACTTTCTCCGCCGCCGCATCGCCCCCCTGCAGGAGAGGAAGAGGCCCGCCTGGGAGTTCGAGAACGCGGCAGATATCATGAGGCTGCGCCCGGGCCTCAACTATAACTTCACGGTCTTGGAGCTCAACGAGATGCTGCAGGAGCTGTTCAAGTACGACCCCGACCATCCCGAATGGTTCAGGTTGCCGCACGGCGTCGTCCCGCTGTGCAACAATTCTGCGCTCAGCCGCATCCGCGCAATGATGCCATTGTGCGATTCTCACGGGATTGACCCCACTTGGCAAGACCCTACCGACGAAGCCGTGCAGCAGTTCTTCGACAACGTAGAAGAAACGCCGGTCTGCTCCAACGAGAAGAAGGGCCTCACCCGCGACACCACCGACCAGGAGATGGCGTACATCGCCACCAGTCTGGAAGAGGCGGCGGTAGCCGCGGCTGCGGGCGAATTCGGATACACCGTGGAGGAGGCGGAGGCAGCAGAGGCGGCAAGCCTTGCCGAGCGAGAAGAGTTTTTCAAAGCGGGGAAGCCTGCTGGGCAAGACGCCGAGCCAAGCAAGCCCGCCGAGCAGGGTGTCGAGTCGAGCAGGCCCGCCGAGCAGCGCGCCGAGTCGAGCGGGCCCGTTGAGGACACGAGCAGCTCGCTGGAGATCGGCTCCTCTTCCTCCTCGTCCTCAGGCAGCTCGCCACCACCAGCAGAGCCTCCAGCTCCACCAAGGAGGCGTCTCCGCAAGGCCGGGGACGTGACGGAGCGGCAGACGGGCCAACAGCCGCCGCGCCGCACAACACGCGCCACCGCGACAAGCACGGTTGCCGCGGGGGCGCCTCGAGCTTCTGCAACAACTGGAGCGGGGTCTTCTCGGACCTCTGCTTCTGCCCCTGCCGCTCCCCACGCCTCGGCGGCAGCCGGAGCGGGGTCGTCTCAGATCACCGTCCCTGCTCCCGCCAAACGGCCAAGGGAGCCTACTCCTCCGCCTCCTCGCGCCGGGGTGCGTGAGCCAGACTTCGACTTCTCTACGCTCAGCTCCGATGAGGAAGAAGAAGAGTAAGACTTTGTTGTTCTTGTAGTTCTTCAATTCTTGCTGTTTGTCTTGTATCTCTTTTGCCTCACTCTGAACCGGTTCTTTTTTCAGAACTCTGGCCCAGAGGGCGGCAAAGAGAGCCAAGGTCCCGGTGATCGTCATCGAGGGCGAGTCCGCCGTGCCAACAGGGAGTGCACCTCGGACAACCTTGCTTGACCCGGCAACTTTTCTTCAGAGCAGCCCCCAGCGTAAGTTCTTGGTTCTCTTTCTGCTGTTGGGCGCGTGTGGGCGCTTCTTCTTTACTGACGTTTTGTTCGTTGATTCGTGTAGGAGTAGAGCAGCAGCATCAGGAGCGCCAGGAGACCACCCCCGACGTGCCGCATGCTTCGACCATTCCGCCAAGGGGGAGCTCCCCGGCAAGGGTCTCCCCGGCAAGGGGGAGTCCTCCGCCAAGGATGAATTCTCCGCCAAGGGCGAATACTCCGCCAAGGGTGAGCTCTCCGGCGAGGGATGGCACTAGCGGCCCTCCGCCGGTGGAAGCGACAACCACGCCACCGAGGGAGGGCTCCCCGGCAAGGAACCTCACCGAGGAGCTGGCCCACGCAGGTAATCCCTTTGCTTCAGGCTTCCCTTGGCTTTTCTTCTTTCGATTCTTCTTTTTGGATATTTACTTGACTGTTTTTCTTTTCTTTTCTTCCGTCTGACCCATCCGCATTTGAGCCAATGGAGACGGAGGTCGTTGTTGACGACGCCGCCGTTGCCGAAGAAACGGCCGGCGCTGACGATCCCGCCGGCGCAGAGGCCGCCAAGGCTGCCGTCGCAGCAGCCGGCGAAGGAGCTGGCGATCGCACTGACGGCCCTAAGGCCGCCGGAGCGCCAGGCGCTACACCGAACGCCGAGCCCTCCGCCGCCGTCGCAGCCCCCAGCTCCGACGAGCTCGAGCCAGGCGCCTACTTAAAGGCCGGCGACGACGTCTTCATCCAGCTCCCCTGGGCGTCCATGTCCAGGGCGCCAGTCGAGGGAGAGGTTTTCGACGGAGAGGTGCTTGCCTCCGCCGGGTTGAAGCTTGTCGACGCGCCGAGCAGCAGCAGTGAGCCTGAGGAGGAGCGGCTGCTGCGCAAGCTGCTGTCGCTTTACCGTGCCCGGCAGGCCAAGCTGGAGTCCCGCGAGGCTCTTGCCGCGAAGGCGGGAGCTGATATCGAGAAGCACGCGGAGGAGCTCCGGGCCATCAACCAAGCAGCTCTCCGGTCCTTGGCAGAGGAGCAGGAGCGACTTGCCGAGGAGCAGCAGGCCTTCATCCTCGAGAAGGCTGAAGTGGAGGAACAACAGCGGCTTGCTGATACGTCCAAAACGTATCTATAATTTCTTCTTGCTCCATGCTTCTTTTGTGTGATATTGCTATGATATTGTTGCACTTCCATGCACTTTTGATCATATTTGGACTAACCTATTAACTCAGTGCACCACAGTGCCAGTTCCTGTTTTCTGCTGTTTTTCTATTTCAGGTTTCCCCCATATTAAAAGTGCTCCAAAAATTCCAGGAAAAATCAGCGTATAGGAAGCTTCGCGAAGAACCAAAGATGGGCCAGAGGGGAGCCAGGGGAGGCCCAGGCGGCCACCTAGCGCGGCCCCACCCCTGGCCGCGCCAGGGGGGCGCTTGGGGCCCCTGCTCCGCCTCTGGCTGCCCCCCTTCGCATATATATCCCTCTCGTCCCGAAACCCTCGAGGACAGAACCCTTTTTCGCGATCTCGCCTCTGTTCCACCGCCGCAGCGCTTCCAAGATCGGGAGCATAAGGAGAACTCTTCCCGGCACCCTGCCGGAGGGGAGAACCAGCACCGGGAGCTTCTCCACCACCATGGACGCTTCCCGGATGAGTCGTGAGTAGTCCACCTTGGACCATGGGTCCATGATCAGTAGCTATGTGATGTTCTCCTCCCCTCTTTGCTCTTCATGGTTTAGACCTCGTGAGCTGCCCTACATGATCGAGGCACATATGTAATCTTTCTGCTGTTGCTTTGCTGAGTTTGCTGGGATCTGATGGATTATGAGACTATGTTCAGATTGTGTTTGAGTAATATATTTGATTCACCTCTTTTATATCTTTGTTCTTGAGTAATTCTTGCATGTTCTCCGTTGCTGTTTATTGCTTTGGCCAAGTAGTAGGTAGTAACTCCAAGAGGGAGCGTTATGCTTGATTGTGGGTTCATGCCCCCTGATGACTAGCTTGAGTGACAGAAACATGAGTCTAGGGGATGTGCTGTTGCCACAAGGGAGAAAACAACGGTGCTTGTACTTGCGGATGCAAGGATTGTTTACTTTACGCAAAGTTCTTTTAATGCAGTTGTCTGTTGCTTTGAGTTTACACTTTGGGTGGGATTCGCAACTTAATACCAGCGAGATGTTCTGGATAGATATCTCAAGGTGGATGATTAGTAGTAGATGCAGATGGATTTCGGTCTACTTGCCTTGGCGTACCGCCCATGCTTTTGAGCCTCTACCTTTCTTTGCAGCATAGTTAGCATTGGTTTGCGCACATAATCCTGTCAATTGCCCAGCTGTAATTTGTTTACCTCGCTTTGTTGTTTTTTCGTCTTTTGGAGAGAGACATCACTAGTGAACAGCATGGGACCCCGGTCCATATTACCACCGCTGATCACACCTTCTATTTACTTCCTGTTTTTATTTCCTAGTTGCAGTCATAGCTATCATTATTATCTCTTGTGTTTGATCCTTTGTAAACAACAAGGCCGGAGGGATTGACAACCTCTCTGTACTCGTTGGGAGCAAAGTTATCTGTATCTGTGTGCAGGTCCCGTCAACCGCTAAGTTTCTGGCACCGTTGACACCTACTTGTCGACCCTCGGAGTCTCATGAGATTTGATCCTTGGTATCTTTGCCAAGGGAAATTTGCCGCTACGCTACATCTCAACCTTCCACTTTGGGTAACCAACGAGGGGCGAGAAGCCATCAAGCAAGTTTCTGGCGCCGTTGCCGGGGACTCCACTCTTCAAGATAGGGGAGTTGCACGCTATCTTTTATCTTTGTTTTTTAGTCTTGTTAGTTTACCTTTTAGTTTTTGCTTTAGTGTCCTTTATCAAAAATCACAAAAAAATTATTTGCTTTTCTGTTAGTAGTCCTTTCTGTTTAGTCAAGCATGTTAGGACTTGTTGCTTTGAGGGAATCAGAAGTTCTAGATTTCCATCAAAGGGATGGAACACTTCCCTAGAAAGAAGATTAAGTTGCCTTTTGAGTCCGTTACACGGGCTAGCTATTCTCTTACTCTTGATAAAACTTGATCTTCTCTTTTTGCATCATGCCTAGCTTAAAGGCATAAAAGAAAGCGCTTTTGGGAGGCAGCCCAGAACGAATTAGGTTTTATTTTTCTTTTGTTGTGTATTGATGTTTGTTACTACAGTAGCATCATCACTGTATCTTTTCTTTTCAGCTTTGTGCCAAGTTTAGCCTCCGATTGCAAGAAAGTTCAAAAGTTGTGACGTGCTGTCCAGAAAACAGATTCTGTCCTTGGACAGAAAAATTAGAATAAAATCACCAGATCATCTTTTTGATCTGAATTTTTTTGACAGCGTGCTCTATACAATTGGCTTTCGAGCGTCTGTTCTGAGTTTTTTGATTGGAGTTGCAGAAGTGCCCCAAAAAAATTACTTACTACCTGCTGGTCTGTTTTTCACAGATTCTGTCCTGTTTTGCCTTTCCTTCGTTTTGCAAACCTTGAGCTTGCTTTTTCTTTGCAAAAACCTTTTGGCAATCTTGAGAAACAGTAGCTCTTCAAGATTATCTTTATTTCCAGTAGGGAAAAATTATTTTATTGTGGGTACTAACCTCGCTAATCAGATTATGATGAGTTATGTATGAAGGGAGTTTTCAAGTGTGCGAGGGAAGATGATAAAAGAAGATTCAGGAGGGTCAAATGCTCAAGCTTGGGGATGCCCCCGTGCACCCCCAAGAAATATTCAAGAAGACTCAAGCGTCTAAGCTTGGGGATGCCCCCATGCATCCGCTTCTCCATCAACAATTATCAGTTCGTCTTTCGTTCCACTATATTCTTATCACTTCATGCGTTATGTGCTATGCTTGGAGCGTCTTGCTCTTAGTTTCTTTTTTTAGTTTTCTTTAGCTTTGCTTGCTGTTCATAACAAGTTAGAACCCAGCTTTCTTTGTGTGGGAGAGAAACACGCTCCACTTCAACCTAGAACACAACATAGGATTTTCATGCTTATCTTTGTTGTGTGTGTTCTTTGTCTTTCCACAGCTGCTGTCATGTTTAGCTCTTAGTTTTCATGCTTTTCTTTTTAAAGAGCTTTTGTTTAGTTGGTTGCTGAACTCTCTTGAGTTTTCATGTTTATCTTGTTAAGAGAGTTTGCCTGTTGCACTGAGTTGTGTGTCTTAACTTAAAGTAGGTAATTGAGGTTGCTATTTAATTTTAGTAGTAACTTGCAATAGTTTTGAGGTATTGCCATGAGTAATGTCTGAACTTTTGGTGTCAAGAGCTTTAGCCTATTAGTGATAGATGTTGTATTTTGGGCAATCCGTGTTTATTTTCGAAAACCTACAAAATAGTTGAGAACTTTAGCTACTAGATGGATCACTAATCTTTGGAGGGATCGAATATTAGAGTACACTCACGTACCATGAGTCGAGGATGCGCAAGGATAACCAAACCCCCATACACTCCTCCTCGGGGTACTTGTCTCTTTGTGAACCTCCTAATTAGATTGAGAGTTACCGATAATAAGTGCATGAGTTCTTCGGACTAATGTGAGTATTCAAAAGTTGACACTTCCACCTAGCCATATTTTTCTAGCCTCTTCGGTACCGTGCATTGCCCTTTCTCACCTCGAGAGTTGGCGCATACTTCGCCGGTGCATCCAAATCCTTGGCACGATACGCTCTGTCATCATAAGCCTCATTATATCCTTCCTCAAAACAGCCACCAGACCTACCTATCAAGGCATTTCCATAGCCTTTTCGAGATACATTGCCATGCAACATCCATCTTCTCATGACTTGATCTTCATGTCATACATGCTTTTTGCTTGATCGATGAGCCGCATGCTAGTTGGGCCTTGCCCTAATCATTGCTACATGACGCGCTAGTATCATTGCATTTCCCGCTACACTGGCAGAGGCATACATTTGCATACATCATGATAGTTTCATCTTCTTTATGTTGAGTACTTTTGTAAAGTGTGAAAGATCTTCTATACTTCTTGTAATATATAGAGTGTTGCCCCTAAAGTGAGGAAAAGATCCCAAAGAGGACAAAATCAAAAGATCCCAAAGAGGACAAATGAGAGTTAAATAGAAAGAGCCATTGAGGCCACAAAAAAATAAAAAAAAGAGAAAAAAGAGAAAAAGAAATAAAAAGAGAGAAGGGGGCACACTACTATTCCTTTTGAGAGATCCACACTCGTACTCCATCTTATGCCTTGTACTCCATAGAGATTATCATTCATGCATATAGCTATGTGGGGACCTTCACACTATAGAACTTGGCTTGTATATTCCAATGATGAGCATCCTCAAAAGAGCTCTAGGTCTTCTTGAGCGAGCAAGTTGGATGCACCCCCACTAGTTCCATTGGAGAGCTTACCTTAGCTCATATGTGCATCCGTTGCATGGCAGTCCCTACTCCTCACATCATATCTATCATTTGGCTTTCTCTCGGCTATGATTGTCCTCATTGATGTGAGCCTTTCACACCTTTTTTGTCTTCCCCCTTCATCATTTTTCTCTCTTTGCCATCCTAAGTGTCAACTTTCTTGCTTACGCTCATCCGTTGCATTAGTGCTCAAAATATCGAAAGGGAGTGGATCATTTTGACTTGTACCTGGCTAGTGGTCTGGGGATGAGTCAAGATAAGATTCCAAAGAAGACCAAGTGTGAAACTTTAGTAGATTAAGTTCTCAACAATACAAAAACTATGTTTTACTCTCTCGTATATCCCTATCCCCTTTCTTGCACGCAAACACCATTTGGAGACATTCGAGTCACGGACAGCGAGAGCTCTTGCACCTTTATGTTCTTATGTTGCTTGTTACAATGCTAATATAGACTCTTGCTTGTTATGACTTGAATTGAATTACATGCCTTGATTGCTTTACTTAAAAAGTTCTTATATGGTTGGTAGCATGTCACCACATAAATTATGCTTGTTATCATTTACCTACTCGAGGACGAGCAGGAATTAAGCTTGGGGATGTTGATACGTCCAAAACGTATCTATAATTTCTGCTTACTCCATGCTTCTTTTGTGTGATATTGCTATGATATTGATGCACTTCCATACACTTTTGATCATATTTGGACTAACCTATTAACTCAGTGCACCACAGTGCCAGTTCCTGTTTTCGGATGTATTTCTATTTCAGGTTTCCCCCATATTAAAAGTGCTCCAAAAATTCCAGGAAAAATACAGGAAAAATCAGCGTACAGGAAGCTTCGCGAAGAACCAAAGATGGACCAGAGGGGAACCAGGGGACGCCCAGGCGGCCACCTGGCGCAGCCCCACCCCTGGCCGCACCAGGGGGGCGCCTGGGGCCCCTGCTCCGCCTCTGGCTGCCCCCCTTCGCATATATATCCCTCTCGTCCCTAAACCCTCGAGGACAGAACCCTTTTTCGCGATCTCGCCTCTGTTCCGCCGCCGCAGCGCTTCCAAGATCGGGAGCATCAGGAGAACTCTTCCCGGCACCCTGCCGGAGGGGAGAACCACCACTGGGAGCTTCTCCACCACCATGGACGCTTCCCGGATGAGTCGTGAGTAGTCCACCTTGGACCATGGGTCCATGATCAGTAGCTATGTGATGTTCTCCTCCCCTCTTTGATCTTCATGGTTTAGACCTCGTGAGCTGCCCTACATGATCGAGGCACATATGTAATCTTTCCGCTGCTGCTTTGGTGAGTTTGCTGGGATCTGATGGATTATGAGACTATGTTCAGATTGTGTTTGAGTAATATATTTGATTCACCTCTTTTATATCTTTGTTCTTGAGTAATTCTTGCATGTTCTCCGTTGCTGTTTATTACTTTGGCCAAGTAGTAGGTAGTAACTCCAAGAGGGAGCGTTATGCTTGATTGTGTGTCGGTGTACTAAGGTAGGGGTACCTCAGTACCCCAACTTGTGCACGGGCAGTAGCAGCTTCCCGCGGCAGGGTCTACCACGTGCTTGCCGGAGACCTTCCTGCTCCATATAAAACCATTCAAAAACAAAGTATGCAAGACAAAAGATCGAGACCCCGGCAAGTGGAGCTTGCCGGGAAGGCCGTCCCAGGCTCAAGATTACCTCGCTAGCACAAGGCCCTGGCAAGAGGAGCTTGCCAGGAAGATCAGAAGATTACCTCTTAAGAAGACACGTCCCGACAAGTCCCGGGGAGCTACAAGCTTCAGAGCCCGACAAGCTCCCTGGCCCGGCAAGGTCAAGCCCCCGGCAAGGTGCTTGCCGGGGAGAGTTACGCTGTGTGCCCGCGCTCCAGCTCATCGAACCACGCGTCGCCCTGGGGCGATTCCAGGGACGCGTGGCGGATGGCTGCGCAGCCTGGGGGACACGGTGGCACTCCACGGTGATAAAGCCATCGCCGTGGCAAACGGAGACGCAAGGGCGGGCGCTTTTGGGGTCGACAGCGACGGGCATTAAATGCTCCTGTCCCCCACTGTCAAAGTAGGTAGCTACCACTGTTCATCCACTGTAGCTCCACTGTTCCCGCACTGTTACAACTACCACCACTTTTACGTTTTTACCCCTTTCTCCTACGTTGACACCTGTCGGTGACCCCTTTGCACTATAAAAGGAGGCCCATGCACAACGTAGAAGGGGTTCGGAACCTAGATCACTCATTCGCTCGGTGTAGCTAGTTCTTCAAGCTCCCGTGCTCTCCAACTCAATACAATCAAGCAGGAGTAGGGTTTTACGCGTACATCGCGGCCCGAACCTGGGTAAACTGCCCGCGTGTTCATCTCGATCTGCTCTTCGTGCTCCCTCCGCCCTCTTACCGCACGAACAAGGGGCTCCGGTCCCATAGGTGCTCGTGGTGGACAGTTTCCCCCGACATCTTTGGCGTGCCAGGTAGGGGGGCGTCGAGGTTGTGCGAACCTGATCCGGCGTTCACGCGGGCGCATTCTTCATCAACCTCTCCGAATTTGTCAGCAACCTCATCAGCAACAACACCATGGCCCCGAAGAAGAAGGCTTCGGAGGTCGCAGGCCCGTCTGCGTCTCATCCGCCGCCACCGGAGCCAACGGTGGGCGGGGGAGACGCCGTCGGAAGGGTGGTCGCCGGCGAGGACACGCGCGGCGCCGCCAGATCCAAGGACAGAACGGACGACCGGGCCTCGGTCTCCGTGGACGCGCCACGTCCGTCTCAGCAAACGACGACCCAGCAACGCCATGTTACAGGAGGTGGCATCCGCTTGCTGGGCCAAGGGCAAACCGGAGGCTCGCGGGATGCTCCGGACCACCGTCCGGGCACAAGCAAGGCGCGGACGCCGGGGCGGGACCCTGCTCCTTCTAACGCTCTTAGGAGTCCGAGCATATCCCGCTCCTCGCACCGCTCGCCCCCGCTCCCCTCCACTCCAGCAGAAGCGCTCGCAAGGGCGCAACTGCTCCTCGACTTCCCTCCAGCGGCAGACAAGGCCGAGGACTGGAGGGCAACCATCCAGAGCCTGATCGCCTTCGCCAACAACGATACGCCGCAGCAGCCGGCGACCTCGCGGCCGCGGCAAGTCGAAAAGACGAAGGCCGACGGCGACAAGACCGCCGGGGGTGCAACCACCGTGCACTCCCCGCCGCAGAAGCAGAAGACGCCGCCCCGCCGGAACAACGCCGACGACGGCTCCACGGCGTCGTCGGACCCGCGGGCTCGTCGGGACCAGCGCCAAGTCCTTGACGACCGGCGACAAGAAGACGCTCGAACGACGATCGAGCGCCGCCGAGAAGCTCGGCGACAATCAGACCAGAGAGCTGGGACCGCTGTCGACACGCCCGCGCCCGGTGAACCAGGCGACTTGCCGTACGCGGCAGGTTGCCCTGCGTTTACCCGTGAGCTGCGGCGCGTCCAGTGGCCCAGCATGAAGAATTTCAAGCCCGACGTACCGGAGAAGTACGACGGCAAGACGCACCCCTCGGAATTCCTCAGCATCTACACAATCGCCGTGCAAGCTGCCGGGGGGCGCGACGAGAAGATATTGGCGAATTACTTCCCGCTCGTGCTTAAGCCGAACGTTCGTTCTTGGCTTATGCACTTGCCGGAAGGCTCCATCTCTTCTTGGGCAGATCTTTGCCACCAGTTTGTTGGCGCCTTCACGGGCGGCCACAAACCCCACGGCCAGGAGAGCGATCTCCACATTCTGGCCCAGAAGGAAGGAGAATCCCTGCGCAAGTACATCCAGCGCTTCAGCCGCGTGCAGCACAACATCCCCGACGTCCACCCTGCTGCGGTTATTAGTGCGTTCCACCAGAACGTACGTAACCGCCGCATGCGTGAAGAGATGGCCATGACCAAGATACGGGATGTCAGCGAGCTTTATGCTCTAGCTGATAAGTGCGCGCGCGCCGAAGAGGGGAGGAAACTCCCCGGAGAGGATGCTGGCGCAGGAGGAAGCGACAGCGACGACTCCGCCCCGGCAAAGAAGGGCCGGCGGCGGAACAATAGAAGAAAGAACAAGAAGGAAGTGCTTGCCGTCGAGAAGTCCGGCAAGGAGGCTCCCGCCAAGCAAACACAGGCTGGCGGCTCCGGCAAGGAGCCTGCCCCTGTAGCGGCAGCCGACAAGCAGGACGGCTCCGACAAGCAATACTGCAAAATCCACCGCACCAAGGGCCACGACCTCTCCAACTGCAAGCGCGTCGAGTACCTCGTCGAGCAGCAGAAAGCTGAGTACGAGAGGCGCGACAAGGAGAAGGCCCAAGGTGGTGGTGGAGAACCAAGCAAGAAGCGGCCGTTCAACGGCCGGGGAGGACGCCGCGGCAAGGCTAAGCAGCGGCAAGGTGACCGACCTCCCCGGGGCCGCGACAAGGATGAAGAGGACGACGACGAAGACATGGAGGATGAAGATAACAGCGAGCAGGAGTTCCAAAAGGCCACGGAGGTCCTGTGCGTCGACGGTGGCGCCTCTCTGCACACCTCCCACCGCCAACTCAAGCAGTGGGTGCGCGAGGTGAATGCTGCAGAGCCGCCCGTGGAGTCGCGCAGGCTCCTCAAATGGTCCAGCACGCCCATCATTTTTGATCTTGAGGATCACCCTGACCGCACCACTGCGGTCGGGTGCTTGCCGATGCTGGTCTCACCCACCATCCGCAACCTCAAGGTCACCAAAATGTTGGTTGACGGCGGGGCCGGGCTGAACTTGATCTCCTCTGCTGTGATCAAGAAACTCCAAATCCCAGATGGCGAGCTCGAAGAGACCGGTTCTTTCCAAGGAATAAACCCAGGAAGGAGCAAGCCCAAGGGGAAGATTACTTTGCCGGTGACCTTTGGCGGGGAGCTCAACTTCAGAACTGAGCGCATCACATTCGACGTCGCCGATATCCCATTGCCATATAATGGGATACTCGGCCGTCCCGCCCTCGCCAAGTTCATGGCGGCTTCCCACTATGCCTACAACGTACTGAAAATGCCGGGGCCGATGAGCGTCATCACCGTCCATGGCGACAAGAAAGATGCGCTTGTCTGCGCCGACAAGATCTACCGGGATGCAGCAGCCGCAGCAGAGAAGGATACACTTGCCGCTGAAGCTCCCGGGGGGAAGAAGACGAAGACCAAGTCCGGCAAGTGCTCTGGGGCCCACTCCGGCAACCGCACCTCTTCGGAGTGCTGCGCTGCCGTCGAGGACGTTCCATCGAGCTCCACCGGCAAGTGTAAGAAGGGGATGGCCGCTCCTCCGGCAACCAAGAAGGTGTCCGCCAAGGAAGACGGCACTGGTGGTACCTTCACCATCAGTGCCACACTCGATAGCAAATAGGAAAGCGCGCTCGTTGCCTTCCTGCGGGCGAATGTCGATGTGTTTGCCTGGCAACCATCTGACATCCCCGGCGTTCCCAGGAAGGTGATTGAGCACAAGCTTGCTGTTTGTCCTCATGCGCGGCCCATCAAGCAAAAGGTCAGAAAGCAAGCCGTGGAGCGCCAAGAATTCATCAACGAAGAGATCAAGAAGCTAGAAGCAGCAGGCCTAGTTAGAGGCGTGATCCATCCGACGTGGTTGGCAAACCCAGTCGTCGTGCGTAAGGCCAATGGGAAGTGGAGACTGTGTATAGACTTCACCGATGTGAATAAAGCATGTCCCAAGGATCCATTTCCCTTGCCGCGCATTGACCAGATCGTTGACTCCACTGCCGGATGTGAGCTACTCTCTTTTCTTGATGCATATTCAGGCTATCATCAGATTTTCATGGCCAAGGAAGATGAAGAGAAGACTGCATTTATCACTCCATGTGGCACTTATTGCTTCATACGCATGCCATTTGGATTGAAGAATGCAGGCTCAACCTTTGCAAGGGTAGTATACACTGCTTTTGAGCAACAGATCCACAGAAATGTAGAGGCTTACATGGATGATATCGTGGTGAAGAGCAAGAGCAAAGATACATTGATCCAAGATTTGGAAGAGACATTTCAGAACCTGCGCAAGATCCAGCTTAAGTTGAACCCCGAGAAGTGCGTCTTTGGAGTCCCCTCCGGCAAGCTTCTCGGGTTCTTTGTGTCACAGAGGGGGATTGAAGCTAACCCCGACAAGATTAAAGCCATCGAGCAGATCGAAGCCCCGAAGCGCGTCAAGGACGTCAGGAGGCTTGCAGGTTGTGTGGCTGCCCTCAGTAGGTTCATTTCGAAGTCTGCAGAACGCGCCCTTCCTTTCTTCAAAATCTTGAAGAAGGCAGGTCCTATGAAATGGACTCCGGAAGCGGAGGCAGCGCTGCAAGACTTGAAACGGTACCTATCCTCTACTCCAATACTTGTCGCACCTAGACCACAGGAGAAGTTGCTGCTGTACCTAGCGGCAACCAACCAGGTGGTTAGTGCTGCGTTAGTAGCGGAGAGAGAGGCCGACGAGGAGTCAGCACCACCGGCAAGTGAATCCAGCGACAAGCAGGGGGCTGCTCCGGCAAGCTCTGGCCCCGACAAGGACGACTCTGCGCAGGAGCAAGGAGAGGTGCGGAAGAAGATGGTGCAGCGCCCAGTGTATTTTGTAAGCTCCCTTTTACAAGGGGCTAGATCAAGATACTCTGGGGTGCAGAAGTTGCTTTTCGGCCTCCTCATGGCCTCGAGAAAGCTGCGCCATTATTTCCAAGCACATGAGATAACAGTGGTCACTCGCTTTCCGCTGAAGAGGATATTGCACAATCCAGAAGCAACAGGCAGGATCGTTGAGTGGGCACTGGAGCTATCGAGCTTTGGACTCAAGTTTGAAAGTACTTCAACCATACAGAGCCGAGCTTTGGCAGAATTTATAGCTGAGTGGACCCCAACACCCGATGAAGAAGTTCAAGAAACAAGTGCACCCGTACAAGAAGCGACAAGTGAATGGGTAATGTATTTTGATGGTGCCTTCTCGCTGCAAGGCGCCGGTGCCGGCGTGGTACTCATCGCGCCCACCGGAGAGCACCTCAAATATGTTATCCAGATGCACTTTCCCAGGGAGCAAGCGACAAACAACACTGCTGAGTATGAAGGCTTGCTTGCCGGCCTCAGAATTGCGGCCGAACTTGGGATCAGAAAGCTGATTGTACGGGGAGATTCTCAGTTGGTGGTCCGACAAGTTAACAAGAGTTATCAGAGCCCTTTGATGGAAGCTTATGTAGATGAAGTGAGGAGGCTTGAAGAGCACTTTGAAGGTCTGCAAATGGAGCATGGGAGCACGTCCCAAGAGCTCAGAATGAAATTGCAGATGGCCTTTCAAAGTGTGCTGCGATGAAGTTACCTGTGGAACCAGGGACCTTCCTGCTCAAGCTGACTCAGCCATCCGTTACCCCATCAATTGGGCAGTCCAAGAAAAGAAAGTTGGTCTCCGACGACTACTTGCCGGCGGATCTTCCTGAAACCACCACCAAGGTCCCCAAGATCAACGATCAGAACGCTGAGGAACAGTTTGCTCCTGCGGATCCAAGGGTCTGTGCAGTTGAAGCAAGCGTTCCCGACAAGCCTCGCCCCGGCGAGCTTGCCGGGGGACCATCAGCTCCGGCGGAACCAGAGGTTCTCGCCGTGGAAGCTGAGGTTCCCGCAGCGGACCTCGAGCCTTTGATCCTTGCCGTCGAGCCCCAGGCTCCGGCATGGGCGCAGCAGATCGTCCGTTTTCTGCAAACTGGAGAACTTCCCGACGACCCTCAAGAAATAGAGAAGATAACCAGGCAGTCAAGTATGTACCAGTTCGTGGATAACGAGCTGTACAGAAGAAGACTCAATGGTGTCAGGTTGAAGTGCATTTCCAGAGAAGATGGACAGAAGCTGTTGGCAGAAATACACGGAGGCATATGCGGCCACCACATTGGCGCAAGGGCGCTTGTCGGGAAAGCTTTCCGGCAAGGGTTCTTTTGGCAAGAAGCCCTCCAAGATGCAACTGCACTAGTAACCAAGTGTGAAGCGTGCCAGTTCCATGCCAAGCAAATTCATCAGCCAGCTCAAGCTCTCCAGACAATCCCTTTGTCCTGGCCCTTCTCGGTCTGGGGGCTCCATATCCTCGGCCCCTTCCCCCGCGCTGTTGGGGGCTTTGAGTACTTGTACGTTGCAATCGACAAGTTCACAAAGTGGCCGGAAGTGGAACCGGTGAGAAAGGTGACAGCACAGTCAGCAGTCAGGTTCTTCAGGTCGATTGTTTGCCGTTTCGGAATCCCTAACAGGATCATCACCGACAACGGCACACAATTTACTAGTCGCACCTTCATGCAGTATGTCCAAGACCTTGGCGCCAAGGTCTGTTTCGCTTCTGTTGCTCACCCGAGGAGCAACGGTCAAGCGGAGAGGGCAAATGCTGAAGTGCTGCGCGGACTCAAGACGAGGACCTTTGACAGGCTGCGCAAGTGCGGAAGAAATTGGATAGAGGAGCTACCGGTGGCTCTTTGGTCAATCAGAACGACACCAAATCGAGCCACCGGACAGACACCCTTTGCTCTAGTCTATGGAGCAGAGGCAGTTATCCCCACGGAACTCGTATACGGATCTCCTCGAGTGCTCGCTTATGATGAGCTCGAGCAAGAGCAACTGCGACAAGATGATGCGTTGCTCCTCGAGGAGGAACGTCTCCAGGCTGCTGTACGAGCTGCTCGATACCAGCAAGCCTTGCGTCGCTACCATAGCCGCAAGGTTAAGGCCAGGAGTCTCGAGGAAGGCGACCTTGTTCTTCGGCGTGTTCAGTCCGCCAAGAATTCCAACAAGTTGACGCCGAAGTGGGAAGGCCCTTATCGGGTGAGACAAGTCACAAGGCCCGGCGCTGTCCGCCTTGAGACCGAAGAAGGCTTACCGGTGAGCAACTCCTGGAACATAGAGCATCTTTGCAAGTTTCACCCATAAGGCGCGGTTGCCGTGATCCGCTCCGGCAACCACCTTTTGTACAAGCTTTGCCGCTGTTGCATGTAACCCTTTGTACAAAGCCGGGCGCAGATCCCGTGCATCAGTAAAGCTTTGTGTTTTGCGCTATTTGCCTTTTCCATGCTTTTCTTCGCTATTTGCATGCGTTATTTGGCATTTTGTGCAACATACACACCCGGTAAGCATTACCATGCCGAAGGACCATATACTTGTTTTCCCTCCTCTTTTTCTCTCTCTTAAGCAGAAGGAATGTTCCTCGCGCACAAGTTTGCCGGGGGGAAAGGAGATGGAGGATAGACCAAGTGCTGTTCAAGAAAGAGAAGCTTACCGGAGAAGCGAACGGACTATGAAAGCTAAGTTGCCAGAATTTGAGCAGTTCAAATTTTTAGAATTTTAGTTGTCTTCCTTGAACAATCACACTTTGTATGGAAAACCTGTGCGCGGAGGAACCTACCCGTGGCTAGCCGCACCCTTATCTTGTTTCCGAGTACACTCAACGACTTAAGTGAGCTGCGACAAGTGTCGCGCCCTTGCTTCGTTTTCGAGTTCACTCAACAAGCTGAGTGCGTTGCGACTAGCTGCGGCAAGGTTGCTTGCCGGTAGGACCTTGGCCAGCAGGCTGCTCAGAGTCCAGCACTCAGCGCTCGCGGCAAAGGCCCCTTGCCGGCAAGCTCCCCGGGAGCGTAGGGTGAAAAACGTACAAAGTAAAGGACTAAAACAAGGAAGATAACATTGCACTGATTGATCAAAATAAGATAAATATCTTACAAAGGATAGCTTGTCGCAATGATTAATGAGTTCATAACACCCTATGCAGCAACAAAAAGAGACAAAGGAAAAGGAGGCCTAGTCTACGCGGTCGCCCTCAACCCTGGAGATCTTGTTCACTTTGGCAATGATATGGGCGACCTGCGCCTTCAGCGCCTCCATGTTCGCGTCGGCTGGCAGGCTGCGGAGAACGTTGGTAAGGTTTATACCGGGATTGCGGTATACAATCTTTGTCAGTACGCGCTCCAAGGTTCCTGTGCAGAGCTGGCGCGACTCCTCGGCCAGTTGCGCGGGAATCTTCTTCCGAAGATCTGCAAGAGCCGGCGTGATTCCCCTGAAGAAGAGGCTGAGCTTGGCGCTGTGAGGGAGGTTTGGGTCCGGAGAGTAGATGAGATGCTCCAGCTTCAGCGCCAGCAGCTCCTGGTCGATGTTGGACGCAGAAGACACTAGATCGTCGGTCCACACCTCGACGGTCCGGCGAAAGTTCTCAGCTGCAGTATTGGCGCTCTCCACCAAGCCTCGCTCCCTGCGGAGCTCTTCCTTCAGCTTGGTTTCCCGGTCCCGGACGGCGTCAAGCGAGTCTTTCAACGTGGAAACCTTCAGTTCCAGATCCTCGATGGAGTCCTTGGCGGCCTTCAACTCGTCGCCCTTCTTGGAAAGACACACCTGGAGTTCGGAGTTTGTGTGGGCGTCCTTCTCGCGCTCTGTGTTGAGCGCGGCGATCCTCTCCACGCTCGCCTTCAGCGACTCCTCCAGTTGCGCGACCTTGGCGGCAAGCTCCTCCTTGGCGGTCTCCGCGGCGGCCGCGGCGGCTTTCGCCTCCTTCAGCTCTCCGCCAAGGGCCTATTCCCGAGCGGCAAGGTCTTCCTCGTGGGAGTCAAGGTTGACCTTCCGCTGGGTCAGCTCTCCTTCTCGCCGGGACAGCTCCTCCCCGGCGAGCCGCTGCTGCTCTTCGGCCTCGGCCTTCTCCAGCAACCACTCCTGGTACTCCCTGGCGAGCCTCTCGCGCTCCTCCGCCACGTCCCGGAGGGCGGCCTGGTTGGCGGCGCGGAGCTCTACCGCGCGCTTCTCCATGTCAGCGGCGGCCTTGGCGGCGAGGGCCTCCCGAGAGGCAAGCTTCGCCTGCCTGGCCCGGTAAAGGGCCAGGAGCTGATGAAGCAGCCTCTCCTCCTCGGGCCCGTCGCTTCCGTCGGGCGCCTCGACGATCTTCAAACCCGCGGAGGCGAGGACTTCTCCGTCAAAGGCCTCGCCCTCCGCGGGGGCTCGCGATGAAGAACCCCACGGCACCTGGATGAAGACGCCGTTGGGAGCTTCAAGATAGTAGCCGGCCTGCTCCTTTTCGGTGGAGGGGTCGGTGGCCGGCGCAGCACTCGATGCTCCTGCCGCCTCCGGGCCGGCAGTGCGGTCGCCGTCCCCCTCCCCGGTCGCTGCATCCGCAGCCGGAGCAGTCTCCTCCGCAGCCGGCTCGGCGGCTCCCGCCGTGTCCTCAGCGACAGGGACGTTGCCGCTGTCGCCCTGCGCGTCCTCCTCCACGATGATAGTTTCCGTCTCCATTTGTTCTGGGGGAGGAGGATCTAGAAGAAGAAGAAAAAGAAGAAGAGGTTCAAGCAAATATCCAAAAAAAAAAGAAGAATCCAAGAAGACAAGATTACAAAGTTTACCTTGGCGGACTTCGTCGACGGTGGGCTCCCTTGCCGGGGAGCTCTGCCTTGGCGGGGTGGCTGCCCTCGCCGGGCTGCTCGCCCTTGGCGGGGTACTCGCCCTTGGCGGAGTACCCGCCCTTGGCGGAGCACTCTCCCTTGCCGGAGAGTTCGTCCTTGGCGGGGACGGCTGAGCCTGCGGCTCCTCGGGAGCGGTCTCCGGATGCTCCTGTGGCTGCGGCTCCGCTCCTGTACAAGACAATCAAGACAAGACAAAAACAACAAGGTGTCAGCATAAACAAGATCCTCAAGCGCGCCCGGCGAGCGGAAAGATTAAACCCAGACTTACGCTGGGGGCTGCTCCTCGGAGCAGCGCTCGGGTCCGGCAGGCTCGTCTCCGGCGCGTCTCCAGTCGCCGCGATGGGCGAGTCGTCCGCGACCTCGACCACAGGCACCTTGGCCTTCTTCGCCACTCGCTCCGCCAAGGTCCTGAAGTTAAAACAAGAAACAAGATCAGAATCAACAATAATCAAGACAAAGATAAAGAAGATACAAAGCCTCGAGTTCTTACTCCTGTTCCTCGTCGTCGTCGTCGTCGCTCAAGGCGGAGAAGTCAAACGCCACCTTTGGCGCGTCCGCGCGAGGAGCAGGAGGCGAAGGCTCCCTCGGACGCTTGGCGGTCCCCGGGGCTGGGGGCTGCGAAGACTCCGCCCCTGTGGTCGCCGGGGCCCGGGGAGCGGGCGGAGCAGCTGCTCCGCCCTGCGAAGACCCTCCTCCGCTTGGCGCTGACGTGCGGGGCGCCCCTGTCGTGGCCTGTGTGCGGGTCGCTTCCGCCGTGGCCTGCGTGCGGGTCGCTCCCGCCGTGGTTGGTGCGCCGGGCGCCCCCGTCGCAGCTTGACTCCCCCGGGTAGCTCGCGCCGCCCGGCGAGTTGGTTGTTGCCGGGGCGCCTGCGCCCTCGTCCCCGTCGTCGCCTTGCGGAGACGCTTCAGCGGAGATCGCCTGGGACTTGCCCAAGGCGGGGAGGTCTCCGATGACGAGGAGAGGTCGTCGGCGTAGAGCCCCAGAGACCCGTCGGAGTCCTCGTCGGCCCCGACGCCCTCCTCCTCCTCCTCCTCCCCGGCAGGCTTGCTGGGCCCAGCACCTTGCCCCGCGTCCGTGCTCTTTCCGGCACCTCCACCTCCTCCGGCGCCTCCGCTCCCTGCGGCGCCTCTGTTCCCTCCGGCAGCGCCGCCTCTTGCCGCGGCCTCGGTCACAATTCCGGGGATCCCGGAGTGCCTCAAAGAGGGGACCCCGGCAAGCGCGTCGGGAGGAAGCTGCAGCAGTCTGCGGATCTCCGCCTCCTCCGCTTGGCAGGACGCGTCCGCAGCCTCTGCCTCGTCAGGCGTATAGCCAAATTCTCCTGCCGCTGCGGCTGCAGCGGCCTCTTCAACCCGAGAAGCTATATAAGCAATCTCTTGGTCGGTGGTGTCCCGTGTGTGCTCCCTGATTTCATCCTTGTTCTTCGCCACCTCCACAAGGTTGTCGAAGAAGCTGAGGATGTCTATTGACTTGGGCGGAATCCATGTGCGGTCCACGCCGTGCGAGTCACACGCGGGCATCATGGCGCGAAGAGGATCCCGGGCCGTGCTGTTGCAGAGGGGCACCACTCCCCGAGGAGGTCTGAACCACTCTGGGTGTGCCGGGTCGTGCTTAAAAAGTTCCCGGACCATCCCCTTCAGCTCCAGCGCCGTGAAGTTGAAGTTTAGCCCGGGGCGCAGCCTCATTATGTCCGCCGCGTTGCCGTACTCCCATGCCGGCCTCTTTCTATCCTGTAGAGGGGCAATACGGCGGCGGAGGAAGTCTGTGCCTACCTCTGCGACAGACAACTTTGCTACCCGAAGACGAAGAATCCGGATGAGGGCGACATTGAGCTTGATGTCGTCCGAATCCAGCTCGCTCCAGTCCTTGCCGCGCACGATAGGTGTTGTGCGCGGCGCAGTGAAAGGTTGCGGCTCGTCCTCGACTATCCAACACCAGTCTGCACGCCACTCCTCCCACTTGCCGCGGAGCTCCCCCGGCAAGTAGGACTCCTTCTTGTTCAAGCGAAAAACCCAAGAAATTCCCCCGGAGAGGGGGCCGCCGGCCTCTGCTCTAGGGGTGAAGAAGTGCCTAAACAGCGCTACATTTGGATATATCCCAATATAGTTTTCGCACATATGTGCGAAAACCGCCATTGTGAGGATGGCGTTGGGGGTGAAGTCAAGAAGGTGGAGGCCGTAGGTGTGCATGATGTCGCAGAAGAAATCGGAAAAAGGTGGACAAAGGCCGCAATGGAAGAAAGCTGCGAAGAAGAAGTACCCGCCGGGATAGTTGTCCTTGGCGGCGGCAGGATAAGCTCTGGTCCGAGGATGCGCCTTGGTCTCCTTGGCCCAGAACAAGTAATACTTGTTCCAGAGTTCCCGCGCGCTGAGCCGCGGCGAGAAGACGACGTTCCGCTTTCGCAGCAAGGTGAGCCTCGCCGCCTGCTCGGATTTCTCCCTCTTGGTCTTCTCCGCCTTCCCCTTCTCGGTCTTCGGGGCCATAGCGGAGGCGGCGAAGGAAAGAGGGGCGAAGAATCCGGCGGCGCCGGAGATGCGGAAGACGGCGGAGGAGCTGTGGAGGCGGAGCGCAAAGGGGATCTCTGGAAGAGGAAGAAGAGGCAATGAAGGCGTAGAAGGGGAACCGCTCCTGCTTCCTCTGCTTTTATGGGGAAGTGGGGGGGGGGGGGTTTC
>LR738709.1:610809075-610917679 GCA_902687465.1 Secale cereale | reverse complement strand
GGGGGGGGTTTCGCTCCTTCCATTAAAAGAACGTGGCCACGTCCCATCCCACGACGCCGCAATCGACGCGTGCCGTTACAGGGGGACGCGGCGGATGCGGAAGTGGATTCGGCGCGCCGTGGGCCGCGCGTGCCCGTGCACTGTTTTGGGCCTGGCCCAACAGCGCTCGGCACCGTGTGTGGCCCAGGCCCGGGGGCTCCTGTCGGTGTACTAAGGTAGGGGTACCTCAGTACCCCAACTTGTGCACGGGCAGTAGCAGCTTCCCGCGGCAGGGCCTACCACGTGCTTGCCGGAGACCTTCCTGCTCCATATAAAACCATTCAAAAACAAAGTATGCAAGACAAAAGATCGAGACCCCGGCAAGTGGAGCTTGCCGGGAAGGCCGTCCCAGGCTCAAGATTACCTCGCTAGCACAAGGCCCTGGCAAGAGGAGCTTGCCAGGAAGATCAGAAGATTACCTCTTAAGAAGACACGTCCCGACAAGTCCCGGGGAGCTACAAGCTTCAGAGCCCGACAAGCTCCCTGGCCCGGCAAGGTCAAGCCCCCGGCAAGGTGCTTGCCGGGGAGAGTTACGCTGTGTGCCCGCGCTCCAGCTCATCGAACCACGCGTCGCCCTGGGGCGATTCCAGGGACGCGTGGCGGATGGCTGCGCAGCCTGGGGGACACGGTGGCACTCCACGGTGATAAAGCCATCGCCGTGGCAAACGGAGACGCAAGGGCGGGCGCTTTTGGGGTCGACGGCGACGGGCATTAAATGCTCCTGTCCCCCACTGTCAAAGTAGGTAGCTACCACTGTTCATCCACTGTAGCTCCACTGTTCCCGCACTGTTACAACTACCACCACTTTTACGTTTTTACCCCTTTCTCCTACGTTGACACCTGTCGGTGACCCCTTTGCACTATAAAAGGAGGCCCATGCACAACGTAGAAGGGGTTCGGAACCTAGATCACTCATTCGCTCGGTGTAGCTAGTTCTTCAAGCTCCCGTGCTCTCCAACTCAATACAATCAAGCAGGAGTAGGGTTTTACGCGTACATCGCGGCCCGAACCTGGGTAAACTGCCCGCGTGTTCATCTCGATCTGCTCTTCGTGCTCCCTCCGCCCTCTTACCGCACGAACAAGGGGCTCCGGTCCCATAGGTGCTCGTGGTGGACAGTTTCCCCCGACATTGTGGGTTCATGCCCCCTGATGACTAGCTTGAGTGACAGAAACATGAGTCTAGGGGATGTGCTGTTGCCACAAGGGAGAAAACAACGGTGCTTGTACTTGCGGGTGCAAGGATTGTTTACTTTACGCAAAGTTCTTTTAATGCAGTTGTCTGTTGCTTTGAGTTTACACTTTGGGTGGGATTCGCAACTTAATACCAGCGAGATTTTCTGGATAGATATCTCAAGGTGGATGATTAGTAGTAGATGCAGATGGATTTCGGTCTACTTGCCTTGGCGTACCGCCCATGCTTTTGAGCCTCTACCTTTCTTTGCAGCATAGTTAGCATTGGTTTGCGCACATAATCCTATCAATTGCCCAGCTGTAATTTGTTTACCTCGCTTTGCTGTTTTATCGTCTTTTGGAGAGAGACATCACTAGTGAACATCATGGGACCCCGGTCCATATTACCACCGCTGATCACACCTTCTATTTACTTCCTGTTTTTATTTCCTAGTTGCAGTCATAGCTATCATTATTATCTCTTGTGTTTGATCCTTTGTAAACAACAAGGCCGGAGGGATTGACAACCTCTCTGTACTCGTTGGGAGCAAAGTTATCTGTATATGTGTGCAGGTCCCGTCAACCGCTAAGTTTCTGGCACCGTTGACACCTACTTGTCGACCCTCGGAGTCTCACGGGATTCGATCCTTGGTATCTTTGCCAAGGGAAATTTGCCGCTACGCTACATCTCAACCTTCCACTTGGGGTAACCAACGAGGGGCGAGAAGCCATCACTTGCCGCCGAGAAACTGTCCAGGCTGGAGGGTGAGCTGGCGCAGCGGAAGGTCAACCTTGACGGTCACGAGGAGGAACTTGCCGCGCGCGAGCAGTCGCTTGGCGGAGCTCTCCAAGAAGCAATGGATGCTGCCGCAGCTGCCGAGACCGCCAAGAAGGAGTTGGAGATGAGGGTGGCGTAGCTGGAGGCCAACCTCAGGACGAGCGGCGAGGAGGTTGCCGCACTCAAGATCGAGCGAGAGAAGGACGCCCACAGCCACTCGGAGCTGTAGGTTCGCCTCGCCGAGAAGGGCAAGGAGCTCACCGCCGCCAAGGACTCCAACGCCGATCTTGAGCTGAAGCTGGCGACTCTGACCAAGACGCTGGACGGCGCCACGAAGCGGGAGGCGGCCCTGAAGGAGGAGGTCAGGGCCGAGAAGGCGTTGCTGGCGAGCGTTGCCGTCACCCAAAACATCTTCAGGGAGAATGTCGAGCACTGGACGGAGGGTCTTGTCAACGCCGCCGTGGATATTGACAAGGAGCTGGCGCAACTGGGGGCGGAGTATCTTGGGTACTCCACTGACGAGAACCTCCACCCCAGCGCCAAGCTCACTCTGTTCTTCAGAGGCGTGGCGACGGCCCTCCAGCAACTCCGGGAAAAGATCCCCAGGCAGCTGGCGGACGAGTCGCGCAAGCTCTGTGCGGGCTCCCTTCAAAAGGTGCTGATGAAGGTGGCCTTCCACAACCCTGGCCTCAACCTCACCAACGTCCTCAGGAGCTTGCCGTCGGACGTTGATCTGGAGGCACTCAAGGCCCTTGTCGCACCCATTATGGACAAGGTGAGCGGCATCAAGAGGGTCGAGGGCGATCGCGCAGATTAGGCTTGCCCATTTTCTTCTTTTCCTGTTGCTGCCAATCATGTTAGGAGAACAATCTATTAGAACTGCGACAAGTTATCTTGTAATATAACTCTATTTCTGGTAGTGGTTGCACTGTTATTTCCTTTACTTGATCCTTTGCTTTGTATGTCATTGCCCTACGCTTTTAGGGAACTTGCCGGTGTAGGCACCTTAGCCACGAGCGCTGAGTGCGGGATGTCAGCAGCCTGCCGGCGGTGCCGCTGCCGACAAGAAACCTTGTCGCAACTAGTTGCAGCACACTTAAGTTGTTGAGCGTGCTCGAAAACAAAGTAAGCGCGCGACACTAGTCGCAGCACACTTAAGTCGTTGAGCGGACTCGAAACAAAGTAAGGGCGCAACTAGTTACGAGTAGGTTCCTCCGCGCACAGGTTTCCCATACAAGGCACGGTCGTTCAAGGAAGATAACTTAAAAACTTAAAAATTTGATTGCTCAAACTTTGGCCAACTTAGCTTTTGTGTTGTTTGCTTCCCGGCAAGGCGGAACTTTCTTGAACGGCGCTTGGTCTATACCACCATCTTCTCCTCCCCCCGGCAAACTTGTGTGCGAGGGGACCTCCTTTTATTGAGAAAAAAAGAAAGAAGAGAAAGTGCAGATATGGAGCCTTTGGGCTCGTTATTGCTTACCGGTGGTGGGTGCTGCACAAAGTGTCAGATGATACATGCAAAACATAGAAAGCATGAAAACGACAAGGTGTGCGGAGCACATAAGCTTTACTTATGCACGGGGTCTGCGCCCGGCTTTGTACAAAGGATTACGTGCGACAGCGGCAAGACTTGTACAAAAGGTGGTTGCCGGAGCGGGTCACGGCAACCGCGCCTTACGAGTAAAACTTACGAAGATGCTCGATGTTCCAGGAGTTGCTCACCGGAAAGCCATCTTCGGTCTCAAGGCGGACAACGCCAGGCCTAGTGACTCGTTTCACCCGATAAGGGCCTTCCCACTTCGGCGTCAACTTGTTGGAATTCTTGGTGGACTGAACGCGCCGAAGAAGAAGGTCGCCTTCCTCGAGACTTCTGGCGTTAACCTTGCGGCTATGGTAGCGGCGCAAGGCTTGCTGGTAGCGAGCAGCTCGTACAGCAGCCTGAAGACGGTCTTCCTCAAGGAGCAGCGCATCATCTTGTCGCAGCTGCTCTTGCTCGAGCTCATCATAAGCGAGCACTCGAGGTGACCCGTATATGAGTTCCGTGGGGAGAACTGCCTCTGCTCCATAGACTAGAGCGAAAGGTGTCTGTCCAGTGGCTCGATTTGGCGTCGTCCTGATCGACCAAAGAACCACCGGCAGCTCCTCGATCCAGTTTCTTCCACACTTGTGCAGCCTGTCGAAAGTTCTGGTCTTGAGGCCACGCAGCACTTCAGCATTCGCGCTCTCTGCTTGGCCGTTGCTTCTTGGGTGAGCAACAGAAGCGAAGCAGACCTTGGCACCAAGATCTTGGACGTACTGCATGAAGGTGCGGCTCGTGAATTGCATACCGTTGTCGGTGATGATCCTGTTAGGGATTCCGAAGCGGCAAACAATCGACCTGAAGAACTTGATTGCTGACTGTGCGGTTACCTTTCTCACTGGTTCCACTTCCAGCCACTTTGTGAACTTGTCGATTGCAACGTACAAGTACTCAAAGCCCCCGGCTGCGCGGGGAAAGGGGCCGAGTATGTCGAGCCCCCAGACCAAAAATGGCCAGGATAAAGGGATCGTCTGGAGAGCTTGAGCTGGCTGGTGTATCTGCTTGGAATGGAACTGGCATGCTTCACACTTGGTTACTTGTGCAGTTGCATCCTGGAGGGCTTCTGACCAAAAGAAACCTTGCCGGAATGCTTTGCCGGTAAGTGCTCTTGCGCCAATGTGGTGACCACGTATGCCTCCATGTATTTCTGCCAACAACTTCTGTCCATCTTCCCGGGGAATACACTTAAATTTCACACCGTTGAGTCTTCTTCTGTACAGTGTGTTATCAACAAACTGGTACATACTTGACTGCTGGGCTACTCTTTCTGCTTCTTCTTGTTCTTCGGGAAGTTCTCCTGTCTGGAGAAAACTGACGATCTGCTGTGCCCATGCTGGAGCTTGTGGCTCGACAGCAAGGACTAAAGGCACATCTGCTGCTGCGGGAACATCCGCTTCTGCGGCGAGAACCTGCGGCTCAGCCGGAGCTTGATGTTCCCCGGCAAGCTTGCCGGAGCAAAACTTGTCGGGAGCCTCTGCTTCAACTGAACAAGCCCTAGGGCTTGCAGCAGCAGACTGCTCCTCAGCATTCTTGGAGTTGATCCTGGGGACCTTCTTGGCGGCGGCCTCGGGAAGCTCTGCCGGAAAGTAATCACCAGAAATCAATTTTCTCTTCTTGTTTTGTCCAGTTGATGGTGTCACAGATGGTTGAGTCAGCTTGAGCACAAAGATCCCTGGTTCCACAGGTAACTTCAGTGCGGCGCACTTTGACAGGCCGTCAGCAATGTCATTTTGGGCTCTCAGGACATGCTCCATTTGCAGGCCGTCAAAGTGCTCTTCAAGCTTCCTCACTTCATCGACGTATGCCTCCATCAACGGACTCTGGTAATTCTTATTCACTTGGCGGACGACAAGCTGCGAGTCACCCCTGACGATGAGTTTCTTGATCCCAAGGTCTGCCACGATCCTGAGACCGGCAAGCAAACCCTCATACTCTGCAGTATTGTTTGTTGCTTGCTCCTTGGGAAAGTGCATCTGGACTACGTACTTGAGGTGCTCTCCGGTGGGTGCGACAAGCAGCACACCAGCACCAGCGCCTTGCAGCGAGAAGGCACCATTAAAGTACATCAGCCACTCTTTGCTTGCTTCTTTGATGGGGATGCTCGTCTTTGGAATCTCTTCATCTGGTGTCGGCGTCCACTCTGCTATGAACTCTGCCAATGCTCTGCTTTGGATAGTTGAAGTGCTTTCAAACTTGAGGCCAAAGCTTGACAGTTCCAGTGCCCACTCGACAATCCTGCCTGTTGCTTCTGGATTCTGCAGTATCCTCTTCAGCGGAAAGCGAGTGACAACTGTTATCTCATGTGCTTGGAAGTAATGGCGCAGCTTTCTCGAGGCCATAAGAAGGCCGAAAAGCAACTTCTGCACACCAGAGTACCTTGATCTAGCCCCCTGCAGAAGGGAGCTGACAAAGTAAACTGGGCGCTGCACCATTTTCTTCCGTACCTCCTCTTGCACCTGCGCAGATCCATCCTTGTTGGGACCAGAGCTTGTCGGGGAAGCCCCCTGCTTGTCATTGGACGTGCTTGCCGCGGTTGCTGGCTCGTCATCTGCCTCTCTCTCCGCTACTAACGCAGCACTAACCACTTGATTGGTTGCCGCTAGGTACAACAGCAACTTCTCTTGTGGTTTAGGTGCGACAAGTATTGGAGTAGAGGACAGGTACCTCTTCAAGTCTTGTAGCGCAGCCTCCGCTTCCGGAGTCCATTTCATTGGACCTGCCTTTTTCAAAATTTTGAAAAACGGCAGGGCGCGTTCAGCTGACTTAGAGATAAACCTGCTGAGAGCAGCCACGCAACCTGCAAGCCTTCGTACATCCTTGACGCGCTTTGGTGCTTCTATCTGCTCAATGGCCTTGATCTTGTTGGGATTGGCTTCAATTCCCCTCTGAGACACGAAGGACCCGAGAAGCTTGCCGGAAGGAACTCCAAACACGCACTTCTCGGGGTTGAGCTTGAGCTGGATCTTGCGCAGATTCGCAAAGGTCTCTTCCAAATCTTGTATCAGGGTCGCCCTGTCCTTGCTTTTGACTACTATGTCATCCATGTAGGCTTCCACATTCCTGTGAATCTGTGGCTCAAAAGCTGTATGGACCACCCTTGCAAATGTTGAACCTGCATTCTTGAAACCAAAAGGCATCCGCATGAAACAGTATGTGCCACATGGAGTGATGAATGCGGTCTTCTCCTCATCCTCTTCTGCCATGAATATCTGGTGATATCCTGAGTATGCGTCAAGAAATGAAAGCAAATCACATCCGGCTGTGGAGTCAACAATCTGGTCAATGCGCGGCAAGGGAAATGGATCCTTTGGACAAGCTTTATTGACATCGGTAAAGTCGATACAAAGCCTCCACTTCCCATTCGCCTTGTGCACGACTACAGGATTGGCCAACCATGTAGGATAGAGCACTCCTCTCACAAGGCCTGCTGCTTCCAGTTTCTTGATTTCTTCTGCTATGAATTCTTGGCGCTCCACTGCTTGTTTCCTGACTTTTTTCTTGATGGGCCTGATACGTCCAAAACGTATCTATAATTTCTGCTTGCTTCATGCCTCTTTTGGGTGATATTGCTATGATATTTATACACTTCCATACACTTTTGATCATATTTGGACTAACCTATTAACTCAGTGCACCCCAGTGCCAGTTTCTGTTTTCTGCTGTTTTTGTATTTCAGGTTTTCTCGTCACGAAAACTGCCAGAAAAATCCCGGAAAAATTATATAAAAAATCAGCGTTCCGGAAGCTTCCATGCGGCCAAAGTAGGGCCAGAGGGGGGCCACAGGGGCTCCAGGCGGCCTGCCCACGCGGCCCCCCTCCTGGCCGTGCCGGGGGGGGGCGCCTGGGCCCCCCAGACCTCCGCTGCTGCCCCCCTTTGGCATATATTTAACACCCGTCGAGGAAACCCTGATTCCGAACCCCTTTTCTCCAGACGCAATCCCGATCTCCGCCGCCATCGCCATCAAGCTTCGGGGGACCAGAATTCCTATGCCGGCACCCTGCCGGGACGGGGAAGTGCCCCCGGATTCATCTCCATCGACGTTGCTTCCTCCCTCCATGATGCGGGAGTAGTTCCTCCTCGGGGCTGAGGTTTCTACCAGTAGCTATGTGGTCAATTCTCTCTCCCATGATGTGATCTTCGTTGTGATCATAGGCTATGTTAATCTAGGGTGATCCCATGATATTTCCCCTTCCTCTATGTATTGGATTGATGTACTCACTTGTCTTTATCTAGTATAATCCCCGAGACCAAGGTGACAGCGGTCTATTGGACATGGATTAGAAAAATATTTTCATGAGTGATTTCCTCTCTTGTGTGTTGATTGAAGATTGAGAGTCTCTTGGTGCTTGTCTTTGACTATCCTTTAGGTATGTTATGGTGATTGTGGGACTCTCTTTGGATGGCCGCGGTGACATTGGGAAATCCTTAGATTGAGAACTACGAACTTTGAGGTGTGCTTTTGTAGCCCTACATAATTCTCGTCCTCTCTTGACCACGGAGGAATGACCTCCGGGTGCGTCTCCATTGCATGTTTTATGGGAAATATCATGTGATTCGATTATGTTAATGTTGTTGGGAGTTGCCACTAGTGAAAGTATGATCCCTAGGCCTTGTTTCCACCATTGCAATACCATTTGTGCTCACGTTTACCACTTGTTTGCTTGCTGCACTTTTTATTACAGATTTATATCACTTTGTTTTGCCATCCATATCACTTGCCATTTAACATCTCTTCGCCGAACTAGTGCACCTATACATCTAACAAGTGTATTAGGTGTGTTGGGGACACAAGAGACTTCTTGTATCTTAGTTGCAGGGTTGCTTGAGAGAGACCATCTTCAACCTCTACTTCCCTGAGTTCGATAAACCTTAGGTCATCCACTTGAGGGAAATTGCTGATGTCCTACAAACCTCTGCGCTTGGAGGCCCAACATAGTCTACAAGAGTAGAAGCGTGTGTAGACATCAAGCTATTTCTGGCGCCGTTGCCGGGGAAGTGAGTGCTTGAAGGTATATCTTTAGATCTTGCAATTAAATCTTTTTGTTTCTTGTTTTTATTTTCACTAGTTTTGCTTAATGGAAAACAACAAAAATATGAGAGAGCTTTATAAGCTCTACCTTGAACTTGGACATGATGTGTTCGAAGAGAAAATTAAAAAACCTTTGAAACTTTATTTGCATAACAATCATGATGGTGGTGATGTTATTAGTATGTTTTTATTTAATATCAATATTGCTAATGACATGGAAAGCTCTAAGCTTGGGGATGACACGTTTGATGAACATGATATTTTTAGTCCCCCAACTTTTGAGGAGAAAATTTACTTTGATGATACTATGCCTCCTATATATGATGATTACAATGATGAATATGATATTTTCAGTCCACCTACTATTGAGGATAAAATTTATTATGATTATGATATGCCTCCTAAATACGATGATTACCATGATGATTATGATAGTCTTACTCTCACTATTCCTAATAAGAAAGATTTTGCTTATATGACACTACTAGAAAAAAGGCTATAGGTAATATCACTATTAGTGGCGCACCAGAGATGTGGTGCGCCACTACTATATAGCAGTGGCGCACCACAAACAGGTGCTCCACTAATAGTGACATTACTAGTGGCGCACCAGGTGTGTGGTGCGCCACTACTAAGTTTTTGAACAGTATACCAGCCATGCCAGCCTTACCAGTGGCGCACCAGGGCAAGGTGCGCCACTACTATTTTTGATAGTAGTGGCGCACCTTGCCCTGGTGCGCCACTGGTAAGTTTTTGAACAGTATACCAGCAATGCCCAGCCTTACCAGTGGCGCACCAGGGCAAGATGCGCCACTACTATCAAAAATAGTAGTGGCGCACCTTGCCCTGGTGCGCCACTGGTAAGGCTGGGCATTGCTGGTCCAAAAAAAAAACATATCAGTGGCGCACCCCTTCACTGGTGCGCCACTAGTATTCCTGGCTACTAGTGGCGCACCAGTGAAGGGGTGCGCCACTGGTAACCTGGGAGCATTTGCTACTTAGGCAGCCACCACCTACCACACACACTCACTTTCCCCCCTCCACCAAAACAAATCTGGTCGTCTTGCTCCTCCTCCTCACCTCATTTGCACCATTGATTCACCCAAATTAAGTGGTTAAATTTCCTTTTTTTGATATGTAAGTAAGGGGAAAGCTTTCTTTATGTTCTAGATCTACTTTTCTCTCCGTCTCCAACAACGTACACACTTTTTATGGCCTAGAGATGTACATATGTTTGTGGTGTTGCATATGTTTGTGTTTGCAGGTACCGGTATTTGAAATGCGATAGTTGCCAATATTTTGCCGGAATGTTGATTCATTTCCGTTTCGGCGAGAATTTGGCACTATGTGCATTCTTTTTGGTCCTATTTTTAGGCAAAGTCATGCCAAATTTTTTTTTTGTTCTAAAATATCATTTTGCTCTACCCCGCAGGCGACCATGGTCCGCACGATGACCGAAGGCATCGTAAATAGGTTTTTGAGCTCCGCGAAGGCCGAGATGCTTCAAAAGAACGAGACGGAGATAAGATGTCCGTGTCGAAGATGCAAGCTGAAGAGCCTTATTGCGGACCCGGATTCCGGGCAGGTATAGGACCACTTGCTCTTGCGTGGTTTCATGGATGGCTATCGGTGGCAAGGTGATGAAGATGACTATGAAGTCATCCATGGGGGCCGGGCAAGCAGAAAAAAGGAAGGGCAGCAAGACAACGGCGAGGGCGGGCGAGAAGACGAAGAATCTCCAGGACATGATCACGAAGTAGATGCAGGACACGGTCATCATGTAGAAGATGCCGGACATGATGATGAGGAAGATCAAGACGAAGGGCATGATCATGAAGATGAAGATGCCGGAGCAGACGACGATGGACCATCGATGGGCTGGGTGCATGACCCTCATATTCAAGAGCTGCTTCGCAAGCAGACGGGTAACGCAAGAGCTGCCGCCCGAGAGAAAGCCAAGCTGGATCAACTGGAGACAGACGCGGTTACTCCATTGTATGAAGGATGCAGGCCCGAGGATACCCGCCTGAAAGTAACGCTCATGGCTCTGGAGATGAAGGTAAAACACAAAATGACCGACGCATGCTTCGACGAGAACATGTCATTCTGGCACGAACGTCTTCCGAAGGGGAACAAGTGCCCGACCAGTTTCGAGGAGGCGAAGAAAATCGTGTGTCCTCTGGATTTACCGCACGTGAAATACCATGTGTGCATGAACGATTGCATCATTTATCGGGACGAGCACGCGGAGTCTACCATATGTCCGGTGTGCGGCGTCAGTCGATACAAGAAGAGGAAGAAAGCTCCTCGAAAAGTGGTGTGGTACTTTCTGATCACTCCTCGTCTGCAGCGGTATTTCGCGGACCCTAAGCTAGCAAAGCTCCTGCGTTGGCACGCGGATAGGGAGGAGAAGAAGCGAGAAGATGACGGAAATGATCCGGAGATAAATAAAAAAGACAAGATGCTGAGTCACCCTAAGGACGCGAGCCAGTGGCAAGCGTTGAACTTCGAAGACACAGAATTTGGGGACGATCCAAGGAACATCGTGCTGGGCGCGAGCACCGATGGAGTCAATCCGTTTGGCAGCCAGAGAAGCACACATAGCACCTGGCCTGTGTTTGTGTGGATGTACAACCTTCCCCCCTGGATGTGCATGAAGAGGAAGTACATTCACATGAGTATGCTAATTGAAGGGCCGAAACAACCAGGGAACGACATCAATCTGTATCTGGGGCTGCTGAAAGAGGAGCTAGACACGCTGTGGAAAATGCCAGCCAATACGTGGGACGCCGCAGCGAAAGAATATTTCCCTATGAGAGCCGCACTGCTCACGACGGTGCACGACTATCTCGGTTACGGATATGTCGCGGGGCAGGTGGTCCACGGATTTTGTGCATGCGTCAGGTGCATGGATGACACAACGTATCGCCAGCTAGATAGAGATCCCGGGTCTTCGAAAACCGTGTTCATGGGACATCGAAGGTGGCTTCGCGACGATGACGCATGGAGAAAACGCAAGGATCTGTTCGATGGTGAAACCGAAACCCGAAGACCCCCACGTACGAGGAGCGGCGAGGAAATAGACGAGCTGTTGAAAAATTGGAAAGAGTGCCCACCGCCGGGAAAGAAGCGAAAGGCGCCAGAGCCGCTGCTGAAGGTATGGAAAACGAGGTATGTTTTCTGGGACTTGCCGTACTGGAAGATCCTCCGTGTGCCTCACAGCCTTGATGTCATGCATATCACGAAGAACGTGTGCGAGAGTCTGCTTGGTACCCTGCTCAACATGCCAGAGAGGACCAAAGATGGGCCGAAAGCAAGGGCAGACTTGCAAAAAATGGGCATCAGGGAGGAGCTCTGGCGCCCTAATGATGATGATGATGATGATGAGGCGAAGGACACGGAAAGTCATCGCAAAGGCAAAAAGGCCAAGAAGATCGAATATGACTACCCTCCCGCGTGCTTCACTCTAAGTCAGAAGGAGATCGAGCAGTTTTTCACCTGCCTCGTAGGAGTAAAACTTCCTTACGGTTACGCGGGGAAGATAAGCAGATACCTAGACTCAGCGAAGCAGAAGTTCAGCGGGATGAAGTCTCACGACTGTCACGTGCTGATGACGCAGATACTTCTAGTTGCAATCCGTGGGATCATGGACGCGCACGTCCGTGACACGCTATTTGGCCTATGCAACTTTTTCGACGTCATCTCTCGGAAGTCTGTTGGCGTGAGGCAACTCAGAAGGCTACAGGAAGAGATCGTGCTGATACTATGCGAGCTTGAGATCTACTTCCCGCCCGCATTCTTCGACGTTATGGTGCATCTGCTGGTCCATATCGTGGAGGATATCATCCAACTGGGGCCGACGTTCCTGCACAGCATGATGCCGTTCGAAAGGATGAATGGTGTCATCAAAGGATACGTTCGCAACAGGGCACGTCCAGATGGAAGCATAGCAAAGGGCTTTCTGACCGAAGAGTGCATCAAAGGATATGTAGTATATAAGGTTCTGGCGCCCATGTGATTCCATGCCTACCAACATGAACTTATAACATGATTTCTTACCTTCTTTTTATTAATTAGGTAGTCAAAATCTACCAAAGAGAGAGACACAAGGTCCTCAATGTCTGACAGCCATGTTAGTTTTAGCATACTGACTGTAGTTTATGGTTTATAGATGCCCTGCTGATTTACAGCTTGAGCCAGATCGAGAATACTGCTTTCTTGACTTGAATTAAACAACTTAGACAGGAGTTAGTCAGGTTTATCACTGCCGCTATCTTTTGACTTAAACAACAGAGAGAGGAGGACTTGGTCAGGTTTATTATCACTGTTGTTCTGTGATTGTGACAGCAAGTGACATGTTGCTTGTTTCGAGCGTATGTAAGAACTAGATGCATACATTGGCACTTTCTTAGACAGGGATCTACTGCATATAATATCACGGATATCTGTGTACTCTGCTGCAACTTTGTGTGCTTGATCACTCAAACAAAAATTAACCGTCTAGTGCATTGATTTTTGGCCAGAGTAGTGCCACCAACCTTTTGGATTTTGATCCTGAATGCCACCTGCTTCTGCAGTTTCTGCATATTCAGCCGTTTTTGAATCTTAAGCAAGTTGCTAGTCTGTTGATATTTTGGACAGTCCTCCCGTGAGGCAGTCATGAGGACCAGGAAGTGTAGGGTCACTGTGATGAAATTCTATCTCTGGAATACCTCTTCCTTGTCCTAACTTAAAGGAAATAGAAAGGAGTCGGTCAGGTTTAATACTGTTGTCATGTGAGTGTAACAGCAGGTGACAGGCTGCTCGTTTTAAGCTTATGTACGAATAAAGTGCATATCACCCAGGTACTCTCTTAGACAGAGGTCTACCCGAGGAACTGAAATCACGGATATCTGCATGCTCTTGCATATAGTATTGCAGCCCTTTACAGGATTCTAGGGATTTTCCCCGTTCTAGGTGAAATTGAACCGTCCTACCAATAAACCCTTCTGGGGGTTAAAAGATAGCTTAGTTGAGTTTATTTTGTAGACTCCAATGTTTAGGCATGTGTGCCTGTGCTGCAAGTGTGTGTACTAGACCACTCTAAAGATTTGGGGGGTAGTATTTCTGATTTTAGAGCACCTTTGCTGAATATATTTCCACCTTTATCATATATTTCCACCTTTATCTACAACAGTGCACAGAATAGATGCATGAGTGCATCTTTGATGAAGCACAACCCATAATACTGATGGAAAAGACTTCTTATGATTGGTATGACTGTTCTTAAGGAGGGAAAGTGCTGGTAATAATAACCTTTACAGGAAGGCAGTCAACAGCAAAATTTTGTTGTGCATATATGGAAGATATGCCATTTTTTGGCATGGTGATTTTGCAGGTACCCCGAGAGGCCCTTGAGTTTGTCGGAATGTCGATTAACTTCCGTTCCGGCAAGTTCGGGTACTCCATATGTCCTATTTTCAGCAAAGGTCATGCTGAAATTTTCCGTGAATTTTAGCATGACTTTGCTAAAAATAGGACATATGGGGTACTTGCGACTAATGCATGGGCCGGGGTATCTTAGTATGCCTCGGTGTCGACAAACCCTAAGTGATGAGACCGTAGCTTTTAGGATGCCTCGGTGTCGACAAACCCTAAGTGATGAGACCATGATAATTCCTCACAAACCCTAAATGATGAGATCTTGTTCCTTGACAATAACCAACTTTTTGACCAAACTTTTTTCCTATTTAGAGCGAACATGGCCGACAACGATGAGGCCGGCGGTTCGGGCGGCGGCAAGCCATTCTGGGAGCTGTCCCAGGAGATGGAGGAATACCCTCACCGCTATGAGGACGCCGCGGAAGACACCGATCCCGACTACACAACCCCTAGTGGCGTCGGGGATGACACCACTGATGGTGCCGTCGGGGATGCCACCACTGATGATGGCAGCGAACGCACAGATGGCAGCCAACCGAAGAGGCAACGGAAGGACCGGCGCCCGAACGTGCTCGGCACCGTCAAGGAGGAATTTACTGAAGTGTCCTCCAGTGGGCATCCAACGGCGCCCAAAGAATTAGTCAGTGGGTACGCGGGACAACTCGGGTGCATTGTCCGGAGCACCGTCACGATCAACACCGAGAACCTAAGGCAACGTGAACGAGGGAATTTGCGGATCCTCCTCTTCACGAAGCTGCACGAACGATACAAGTTCCCCGGTGACTTCGCAAACACACGCCTCTTAGGGAATAAAGTGAACAGTGCCGCCCTCACAAAGATGAGCACGGCCCTGGCTTCTTGGAGAGCCCGGGTGAAGAAAATGATTGAAAGAGGTGATAGTTATGAGAAGATCAAGGAGAAAAATCCTTCGATCAGCAAAGCTGACTACCTGGAGTTCAAGACCAAGTGCGAGAGCAACGCATCCGTGGAATCAAGTCAGTGGGGGAAAGAAATGCGGGAATTGAACTTAGGGGTCCACACACTCGGTCCCGGCGGTTACAGAGTGGCGGAACCTAAATGGGACAAGGAGGACGCGGAGCGTGTCGAGCAAGGCCTACCGCCCCTCTTCGATAAATACCGCCATGAAAAGCAGACCAGGAACTTTATCAGAGCCCGGTACAAGGAGGACCCGGTAACAAAGGAGCTTACCACGGATCCGAAGGTGAAGGCGCTTGAGCTTGTTCTGGTAAGGAATACACCCCCGCATAATTAGCTCCATATGGTTGCATTCTAATTAATGAAGCCAAATTTCTAAATGGTTCACGTTACTTCCGCAGGAAACTGAAAGCAGTAGCGCGGGGTCCCCGTCTGCCCCTTGGGACACCACTTTAAATAGGGCGTTGAATGTAATGAAACAGAAGGATAAGTTAGCTAAGCCGACGTCAGCTGGTCGTGTGGCCGGCGAAGGCTTGTCCACGAAATGGTCGGAATACTATAAGACTGGGCGAAAGGAGAGAAAGACCAGCTTGGAAAGCCAGGAGGTTAAAGAACTCAAGGCAAAAGTGGCGCAGATTCCTCAGATAGTCGAAGAGCAAGTGTGAGACCAAGTGCGAGACCAACTGGGAGCGACGATCACCGCCATTATGCCTACCTTGCTTGAGGGGTTGCGGGGGTGGTTTGCGGGCGGCCAACAGGGGCCGCCCCCGATTCCCAGCTTGACGGGCAGCAACTCGCACAACGCGCCGGCAGTGGTGTCTCCGGCGGAGGCGTCATTGGTGTCTCCGGTGCCGGCGCCGGCATTGGAGCTTGATGCACCCGGGTGTGGGAAGAATACGCCGGCCGGCACCTCGGCAGCAAGCGGCCCCTCCGTCACTTGCACGCCCGTCGTTGGCGGTGCCTCGACATTAGCCGAGCTCGACGCCATCACGGTAACTAAGCCTCGGCCGATGACTTCATCTCCTTGCCTTTGACTGGGCATCCCTGACGCCCTACATGTTTTCGCAGGGCGCCGCCAACGAAGTTCCATGCACTCTCCTGCACTTCGTGGACGGCAAGTTGATCGATGTCGCCAAGGCCAAAATCGTTGAACCGGGCAACCGCGTGTTCCACCATAATCCGATGCCACCCACCGTGTATAGGGTTCAACTGGTTCGGGTGCTGCGGGGCTGCGACGACTTGTTACCTCCGTATCGACCCCATGGGGCCGACGAAGACGATGTGATGACCCTCGGCGCCTGCTTCAACTGGCCATTGCTTTGGCCGAAGAGCCAGATTCGTTTGGGGGCGAGGGTCACCACCCCACAGACAACACCGCCAGTCCTGCCGGCGCCAAGCCATGGCAAGACCGCCGCAACGCTACCGCCGTTAGCTGATCCGGGCATGCATATGGCACAGGATCCGGACGTCGACGACGGTACATTTGTCAACGTCGATGACTACTTCAACGAACATGGTGGGTACGGTGACGAATTCTTGGCGCCTCCTTCTCAAGAACCCAACCCTGCAAAAGTCGATCGCGATCTAGCTGGTACCGCGGAGAAACCCAATTGCAACAGGCGTCGTCTGTTCGGTTCTCAGGAGACGCCTCCAGCTGCCGCCTTCACCGAGACTCAAGCAGCCGAGGTGGGAAATATTATCAGCCCCACCACACTCAAGAAGGTGGTCTCTGAGCAGACCTCGATCCCATTACATCAGCAGAAGCCAAAGAAGGGACGGAAAAGAAAAACTAACAAGGGTGCGAGCCAGCCGGCACCGAGTACGATCCGTGCTCAGGACGGGCCACCAATACCTAAGGATATCATGAGGGCGGTGCATGTGGCGGGTAGGCCGATGCTACCGGCTAATCTGTTCAAGGCTGCAACCGGTGCTATGCGGAGTCTGCATGACAGTGTTCTTTCTATGGAGAAGCGGCGTCTCTCCGAGAAAGATGACTCATACCCGGTTTTCGTGGCCAAGGTGCCAGAGGGCAAGGGCTTTGTCGATGGCACCATCGGGATGATCGTCCTGCGGTTTGATGACATCTTCGCTATGTTTAACCTTCATCCGCTGCACTACACCTTCATTCGGCTATTTTCGCTCAATATGGAGATGCAGATCATTAGAGACAAGACCCCGGACATCGTGATAGTCGACCCCTTTTACATGCGTGCCAAGCACTTGGACAGCGCTGGGGACCGGCAAGTCGCGAGTTCATACCTCGAAGGCGTCATTATGGCGAACAAAGATAAGGATACCTTCCTCGTGCCTTACTTTCCCGAGTAAGTCATCCCCTCACCGCCCCGTAACATATGATTTCTTAGATTTCGATCGTTCTTTTTTTTTCCTAACATTCCGTGTTTTGTGCAGTGACACACGTTGCACACTCATCCTCTTAAGCCCGAAATATTCCACGGCCACGTATTTCGACTCGGACCGTCAGTCGAAGAAAAACTACACAAATATCAAGAAAGTTCTTGATGATGCTCTCCCCGGCTACGCCAAATCTGGAGGCACCTTCAGGAAGGAAATGTGTAGGTACGGCAAGCACGTGTTCACCCACGTAACGACGTTCCCCTGCGTCAAGCAGCCGCCTAGCAGTCAGAAGGATGCCTACTACGCCCTCCATCACATGCGGGCGATCGTACGGGACCATAATCACCTTATGCTACCAAAGGGTCTCCAAGATTGGGCCGCACGCTTGTCGGCAATCCAGGACATGGACATCAGACAAGAATTCTTTCGCATCCAGTCGGAGTTTGCGGAAATCATCTGTCAAGATGTCCTTCATACCTCGGGGCAGTTCCACCTCAAATATCAACCGTCCAACAGTGAAATAGAAACAACGCTACAAATGCAGGCTGACAACGACCGCACATTCATGACGCCGACGGATGACGGCGGCTTCATCCACGCTCCGGTCCCTGAGTCGAGTCGAAGAAAGTATTGATGGTATGTAGTTCTGAAATGTCGATTAGCTCGTGTTGTAATTAAACTTTAATGAACTTGTATGTCTCTTTAGTTTGGACAGTCGTTCAACTTATATGTAATCGATGCTATTTATTAGTAGGACCATGAACCGTGCTATTAATGTGTTGCTTTTCTCTTCCGATCCTTTTGTTGCATACTTATATATTATCTGTGAATTGCTACTAACGTTTTGTTTGTCTAGTGCATAGAGATGTCGTCGTACGTCGTGTACAAGGGTAGGGTTCCCGGAGTCTATGACGACTGGGAGGAGTGTCGGAGACAGGTTCACCGTTTCAGCGGTAACAGTTACAAAGGGTACACCACTAGGGCGGAGGCGGAAGCTAGATACGAGCGCTATCTAGAGGGAGAGAGGAGGGAGCGGAGGAGGAACCGGATGAAGACTAGTTTCATCGCGATGATGCTCATCGTGACCGCAGCTCTCTTCTATGTGATGGTAGTTTAGATGATATCAACTTTGTAATGTGACGACAAACTCGCTACTCGGTCTCGAGACCTAAACTTGTCTAATATTTGAACTTTGTTCGCTATTTCGAATTCGGAGACTAATGTGATGAATTGTATTATGTGCTGTTTATATTCTGTGATGTATTGTATTATGTGCTGTTTATATTCTGTGATGTATTGTATTTTGTAACCTGTGCAAATACCAAAAATGCAAAAAGAAATTCCTAGAAATAATAGTAGTGGCGCATCATATAGCACATTAGTGGCACACCCAGTGGGAATATCAGTGGCGCACCCCTTAGGGTTATCAGTGGCGCACCCCTTAGGGTTACCAGTGGCGCACCCAGTGAGGATATCAGTGGCGCACCCCTTAGGGTTATCAGTGGCGCACCACATAGGCATACCAGTGGCGCACCCCTTAGGGTTACCAGTGGCGCACCACATAGGCATACCAGTGGCGCACCAGTGGTGCGCCACTGTTATTGGGATTAACAGTGGCGCACCACTGGTGCGCCACTAGTATTCCTTATTAGTGGCGTGGTATTAGTGGCCCACCCATGGTGCGCCACTAATGGCAATATTGGGTGCGCCACTAATAGCCTTTTTTCTAGTAGTGTGAAGAGTAATGACACTTTTATGCTTTTGGATCATGGAAATAATGCCTTATGTGATAGTTATATTGTTGAGTTCATCCATGATGCCACTGAAATTTATAATGAGAGAGGGAGACATGGTTCTAAATATCTTAATAATAAGAAGTTTCCTCTCTTTATGGTGAATATTTTGAAGCTGCACTTGTTTTGTCTTCCTATGCTTATTGCTTTGTGCTTCAATGAATTATTCTATTGCAATATTCCTATGCATAGGAAGCATGTTAGGCTTAAATGTGTTTGTTATTTGCTTCTTGATGCTCTCTTTTGTTCTTCAACTCTTATTCCTACGAGAGCATCATTAAAGTATTATGCCTAGCTTAAAAGCATAAAAGAAAGCGCTTTTGGGAGGCAGCCCACATGAATAAAATTTTATTTTGCTTTTGTTGTGTCTTGATGTTGTTACTACAGTAGCATCATCATTGTATCTTTACTTTTCAGCTTTGTGCCAAGTGTAGCCTCTGATTGCAAGAAAGTTCAAAAGTTGTGACGTGCTGTCCAGGAAACAGATTCTGTCCTTGGATAGAAAAATTCGTATAAAATCACCAGATCATCTTTTTGGTCTGAATTTTTTCGACAGCGTGCTCTATACAATTGTCTTTCGGGCGTCTCTTCTGAGTTTTTTGATTAGAGTTGCAGAAGTGCCCCGAAAAAAATCATTTACTACCTGCTGGTCTGTTTTTCACAGATTCTGTCCTGTTTTGCCTTTCCTTCATTTTGCAAACCTTGAGCTTGCTTTTTCTTTGCAAAAACCTTTTGGCAATCTTGAGAAATAGTAGACCTTCAAGAATATCCTTATTTCCAGCAAGGAATAATTATTTTATTATGGGTACTAACCTCGCTAATCAGTTTATGATGAGTTATGTATGAAGGGAGTTTTCAAGTGTGCGAGGGAAGATGATAAAAAGATTCAGGAGTGTCAAACGCTCAAGCTTGGGGATGCCCCCATGCACCCCCAAGAAATATTCAAGGAGACTCAAGCGTCTAAGCTTGGGGATGCCCCCGTGCATCCCCTTCTCCATCAACATTATCTGTTCGTCTTTCGTTCCACTATATTTTTATCACTTCATGTGTTATGTGCTATGCTTGGAGCGTCTTGCTTTTAGTTTCCTTTTTAGTTTTCTTTAGCTTTTCATAACGAGTCGGAACTCAGCATTTCTTAATGTGGGAGACAAACACGCTCCACTTCTACCTAGAACATAACATAGAATTTTCATGTCTATCTTTGCTGTGTGTGTTCTTTGTCTTTCAATAGCTACTATCATGTTTCGCTCTTAGTTTTCATGCTTATCTTTTTAAAGAGCTTTTGTTTAGTTGGTTGCTTGAACTCTCTTTAGTTATCATGCTTATCTTATTAAGAGAGTTTGCTTCTGTTGCATTGGTCGATATGTCTATGATAAAAATGCTACGTGCATAATGGCGCTTAGTAGTTCACGTTTTCTTATGGTTAGTCTCAAATAGCTGGGGGGTTCCCAATGTGTTATTGGAGTACCAACATGATTTGTTTGCCTATGATGTGGTATGGTTTAGTAATATCTTCCTTCAAGAATTTATTTTGATTGACTTGGCGTATGCTCACGCATATTTAAGACTGTAAAGAAAGTCTGTCAAGCCTTGATGATCTTTTATTTCTGAGTAGCAATATAACTTCCATGCCTGATTCAATGTTGCTTTGTCGCTCTGCATGATTATGACCGTCATTGCTCTCTTAGTTGGTCGCTCCCAGTCTTTTGCTAACCTTTGCCTGTACTAAGCGGACTGACTGCTTGTGCATCCAAAATCCTTTAAACCAGTTATGCCATATGAGTCCACCATACCTTCCTATACATGGTATTTACCTGCCATTCCTAATGAAGACTTTCATGTGCCATCTCGAAATTATTCAAAAAAAAATGCATTTCTATTTTGTGCCTCTATTTTAGCTCATGAGGAAGTAGTAGTTAATTCATGATCTTTTTAAGTTGGACAAGCTTCACCCCGGGATTGCATGTATAATGTGCAAACCCATAATACGAGAAGGAACTGGCAATGAGTGCGCCCGGCTCAAAATTAATATAACAAACAAACCCTCCTTCACGCTTTGTTCATGAGAAATCAGAAAACTTTGGCAGTGATAAACAAAGGAGATTAAGAGGATGTGATCGTCCTCATTCGGGAGCCGTTCCTCGAAACTTGTCCATCTCAAAAAGTAATTGAGTTATCTGCTAGCATTCATTGACGAAACATGCATATTCAAAAAAATAATTATTACCTCTGTTTTTTAAAACCAAGAGCTCTGGTACATGTTTTGTCTTTGTTTCCGACCACGGGTTTTCAACCTTGCCAACAAAAGCCACGGTTCGAGAGTCTCCACCTTCTTTTAAAGCACCAACTACTGAGAGTATGATTGTCATTCTGAGTGTAATGTGCATTGTCCCAAAGTAGCATTGTCTTTTGCATGATTATGATATCGTTTATTCTGAAATCATTGTATCTAGTCATCACTTAAACCTTGGAGGTGCCCCTGCATTTATGTTTTGCTTCACTAAAGGGGGCAAGCGAGATATCACTTTATCATATTTGCACACCATGCTCATAACAAATCTATTTGATGTTTCAGTATCATATTGTAAAACTTTCAGTTCTTTGTGATTTTCTCATGAGGCAACTTAATTACTACAGATTCATTGTCTCAGTAAGCTTTTGTCATATGACTATGAAAAAGTCCTATATGGTTAATAGCATGTCACCACAGAAATTATTCTTGTTATCATTTACCTACTCGAGGACGAGCAGGAATTAAGCTTGGGGATGTTGATACGTCCAAAAGGTATCTATAATTTCTGCTTGCTACATGCCTCTTTTGGGTGATATTGCTATGATATTTATACACTTCCATACACGTTTGATCATATTTGGACTAACCTATTAACTCAGTGCACCCCAGTGCCAGTTTCTGTTTTCTGCTATTTTTGTATTTCAGGTTTTCCCATCACGAAAACTGCGAGAAAAATCCCGGAAAAAATATATAAAAAATCAGCGTTCCGGAAGCTTCCATGCGGCCAAAGTAGGGCCAGAGGGGGGCCACAGGGGCTCCAGGCGGCCTGCCCACGCGGCCCCCCTCCTAGCCGCGCCGGGGGGGCGCCTGGGCCCCCCAGACCTCCGCTGCTGCCCCCCTTTGGCATATATTTAACACCCGTCGAGGAAACCCTGATTCCGAACCCCTTTTCTCCAGACGCAATCCCGATCTCCGCCGCCATTGCCATCAAGCTTAGGGGGACCAGAATTCCTATGCCGGCACCCTGCCGGGACGGGGAAGTGCCCCCGGATTCATCTCCATCGACGTTGCTTCCTCCCTCCATGATGCGGGAGTAGTTCCTCCTCGGGGCTGAGGTTTCTACCAGTAGCTATGTGGTCAATTCTCTCTCCCATGATGTGATCTTCGTTGTGATCATAGGCTATGTTAATCTAGGGTGATCCCATGATATTTCCCCTTCCTCTATGTATTGGATTGATGTACTCACTTGTCTTTATCTAGTATAATCCCCGAGACCAAGGTGACAGCGGTCTATTGGACATGGATTAGAAAAATATTTCATGAGTGATTTCCTCTCTTGTGTGTTGATTGAAGATTGAGAGTCTCTTGGTGCTTGTCTTTGACTATCCTTTAGATATGTTATGGTGATTGTGGGACTCTCTTTGGATGGCCGCGGTGACATTGGGAAATCCTTAGATTGAGAACTACGAACTTTGAGGTGTGCTTTTGTAGCCCTACATAATTCTCGTCCTCTCTTGACCACGGAGGAATGACCTCCGGGTGCGTCTCCATTGCATGTTTTATGGGAAATATCATGTGATTCGATTATGTTAATGTTGTTGGGAGTTGCCACTAGTGAAAGTATGACCCCTAGGCCATGTTTCCACCATTGCAATACCATTTATGCTCACGTTTACCACTTGTTTGCTTGCTGCACTTTTTATTACAGATTTATATTACTTTGTTTTGCCATCCATATCACTTGCCATTTAACATCTCTTCGCCGAACTAGTGCACCTATACATCTAACAAGTGTATTAGGTGTGTTGGGGACACAAGAGACTTCTTGTATCTTAGTTGCAGGGTTGCTTGAGAGAGACCATCTTCAACCTCTACTTCCCTGAGTTCGATAAACCTTAGGTCATCCACTTGAGGGAAATTGCTGCTGTCCTACAAACCTCTGCACTTGGAGGCCCAACATAGTCTACAAGAGTAGAAGCGTGTGTAGACATCAGGGCCGCGCGTGAGGACAGACGGCAAGCTTGTGCTCAATCACTTTCCTTGGAACACCAGGGATGTCGGACGGTTGCCATGCAAACACGTCGACGTTTGCCCGCAGGAAAGCAACGAGCGCGCTTTCCTATTTAGGATCAAGCGTGGCACTGATGGTGAAAGTACCACCAGTGCCGTCCTCCTTGGCGGGCACCTTCTTGGTCTCTAGCGGAGCTGCCATCGTCTTCTTACACTTGCCGGTGGAGCTCGATGGTGCGTCCTCGACGGTAGCGCAACACTCCGAAGAGGTGCGCTTGCCGGAGTGGGCCCCAGAGCTCTTGCCGGACTTGGTCTTCTTCTCCCCTTCGGGAGCTTCAGCGGCAAGTGTTTGTCGATCTGTTGCGGCTGCTGCTTCCCGGTAGATCTTGTCGGCGCAGATAAGGGAATCTTTCTTGTTGCCAGGGACATAGATGACGCTTATCGGGCCTGGCATCTTGAGCATGTTGTAGGCATAGTGAGAGGCTGCCATGAACTTGGCGAGTGCTGGACGGCCAAGTATCCCATTGTAAGGCAAAGGGAAATCGGCAACGTCAAATGTGACCCTCTCGGTCCTGAAGTTCAGCTCGCCGCCAAACATCACTGGCAGTGTGATCTTCCCCTTCGGCTTACTCCTTCCCGGGTTTATTCCTTGGAATGTACCGGTCTCTTCGAGCTCGCTGTCAGGGATCTGGAGCTTCTGGATCACAGTGGAGGAGATCAAGTTCAAGCCGGCCCCGCCGTCAACTAACATCTTGGTGACCTTGAGGTTGCGGATAGTTGGCGAAACCAACATCGGCAAGCACCCGACCGCAGTTGTGCGATCAGGGTGGTCCTCAATATCGAAGATGATAGGCGTGCTGGACCACTTCAGAAGCTTGCGCGATTCGACAGGTGGTTCTGCTGCATTAACTTCATGCACCCACTATTTAAGTTGGCGGTGAGAAGTATGCAGAGAAGCACCGCTGTCAATGCACAAAACTTCTGTGGCTTTGTGGAACTCCTGCTCACTGTTCTCAACGTCCTCCATGTCTTCGTCGTCTTCATCGTCTTCATCCTTGTCGCGGCCGCGGGGAGGTCTGTCACCTTGCCGCTGCTTGGCCTTGCCGCGGCGTCCTCCCCAGCCGTTGAATGGCCGCTTCTTGCCGGATCCTTCTCCACCTCCTTGGGCCTTCTCCTTGTCGCGTCGCTCGTACTCAGCCTTCTGCTGTTCGACGAGCTGCTCGACTCTCTTGCAGTTCTGGAGGTCATGACCCTTGGTGCGGTGGATCTTGCAATACTGCTTGTCGGTGCCGTCCTGCTTGTCGGCGGCCGCCACAGCCTGGCAGTTGGTGCATGCGGTAGTCTCCTTGCCGGAGCTACCAACTTGGGCTTTCTTGGCGCCAGCTTCCTTGCCGGACTGCTCCACGACTAGCACTTCTTTGTTTTTCTTCTACCTGTTGTTCCGCCGCCGGTTTTTCTTTGCCGGGGCGGCATCCTCACTGTCAGATCCCCCTGCGCATGTATCCTCTCCGGGGAGTTTCCTCCCCTCCTCAGCGCGTGCACACTTGTCGGCCAGGGCATAAAGCTCACCGACGTCTCTGATTTTGCAGATCGCCATCTCCTCCCTCATACTGTGGTTACGCACGTTCTGATGGAACGCGCTGATAACCACGGCAGGGTGGACGTTTGGGATGTTGTGCTGGACACGGCTGAACCTCTGGATATACTTGCGCAGGGGCTCTCCTTCCTTCTGGGCGAGCAGGTGAAGGTCACTCTCCTGGCCATGAGGTTTGTGGCCGCCTGTAAAGGCGCCGACAAACTGATGGCACAGGTCTGCCCAAGAAGAAATGGAGTTGTCCGGCAAGTGCATGAGCCAGGATCTGACGTTGGGTTTGAGTACCAGCGGGAAGTAGTTAGCAAGGATCTTGTCGTCTCGTCCTCCGGCAGCTTGCACCGCGATAGTGTAGATGCTGAGGAACTCCGACGGATGCGTCTTGCCGTCGTACTTCTCTGGCACATCTGGCTTGAAATTCTTCATGCTGGGCCACTGGACTTGCCGCAGCTCACGAGTGAACGAAGGACAACCTACCGCGTACGGCAAGTTGCCTGGTCCCCCTGGCGCTTGCATGTCGACAGTGGGCCCAGCGCGCTGGTCTGACTGACGCCGCGCTTCTCTTTGGCGCTCGATGCGAGTACGAGCGTCTTCGTGTCCGCGATCTTGAAGAACTTGGCGCTGATCGCGACGAGCTCGCGGATCCGACGACGCGGTGGAGTCGCTGTCGAGGTTGACCCGGCGAGTCGGCGATCTTGGCCTTCAGGGCAGAGAGTGCACGGTGATTGCACCCCCACCGGTCTTGTCGTCATCAGCCCGCGCCTGGCTGACTTGCCGCGGCCGCGACGTGCTCGGCTGCTGCGGAGTGTCGCCGTTGGCGAAGGCGATGAGATTCTGAATGGTGGCCCTCCAGTCGTCGGCCTTGTCTGCCGCTGGAGGGAAGTCTAGGAGCAGTTGAGCTCGTGCTAGAGCTTCTGCTGGAGTGGCGGGTAGCGGTGGCGAACGGTGCGAGGAGCGGGACATGCTCGGACTTCTAACCGTGTTAGAAGGAGCAGCATCCCGTCCAGGCGACCGTGCCTTGCTCGTGCCGGCACGTTGGTGTGCATGCTGGCCTTGAGCGTCCCGAGATCCGTCGGCTTGGCCTTGGCCTAGCAAACGTATGGTACCATGGGTACCATGACGCTGCCGGTCCCGCACCTCCTGAGACAGGCGCGGTGCATGTACGGACGCCGAGGTCTTGGAGTGCGCCCGGTCGTCTGCCTTGTCCTTGGGCTTGGCGGCGCCGTGAGTTCCCTCGTCGACGTCCGTTCTTCCGCCGGCATCTACCCCACCAGCCGCTGGCTCCGGCGGTGGTGGGATTGGCGCGGACGGACCTGCTGCCTCCGAAGCTTTCTTCTTCGGCGGCATGTTGATGAAGAAGTTGAAGGTCTAGCCCGTGTGCAGGCCGGATCAGGTTCACACAACCTCGGCGCACCCCCTACCTGGCGCGCCAAAGATACCAAGGATCGAATCCCGTGAGACTCCGAGGGTCGACAAGTAGGTGCCAACGGCGCCAGAAACTTAGCGGTTGACGGGACCTGCACACAGATACAGATAACTTTGCTCCCAACGAGTACAGAGAGGTTGTCAATCCCTCCGGCCTTGTTGTTTACAAAGGATCAAACACAAGAGATAATAATGATAGCTATGACTACAACTAGGAAATAAAAAACAGGAAGTAAATAGAAGGTGTGATCAGCAGTGGTAATATGGACCGGGGTCCCATGATGTTCACTAGTGATGTCTCTCTCCCAAAAGACGATAAAACAGCAAAGCGAGGTAAACAAATTACAGCTGGGCAATTGACAGGATTATGTGCGCAAACCAATACTAACTATGCTGCAAAGAAAGGTAGATGCTCAAAAGCATGGGCGGTACGCCAAGGCAAGTAGACCGAAATCCATCTGCATCTACTACTAATCATCCACCTTGAGATATCTATCCAGAACATCTCGCTGGTATTAAGTTGCGAATCCCACCCAAAGTGTAAACTCAAAGCAACAGACAACTGCATTAAAAGATCTTTGCGTAAAGTAAACAATCCTTGCACCCGCAAGTACAAGCACCGTTGTTTTCTCCCTTGTGGCAACATCACATCCCCTAGACTCATGTTTCTGTCACTCAAGCTAGTCATCAGGGGGCATGAACCCACAATCAAGCATAACGCTCCCTCTTGGAGTTGCCACCTACTACTTGGCCAAAGCAATAAACAGCAACAGAGAACATGCAAGAATTACTCAAGAACAAAGATATAAAAGAGGTGAATCAAATATATTACTCAAACACAATCTGAACATAGTCTCATAATCCATCAGATCCCAGCAAACTCAGCAAAGCAACAGCAGAAAGATTACATATGTGCCTCGATCATGTAGGGCAGCTCACGAGGTCTAAACCATGAAGAGCAAAGAGGGGAGGAGAACATCACATAGCTACTGATCATGGACCCATGGTCAAAGGTGGACTACTCACGACTCATCCGAGAAGCGTCCATGGTGGTGGAGAAGCTTCCGGTGGTGGTTCTCCCCTCCGGTAGGGTGCCGGGAAGAGTTCTCCTGATGCTCCCGATCTTGGAAGCGCTGCGGCGGCGGAACAGAGGCGAGATCACGAAAAAGGGTTCTGTCCTCGAGGGTTTCGGGACGAGAGGGATATATATGCGAAGGGGGCCAGCCAGAGGCGGAGCAGGGGCCCCAGGCGCCCCCCTGGCGCGGCCAGGGGTGGGGCCGCGCCAGGTGGCCGCCTGGGCCTCCCCTGGCTCCCCTCTGGCCCATCTTTGGTTCTTCGCGAAGCTTCCCGTATGCTGATTTTTCCTATATTTTTCCTGGAATTTTTGGAGCACTTTTAATATGGGGGAAACCTGAAATAGAAAAACAGCAGAAAACAGGAACTGGCACTGTGGTGCACTGAGTTAATAGGTTAGTCCAAATATGATCAAACGTGTATGGAAGTGCATCAATATCATAGCAATATCACACAAAAGAAGCATGGAGCAAGCAGAAATTATAGATACGTTTTGGACGTATCAACATCCCCAAGCTTAATTCCTGCTCGTCCTCGAGTAGGTAAATGATAACAAGCATAATTTCTATGGTGACATGCTACCAACCATATAAGAACTTTTTAAGTAAAGCAATCAAGGCATGTAATTCAATTCAAGTCATAACAAGCAAGAGTCTATATTAGCATTGTAACAAGCAACATAAGAACATAAAAGTGCAAGATCTCTCGTTGTCCATGACTCGAATGTCTCCAAATGGTGTTTGCGTGCAAGAAAGGGGATAGGGATATACGAGAGAGTAAAACATAGTTTTTGTATTGTTGAGAACTTAATCTACTAAAGTTTCACACTTGGTCTTCTTTGGAATCTTATCTTGACTCATCCCCAGACCACTAGCCAGGTACAAGTCAAAATGATCCACTCCCTTTCGATATTTTGAGCACTCATGCAATGGATGAGCGTAAGCAAGAAAGTTGACACTTACAATGGCAAAGAGAGAAAAATGATGAAGGGGGAAGACAAAAAAGGTGTGAAAGGCTCACATCAATGAGGACAATCATAGGCGAGAGAAAGCCAAATGATAGATATGATGTGAGGAGTAGGGATTGCCATGCAACGGATGCACATATGAGCTAAGGTAAGCTCTCCAATGGAACTAGTGGGGGTGCATCCAACTTGCTCGCTCAAGAAGACCTATAGCTCTTTTGAGGAGGCTCATCATTGCAATATACAAGCCAAGTTCTATAGTGTGAAGGTCCCCACATAGCTATATGCATGAATGATAATCTCTGTGGAGTACAAGGTATAAGATGGAGTACGAGTGTGGATCTCTCAAAAGGAATAGTAGTGTGCCCCTTTCTCTCTTTTTATTTCTTTTTCTCTTTTTTCTATTTTTTTCTATTTTTTTGTGGCCTCAATGGCTCTTTCTATTTAACTCTCATTTGTCCTCTTTGGGATCTTTTGATTTTGTCCTCTTTGGGATCTTTTGATTTTGTCCTTTTTGGGATCTTTTCCTCACTTTAGGGGCAACACTCTATATATTACAAGAAGTATAGAAGATCTTTCACACTTTACAAAAGTACTCAACATAAAGAAAATGAAACTATCATGATGTATGCAAATGTATGCCTCTGCTGGTGTAGCAGGATATGCAATGATACTAGCGCGTCATGTAGCAATGATTAGGGCAAGGCCCAACTAGCATGCGGCTCATCGATCAAGCAAAAAGCATGTATGATATGAAGATCAAGTCATGAGAAGATGGATGTTGCATGACAATGTATCTCGGAAAGGCTATGGAAATGCCTTGATAGGTAGGTATGGTGGCTGTTTTGAGGAAGGATATAATGAGGCTTATGATGACAGAGCGTATCGTGCCAAGGATTTGGATGCACCGGCGAAGTATGCGCCAACTCTCGAGGTGAGAAAGGGCAATGCACGGTACCGAAGAGGCTAGAAAAATATGGCTAGGTGGAAGTGTCAACTTTAGAATACTCACATTAGTCCGAAGAACTCATGCACTTATTATCGGTAACTCTCAATCTAATTAGGAGGTTCACAAAGAGACAAGTACCCCGAGGAGGAGTGTATGGGGGTTTGGTTATCCTTGCGCATCCTCAACTCATGGTACGTGAGTGTACTCTGATATTCGATCCCTCCAAAGATTAGTGATCCATCTAGTAGCTAAAGTTCTCAACTATTTTGTAGGTTTTCGAAAATAAACACGGATTGCCCAAAATACGACATCTATCACTAATAGGCTAAAGCTCTTGACACCAAAAGTTCAGACATTACTCATGGCAATACCTCAAAACTATTGCAAGTTACTACTAAAATTAAATAGCAACCTCAATTACCTACTTTAAGTTAAGACACACAACTCAGTGCAACAGGCAAACTCTCTTAACAAGATAAACATGAAAACTCAAGAGAGTTCAGCAACCAACCAAACAAAAGCTCTTTAAAAAGAAAAGCATGAAAACTAAGAGCTAAACATGACAGCAGCTATGGAAAGACAAAGAACACACACAGCAAAGATAAGCATGAAAATCCTATGTTGTGTTCTAGGTTGAAGTGGAGCGTGTTTCTCTCCCACACAAAGAAAGCTGGGTTCTAACTTGTTATGAACAGCAAGCAAAGCTAAAGAAAACTAAAAAAATAAACTAAGAGCAAGACGCTCCAAGCATAGCACATAACGCATGAAGTGATAAGAATATAGTGGAACGAAAGACGAAATGATAATTGTTGATGGAGAAGGGGATGAATGGGGGTATCCGCAAGCTTAGACGCTTGAGTCTTCTTGAATATTTCTTGGGGGTTCACGGGGGCATCCCCAAGCTTGAGCGTTTGACCCTCCTGAATCTTCGTTTATCATCTTCCCTCGCACACTTGAAAACTCCCTTCATACATAACTCATCATAATCTGATTAGCGAGGTTAGTACCCGCAATAAAATAATTTTTCCCTACTGGACATAAATATAATCTTGAAGAGCTACTGTTTCTCAAGATTGCCAAAAAGTTTTTGCAAAGAAAAAGCAAGCTCAATGTTTGCAAAACGAAGGAAAGGCAAAACAGGACAGAATCTGTGAAAAACAGACCAGCAGGTAGTAAATAATTTTTTCGGGGCACTTCTGCAACTCAAATCAAAAAACTCAGAACAGACGCTCGAAAGCCAATTGTATAGAGCATGCTGTCAAAAAAATTCAGATCAAAAATATGATCTGGTGATTTTATTCGAATTTTTCTGTCCAAGGACAGAATCTGTTTTCTGGACAGCACGTCACAACTTTTGAACATTCTTGCAATCGGAGGCTAAACTTGGCACAAAGCTGAAAACAAAAGATACAATGATGATGCTACTGTAGTAACAAACATCAAGACATAACAAAAGCAAAATAAAACCTAATTCGTTGTGGGCTGCCTCCCAAAAGCGCTTTCTTTTATGCCTTTAAGCTAGGCATGATGCAAAAAGAGAAGATCAAGTTTTATCAAGAGTAAGAGAATAGCTAGCCCGTGTAACGGACTCAAAAGGCAACTTAATCTTCTTTCTAGGGAAGTGTTCCATCCCTTTCTTGAGAGGGAATTGGAATTTTATATTCCCCTCTTTCATGTCAATGATAGCACCAACGGTGCGAAGAAAAGGACGTCCCAAAATAATTGGACATGAAGGTTCACATTCAATATCCATAATAGTAAAATCAACGGGAACATAATTGTCATTGACAATGATAAGAACATCGTCGATCTTCCCCAAAGGTTTCTTTACGGAAGAATCAACAAGACGAACACCAAAAGAACAAGCATCAAAAGGTTTCAATTCAAACATATCATACATTCTTTTGGGCATAACGGAGGTACTAGCTCCAACATCACATAAAGCATAGCAAGAGAAGTTATTCAACTTAATTTTAATCATAGGATCCCAACCATCTTCTAGCTTTCTAGGTATGGAGGCTTCTACCCTAAGCTTCTCTTCCCTTGCTTTGATGAGAGCATTAGTGATATGCTCCGTGAAGGCAAGATTAAGTGTGCTAGTGTGGGGATCTCTAGACATCTTGTGAAGAAAATCAATAACTTCAGAAAGGGTGCAATTATCAAAATCAAGGTCACTACTATCAAGTAAAGTGGTAGTGGTGTCCTTTAGGCTCACTTGTTTGGTAGCTTCTATGGTCATAAGAGTTTCTACGGTTGAGGCCATAGCATCACCATTAATAGGTCCAATGGGACCAGGAGTGCATTGGGTGCTAAGAGTTTGGATATCCTCAACAACTTGGATAGTAGCAACAGTGTGGTGGGTAGGAAGGCTCTTAATTCTATCTTCTTCCTCCCTTTCTCTAGCCCATCTCTCTTTAAGTTTAGCCATCATCCTAATGTTTTCATTAATTTGCACTTGAATAGCATTCATAGGAGTGGTCTTCCTCTCCTCAAGAGGAGAAGTTCTAATTTTAAGCAACTCTACCTCATGGGCTAAATTGTCTACCTTCGAAGAGAGATTATCTAATTTGGCTAGTTTTTCTTCTACACTCTTATTGAAGGCTTTTTGGGTAGTGATAAAGTCTTTAAGCATAATCTCTAGTTCAGAAGTGGAGTTCTTGGTGTTAGGATAAGCATTGTTGTTCCCATAGGAATTAGAGGGGAACGGTCTAGGGTTGCTACCAAAATTACTCCTATAAGCATTGTTAGTGAAATTGCTTCTAGAGATAAAGTTCACATCTACTTGATCTTAAGCAATCAAAGAATTTAAAGGAACATCATGAGGATCAATAGAAGATTGCTTGGAAAGTAGAGACATGATCAAGTCAACTTTTTCATTTAGGGAGGAAATCTCCTCGACAGAGTTTACCTTCCTACCTGTTGGAGCGCGTTCAGTGTGCCATTGGGAATAGTTGGTCATCATCTCATCAAGAAGCTTCGTGGCAGCACCAAGTGTAGTTGACATAAAGGTTCCTCCCGCGGCCGAATCCAACAAGTTCCGCGAGGTAAAGTTCAAGCCTGCATAAAAAGTTTGGATAACCATCCAAGTAGTCAAACCATGAGTAGGGCAGTTCTTGACAAGAGATTTCATGCGTTCCCAAGCTTGGGCAACGTGTTCATTATCCACTTGTTTAAAATTCATTATGTTACTCCTTAATTGGATAATTTTAGCAGGGGGATAGTACTTCCCAATAAAGGCATCCTTGCACTTGTACCAAGAATCTATACTATTCCTAGGCAAGGATTGAAACCAGATTTTAGCTCCTCCTCTCAAGGAAAAAGGAAAAAACTTAAGCTTAACAATATCACCATCTACTTCTTGGTACTTTTGCATATCACACAGCTCGACAAAATTATTTAAGTGCAAAGCAGCATCATCTCCAGCATCGGAGAATTGATCTTTCATAACTAGGTTCAGCAAAGCAGGTTTAATCTCATAAGAAGGTGCTGAAGTGGCAGGTGTAGCAATAGGCGTGCAGATAAAGTCATTGTTGTTATGACTAGTGAAGTCACACAACTTGGTGTTCTCGGTGGAACCCATAGCAGCAGCAAGCAAGATAACTATTTTTGTGATTTTTGGTAAGGGACACTAAAGCAAAAACTGAAAGGTAAACTAACAAGACTAAAAAGCAAAGATAAAAGATAGCGTGCAACTCCCCTATCTTGAAGAGTGGAGTCTCCGGCAACGGCGCCAGAAACTTGCTTGATGGCTTCTCGCCCCTCGTTGGTTACCCCAAGTGGAAGGTTGAGATGTAGCGTAGCGGCAAATTTCCCTTGGCAAAGATACCAAGGATCGAATCCCGTGAGACTCCGAGGGTCGACAAGTAGGTGTCAACGGCGCCAGAAACTTTTGCTTGACAGGACCTGCACACAGATACAGATAACTTTGCTCCCAACGAGTACAGAGAGGTTGTCAATCCCTCCGGCCTTGTTGTTTACAAAGGATCAAACACAAGAGATAATAATGATAGCTATGACTGCAACTAGGAAATAAAAACAGGAAGTAAATAGAAGGTGTGATCAGCGGTGGTAATATGGATCGGGGTCCCATGATGTTCACCAGTGATGTCTCTCTCCCAAAAGACGATAAAACAGCAAAGCGAGGTAAACAAATTACAGCTGGGCAATTGACAGGATTATGTGCGCAAACCAATGCTAACTATGCTGCAAAGAAAGGTAGAGGCTCAAAAGCATGGGCGGTACGCCAAGGCAAGTAGACCGAAATCCATCTGCATCTACTACTAATCATCCACCTTGAGATATCTATCCAGAAAATCTCGCTGGTATTAAGTTGCGAATCCCACCCAAAGTGTAAACTCAAAGCAACAGACAACTGCATTAAAAGAACTTTGCGTAAAGTAAACAATCCTTGCACCCGCAAGTACAAGCACCGTTGTTTTCTCCCTTGTGGCAACAGCACATCCCCTAGACTCATGTTTCTGTCACTCAAGCTAGTCATCAGGGGGCATGAACCCACAATCAAGCATAACGCTCCCTCTTGGAGTTGCTACCTACTACTTGGCCAAAGCAATAAACAGCAACGGAGAACATGCAAGAATTACTCAAGAACAAAGATATAAAAGAGGTGAATCAAATATATTACTGAAACACAATCTGAACATAGTCTCATAATCCATCAGATCCCAGCAAACTCAGCAAAGCAACAGCAGAAAGATTACATATGTGCCTCGATCATGTAGGGCAGCTCACGAGGTCTAAACCATGAAGAGCAAAGAGGGAAGGAGAACATCACGTAGCTACTGATCATGGACCCATGGTCCAAGGTGGACTACTCACGACTCATCCGGGAAGCGTCCATGGTGGTGGAGAAGCTCCCGGTGGTGGTTCTCCCCTCCGGCAGGGTGCCGGAAAGAGTTCTCCTGATGCTCCCGATCTTGGAAGCGCTGCGGCGGCGGAACAAAGGCGAGATCGCGAAAAAGGGTTCTGTCCTCGAGGGTTTCGGGACAAGAGGGATATATATGCGAAGGGGGGCAGCCAGAGGCGGAGCAGGGGCCCCAGGCGCCCCCCTGGCGCGGCCAGGGGTGGGGCCGCGCCAGGTGGCCGCCTGGGCCTCCCCTGGCTCCCCTCTGGCCCATCTTTGGTTCTTCCCGAAGCTTCCTGTACGCTGATTTTTCCTATATTTTTCCTGGAATTTTTGGAGCACTTTTAATATGGGGGAAACCTGAAATAGAAAAACAGCAGAAAACAGGAACTGGCACTGTGGTGCACTGAGTTAATAGGTTAGTCCAAATATGATCAAAAGTGTATGGAACTGCATCAATATCATAGCAATATCACACAAAAGAAGCATGGAGCAAGCAGAAATTATAGATACGTTTTGGACGTATCAGTGGCGCGTCGCGGCAAGTTTCTTGAGATGCCTCGGAGGGCCTTCCCGGCAAGCTCCTCTTGCCAGGGTCTTGTGCCTTGAGTGGTTTTTTGCCTTGAGTGGCCTTCCCAGCAAGCTCCTCTTGCCGGGGCCTTGTCTCCTTGCCTTGGATACTTTGTTCTTGAATGGCTCCAAAGGAATCACAAAGGACTTCGGTGGTCGCCCGGCAGGCCTTGCCGCGGGACGCTGCAACTGCCCGTGCACAAGTTCGGGATACTAAGGTACCCCTACTTTAGTACACCGACACTTTTCCTAGTAATTCCTCTAATAATTTTGGTAATTGCTACAACAACTCTTATGGAAAGATGCCTTCTGAATTTGAAACTAGTGTTAAGGAGTTTATGGTCTCGCAAAAGAATTTCAATGCTATGCTTGAAGAGAAATTGCTTAAAGTTGATGAATTGGCTAGAAGTGTGGATAGAATTACTCTTGATGTTGATTCTTTGAAACTTAGATATATCCCACCTAAGCATGATATCAATGAGTCTCTCAAAGCCATGAGAATTTCCATTGATGAATGCAAAGAAAGAACCGCTAGAATGCGTGCTAAAAGAGAAGATTATATTAAATCATGTTCTTCTAGTTATCGTGAAAATAAAGATGAAGATCTGAAAGTTATTGATGTGTCTCCTATTAGATCCTTGTTTTCTAGTATTAATCTTGATGAGAATAGGATTGGAGATGATTCTCCTTTAAGGTGTCCCAATAATTTTGAGTTTTTAGATCTTGATGCTAAAATTGCTAAAACTGGGATTGAAGAGATTAAAACTTTGCATAGTGATGAACCCACTACTTTGGATTTCAAGGGATTCAATTATGATAATTGCTCTTTGATTGATTGTATTTCCTTGTTGCAATCCGTGCTAAATTCTCCGCATGGTTATAGTCAAAATAAAGCTTTCACTAAACATATAGTTGATGCTTTGATGCAATCTTATGACGAAAAACTTGAGTTGGAAGTTTCTATACCTAGAAAGCTTTGTGATGAGTGGGAACCTACTATAAAAATAAAAATAAAAGATCATGAATGCTATGCTTTGTGTGATTTGGGTGCTAGTGTCTCCACTATCTCAAAAACTTTGTGTGATATGCTAGGGTTCCATGAGCTTGATGATTGTTCTTTAAATTTGCATCTTGCGGATTCCACTATTAAGAAACCTATGGGAAAAATTAATGATGTTCTTATTGTTGCCAATAGGAATTATGTGCCCGTAGATTTCATTGTTCTTGATATAGATTGCAATTCTTCATGTCCTATTATTCTTGGTAGACCTTTCCTTAGAACGATTGGTAGAATTATTGATATGAAGGAAGGAAATATTAGATACCAATTTCCATTAAGGAAAGGCATGGAACACTTTCCTAGAAAGAAAATCAAATTAGCATATGAATCTATCATGAGAGCCACTTATGGATTGCCTTCCAAAGATGGCAATACCTAGATCTATCTTGTATCGTGCCTAGCTAGGGGCGTAAAACGATAGCGCTTGTTGGGAGGCAACCCAATTTTATGTTTTTTGCTTTTGTTGCTGTTAGGGAATAAATATTGTATCTAGCCTCTTATTAGATGTGTTTTCATGTTTTTTTTAGTGTTTGTGCCAAGTAGAACCTTTGGTAGGACTTGTGTGAAGTTTATATGATCTTGCTGTGAAAAACAGAATCGTAAGCGCTCACTAAAGTAGTCTTCAGATTTTACTGGAGCATGATTTTTAGATGATTCTATTTTCTTCTGATTGGTAGATAAATTGCTCAAATTTACCAATTTAGTTTGAATTTTTTGGAATTCCAGTAGTAGGAGAACCCAGCAGATTACTACAGACTATTCTGTTTTTGCCAGATTCTGTTTTTCGTGTGTTGTTTGCTTATTCCGATACATCTATGAGTAATATTGGAGGATATGAACCATAGAGAACTTGGAGTATAGTAGGTTAAACACCAATATAAACAATGAATGAATTCCTTGCTGTACCTTTGAGTTGTGGTTTGCTTTCTCTTACTAACGGAGCTCACGAGAATTTTTGTCTAAGTTTTGTGTTGTGAAGTTTTCAAGTTTTGAGTATTGCTTTGATGGACTATGGAACAAGGAGTAGAAAAGGCCCAGGCTTGGGGATGCCCATGGCACCCCAATTAAATTCAAGATAATCAAAAGCCAAAGCTTGGGGATGCCCCGGGAAGGCATGCCCTCTTTCGTCTTCATCCATCGGTAACTATACTTGGAGCTATATTTTTATTCGCAACATGTTATGTGTTTTGCTTGGAGCGTCTTGTATAATTTGAGTCTTTTCTTGTTAGTTTTCCACAATCATCCTTGCTGGACACACCTATTTGAGAGAGTTAAATATGCCCTAGAAATTATTAGAATACTCTACGTGCTTCACTTATATCTTTTGAGTTGAATAGTTTTGCTCTAGTGCTTCACTTATATCGTTTAGAGCATGGTGGTGGTAATATTTTGTAGAAATTGTTGAACTCTCATGCTTTACTTAGATCTATTTGAGAGTCTATTAAAACATTATGGTAAAGTGTTTAGGCTAAAGTAACTAGTCTTCACATGATAGACATCCAACGTCAATGTAGTAAAAAAAATTCACACCAAGTGCATTGAATAGAAAGAGATGTTGGATGCTTGATAATTGTTTTGAGACATGAGGATAGTGATATTAGAGTCATGCTAGTGGAGTTATTATGAAATTGAGAAATACTTGTGTTAAGGTTAGTGATTCCCGTAGCATGCACGTATGGTGAACCGTTGTGTGACTAAGTTAAAGCATGAGGTATATGTCGAGTGTCAACCTTTGTGTGAAGGTCGGGGGCGCGCGATGGTTAACTCCTACCAACCTCCCCCCTAGGGGCACGCATTGATTGTTTTGTTTTGATGACTCGTAAATTTTTGCAATAAGTATATGAGTTCTTATTACTAATGTTGAGTCCATGGATTATACGCACTCTCACCCTTCCACCATTGCTGGCCTCTCTTGTACCGTGCAACTTTCGCCGGTGCCATAAACCCACTATATATCCTTCCTCAAATCAGCCACCATATTGTTCCTCAAAACAACCACCATACCTACCTATCATGGCATTTCCATAGCCGTTCTGAGATATATTGCCATGCAACTTTCCACCGTTCCGTTTATATGACACGCATCATATTGTCATATTGCCATTGCATGATCATGTAGTTGACATCGTATTTGTGGCAAGGCCACCATGCATAATCTTTTCATACATGTCACTCTTGTTTCATTGCACATACCGGTACACCGCCGGAGGCATTAACATAGAGTCATACTTTGTTGGTGTAGTATCGAGTTGTAATTTCGGATTGTAATGAAAGTGTGATGATCATCATCATTAGAGCATTGTCCCATGGTATGAAAGGCTAAATCTATAAAGCCCCTCCGCAAAAAGAAGAAAAAAAGAAGAAGAAGAAAGGCCAAAAATAAAAAAAGGCCCAAAAAAGGAAAAAAAAAGAAAAAGAAAAAAGGGACAATTGCTACTATCTTTTTCCACACTTGTGCTTCAAAGTAGCACCATGTTCTTCATTGTAGAGAGTCTTATGCTTAGTCACTTTCATATACTAGTGGGAATTTTCGTTATGGAACTTGGCTTGTATATTCCAACGATGGGCTTCCTCAAATGCCCTAGGTCTTCGTGAGCAAGAAAGTTGGATGCACACCCACTAGTCTCTTTTGTTGAGCTTTCATTCATATTTGGCTCTAGTGCATCCGTTGCATGGCAATCCCTACTCACTCACATTGATATCTATTGATGGGCATCTCCATAGCCCGTTGATACGCCTAGTCGATGTGAGACTATCTCTCTCTTTTTGTCTTCTCCACAACCACCTCTATTCCACTCATAGTGCTATATCCATGGCTCACGCTCATGTATTGCGTGAAAGTTGAAAGGTTTGAAAAGATAGAGCATGAAAACAAATGCTTGGCTGAAATCGGGGTTGTGCATGATATGAATATTTTGTGTGATAATAAGGGAGCATAGCCAACACTATATGATTTTGTAGGGATAACTTTCTTTAGCCATAGTATTTTGAGAAGACATGATTGCTTTGTTAGTATTGCTTGAAGTATTGTTATTTCTTATGTCAATATAGACTTTTGTCTTGAATCTTTCAGATCTGAACATTCATGCCACAATTAAGAGAATTACATTGAAAAACTATGTTGGTTAGCATTCCACATCAAAAATTCTTTCATTATCATTTACCTACTCGAGGACGAGCAGGAATTAAGCTTGGGGATGCTTGATACGTCTCCAACGTATTTATAATTTTTGATTGTTCCATGCTATTATTTATGAAGTCTTGGATGTTTAATGGGCTTTATCATTCACTTTTATATCATTTTTGGGACTAACCTACTAACCGAAGGGCCCAGTCCAGATTGTTGTTTTTTTGCCTGTTTCAGGGTTTTGCAGAAAAGGAATATCAAACGGAGTCCAAACAGGATGAAACCTTCGCGAGAGATATTTTTGGAGGAAATCACACACAAAAGACTTCAGGTCCAAGCTAGGGAACAGAGGGGCCACCCCCGAGGCTGGGGGCGCGCCCCCCTTCCCTGGGCGCGCCCCCTGCCTCGAGGGCAGCCCGTGTGGCCCCCGGTGCCCTCCTTCTTCCTATATATACCTACGTACCCCAGAAACTCCATACGGAAAGAGAAAACCCTAATTCCACCGCCGTAGTTGTTGTTCCCGTGGAGATCCCAGCTTGGAGCCTGTTCCGGGAGGGGGATCCATCACGGAGGCCTTCATCATCATCATCATCATCACCCTCCCCATGAGTTGTGAGTAGTTTACCATAGACCTTCGGGTCCATAGTTAGTATCTAGATGGCTTCTTCTCTCTCTCTGGATCTCAATACAAAGTTCTCCTCGGTCTTCGAGGAGATCTATTCGATGTAATCTCTTTTTGCGGTGTGTTTGTCGAGATCCGATGAATTGTGAGTTTATGATCAAGGTTATCTATGAAAGATATTTGGTTCTTCTCTGAACTTTTTATGTGTGCTCATAATATCCTTGCAAGTCTCTTCGAATTATTGGTTTGGTTTGGCTTACTAGATCTATAGTTCATGCAATGGGAGAAGTGCTTGGCTTTGGGTTCAATCTTGCGGCGTCCTTTCCCAGTGACAGTAGGGGCAGCAAGGCACGTATTGTATTGTTGCCATCGAGGATAAAAAGATGGGGTTTTCATCATATTGCTTGCGTTTATCCCTCTACATCATGTCATCTTGCTTAAGGCGTTACTCTGTTCGTATGAACTCAATACACTAAATGCATGCTGGATAGCGGTCGATGTGTGGAGTAATAGTAGTAGATGCAGAATCGTTTTGGTCTACTTGTCTCGGACGTGATGCCTATATACAATGATCATGCCTAGATAGTCTCATAATTATTCGCTTTTCTATCAATTGCTCGACAGTAATTTGTTTACCCGCCGTAGAATATCGCTGTCATGAGAGAAGCCACTAGAGAAAGCTATGGCCCCCGGGTCTATGTTTATCATATTACCTTTCCGTCAACTAGCCAATTTCTGCTTCCGTTGTTTATTTTCTTTCTTTACTTTCTGTTTCTATATCAAAAATACCAAAAATATTATCTTATCATCTCTATCAGATCTCACTCTTGTAAGTGACCGTAAAGGGATTGACAACCCCTTATCGCGTTGGCTGCAAAGTTCTTATTTGTTTGTGCTGGTGCGAGGGACTGGCGCGTGGTCTCCTACTGGATTGATACATTGGTTCTCAAAAACTGAGGGAAATACTTACGCTACTGTGCTGCATCTCCCTTTCCTCTTTGAGGGAATACAACGCAAGCTCAAGAGGTAGCAGTGCATTACATAATAGATAAAGGTTCAACTCATAGCACTTCATAGGTTCGATAGAAATCTCACAGCATTACATAATAGCATTACATAATAGATAAGTGCCTACTCCAACTTGGCAGCTACTACCCAAAAGGTGTCAGATCATCATAAAGCATCATCATCATCATCATCATCGTGAGCACCACTGCCACCAGCCACGTCAAGGAAATCAGACCACTCCGGACCCAAGGGAAAACCAAAGTCAGAAGGTGGATTATCAGGAAGACGTTCATCATCACTCACATCGAATACTCCGGAGTCTCTCAAACGAGCCTTCAGAGCATTCTTGGAAGTGACCATGCGAGTGACAACATCGTGATTCTGGGAGCACTGAAAGGTAATAGCCTTCATCATGGCAGAGTGAGCTTTCCCAAGAAAATGAGCAATGCGTCCAAGAGATGCAGATCCGGAAGGAGTAGTGGGAGGAACACAAGCAGCAGCTCGGCAAGGATGAGTAGAGGAAGAAGAGGGCTTGACCCAGTCATCCGCCATGTGGGTTGGAATAACCCACTGCTCATGTAAGTGAGTACGGACAATGGGAAACGGAGCCACACTCTCAATAAATGCCTGAAGAAAGGGAGCATGAGGAAAGGCCCGCTTGAATTGAAAAGAAGCGAGATGGATCTCATGCCACAAAAAATGAGGAACATTTATCTTCCCTTTGGGCGTCGTATAGAGATGATGCATGAGATCGATGCAATAGCTATTGCATGACCCCTTGCCTCCCATCTTAGGGTAGACGGTGCGAATGACACACTGAAAAATGATATAGAAGGGAGAGCGCCAAATTGAAACTTGGTTTAGATCCTTCTGTTTCTCCTCATTAGTCATCTCAGTGATGGGTTTGAGGAGATCCATGCAAACATCAATGCCCTTGGGCTTATGTTTGGGGTCATCCTTATGTATTTTGAACCCACTATAAGGAAAACCAAGAGCAGCGACAAATTGTCAATAAGAAGCTGTAAGCACAGTGTCAGAGGTCATCCAAGTGACAGTGTTATTGTGGTGAAAGTAACATGTGGCATAGAATTGATGAATGGCAGCATGGTTAAAATCATGCTGAAATGAAAAAGGAGCAGCAAGACCAGATGTCTCAATGGGCTCAATGGCTCCCGGATACTTCGCCGGATGAGAACGAATATGCTCAAGGTTGATGCACAAATGTAAAGACAAACCCTTAGGAAGAATGACAGTGGTAAAAATATTTTCCTGGACGTTTGTGCAAAAACGATCGTCCGTGGAGTCGCTAGCAACCGAAAATTGGTCAACATCACGACGAAGCGTAAGATATGATGCGATGGGAATGGCATTGAACCGTTTAACTTTGCGACCTTGAGGGAGAGGGGGTTCAAGGGAGATGTGACGAGCATCACCTTGAGGTTGCACCGGAGGAGGAGGAGGCTTAAAAGTGGGCCTCCGAGTCCCCGGCTTGGGTGCAGCTATGTGAGAGGCAACAAATTCCTATCGCTCCATAGCTTCTAGTTCATCCTCATAGTCGGATTCCTCCGATGAGGAGTCGCTTGTGGGGCTGCTAGGCTGAGCGGCACGCTTCCGAGGACAAGGACGTTCTTGGGAGTCATCGGAGCCGCCACGACGAGACGGGCGAGAGACCCCAGTTGTAGCCTCCTTGCGTGCAGAGTGCTTGATCTTTGGCATCCCGATCTAGAAGAAGGAGGAACATCCAAAATCGACAACCTACTCTCATAGATCGAGGGCAGACCCGAGGGATGATAGGAGGAGAAGAATAAGGGGCTACCTTGGAGTGGACGAACGAGATGCAGAGGCGCCGGAGATTGACCGGGAACGGAGCAGCCCACGGGGGTGGCCACAGAGGTACAACGGCGAGGGGGCCTGGCGGCGGCCGATCTGCAGACGAGCGATCAACCGGACGGAGGAGATGGCTGATCTGCCGACGGGCGACCAACCGTACGGAGGGGAGGTGCTACTTCTCGAGCTTGAGTTGTATTCCCTCGAAGAGGAAAGGGAGATGCAGCACAGTAGCGTAAAGTATTTCCCTTAGTTTTTGAGAACCAAGGTATCAATCCAGTAGGAGACCACGCGCGAGTCCCTCGCACCTGCACAAACAAATAAGAACTTCGCAGCCAACGTGATAAGGGGTTGTCAATCCCTTTACGGTCACTTACGAAAGTGAGATCTGATAGAGATGATAGTTTATATTTTTGGTATTTTTGATTATAAGAACAGAAAGTAAAAGCGGAAAAAGTAAAGTACATTGTAGATCGATATGTTGAGAATAGACACGGGGGGCATAGTGTTCTCTAGTGGCTTCTCTCATGATAGCGATATTCTACGGCGGGTAAACAAATTACTGTCGAGCAATTGATAGACAAGCGAATAATTATGAGACTATCTAGGCATGATCATTGTATATAGGCATCACGTCTGTCGTGGAATTAGCACGGCAGATGTCCGGTTTAACGGACTTGATGATGGAACCATCGCACGGGTTAGCTTGAAAGGATTCATGGCACACAAAGGGCACAGAGGGTTTATACTAGTTCGGCCCCTTTAGAGAAGGTAAAAGCCTACGTCTAGTTGGTTTGGTATTGCTTGGGCGTCGGTTTACAGGGAGCAGATTCGCTTTGCCTGTGTCTCGACGGGTTGATTGTTTCTCCCCCTGAACCATCGCCGGGTCGTCCCTTTATATAGAGGTGACGCCTGGTCCGGTTTACAGAGTCCCGAGGCCGGCTCATAATCGTGTCCGCCTCGGTCTCTGTCTTTTCTTTCCTATCTCTCAAGTTACATCTCTTGGCGGTTTACAAACCGTACTTTAATACATGGGCCTTGAAATCTCATGGGCCGTAGTCTCTACTAAAATATTAAAACCAAGTACAATATAACTAAGCCGGTTTACAATATCCGGTTTATACCTACTAACCATATCCCTGACAACGTCCGAGACAAGTAGACCGACTCATGCCTGCATCTGCTACTATTACTCCACACATCGACCGCTATCCAGCATGCATCTAGTGTATTGAGTTCATAAGAACAGAGTAACGCCTTAAGCAAGATGACAAGATGTAGAGGGATAAAGTCAAGCAATATGATATAAACCCCATCTTTTTATCCTCGATGGCAACAATACAATACGTGCCTTGCTGCCCCTACTGTCACTGGGAAAGGACACCGCAAGATTGAACCCAAAGCCAAGAACTTCTCCCATTGCAAGAACTATAGATCTAGTAGGCCAAACCAAACCAATAATTCGAAGAGACTTGCAAGGATATTATGAGCACACATAAAGAGTTCAGAAAAGAACCAAATATTTCTCATAGATAATCTTGATCATAAACCCACAATTCATCGGATCTCGACAAACACACCGCAAAAAGAGATATCGAATAGATCTCCTCGAAGACCGAGGAGAACTTTGTATTGAGATCCAAAGAGAGAGAAGAATCCATCTAGATACTAGCTATGGACCCGAAGGTCTGTGGTAAACACTCACAACTCATGGTGAGGCGATGATGATGATGATGTAGAAGCACTCCGTGGTAGATCCCCCCTCTAGCGGAGCTCCGGAACAGGCCCCAAGATGGGATCTCACGGGAACAGAAGGTTACGGCGGTGGAACTTGGGTTTTCTCTGTTGTTCTGATAGTTTCGGGGTACGTAGGCTTATATAGGAGGAAGGAGGGCACCGGGGGCCTTACGTGGGACCCACGAGGCAGGGGGCGTGCCCTAGGGGGGCGCCCCCCACCCTCGTGGGCAGCACGTGGCCCCTACTCCGTGGTTCTCAAGTCTCCTATGCGTGATTTTCTCCAAAAATATCTCTCCCGAAGGTTTCATTCCGTTTGGATTCGGTTTGATATTCCTTTTCTGTAAAACCCTGAAACACGCAAAAAACAGCAATCTGGACTAGGCCTTTGGGTTAGTAGGTTAGTCCCAAAAATAATATAAAAGTGTATAACAAAGCCCATTAAACATCCAAAACATCATAAATAATAGCATGGAACAATAAAAAATTATAGATACGTTGGAGACATATCAAGCATCCCCAAGCTTAATTCCTGCTCGTCCTCGAGTAGGTAAATGATAAAAACAGAATTTCTGATGTGGAATACTAACCAACATAGTTTTTCAATGGAATTCTCTTAATTGTGGCATGAATGTTCAGATCTGAAAGATTCAAGACAAAAGTCTATATTGACATAAGAAATAGTAATACTTCAAGTATACTAACAAACCAATCATGTCTTCTCAAAATACTATGGCTAAAGAAAGTTATCCCTACAAAATCATATAGTCTCGCTATGCTCCCTCTTCATCACACAAAATATTCATATTGTTGGGGAACGTAGTATTTTCAAAATTTTCCTACGATCACGCAAGATCTATCTACCAGATGCATAGCAACGAGAGGGGAGAATGTGTCTACGTACCCTCGTAGACCGGAAGCGGAAGCGTCTAGTGATGCGGTTGATGTAGTCGAACTTCTTCACGATCCAACCGATCTAGTACCGAACGTACAGCACCTCCGCGTTCAGCACACGTTCAGGTTGATGACGTCCCACGAGCTCTTGATCCAGTTGAGCTTCACGGGAGAGTTTCGTCAGCACGATGGCGTGGTGACGGATATGATGAAGTTACCGTCGCAGGGCTTCGCCTAAGCGCTGTAACGATATGACCGAGGTGTGTTACTGTGGAGGGGGGCACCGCACACGGTTGGGAGAGATCAACTGATCAACTTGTGTGTCTATGGGGTGCCTCTACCCCCGTATATAAAGGAGTGGAGGAGAGGGAGGGCCAGCCCTCTCTATGGCGCGCCCTAGGGGAGTCCTACTCCCACCGAGAGTAGGATTCCCCCTTTCCTAGTAGAACTAGGAGCCCTTCCAAGTAGTAGGAGTAGGAGAGAAGGAAAGGGAAAGAGAAGAGAAGGAAGGAGGGGGCGCAACCCCTCTCCCTAGTCCAATTCGGACCAAGCCATGGGAGGGGTGTAGCCTCCTCTCTCCCTTTCCCTTAAAGCCCAATAAGGCCCATATACTCCCCGGCGAATTCCCGTAACTCTCCAGTACTCCGAAAAATTCCCGAATCACTCGGAACCTTTCCGATGTCCGAATATAGTCGTCCAATATATCGATCTTTACGTCTCGACCATTTCGAGACTCCTCGTCATGTCCCCGATCTCATCCGGGACTCCGAACTACCTTCGGTACATCAAAACACATAAACTCATAATACCGATCGTCATCAAACGTTAAGCGTGCGGACCCTACGGGTTCGAGAACTATGTACACATGACCGAGACTCATCTTAGGTCAATAACCAATAGCGGAACCTGGATGCTCATATTGGCTCCTACATATTCTACGAAGTTCTTTATCGGTCAAACCGCATAACAACATACGTTGTTCCTTTTGTCATCGGTATGTTACTTGTCCGAGATTCGATCGTCGGTATCACCATACATAGTTAATCTCGTTACTGGCAAGTCTCTTTACTCGTTCCGTAATACATCATCTCGTGACTAAATCATTAGTCATTTGCTTGCAAGGCTTATTATGATGTGTATTACCGAGAGGGCCCAGAGATACCTCTCCGACACTCGGAGTGACAAATCCTATTCTTGATCTATGCCAACACCACGAACACCTTCGAAGACACCTGTAGAGCATCTTTATAATCACCCAGTTACGTTGTGACGTTTGATAGCGCACAAGGTGTTCCTCCGGTATTCGGGAGTTGCATAATCTCATAGTCATAGGAACATGTATAAGTCATGAAGAAAGCAATAGCAGTAAAACTAAACGATCATAGTGCTAAGCTAACGGATGGGTCTTGTCCATCACATCATTCTCCTAATGATGTGATCCCGTTGATCAAATGACAACTCATGTCTATGGCTAGGAAACATAACCATCTTTGATCAATGAGCTAGTCTAGTAGAGGCATACTAGGGACATACTGTTTTGTCTATGTATTCACACATGTACTAAGTTTCCGGTTAATACAATTCTAGCATGAATAATAAACATTTATCATGATATAAGGAAATAAATAATAACTTTATTATTGCCTCTAGGGCATATTTCCTTCAGTCTCCCACTTGCACTAGAGTTAATAATCTAGTTCACATCTTCATGTGATTTAATACCGTTAGTTCAAATCGTTATGTGAATAACACCCATAGTTCACATCGCCATGTGACCAATACCAAAAGGGTTTACTAGACTCAATAATCTAGTTCACATCGCTATGTGATTAACACCCAAGAGTAGTAAGGTGTGATCATGTTTTGCTTGTGAGAGAAGTTTAGTCGACGGGTCTGACACATTCAGATCCGTATATATTTCGCAAATTTCTATGTCTACAATGCTCTGCATGGAGCTACTCTAGCTAATTGCTCCCACTTCCAATATGCATCCAGATTGATACTTAGAGTCATCTCGATTAGTGTAAATCTTGCATCGGTGTAACTCTTTATGACGAACTCTTTATCACCTCCATAATCGAGAAAACATTTCCTTAGTTATCCAGTAACTAAGGATAATTTTGACCGCTGTCTAGTGATCTACTCCTGGATCACTTTTGTACCTCCTTGCCAAACTCATGGTAAGGTACACAACAGGCTTGGTACACATCATGGCATAATTTATAGAACCTATGGCTGAGGCATAGGGAATGACTTTCATTCTTTCTCTATCTTCTGCCGAGGTCAGGCTTTGAGTCTTACTCAACTTCATACCTTACAACTCAGGCAAGAACCCCTTCTCTAACTGATCCATTTTGAACTACTTCAAAAACTTGTCAAGGTATGTACTCATTGAAAAAACTTATCAAGCGTCTTGATCTATCTATAGATCGTGATGCTCAATATGTAAGCAGCTTCACTGAGGTCTTTCTTTGAAAAACTCCTTTCAAACACTCCTTCATGCTTTCCAGAAAATTCTACATCATTTCCGATCGACAATATGTCATTCACATATACTTATCAGAAAGGCTGTAGTGCTCCCACTCACTTTCTTGTAAATACAGGTTTCACCGTAAGTCTGTATAAAACTATATGCTTTTATAAACTTATCAAAGCGTATATTCCAACTCCGAGATGCTTGCACCAGTCCATAGATGGATCGCTGGAGCTTGCACAATTTGCTAGCACCTTTAGGATTGACAAAACCTTCTGGTTGCATCATATACAACTCTTCTTTAATAAATCCATTAAAGAACGCAGTTTCGTTATCCATTTGCCAAATTTCACAAAATGTGGCAATTGCTAACATGATTCGGACAGACTTAAGCATCGCTACGGGTGAGAAAATCTCATCGTAGTCAACACCTTGAACTTGTCTAAAACCTTTCGCAACAAGTCGAGCTTTGTAGACAGTAACATTACCATCGGCGTCAGTCTTCCTCTTAAAGATCCATTTATTTTCAATGGCTTGCCGATCATCGGGCAAGTCAACCAAAGTCCACACTTTGTTCTCATACATGGATCCCATCTCAGATTTCATGGCCTCAAGCCATCTTGCGGAATTTGGGCTCATCATTGCTTCCTCATAGTTCGTAGGTTCATCATGGTCTAGTAACATGACTTCCAGAATAGGGTTACCATACCACTCTGGTGCGGAACGTACTCTGGTTGACCTACGAGATTCAACAGTAACTTGACATGAAGTTCCATGATCATCATCATTAGCTTCCTCACTAATTGGTGTAGGAATCACTAGAACTAGTTTCTGTGATGTACTACTATCCAATGCGGGAGAAGGTACAATTACCTCATCAAGTTCCACTTTCCTCCCACTCACTTCTTTCGAGAGAAACTCCTTCTCCAGAAAGGATCCATTCTTAGCAACGAATATCTTGCCTTCGGATCTGTGATAGAAGGTGTACCCAACAGTTTCCTTTGGGTATCCTATGAAGACACATTTCTCCGACTTGGGTTCGAGCTTATTAAGTTGAAGCTTTTTCACATAAGCATCGCAGCCCCAAACTTTAAGAAACGACAACTTTGGTTTCTTGCCAAACCACAGTTCATAAGGCGTCATCTCAACGGATTTAGATGGTGCCCTATTTAACGTGAATGCAGATGTCTTTAATGCATAACCCAAAACAATAGTGTTAAATCGGTAAGAGACATCATAGATCGCACCATATCTAATAAAGTACGGTTACGACGTTCGGACACACCATTACGCTGTGGTGTTCCGGGTGGCGTGAGTTGTGAAACTATTCCACATTGTTTCAAATGAAGACCAAACTCGTAACTCAAATGTTCACCTCCACGATCAGATCATAGAAACTTTATTTTCTTGTTACGATGATTCTCTACTTCACTCTGAAATTCTTTGAACTTTTCAAATGTTTCAGACTTGTGCTTCATCAAGTAGATATACCCATATCTTCTCAAATCATCAGTGAAGGTCAGAAAATGACGATACTTGCCACGAGCTTCAACACTCATCCGTCCACATACATAAGTATGTATGATTTCCAACAAATCTGTTGCTCGCTCCATTGTTCTGGAGAACGGAGTTTTAGTCATCTTACCCATGAGGCATGGTTCGCAAGCACCAAGTGATTCATAATCAAGTGATTCCAAAAGTCCATCACTATGGAGTTTCTTCATGCGCTTTACAACAATATGACCTAAACGGCAGTGCCATAAATAAGTTGCACTATCATTATTAACCTTGCATCTTTTGGCTTCAATATTATGAATATGTGTATCACTACGATCGAGATCCAACAAACTATTTTCATTGGGTGTATGACCATTGAAGGCTTTATTCATGTAAACAGAATAACAAATATTCTATGACTTTAAATGAATAACCGTATTGCAACAAACATGATCAAATCATATTCATGCTTAACGCAAATGCCAAATAACATTTATTTAGGTTCTACACTAATCCCGAAAGTATAGGGAGTGTGCGATGATGATCATATTAATGTTGGAACCACTTCCAACACACATCGTCACTTCACCTTTAACTAGTCTCTGTTCATTCTGCAACTCTTGTTTCGAGTTACTAATTTTAGCAACTGAACTGGTATCTAATATCCAGGGGTTGCTATGAACACTAGTAAAGTACACATCAATAATCTGTATATCAAATATACCTTTGTTCACTTTGCCATCCTTCCTATCCACCAAGTATCTAGGGCAGTTCCACTTCCAGTGACCATTTCCTTTGTAGTAGCAGCACTTAGTTTCAGGCTTGAGTTTAGCTTTGGGTTTCTTCACGGGAGTGACAACTTGCTTGTCATTCTTCTTGAAGTTCCCCTTCTATCCCTTTGCCCTTTACTTGAAACAAGTGGTCTTGTTAACCATCAACACTTGATGCTCTTTCTTGATTTCTACCTTCGCCGATTTCAGTATCGCGAAGATCTCGGTAATTACTTTTGTCTTCCCTTGCATATTATAGTTCATCACGAAGTTCTACTAACTTGGTGATAGTGTCTAGAGAACTTTGTCAATTACTATCTTATCTGGAAGATTAACTCCCACTTGATTCAAGCAATTGTAGTACCCAGACAATCTGAGCACATGCTCACTGGTTGAGCTATTCTTCTCCATCTTGTAGGCAATGTACTGTCAGAGGTCTTATACCTCTCGACACGGGCATGAGTATGAAATACTAATTTCAACTCTTGGAACATCTCATATGCTCCGTGGCGTACAAAACGTTTTTGAAGTCCCGGTTATAAGCCGTAAAGCATGGCGCACTAAACTATCAAGTAGTCATCATACCGAGCTTGTCAAACGTTCATAACGTCTGTATCTGCTCCTGCAATAGGTTCGTCACCTAGCGGTGCATCAAGGATATAATACTTATGTGCAGCAATGAGGATAATCCTTAGATCATGGACCTAGTCCGCATCATTGCTACTAACATCTTTCAACTTATATTTCTCTAGGAACATATAAAATAAACGGGGAGCTATATCGCGAGCTATTGATCTACAACACAGATATGCTAATACTACAAGGACTAAGTTCATGATAAATTAAAGTTCAATTAATCATATTACTTGAAGAACTCCCACTTAGATAGACATCCCTCTGGTCATCTAAATGATCACGTGATCCAAATCAACTAAACCATGTCCGATCATCACGTGAGATGGAGTAGTTTTCAATGGTGAACATCTTATGTTGATCATATCTACTATATGATTCACGCTCGACCTTTCGTTCTCAAGTGTTCCGAGGCCATATCTGCATATGCTAGGCTCGTCAAGTTTAACCCGAGTATTCTGCGTGTGCAAAACTGGCTTACACCCATTGTATTTGAACGTAGAGCTTATCACACCTGATCATCACGTGGTGTCTCGGCACGATGAACTTTCGCAACGGTGCATACTCAGGGAGAACACTTATACCTTGAAATTTTGTAAGGGATCATCTTATAATGCTACCGTCGTACTAAGCAAAATAAGAAGCATAATAAGATAAACATCACATGCAATCAAAATATGTGACATGATATGGCCATCATCATCTTGTGCTTTTGATCTCCATCTCCAAAGCACCGTCATGATCACCTTCGTCACCGGCGCGACACCTTGATCTTCATCGTAGCATCGTTGTCGTCTCGCCAACTATTGCTTCTACGTCTATCGCTACCGCTTAGTGATAAAGTAAAGCAATTACATGGCGATTGCATTTCATACAATAAAGCGACAACCATATGGCTCATGCCAGTTGCCGATAACTTTACAAATGATGATCATCTCATACAAAACCGTATAACTCATCATGTCTTGATCATATCACATCACAACATGCCCTACAAAAACAAGTTAGACGTCCTCTACTTTGTTGTTGCAAGTTTTACGTGGCTGCTACGAGCTTAGCAAGAACCGTTCTTACCTACGCATACAAAAACCACAACGATGTTTCGTCAAGTATGTGTTGTTTTAACCTTCACAAGGACCGGGCGTAGTCACACTTGATTCAGCTAAAGTGAGAGGGACAGACACCCGCCAGTCACCTTTAAGCAACGAGTGCTCATAATGGTGAAACCAATCTCGCGTAAGCGTACGCGTAATGTCGGTCCGGGCCGCTTCATCTCACAATACCGCCAAAGCAAAGTATGACATGCTGGTAAGCAGTATGACTAGTATCGTCCACAACTCACTTGTGTTCTACTCGTGCATATCATCTACGCATAGACCTGGCTCTGATACCACTGTTGGGGAACGTAGTATTTTCAAAATTTTCCTACAATCACGCAAGATCTATCTACCAGATGCATAGCAACGAGAGGGGAGAATGTGTCTACGTACCCTCGTAGACCGGAAGCGGAAGTGTCTAGTTACGCGGTTGATGTAGTCGAACTTCTTCACGATCCAACCGATCAAGTACCGAACGTACGGCATCTCCGCGTTCAGCACACATTCAGCTTGATGACGTCCCACGAGCTCTTGATCCAGTTGAGCTTCACGGGATAGTTTCGTCAGCACGACGGTGTGGTGACGGATATGATGAAGTTACCGTCGCAGGGCTTCGCCTAAGCGTTGTAACGATATGACCGAGGTGTGTTACTGTGGAGGGGGGCACCGCACACGGTTGGGAGAGATCAACTGATCAACTTGTGTGTCTATGGGGTGCCTCTACCCCCGTATATAAAGGAGTGGAGGAGAGGGAGGGCCGGCCCTCTTTATGGCGCACCCTAGGGGAGTCCTACTCCCACCGAGAGTAGGATTCCCCCTTTCCTAGTAGAACTAGGAGCCCTTCCAAGTAGTAGGAGTAGGAGAGAAGGAAAGGGAAAGAGAAGAGAAGGAAGGAGGGGGCGCAACCCCTCTCCCTAGTCCAATTTGGACCAAGCCATGGGAGGGGCGCAGCCTCCTCTCTCCCTTTCCCTTAAAGCCCAATAAGGCCCATATACTCCCCGACGAATTCCCGTAACTCTCTAGTACTCCGAAAAATACCCGAATCACTCGGAACCTTTCCGATGTCCGAATATAGTCTTCCAATATATCGATCTTTACGTCTCGATCATTTCGACACTCCTCGTCATGTCCCCGATCTCATCCGGGACTCCGAACTACCTTCGGTACATCAAAACACATAAACTCATAATACCGACCGTCATCAAACGTTAAGCGTGCGGACCCTACGGGTTCGAGAACTATGTAGACATGACCGAGACTCATCTCCGGTTAATAACCAATAGCGGAACCTGGATGCTCATATTGGTTCCTACATATTCTATGAAGATCTTTATCGGTCAAACCGCATAACAACATATGTTGTTCCTTTTGTCATCGGTATGTTACTTGTCCGAAATTCGATCGTCGGTCTCACCATACCTAGTTAATCTCGTTACCGGCAAGTCTCTTTACTCGTTCCGTAATACATCATCTCGTGACTAAATCATTAGTCATTTGCTTGCAAGGCTTATTATGATGTGTATTACCGAGAGGGCCCAGAGATACCTCTCCGACACTTGGAGTGACAAATCCTATTCTTGATCTATGCCAACACCACGAACACATTCGAAGACACCTGTAGATAATCTTTATAATCACCCAGTTACGTTGTGACATTTGATAGCACACAAGGTGTTCCTCCGGTATTCGGGAGTTGCATAATCTCATAGTCATAGGAACATGTATAAGTCATGAAGAAAGCAATAGCAGTAAAACTAAACGATCATAGTGCTAAGCTAACGGATGGGTCTTGTCCATCACATCATTCTCCTAATGATGTGATCCCGTTGATCAAATGACAACTCATGTCTATGGCTAGGAAACATAACCATCTTTGATCAATGAGCTAGTCTAGTAGAGGCATACTAGGGACATACTGTTTTGTCTATGTATTCACACATGTACTAAGTTTCCGGTTAATACAATTCTAGCATGAATAATAAACATTTATCATGATATAAGGAAATAAATAATAACTTTATTATTGCCTCTAGGGCATATTTCCTTCACATATCATGCACAACCCCGATTTCAGCCAAGCACTTGTTTTCATACTCTATTCTTTCAAACATTTCAACTTTCACGCAATACATGAGCGTGAGCCATGGACATAGCACTATGGGTGGAATAGAGAGGTGGTTGTGGAGAATACAAAAAGGAGGGAGATAGTCTCACATCAACTAGGCGTATCAACGGGCTATTTAAATGCCCATCAATAGATATCAATGTGAGTGAGTAGGGATTGCCATGCAATGGATGCACTAGAGATAAATATGTATGAAAGCTCAACAAAAGAAACTAGTGGGTGTGCATCCAACTTGCTTGCTCATGGAGACCTAGGGCATTTGAGAAAGCCCATCGTTGGAATATACAAGCCAAGTTCTATAATGAAAATTCCCAATAGTATATGGAAGTGACTAAACATGAGACTCTCTATCATGAAGAACATGGTGCTACTTTCAAGCACAAGTGTGGAAAAAGATAGTAGCAATTATCCCTTTTTCTTTTCTCTTTTTTTGGGCCTTTCTTTTTTCTTTGGCCTTTCCTTTCTTTTTTTTTCTTTTTTTTGTGGAGGGGCTCTAATAATGATCATCATCACACTTTCATTACAAATCGATACTACAACAAAGTATGACTCTATGTGAATGCCTCCGGCGGTGTACCGGGATGTGCAATGAATCAAGAGTGACATGTATGAAAAATTATGCATGGTGGCTTTGCCACAAATATGATGTCAACTACATGATCATGCATGGCAATATGACAATATGATTCGTGTCACAAGAACGGAACGGTGGAAAGTTGCATGGTAATATATCTCGGAATGGCTATGGAAATGCCATGATAGGTAGGTATGGTGGCTGTTTTGAGGAATAATATGGTTTCTGTTTTGAGGAAGGATATATAGTGGGTGTATGGTACCGGCGAAAGTTGCGCGGTACAACAGAGGCTAGCAATGGTGGAAGGCTGAGAGTGCGTATAATCCATGGACTCAACATTAGTCATAAGAACTCATATACTTATTGCAAAAATCTACGAGTCATCAAAACAAAGCAATCAACACATGCTCCTAGGGGGGAGGTTGGTAGGAGTTAACCATCGCGCGCCCCCGGCCTCCACACAAAGGTTGACACTTTACAAATACCTCATGCTCTAACTTCGTCACATAGCGGTTCACCATATGTGCATGCTACGGGAATCACTAGCCTTAACACAAGCATTTCTCAATTCCATAATAAATCCACTAGCATGACTCTAATATCACTATCCTAATATCTCAAAACAATTATCATGCATCCAACTTCTCATCATATTCAATGCACTTAGTGTGAAAGTTTTTACTACATTGATATTGGATGTCCATCATGTGAAGACTAGTTTTATAGCCTAAACACATTACCATGATGTTTTAATAGAATCTCAAAGGGATATAAGTGAAGCATGAGAGTTCAACAATTTCTTCAAAATATTATCACCACCGTGCTCTAAAAGATATAAGTGAAGCACTAGAGCAAAAACTATTCAACTCAAAAGATATAAGTGAAGCACATAGAGTGTTCTAACAATTCCTAGGCCATATTTAACTCTCTCAAATAGGTATGTCCAGCAAGGATAACTGTGGAAAACTAACAAGCAAAGACTCAAATTATACAAGACGCTCCAAGCAAAACACATATCATGTGGTGAATAAAAATGTAGCTCCGAGTATAGTTACCGATAGATGAAGACGAAAGAGGGGATGCCTTCCCAGGGCATCCCCAATCTTAAGCTTTTGGTTGTCTTGAATTCAACTTGGGGTGCCTTGGGCATCCCCAAGCTTAGGCCCTTGCTACTCTTTGTTCCATAGTCCATCAAAGCAATACTCAAAACTTGAAAACTTCACAACACAAAACTTAGACAAAAATCTCGCCAGCTCCGTTAGTATAAGAAAGCAAACCACTACTTAAAGGTACTGCAATGAATTCATTCTTTGTTTATATTGGTATTAAACCTACTGTATTCCAACTTATCTATGGTTCATACCTCCCAATATTACTCATAGATGCATTGAAATAAGCAAACAACACACGAAAAACAGAATCTGTCAAAAACAGAACAGTCTATAGTAATCTGCAGGTTTCGCATACTTCTGTAACTCCAAAAAATTCAAACTAAATTGGTAAACGTGAGGAATTTGTCTATTAATCATCTGCAAAAATAATCAACTAAATAGCACGCTCCAGTAAAATCTGATGACCATTCTAGCAAGCGCTAACGATTCTGTTTTTGACAGCGCGATCACATAAACTTCACACAAGTCTTCCCAAAGGTTCTACTTGGCACAAACACTAAAGAAAACACAAAAGCACATCTAAACATAAGCTAGATGCAATATTTATTCCCTAACATCAGCAAAAACAGAAAATTATAAAATTGGGTTGCCTCCCAACAAGCGCTATCGTTTTACGCCCCTAGCTAGGCACGATACATGGATAGATCTAGGGAATGCCATAATGATACGATATGTCGCGAAAGCTCATCTCATATTCCCTACGTTCAGCAGCAAGCTTCCTTTGTGTCAAGGAAAAGTAATCAAAAGGGCTAAATTTAATGGGACAAAAGTCCCCCACATCAATCTCAGGAGGAATAGGTTCCTCTTTTGGCCCCTTGTAGTGAACAACCAATTCATCATTATAGGTGTTCTTTTGGCAGAAGGACATAAGCCTTCGCTTAAGGGAGAAGCCTAACCCATTGTTTTGAATAGCAAAATCATCATTCATCTCAGAAATTCTATCAACCAAGACATCGGTAGGAACCTTTTTTCTAAGGTTTTCATTAAAAGCAACATGATCAGGAGATCGCAGCCACATTATGTCTTCTTGATTGAAGAAGATAGCCTCTATGGGAGGTCGACCGGCATCTACTCCGTAATGAGCAAAGATTTCTTTGGCCTCTTTCATGATAAATCTAAATTCATGAGCCAAAAAGATAGTAGCTGCACGCTTAACTGAAGAATGCTCAATATTGGAAAACTCCAAAAAGATTCTCTAGATACAGGGATGCATATGGATAAATTGCCTTTCAATTTCTACTATGAGCATAGATACATCGTCCGCAAGGCTACTAGTTCTGTGAAGAATAGAGCCACCCATAGTGGGCAAAGCACCGGCACAAGTAAAGAAGTCTTGAAGAACTCCTTTTCCAATGATATTACCACTACCAACCCGAAACTTCTTAATATGTAAAGTGGTAGTTTCATCCGGGGGGTCAACATACACATTGCCCTTGACATTACTACCCTTCTCGATAAAATCGTCCCCCATCTCAGACATGAGAGCAAGCAAGCAACACACACAAGCAAACAAGAGGCAAGCGAACGATAAACACACGGCGGAAGAAGGGCAAATAAAACGGCAAGGGTGAAGTGGGGGGAGAGGAAAGCGAGAGGCAAAAATGGTATGGGAAGGAAAAGGGTTTGTGATAGGTACTTGGTATACGAATTTTGCGTAAGCCTCCCCAGCAACGGTGCTAGAAATTCTTCTTGCTAGTTCTCGAGCTTGCGTTGTATTCCCTCGAAGAGGAAAGGGAGATGCAGCACAGTAGCGTAAGTATTTCCCTCAGTTTTTTAGAACCAAGGTATCAATCCAGTAGGAGACCACGCGCGAGTCCCTCGCACCTGCACAAACAAATAAGAACTTCGCAGCCAACGCAATAAGGGGTTGTCAATCCCTTTACGATCACTTACGAAAGTGAGATCTGATACAGATGATAGTTTATATTTTTTGTATTTTTTATTATAAGAACAGAAAGTAAAAGCGGAAAAGGTAAAGTAGATTGTAGATCGATATGTTGAGAATAGACCCGGGGGCCATAGTATTCTCTAGTGGCTTCTCTCATGATAGCGATATTCTACGGCGGGTAAACAAATTACTGTCGAGCAATTGATAGAAAAGCGAATAATTATGAGACTATCTAGGCATGATCATTGTATATTGGCATCACGTCCGAGACAAGTAGACCGACTCCTACCTGCATCTACTACTATTACTCCACACATCGACCGCTATCCAGCATGCATCTAGTGTATTGAGTTCATAAGAACAGAGTAACGCCTTAAGCAAGATGACATGATGTAGAGGGATAAACTCAAGCAATATGATATAAACCCCATATTTTTATCTTCGATGGGAACAATACAATACGTGCCTTGCTGCCCCTACTGTCACTGGGAAAGGACACCGCAAGATTGAACCCAAAGCCAAGCACTTCTCCCATTGCAAGAACTATAGATCTAGTAGGCCAAACCAAACCAATAATTCGAAGAGACTTGCAAGGATATTATGAGCACACATAAAGAGTTCAGAAAAGAACCAAATATTCCTCATAGATAATCTTGATCATAAACCCACAATTCATCGGATCTCGACAAACACACCGCAAAAAGAGATTACATCGAATAGATCTCCTCGAAGACCGAGGAGAACTTTGTATTGAGATCCAAAGAGAGAGAAGAAGCCATCTAGATACTAGCTATGGACCCGAAGGTATGTGGTAAACACTCACAACTCATGGTGAGCGATGATGATGATGATGTAGAAGCACTCCGTGGTAGATCCCCCCTTTAGCGGAGCTCCGGAACAGGCCCCAAGATGGGATCTCATGGGAACAGAAGGTTACGGCGGTGGAACTTGGGTTTTCTCTGTTGTTCTGATAGATTCGGGGTACGTAGGCTTATATAGGAGGAAGGAGGGCACCGGGGGCCTTACGTGGGACCCACGAGGCAGGGGGGCGTACCCTAGGGGGGCGCACCCCACCCTCGTGGGCAGCACGTGGCCCCTACTCCGTGGTTCTCAAGTCTCCTGTGCGTGATTTTCTCCAAAAATATCTCTCCCGAAGGTTTCATTCCGTTTGGATTCCGTTTGATATTCCTTTTCTGTAAAACCCTGAAACACGCAAAAAACAGCAATCTGGACTGGGCCTTTGGGTTAGTAGGTTAGTCCCAAAAATAATATAAAAGTGTATAACAAAGCCCATTAAACATCCAAAACATCATAAATAATAGCATGGAACAATCAAAAATTATAGATACGTTGGACACGTATCAGGAGGCGATGGGGGTGCGACGGTGGGCTGGAGAGGGCGAGTGTTAGGGTAAAACTGCCCTACACGCGCCTCTCCCTATATATATGGGCCGGATATAGTCCAGAAGACCGGTGATTTCCGGACGTCCGGTCCTATAAAAATTAGCGGAAGTCCGGTCGTACTGGACGTCCGGTATGAGGTCGACAGAAGGGATTTGACGGACGCCCAAAGCGTACCAGACAACCGGAAGCGCTCGGAACACCGGACGTCCGGAAAGTACTGGATGACCGAAGGCTCTCAGGATGTTGGGCTTAGGCATTTTTGGCAGATGGCAAATGGTAGTGAGATGATGATTGTTGCATGAATATCCGACCATATGAGACAACTTGCTTGGTTACTATTCTTACTCTACGAGCGGTGGCTGATGCCACCATGTTTGAGTATATGTGATATGATACCACAAGAATGTTGACTTGGGTGCATAATCACTACTCCATCATATTAAAGCACCATAGTTAGAATGACATGGTAAGGTTTGAGAGTGTTTGTTCTTTTTATGTATTGTATAGGGTTGAGAGTACTCATGAGTTGAGTGTCTCCCCCTATGCCTACATCAAGACAATATATTAATTTTATGTATGAATGGGTACTAGATTTCACATAATATTGTCAAGCTCCAAGATACCAAGTTCATGCCCAAGTCGACAAAACCTAGCTTCATCCAATGGCTTCGTGAAAATGTCTGCAAGTTGCATATCTGTACCAATGTGGGCAAAATCTATGTCACCCTTTTCCACATGATCTCTCAAGAAATGATACCTAATGTCAATGTGCTTGGTGCGAAGATGATCTTTGGGATTCTCAACAATGTTAATGGCACTTTCATTATCACATAGAAGAGGCACATGTCGATAGGTGATACCGTAATCCTTCAAAGTTTGCCTCATCCATAGTAATTGAGTTCCACAACTAGCAGCTGCAATGTATTCTGCTTCACAACTGGAGAGGGCAATACAATTTTGTTTCTTTGAGGATAAACTTACCAAAGAGCGTCCAAGAAATTGGCATGCACTGGACGTAGACTTGCGGTCCACTTTGTCACTAGTCCAATCCGCATCCGTGTACCCAACGAGATCAAACTTGGCATCCTTGGGGTACCATAGACCCAACTTTGGGGTGTGAACAAGGTATCTGAGAATATGCTTAACCGCCTTATGATGGCTTTCCCTAGGGGAAGCTTGAAATCTAGCACACATGCATACACTAAACATGATGTCTGGTCTAGATGCACAAAGAAAAAGCAATGAACCAATCTTAGAGCAGTAAATAGATGGGTCAAAAGGAATACCATTTCTGTCTTCAGTGAGGAAAATTTTGGTTGGCATGGGTGTCATACATGGACTAGCATCAGACATGTCAAACTTTGCTATGATATCCTTGAGGTATTTTGCGTGAGACAAGAACATTCCTTCTTGAAATTGTTGAATTTGAAATCCGAGGAAGAATTTGAAATCCGCATTGAGTGACATTTCAAAATTCTTGGTCATTGAAGCCGCAAACTTCTTGCATAAATGAATGTTAGGAGAACCAAAGATTATATCATCTACATAGATTTGGCATAAGATCAAGTCATCCTTGTGTCTCTTAGTAAAAAGAGTGGGATCAATCACCCCTCTCACAAAGCCATCATCGACTAAAAACTTCTTAAGATGATCATACCAAGCACGGGGTGCTTGTTTGAGGCCATACAAACCCTTATGAAGATTATACACATAGTCTTTGTGATCGGGATCAACGAACCCAGGTGGCTGTGATACATATACTTCTTCTTGTAGAGGACCGTTAAGGAAAGCACTCTTCACATCCATTTGATGTAATGTAAAACCATTGAAAGCAGCATAAGCAAGTAAGATGCAAATAGATTCGAGACGGGCAACGGGAGCAAAGGTCTCAACAGAGTCCAAACCTTCAACTTGTGAGTACCCTTGTACCACTAACCTTGCCTTGTTTCAGATGATTACACCATTATCATCTTGCTTGTTCTTGAAAATCCATTTTGTTCCAATGACATTGTGTTTTGTAGTTGGTCTCTCCACCAGAGACCATACTTGGTTGCGTTCAAAACTGTTCAACTCTTCTTGCATAGCAACGAGCCAATCGTTGTCCATCAATGCGTCTTGTACCTTGACAGGATCAATACTAGACACAAACGAGAAGTGAGCACAAAAGTTTGTCAAATGTTTACGAGTGACTCTACCTTCGGATATGCCGGTGAGAATTTTGTCAACATCAACACGGCCAGCCACTCGAGGCATGATGGAGGTGAGGGTTTCACGTGGTTCAACTTCATGTCCATCATCCACATCCTCAACATATGGATCATTTATGTGTGGTGGAAGATCTTCTTCTTCATGTTGCATTTGTCGAGGTTCATCATCAATGATTGCACTTTCTTGCTCTTGTTCTTGTTGATGATCTTGTTCTTGGAGATGAATATGGTGAAGGACTTGATCTTAATCTTGTACTTGAATTGTGGGCATCGGTTGAGCATTTGGATCTTGTGGTGGTGTGGGTGTTGTGATGGTTGGATATATAGGGAGTCGTGCATTATCATCCATACCATCATGGGGTTCTTGTTCCATAGGAAGAAGAGCACCAACACCCATATTCAAGATATCTTGAGAAGAGTCTTCATCACCTACATCACTTAGATCAACTTGCTCCCCATGGGAGCCATTAAATTCATCAAACACCACGTCACAAGTTTCTACAACACATCCATTGGATTTATTGTAGACCCTATAGGCGTGAGAGTTTGATCCATAACCAACAAATATACCCTCAACAGTTTTGGATTGAAAATTTCCTAACCATTCTTTCTTGTTGAGTATGAAGCACTTACACCCAAATACACGGAAGTACTTGACATTTGGTTTGTTTCCAGTTAGAAGCTCATAAGGGGTCTTTTCCAAGATTGTGCGGAGGAAGAGACGGTTTGAGGCATGACATGCAGTGTTCAGGGCCTCGACCCAAAAGCTATATGGTGACTTGTACTCATGTTGGGGAACGTTGCATGGAAAACAAAAAAATTTCTCTACGTTCACCAAGATCAATCTAGTAGATGCAACTACGAGGGGAGAGTAGGATCCACATACCCTTGTAGATCGCTAAGCGGAAGCGTTAAGAACGCGGTTGATGGAGTCGTACTCGCCGCGATTCAGATCGCCGAAGATCCTAGCACCGAAGCAACGGTGCCTCCGCGTTCTTCACACGTACGGCTCGGGGACGTCTCCTCCTTCTTGATCCAGCAAGGGGTGGAGGAGAGGTTGATGGAGAACCGGCAGCACGATGGCGTGGTGGTGATGGTGGAGAAGAACTCCAGCAGGGCTTCGCCTAAGCACCGCGGGAGAAGAAGAAGTTATGGGAGAGGGAGGGCAGCACCGAGGCACGAACTTGTGTTGGCTGCCCTCCCTCTACCTCTCTATATATAGGGGGAAGGAGGAGAGGGGGGCGCCCTAGGGTTTCCCCTAGGGGGCCGGCGGCCAGGGCAAGGGGAGGGGCGGCGGCCAAGGCAGGCCCTAGGGTTTCCCCCCCTAGGTGCCTTGCCCCCCAAGGCTAAGGGGGTGCGGCCACCCTAGAGGGGTCCACCTCCCTTGGCGCACAAGGAGAGGGCCCAGGGGGGGGCGCACAGCCCTATGAGGGCTGTGGTGTCCCCCCTTGTGGCCCAGTAGGCCCAGAAACACTTCCGGGACCCCCGAAACCCTTTCCGGTACTCCGCCGATTTCCCGATGCTCCCCGGAACACTTCCGGACTCCGAAACCTTTCATCCTATATATCAATCTTCGTCTCCGGACCATTCCGGAGACTCTCGTCATGTCCGGGATCTCATCCGGGACTCCGAACAACCTTCAGTAACCATGCACTTTTCTCACTAACAACCCTAGCGTCACCGAACCTTAAGTGTGTAGACCCTGCGGGTTCGGAAACCATGTAGACATGACCGAGACACTCCAGGTCAATAACCAATAGCGGGATCTGGATACCCATATTGGTTCCCACATGTTTCTCGATGATCTCATCGGATGAACCACGATGTCAAGGATTCAGGCAATCCCGTATACAGTTCCCTTTGTCTCGTCGGTATGTTACTTGCCCGAGATTCGATCGTCGGTATCTCTATACCTAGTTCAATCTCGTTACCGGTAAGTCTCTTTACTCGTTACCGTAATACATAATCCCGTGACCAACTACTTAGTCACTTTGAGCTCATTGAGATGACGTATTACCGAGTGGGCCCGGAGATACCTCTCCGTCACACGGAGTGACAAATCCCAGTCTCGATCCATGTCAACTCAACAGACACCCTCGGAGATACCTGTAGAGTACCTTTATAGTCACCCAGTTACGTTGTGACGTTTGGCACACACAAAGCACTCCTACGGTGTCAGTGAGTTACATGACCTCATGGTCATAGGAACTTATACTTGACATGCAGAAAACTATAGCGATAACTGACACGATCAAAAGCTATGTTTAACGTTTGGGTCTCGTCCATCACATCATTCTCCTAATGATGTGATCCCGTTATCAAATGACAACTCATGTCTATGACCTGGAAACCGCGGTCATCTTTGATCAACGAGCTAGTCCTATAGAGGCTCACTAGGGACACAAAGTCTGTCTATTCATCCACACATGTATTTGAGTTTCCAATCAATACAGTTATAGCATGGATAATAAACGATTATCATGAACAAGGAAATATAATAATAACTCTTTTATTATTGCCTCTAGGGCATATTTCCAACAGTCTCCCACTTGCACTAGAGTCAATAATCTAGCATTACAAGGTAATGAATCTAACACCCATAGAGTCTTGGTGTTGATCATGCTTAGCCCGTGGAAGAGGTTTAGTCAACGGATCTGCAACATTCAAATCCGTGTGTACTTTGCAAATACTTATGTCCTCCTCCTTGACCGAATCGCGGATGGAATTGAAGCGTCGCTTTATGTGTCTGGTCCTCTTGTGAAACCTTGGTTCCTTGGCTAGAGCAATGGCACCAGTGTTGTCACAGAACAGAGTCATTGGGTTCAGTGCACTAGGCACAACTCCAAGATCTGTCATGAACTCCTTCATCCAGACACCTTCTTTAGCCGCCTCCGAGGCAGCTATGTACTCTGCTTCACATGTAGAATCAGCTACCACGCTCTGCTTGGAACTGCACCAGCTTACCGCTCCCCCGTTGAGAATATATACGTATCCGGTTTGTGACTTAGAGTCATCCGGATCAGTGTCAAAGCTTGCATCGACGTAACCCTTTACGACGAGCTCTTGATCACCTCCATAGACGAGAAACATTTCCTTAGTCCTTTTCAGGTACTTTAGGATATTCTTGACCGCTGTCCAGTGATCCATACCAGGATTACTTTGAAACCTTCCCGCCATACTTATGGCAAGGCTGACATCTGGTCTTGTGCACAACATTGCATACATGATAGAGCCTATGGCTGAAGCATAGGGGACGACACTCATCTTTTCTCTATCTTCCGCAGTCACTGGGCATTGAGTCTTACTCAACTTTGTACCTTGCAATACCGGCAAGAACCCCTTCTTGGATTGATCCATTTTGAACTTCTTCAAAACTTTATCAAGGTATGTGCTTTGTGAAAGTCCTATCAAGCGTCTTGATCTATCTCTATAGATCTTGATGCCCAATATGAAAGCAGCTTCACCGAGATCTTTCATCGAAAAACTCTTGTTCAAATACCCCTTCACGCTATCCAAAAATTCTATATTGTTTCCAATCAGCAATATGTCATCCACATATAATATTAGAAACGCTATAGAGCTCCCACTCACTTTCTTGTAAATACAAGCTTCATTGTAAACTTGTATAAACCCAAACGCTTTGATCACCTCATCAAAGCGAAGATTCCAACTCCGAGATGCTTGCACACTTTGTCAGCATTCTCTGGATCGACAAAACCCTCCGGTTGCATCATATACAACTCTTCCTTAAGAAAACCGTTAAGGAACGCCGTTTTGACATCCATCTGCCAAATTTCATAATCGAAATATGCAGCTATTGCTAACATGATTCGGACGGATTTAAGCATCGCTACGGGTGAGAAAGTCTCATCGTAGTCAATTCCTTGAACTTGTGAAAAACCCTTTGCCACAAGTCGAGCTTTATACACGGTGACATTACCGTCAGCGTCCGTCTTCCTCTTAAAAATCCATTTATTCTGAATGGCCTTCCGCCCTTCAGGTAATACTTCCAAAGTCCATACTTTGTTTTCATACATGGATCCCATCTCGGATTTCATGGCCTCTAACCATTTGTCGAAATCCGGGCCCACCATCGCTTCTCCATAGCTCGTAGGTTCACCGTTGTCTAACAACATGACCTCCAAGACAGGGTTACCATACCACTCAGGTGCAGTGCGTACCCTTGTCGACCTACGAGGTTCGGTAGTAACTTGATCAGAAGCTTCTTGATCATCATCATTGGCTTCCTCTTCAACCTCTGTAGGCTCCACAAAAACATCTTTCTGTGCTGCGTTACTCTCTGGTTGAAGCAGAGGTTCAATAACCTCATCAAGTTCTATCTTCCTCCCACTCAATTCTTTCGAGAGAAACTCTTTCTCGAGAAAGGACCCGTTCTTAGCGACAAACACTTTGCCCTCGGATCTGAGATAGAAGGTGTACCCAACTGTTTCTTTTGGGTATCCTATGAAGACACATTTGTCCGCTTTGGGTTCGAGCTTTTCTGGCTGAAGCCTTTTGACATAAGCATCGCAACCCCAAACCTTGAGAAAAGACAACTTAGGTTTCTTACCAAACCACAGTTCATACGGTGTTGTCTCAACGGACTTAGATGGAGCCCTATTTAAAGTGAATGCAGCTGTCTCTAACGCATATCCCCAAAACGATAGTGGCAAATCGGCAAGAGACATCATAGAACGTACCATATCTAATAGGGTTCGATTACGACGTTCAGACACACCATTACGCTGTGGTGTTCCAGGTGGTGTCAACTGTGAAACAATTCCACACTTTCTTAAGTGATCACCAAACTCATAACTCAGATATTCTCCCCCTCGATCAGATCGTAGGAACTTGATCTTCTTGTTACGATGATTTTCAACTTCACTCTGAAATTGCTTGAACTTTTCAAAAGTTTCAGACTTATGCTTCATCAAGTAAATATACCCATATCTACTTAAGTCGTCAGTGAAGGTGAGAAAATAACGATTTCCACCGCGCGCCGTTACACTCATCGGACCGCACACATCAGTATGTATGATTTCCAATAAGTCACTTGCCCGTTCCATTGTCCCTGAAAACGGGGTCCTTGTCATCTTGCCCATGAGGCACGGCTCGCACGTGTCAAGTGATTCAAAATCAAGAGACTCCAAAAGTCCATCAGCATGGAGCTTCCTCATGCGTTTTACGCCGATATGACCCAGACGGCAGTGCCACAAGAAAGTGGTATTATCATTATCAACTCTACATCTTTTGGCATCAATGTTATGAACATGTGTATCATCACTATCGAGATTCAATAAGAATAAACCCCTAACTTCGGGTGCATGACCATAAAAGATATTACTCATATAAATAGAACAACCATTATTCTCTGACTTAAATGAGTAACCGTCTCGCAATAAACAAGATCCAGATATAATGTTCATGCTTAACGCAGGCACTAAATAACAATTATTCAGGTTCATAACTAATCCCGATGGTAATCGAAGAGCGAGCGTGCCGACGGCGATCACATCAACCTTGGAACCATTTCCCACGCGCATCGTCACTTCATCCTTCGCCAGCCTCCGTTTATTCCGCAGTTCCTGTTTAGAGTTGCAAATGTGAGCAACCGAACCGGTATCAAATACCCAGGCACTACAACGAGAGTTGGTAAGGTACACATCAATAACATGTATATCAAATATACCTTTGTTGTTGTTGTTGGCCCCCTTCTTATCTGCCAGATACTTGGGGCAGTTCCGCTTCCAGTGGCCGTTCCCCTTGCAATAGAAACACTCAGTCTCTGGCTTGGGCCCAGCCTTGGGTTTCTTCACTGGATTAGCAACTGCTTTGCCACCCTTCTCAGAGTTACCCTTCTTGCCCTTGCCATTCTTCTTGAAACTGGTGGTTTTATTGACCATCAACACTTGATACTCCTTCTGGATGTCTGCCTCAGCGACTTTCAGCATCGAAAACAGCTCGGCGATGGTCTTGTTCATCCCTTGCATGTTATACTGCTGCACGAAGCTCTTGTAGCTTGGAGGGAGTGACTGGAGAATTCTGTCAATGATAGCCTCATCCGGGAACACAAGTCCCAGATCAGCTATGCGGGTATAGTACCCAGACATCTTCAGTAAGTGCTCACTGACAGACGAATTCTCCTCCATCTTGCAAGCGAAGAATTTATCGGTGGTCTCATACCTCTCGATCTTAGCATTCTTCTCAAAGATGAACTTCAACTCCTGGTACATCTCATATGCACCATGACGTTCAAAACGCCTTTGAAGTCCTCCTTCCAAGCCGTACAACATGGCACACTGCACTATCGAATAGTCATCCGAACACGTCTGCCAGACGTTCAAAACGTCTGCAGGTGCTGTAGGAGCGGGGGGGTCACCTAGCGGTGCATTTAGGACATAAACCTTTTGGGCAGCTGTGAGGATGATCCTCAGATTGCGGAGCCAGTCCACAAAGTTGCTCCCATCATCTTTCAGTTTAGCTTTCTCTAGGAACGCATTAAAATTCAGGGGAGCTACTGCGCGAGCCATCTACAACCAAAAATTTGCAAAGACATTTTAGACTATTGTTCATGATAAGTGAGTTACTACCTAATCAAATTATTCATAACTCCCACTCAAAATTGACATCCCTCCGGTCATTCGAGCGTGACATGATCCAAATTCACCAACCCAAGTCCGATCATCACGTGAGATGAGGTGGTGTCAATGGTGAACATCAACCTGTTGATCATATCTACTATATGACTCATGCTCGACCTTTCGGTCCTCCGTGTTCCGAGGCCATGTCTGTACATGCTAGGCTCGTCAAGTCTAACCCGAGTGTTCTGCATGTGCAAAACTGGCTTGCACCCGTTGTATGCGAACGTAGAGTCTATCACACCCGATCATCACGTGGTGCTTCGAAACGACGAACCTTCGCAACGGCGCACACTCGGGGGGAACACAATTTTATCTTGAAATTTTAGTGAAGGATCATCTTATAATGCTACCGTCGTCCTAAGCAAAATAAGATGCATAAAAGGATTAACATCACATGCAAATCATAAGTGACATGATATGGCCATCAACTCGTGCTTTTGATCTCCATCTCCAAAGCACCGGCATGATCTCCATCGTCACCGGCGCCACACCATGATCTCCATCATCATGATCTCCATCATCGTGTCGCCATCGGGGTTGTCGGCGCCCACCATGCTCTTACTACTATTGCTACCGTTTAGCGATAAAGTAAAGCATTACAAAGCGCTTAATGATTGACACGCAGGTCATACAAAAAAATATAGACAACCCTATGGCTCCTGCCGGTTGCCGTATGCATCGACATGCAAGTCGATATTAACTATTACAACATGATCATCTCATACATCAAATATATCTCATCATGTCATTGGCCATATCATATCACATACATACCCTGCAAAAACAAGTTAGACGTCCTCTAATTTGTTGTTGCATGTTTTACGTGGCTGCTATGGGTATCTAGCAAGAACGCTTCTTACCTACGCAAAACCACAACGGTGATATTCAAGTTGCTATTTAACCTTCTACAAGGACCGCCTTGTTCTATTCCGATTCAACTAAGATAGGAGAGACAGACACCCGCCAGCCATCTTATGCAACAAAAGTCACATGTCTGTCGATGGAACCGGTCTCATGTACGTGGACATGTAAAGTTGGTCCGGGCCGCTTCATCCCATAATACCGCTGAATCAAGAAAGACTAAGGAGGGCAGCAATTTAAACATCAATGCCACAAACCCTTTTGTGTTCTACTCGAGAAAGCATCTACGCAAGATCCTAGCTCTGATACCACTGTTGGGGAACGTTGCATGGAAAACAAAAATTTTTCTCTACGTTCACCAAGATCAATCTAGTAGATGCAACTACGAGGGGAGAGTAGGATCCACATACCCTTGTAGATCGCTAAGCGGAAGCGTTAAGAACGCGGTTGATGGAGTCGTACTCGCCGCGATTCAGATCGCCGAAGATCCTAGCACTGAAGCAACGGTGCCTCCGCGTTCTTCACACGTACGGCTCGGGGACGTCTCCTCCTTCTTGATCCAGCAAGGGGTGGAGGAGAGGTTGATGGAGAACCGGCAGCACGACGGCGTGGTGGTGATGGTGGAGAAGAACTCCAGCAGGGCTTCGCCTAAGCACCGCGGGAGAAGAAGAAGTTATGGGAGAGGGAGGGCAGCACCGAGGCACGAACTTGTGTTGGCTGCCCTCCCTCTACCTCTCTATATATAGGGGGAAGGAGGAGAGGGGGGCGCCCTAGGGTTTCCCCTAGGGGGCCGGCGGCCAGGGCAAGGGGAGGGGCGGCGGCCAAGGCAGGCCCTAGGGTTTCCCCCCCTAGGTGCCTTGCCCCCCAAGGCTAAGGGGGTGCGGCCACCCTAGAGGGGTCCACCTCCCTTGGCGCACAAGGAGAGGGCCCAGGGGGGGCGCACAGCCCTATGAGGGCTGTGGTGTCCCCCCTTGTGGCCCAGTAGGCCCAGAAACACTTCCGGGACCCCCGAAACCCTTTCCGGTACTCCGCCGATTTCCCGATGCTCCCCGGAACACTTCCGGACTCCGAAACCTTTCATCCTATATATCAATCTTCGTCTCCGGACCATTCCGGAGACTCTCGTCATGTCCGGGATCTCATCCGGGACTCCGAACAACCTTCGGTAACCATGCACTTTTCTCACTAACAACCCTAGCGTCACCGAACCTTAAGTGTGTAGACCCTGCGGGTTCGGAAACCATGTAGACATGACCGAGACACTCCAGGTCAATAACCAATAGCGGGATCTGGATACCCATATTGGTTCCCACATGTTTCTCGATGATCTCATCGGATGAACCACGATGTCAAGGATTCAGGCAATCCCGTATACAGTTCCCTTTGTCTCGTCGGTATGTTACTTGCCCGAGATTCGATCGTCGGTATCTCTATACCTAGTTCAATCTCGTTACTGGTAAGTCTCTTTACTCGTTACCGTAATACATAATCCCGTGACCAACTACTTAGTCACTTTGAGCTCATTGAGATGACGTATTACCGAGTGGGCCCGGAGATACCTCTCCGTCACACGGAGTGACAAATCCCAGTCTCGATCCATGTCAACTCAACAGACACCCTCGGAGATACCTGTAGAGTACCTTTATAGTCACCCAGTTACGTTGTGACGTTTGGCACACACAAAGCACTCCTCCGGTGTCAGTGAGTTACATGATCTCATGGTCATAGGAACTTATACTTGACATGCAGAAAACTATAGCGATAACTGACACGATCAAAAGCTATGTTTAACGTTTGGGTCTCGTCCATCACATCATTCTCCTAATGATGTGATCCCGTTATCAAATGACAACTCATGTCTATGACCTGGAAACCGCGGTCATCTTTGATCAACGAGCTAGTCCTGCAGAGGCTCACTAGGGACACAAAGTCTGTCTATTCATCCACACGTGTATTTGAGTTTCCAATCAATACAGTTATAGCATGGATAATAAACGATTATCATGAACAAGGAAATATAATAATAACTCTTTTATTATTGCCTCTAGGGCATATTTCCAACAACTCATCCAACATGGACCTTGCCATCTCCACAAGAGTACGGTTCTTTCTTTCGGCTACACCATTTTGTTGAGGAGTGTAGGGGGCTAAGTATTGATGCTCAATCCCCTCATCACTGAGAAACTCTTCCAAGGTGTAGTTCTTGAACTCGGAGCCATTGTCACTTCTTATTGCCAAGATTTCTTTGTCAAACTTGCATTGAGCTTGCTTGGCAAAATCAATGAAGGTGAACTTCGTCTCATCTTTGGACTTGAGGAAGAACACCCATGTGTATCTTGAGTAATCATCAACAATGACAAGACCATATTTTTTCCCACCAAGACTGTCCCATGAAGGCGGCCCAAAGAGATCTTATGGGTTTCACCTCTAGCCTACCCCAACTTGTTTGGGACTAAAGGCTTTGTTGTTGTTGTTGTTGTTGTTGTTGTTGTTGTTGTTGTTGTTGTTGTTGTTGTTGTTGTTGTTGTTGTTGTTGTTTATGATCTTATGGGTTTGTAATGCATTGTACTGATGTTTTTTGCTCAAATTTACCTATCAGCAAGTGGAAACAAAGCATAACAAAATAACAAAGAGTACTCACAACTGTCCATAAAGTCCATTCATGGAAAAAAAAACATATATTCTCAGGGCTTCTCCGTCTGGTGACTGAAAGATACTTGCTAACAAACACATATACTCCCAATAAATGACATCTCGATAGTCATCATGTAGGATGTATGCTTTTTAACCTGAAATTGTTGAAAAAATGTTAATGGTGGCGATAAACTCCTTCCTGGAAAGTAAAATGACGAGTCTAACCTGAGATGCCCACTGACATAACGAAGAGGCCAAACCAGACAACACAGATGCAACAGTAACAGGAATGATTCCATAGAGTAAGACATAATCCGAGCTACCACCACTTACACCTTTCCTGTTACTCTCCCCAATGCTTAAAAGGACAGCCACAGTGATTAAGAGGGCTAATGCTAAAATTTGTTTGGGTGATTGCTTTTGCCTGCAAAATGACCCCAAAAGAAATCAACCAAATGAGTATGAAATCACTCCAGATAGAAATCTATTCGCAGAGTGAACAGAGAAACAATGATACCGAGGGTACAAAGCACCAACCAACATGTTATTAAGAAGAGAACGCAATTACACATGTTTATTCGCCTCTAAAATAAATTGACAAGATTTGTTCTGCCCCACATGGACCAAACTAATGCGATATGTGGAACACAAAAGACAGTACACTTACTTTTATAAAGAAAGAGGCAACTCCTTAAATGTATCAGGATTCTGACAATTAGCAGGGAGAGGTCAAGTCTGCTTACTTCATCCTTTCTCAAGGAGTACTACACAATAGCAACACAGAAATGGGCATAAATAAATCAGCCCAAATACCAGTGGTCCTATAAAATAACTTCGATTCATTGCCGCACTAACCCTATATTACCCAGTGTTGAGGATAAAAGGCCTTCTGAGAATTTTCATTTTATAACCCCACCACGAATTACAGGCAGTTTGTCAAAATCTTTGAGATAATTTACAGCTGAAGGCCAATATTTCTTCAGGCATGACAGAAGGTGCTGGCTACATTTTATCTGTTGAAATAGCTTCATGGTCCATTCAAAAATATATCCAATATTCTTGGGTGGGTGCTTTGATTGATGTGGCTTTCCGGCTATGCATGCACTACACAGACGATCTTTCTCAAAAGAAATATTTGTTAGTCCAAGGATGTGATTTCCCTTTAAGAGATCTTGAAGATTTCTCATGCTGACATGGGCTAGCCGGCGATGCCATAGCCACCCCTTGTCGGCTTTGGCCATTAGACAAGTTGCATGGAAGGTACTATCTTTCGAGAAATCAACCGTGTAAAGGTTGCCATCCAACTTTCCAACAAAGCCACTTCAACAGTATCTCTCATAAAGACTTTCACATTCGTTAGTCCAAATAGTGTATCATAACCAATAGAAGCCAATTGACGAACGGAAAGTAAGTGATATTTAAGAGATTGGACAAGCATGACATTTGCAAGTGACATTTCATTCGTGATAGCCACCTTACCCAATCCAAGTACATGTCCTTTTGTTCCTCCACCAAACACAATGCTCATAAATGGTTGAATGGCTTCCATGAAATCGTAGAGCAATTTGTTGTCTCTGGTCATATGGTTTGTACATCCACTATCGATCACCCATTTGACTCCACCGGAGAAGGCAACCTACACACAATTCATGACTTGGTTAGAGGCACCCATTTTGCAATGGGACCTCTCACATTAGTCACAAGGGTCTTAGGAACCCAAATAGCATAGAAACGAAATGCATTATGAGGACCAACAAATTTAGCATAAACCTCTCCATCCTTTGTCTTACAAAGCACATAGGATGGAGGCATGAAACCCTTAGGTTTGATGGGAGTGGGTATGTCCCTAGTGGCCTTCCCACTCACAACCTTGTTGACTTGATTTTTCTCTTCCTTCTTCTGCCCTTCACGTACAAATGTCTCCTTGAGAGGAGTGGTGCACTTTTGAGTGGACGTTTTCTTCTTGCTTGTCTTGGGTCGTACACAAGTCCTTCCTTTGCGAAAACTTCATTGTGTCGGCTCAATACTTCATTAAGGTTCTTTTGTCCTTGAGCACATGTCATGAGTCCTTTCTCAAGTTGTGCTTTTAGAAATCGATTCTCCTCATGAATAGATGTTATATCACAACTCGTGTTAGTAGTACAGGCATCAACATTTATAATAGGAGAGGAGTAAACCTTGGCTAGAGTTTCGAGATAAGTAAGTTTGAGTGTCTCAAAGCTCTTTGTAAGAAAGGTGAGCTCCTCTTCCTTAGTCTTAAGAGACACAGATAGAAGCTCACAATCCTTAGAGAGAGTAGCATGAGACCTCACAAGTTTACTCTTATCATTCATCAACTCCTCGAAAGAGCTTTCAACCTTTTCCAAGGAAGCAAGTTTCTTGGCATGTTCATCAAGGTTTGTATCAATTTTTATGCATAGTTCATCATTTTTTGCTTCCTCATAAAGGACTTTCCACTCAAGGATTTCATATTTTTTTCTTTTCTTCGGTAACGAGGGTTTCGAGTTCCTTAATGGTGACAGTGTGCTTACTCACCATCTCCATAAGCATGCGAAACATAGTGAGATTCTTTCCTTTGAGGGAATACATAATTTTTTCTAGTTTAGCATACATAGGATCATTCTCATCATTATCATCATGATTATCCTCTGCATCAAGGTATTCATCACTAGGAGTAGGCGGAGTGAAAATAGGAGGATCCGAACGAGAGGTTACCTTAATTTTGTCTGAGGAGGTTTGTTGCTCATGGTCCTCAACGACGGCTTTGGCCATCAAACACTTGTGAGCGTTGCCCTTGTAGTCTTTCATGTAGTTGTAGGTGACAACCTCACCACTTTTGTTGACTAGTCTCAAGGTGTTTTGAGGATCTTGAACTATACCGGCAACACCTCCAACATCATCGGGATCGGAATCTTCTTGGGCAATCATGGCCCTTCCATCTCTCTTCTTAAGCTTGGAGTTCATAGGGTTTGGCAATTTCTTCTTTACAAAGTTCTTGGGAAATCTGGGCTTATCTTCTCTCTTCTCGTATGGGCACTCATTGGAGAAGTGATTTGTCTCGTCACAGTTGTAGCAACTTCGGACCTTCTTCTTTTGAAATCTTCCTTTGAATTTTCCCGTGCTAAACTTCTTAACAAAGAGAGTAATGTCTTCAAATGAGGGTCCATCATGTGAGTCACTTTCATCACCTTCTTCAACATCTTCTTCCTCACTTTCTTCTTCTTCACAATCTTGTTTAGCCTTCAAGGCTAATTTGGTCACGAGAGATGAATTTCCATGCATAGCAAGATGTCTTGTAGCATTTGCCTTGGATTCTTCAAATAGTTGAAAGGTGGATATGATATCATCTGGAGTCATTTCCTTGAATCCATGGTGTTGCTTTATGTCCCACACCATTTGATGATGATACGGAGCAAGAGCATGTAGCAACTTGTCCACAAGGAACTGCCTCGTCAAGTTGAATCCATCTTGTGTCTTGTCACAGTCACATGACTCAATGTCAGAGGTAAGCGCCATCAGATGCTCATGGAGCTGGTTGGGGGTTTCACCTTTCTCCATACAGAAGTTTTGCAATTGACCTTTGGCAATCTCATATTGCGCAAGCTGGAGAGTGGAGGTATCGGTTCTGGATCTCACAATGCTATCCCATAAGTCCTTGGCACTGGTGATGTGTATGAAGAGTCTCCTTTGCTTTTCACTCATTCCTTTCCTTAACAACATGGTTGCGGTGTCGTTGAGATGCCTATTATATATTTATCTTGGAGTGAGGTTCTTTGGATCAACATGGTTGTAGCCATCCTCCAAGATGTCAACATCTCATCATTCACGTACCTAAGATGATCCTGCATAGCAACTCTCCACATAGAAAAATCAGCCTTTTTATCAAGCACGGGAGGTTCACCCCCATGCCTATAATTTGGTTTTTCATCTTTAGGTTGTGCATAGAGCCATGGAACACTATAGTGGCCACTGTTAGGAGGTTGTTGGTCAAGAGAAGGAATAGGTGTAGTTTGTCTCGAAGCCATACCACCCAAACTTGGGAGTAGCGTGGAATTCGTGGTTAGTGCGGCTAACCTTATTTTGACCAAGGCCTCAAGAGATGCATCATGCTCCTCCTTTTGCGTAGTAAGGGCCCGTTCTAGATCCTCGGAGGTGAAGGCCTTTACTTCCAAACAAGTCGATACCTAGTCTTTCGGATCTACAACAAGGGGAGTCCCATCGGGGTTCATCTCGCTCTAGGGCGGTTAAGCCACAAGAATAGAGCACGAGGCTCTGATACAAAATGAAAGGATCGAGATGGACCTGGAGGGGGGGTGAATAGGTACAATAACTTTTTTTCTTTGTTTAATTGTTACTTAAAAAATTTAAGCAATAATGCGGAATATGAAATTGAGCCTAACAATTGAAAGTAATATGCTAAACAAGCTAAGCTAGTAACACGAGTATGTAAGTAAGGTAACACAATAAGATACAAGTAAGAACTTAGAGACAAGTAACCACAAGTAGAAAGTTAGGGTTAGGAATAATCGAAACTTCGAGAGACGAGGATGTATGCCGATGTTCACTTCCTTGGAGGGAAGCTACATCACCGTTTAGAGGGGTGGGAGTTACCATGAAGGCACACCAACGCCACGAAGGCTCACCCTATTCTCTCTTTGAGATATCACCACGAAGGCGATTCCCAACCACTAGTGGTAGGCCTTTAGGTGACTTTAACACAAGTATTTCTCAATGTCATAATAACTCCACTAGCATGACTCTAATATTAGTATCCTCATATCTCAAAACAATCATCAGGTATCAAACTTCTCATCATATTCAATGCACTTTGTATGAAAGTTTTTACTACATTTATCTTGGATGCCTATAATATTAGGACTAGTTTTATAACCAAAGCACATTACCATGCTGTTCTAAATGACTCTCAAAAGGACATAAGTGAAGCATGAGAGATCAACAATTTCTACAAAATAAAATCACCAATGTGCTCTAAAAGATGTAAGTGAAGCACTAGAGCAAAACTATTTAGCTCAAAAGATATAAGTGAAGCACATAGAGTATTCTAACAAATTCAAGGCCATATTTATCTCTCTCAAAAAGGTGTGTCCAGCAAGGATGATTGTGTAAAACTAACAAGCAAAGACTCAAATCATACACGACGCTCCAAATAAACACATATCATGTGATGAATAAAAATATAGTCCCGAGTATAGTTACCGATAGATGAAGACGAAAGAGGGGATTCCTTCCCGGGGCACCCCCAAGCTTAGGCTTTTGGTTGTCTTGAATTTTACCTTGGGGTGCCTTGGGAATCCCCAAGCTTAGGCTCTTGCCACTCTTTGTTCCATAGTCCATCAAAGCCATACTCAAAACTTGAAAACTTCACAACACAAAACTTAGCCAAAAAATCTCGTGAGCTCCGTTAGTATAAGAAAACAAACCACCACTCAAAGGTATTGTAATGAACTCATTCTTTGTTTATATTGGTGTTAAACCTACTATATTCCAACTTCTCTATGATTCATATCCTCCAATACTACTCATAGATTCATCAAAATAAGCAAACAACACACGAAAAACAGAATCTGTCAAAAACAGAACAGTGTGTAGTAATCTGTAACTTTCGCAAACTTCTGTAACTCCAAAAAAATTGAAATAAATTTATAAACGTGAGAAATTTGTCTATTAATCATCTGAAAAAATAATCAACTAAATATCACTCTCCAGTAAAATCGGGTGACTATTCTAGTGAGCGCTAACGTTTCTGTTTTTTACAGCAAGATCATATAAACTTCACACAAGTCTTCCCAAAGGTTCTACTTGGCACAAACACTAATTAAAACACAAAACCACATCTAAACAGAAGCTAGATGCAATATTTATTCCTAAACAGAAGTAAAAAACAAAGAAAATAAAATTGGGTTGCCTCCCAACAAGCGCTACCGTTTCTCGCCTCTAGCTAGCCACGATACAAGGATAGATCTAGGTATTGCCATAATGATAAGATATATCGTGAAACCTCATCTCATATTCCCTATGTTCAGTAGCAAGTTTTCTTTATGGCAAGCAAAAGTAATCAAAAGGGCTAAATTTAATGGGACAAAAGTCCCCCATATCAAGCTCAGGAGGTATAGGTTCCTCTTTTGGCCCTTTATAGTGTACAACCAATTCATCATTATAGGCATTCTTTTGGCAGAAGGTCATGAGCCTTCACTCAAGGGAAAAACCTAACCTATTGTTTTGAATAGCAAAATCACCATTCAATTCAGAAATTCTATCAACCAAGACATCGGTAGGAACCTTTTTTCTAAGGTTTTCATTAAAAGCAACATGATCAGGAGATCGCAACCGCATTATGTCTTCTTCATTAAATAAGATAGCCTCTATGGGAGGTCGACCAGCATCTACCCCGTAATGAGCAAAGATTTCTTTGGCCTCTTTCATGATAAATCTGAATTCATGAGCCAAAAAGATAGTAGTTGCACGCTTAACAGAAGAATGCTCAATATTGGAAAATTCCAGAAAGATTCTCTGAATACAAGGATGCATATGGATAAATTGCCTTTCAATTTCAACTACAAGCATAGATATGGCATCCGCAAGGCTACTAGTTCTATGAAGAATAGAACCACCCATAGTGAGCAAAGCACCGGCACTAGTAAAGAAGTATTGAATAACTCATTTTCCAATGATATTACCACTACCAACCCGGAACTTCTTAATATGTAAAGTGGTAGTTTCATCCGGAGGGTCAACATAGACGTTGCCCACAACATTACTACCCTTCTCGACAAAATCTTCCCCCATCTCAGACATGAGGGCAAGAGAACGATAAACACACGGCAAAAAGAAGGGCAAATAAAACGGCAAGGTTGAAGTGGGGGAGAGGAAAATGAGAGGCAAATAAATATAATGCGAAGGATAAGGGTTTGTGATAGGTACTTGGTATATGACTTTTGCGTAAGCCTCCCTGGCAATGGCGCCAGAAAATCTTATTGCTACTTCTCGAGCTTGCGTTGTATTCCCTTGAAGAGGAAAGGGTGATGCAACACAATAGCGTAAATATTTCCCTCAGTTTTTGAGAACCAAGGTATCAATCCAGTAGGAGACCACGCACGAATCCCTCGCACCTACAAAAACAAATAGGAACTTCGCAGCCAACGCGATAAGGGGTGTCAATCCCTTTACGGTCACTTACGAAAGTGAGATCTGGTAGATAGGATAGTTTGATATTTTTGGTATTTTTGGATATAAGAACAGAAAGTAAAAACAGCAAAGTAAAGTAGATTGTATATTGATATGTTGAGAATAGACCCGGGGGCCATAGGTTTCACTAGTGGCTTCTCTCATGATAGCGGAATTCTATGGTGGGTGAACAAATTACTGTCGAGCAATTGATAGAAAAGCGAATAATTATGAGAATATCTAGGCATGATCATTATATATAGGCATCACGTTCGTGACAAGTAGACCGAAACGATTCTGCATCTACTACTATTACTCCACACATCGACCGCTATCCAGCATGCATCTAGAGTATTAAGTTCATAAGAACAGGGTAATGCTTTAAGCAAGATGACATGATGTAGAGGGATAAACTCAAGCAATATGATATAAATGTTGGGGATCGTAGCAGAAAATCAAAAAATTTCCTACGCATCACCAAGATCTATCTATGGAGTAATCTAGCAACGAGGGAGAGGAGAGTGCATCTACATACCCTTGTAGATCGCGATGCGGAAGCGTTGCAAGAACGCGGATGAAGGAGTCGTACTCGCAGCGATTCTGATCGCGGTTGATTCCGATCTAAGCGCCAAACAACGGCGCCTCCGCGTTCAACACATGTGCAGCCCGGTGACGTCTCCCACGCCTTGATCCAGCAAGGAGAGAGGGAGAGGTTGGGGAAGACTCCATCCAGCAGCAGCACGACGGCGTGGTGGTGGTGGAGGAGCGTGGCAATCCTGCAGGGCTTCGCCAAGCACCGCGGGAGAGGAGAAGGACTTGGGAGAGGGGGAGGGCTGCGCCAGAACTTGTGGTGCGGCTGCCCTCCCACCCCCCACATATATATAGGGGCAAGGGAGAGGGGGGCCGGCCCCCTCAGATCCAATCTGAGGAGGGGGCGGCGGCCAGGAGGGTGCCTTGTCCCCCAAGGCAAGGGGGGCGCCCCCCTTAGGGTTCCCCCAAACCCTAGGCGCATGGGCCCTAGGGGGGGAGGCGCCTAGCCCACTAAGGGGCTGGTCCCTCTCCACATACAGCCCATAGGGCCCTCAGGGGCAGGTGGACCCCCGGAACCCCTTCGGTGGTCCCGGTACAATACCGATAACCCCCCGAATTATTCCGGTGACCGTATGATGACTTCCCATATATAAATCTTTACCTCCGGACCATTCCGGAACTCCTCGTGACCTCCGGGATCTCATCCGGGACTCCGAACAACATTCGGTAACCACGTACATCTATTCCCTATAACCCTAGTGTCATCGAACCTTAAGTGTGTAGACCCTACGGGTTCGGGAGTCATGCAGACATGACCGAGACAACTTTCCGGCCAATAGCCAACAGCGGGATCTGGATACCCATGTTGGCTCCCACATTCTCCACGATGATCTCATCGGATGAACCACGATGTCAAGGATTCAATCAATCTCGTATACGATTCCCTTTGTCTATTGGTATAGCACTTGCCCGAGATTCGATCGTCGGTATACCGATACCTTGCTCAATCTCGTTACCGGCAAGTCTCTTTACTCGTTCCGTAACACATCATCCCGTGATCAACTCTTTGATCACATTGTGCACATTATGATGATGTCCTACCGAGTGGGCCCAGAGATACCTCTCCGTCACACGCAGTGACAAATCCCAGTCTCGATTCGTGCCAACCCAACAGACACTTTCGGAGATACCTGTAGTGCTCCTTTATAGCCACCCAGTTACGTTGTGACGTTTGGTACACCCAAAGCATTCCTACGGTATCCGGGAGTTGCACAATCTCATGGTCTAAGGAAAAGATACTTGACATATAGAAAAGCTTTAGCATACGAACTACACGATCTGTGCTAGGCTTAGGATTCGGTCTTGTCCATCACATCATTCTTCTAATGATGTGATCCCGTTATCAACGACATCCAATGTCCATGGTCAGGAAACCGTAACCATCTATTGATCAACGAGCTAGTCATCTAGAGGCTCACTAGGGACATGGTGTTTGTCTATGTATCCACACATGCATCTGAGTTTCCTATCAATACAATTCTAGCATGGATAATAAACAATTATCATGACCAAGGAAATATAATAATAACCAATTTATTATTGCCTCTAGGGCATATTTCCAACAGTCTCCCACTTGCACTAGAGTCAATAATCTAGTTCACATCGCCATGTGATTAACACTCACAGGTCACATCGCCATGTGACTAACATCAAAGAGTTTACTAGAGTAAATAATCTAGTTCACATCAATATGTGATTAACACTCATGAGTTCTGGGTTTGATCATGTTATGCTTGTGAGAGAGGTTGTAGTCAACGGGTCTGCAACATTCAGATCCCTATGTTCTTCGCAAAACTTTATGTCATATCATAGATGCTGCTACCACGTTCCACTTGGAGCTATTCCAAACTGTTGCTCCATTATGTGTATCCGGTATCTCTACCCAGAGTTATCCGGATAGGTATTAAGCTTGCATCGACGTAACTCTTTACGTCAAACTCTTTATCACCTCCATAACCGAGAAACTTTTCCTTATTCCTCTAAGGATAATTTTGACCACTATCTAGTGATCCACTCCTGGATTACCTTTGTACCCTCCTGCCAGACACGTGGCAAGGCACACATCAGGTGCGGTACTCAGCATGGCATACCATATAGAGCCTATGACAAAATCATAGGGACGACCTTCGTATTTCCTCTTTCTTCTGCTGTGGTCAAACTTTTGAGTCTTACTCAATTTCACACCTTACAACTCAGGTAAGAACTCCATCTTTGACTGATCTCTATTGAACTCCTTCAAAATCATGTCAAAGGTGTGTGTTCTTTTGAAAGTATCATTAGGCGTCTTGATCTATCTCTATAGATCTTGATGCCCAATTATATAAGCAGCTTTATCCAGGTTTTCCTTTGAAAAACTCCTTTCAAACAACCCTTTATGCTTTCCAGAAATTCTACATCATTTCGGATCAACAATATGTCATTCACATATACTTATCAGAAATGTCGTAGTGCTCCCACTCACTTTATTGTAAATACAAGTTTCTAACAAACTTAGTATAAACCCAAAAACTTTGATCACTCCATCAAAGCGTATATTCCGACTCCGAGATGCTTGCTCTAGTCCATGGAAGGATCGCTGGAGCTAGCATACCTTTTAGCATCCTTAGGATCGACAAAACCTTTCTGATTGTATCACATACAACCTTTCCTTACGAAAACTGGTAAGGAAACTTGTTTTGTCATCCATCTGCCAGATTTCATAAATTCAGCTAATGCTAACATGATTATGACGGACTTAAGCATCGCTACGGGTGAGAAAATCTCATCGTAGTCAACTCCTTGAACTTGTGAAAAACTCTTCGCCACAAGTTGAGCTTCATAGACGGTGACATTACCGTCCACATCCGTCTTCCTCTTAAAGATCCATTTATCTCAATGGCTTGCCGATCATCGGGCAAGTCCACCAAAGTCCATACTTTGTTTTGATACATGGATCCTATCTCGGATTTCTCGGCTTCCAACCATTTGTCAGAATACGGGCCCACCATCGCTTCTCCATAGTTCGTAGGTTCATTGTTGTCCAACAACATGACTTCTAAGACAGGATCACCGTACCACTCAGGAGTAGTACATATCCTTGTCGACCTACGAGGTTCGATAGCAACTTGATCCGAAGCTTCATGATCTCTATCATTAGTTTCCTCTTCAACAGTCGTAGGTTCCACAGAAACATCTTTCTGTGTTACACTACTTTCCGGTTGAAGTGAGGGTTCGACAACCTCATCAAGTTCTATCTTCCTCCCACACAATTCTTTCGAGGGAAACTCCTTCTCGAGAAAGGACCCATTCTTAGCGACAAACATCTTTGCCCTTGGATCTGAGATAGAAGGTATACCCAAATGTTACCTTTGGGTATTCTATGAAGATGTATTTGTCCGCTTTGGGTTCGAGCTTTTTCCGGCTGAAGCCATAAGCATCGCAGCCCCAAACATCAAGAAAACGACAACTTTGGTTTCTTGCCAAACCATACGGCGTCGTCTCAACGGACTTAGATGGTGCCCTATCTAAAGTGAATGCAGCTGTCTCTAATGCATAACCTCAAAATAATAGTGGTAGATCGGTAAGAGACATCATAGATCGCTCCGTATCTCATAAGGTTCGATTACGACGTCCGGACACACCATCATGCTGTGGTGTTCCAGGTGGCTTCAACTGTGAAACAATTCCACAATGTCTTAAGTGATTGCCAAACTCATAACTCGGAAAAAACTTCCCTCGATCAGATCGTAGGAACATAATCTTCTTGTTATGATGATTCTTAACTTCACTCTGAAATTGTTTGAACTTTTCAAATGTTTCAGACTTTTGCTTCATTGAGTAAATATACCCATATCTACTCAAATCGCCAGTGAAGATGAGAAAATAACGATATCCACCACATGCCTTAATTCTCATTGGATCACACACATCAGCATGTATGACTTCCAACAAGTCACTTGCCCGTTTCATTTTACCTGAACACGGGATCTTAGTCATCCTGCCGATGAGGCATGGCTCGCATGTGTCAAGCGATTCAAAATCACGTGACTCCAAACATCCATCAGCATGGAGTTTCTTCATGCATTTTATGCCAAAATGACCTAAGCGGCAGTGCCACAAGAAAGTGGTACTATCATTATTAACTCTACATCTTTTGGCGTTAATATATTATTATCATGTGTATTACTTTGATCGAGATTCAATAAACCATTGGGTGCATGACCATAAAGGTATTATTCATGTAAACAAAATAACCATTATTCTCTAACTTAAATGAATAAACGTATTGCAATGAACATGATCTAATCATATTCATGCTCAACGTAGACACCAGATAACATTTATCTAGGTTCAACACTAATCCCGAAGGTAGAGGGAGCGTGCGATGGTGATCTTATCAACCTTGGAAACACTTCCAACACACATCGTCACCTCGCCCTTAGCTAGTCTCCGTTCAGTCCGTAGCTTTTGCTTCAAGTCACTAATAATAGCAACTGAACCGGTATCCAATACCCAGGTGCTACAAGGAGTACTAGTAAGGTACACATCAATAACACGTATATCAAACATAATTTGTTGAAGTTGCCAGCTTTCTTATCTACCATGTATTTGGGGTAGTTCCGCTACCATGTGACTTTCCCCTTACAATAGAAGCACTTAGTCTCAAGGTTTGGGTTCAACCTTGGGTTCCTTCATTAGTGCGACAACTGGTTTGCCATTCATGAAGTTTCCCTTCTTGCCCTTGCCCTTTTGAAACCAGTGGTCTTGGTAAACCATCAACACTTGATGCTCCTTCTTGATTTCTACTTTTGCGGTCTTAAGAACCGCTAATAGCTCCGGGATCATCTCCATCCTTTGCATGTCATAGTTCATCACGAAGTTCTAGTAGCTTGGTGATAGTGTCTAGAGAATTCCGTCAACCACTATCTCATCTGGAAGATTAACTCCCACTTGGTTCAAGTGATTTTAGCACCCAGACATTCTGAGCACATGCTCACTGGTTGAGCTATTCTCCTCCATCCTTTTTGGCAAAAGAACTTGTCAGAGGTCTCATACCTCTCAACACGGGCATGAGCCTGAAATCCCAATTTCAGCTCTTAGAACATCTCATATGTTCTATGACGTTCAAAACGTCAATGGAATCCCGATTCTAAGCCGTAAAGTATGGTGCACTAAACTATCAAGTAGTCATCAGGACGTGTCTGTCAGGTGTTCACAACATCCACAGACGACGTTGTAGGGGTTTGCACATCGAGCGGTGCATCAAACACGTAAGCTTTCTGTGTAGCAGTGAGGACACTCCTCGGACTACGGACCCAGTCCGCATCATTGCTTACAATATCTTTCAACTTAGTCTTTCTCTAGGATCGTATTAAACAGGGAGCTATAACGCAGTTATTGGTTTTACAACATAATTTGCGAAGACAACTTAGACTATTGTTCATGACAATTAAGTTCATCTAATGAACTCTCACTCAGATAGACATCTCTCTAGTCATCTAAGTGATACATGATCCGAATCGACTAGGCCGTGTCCGATCATCACGTGAGACGGACTAGTCATCAACGGTGAACATCTTCATGTTGATCGTATCTTCTATACGACTCATGTTCGACCTTTCGGTCTTCCGTGTTCCGAGGCCATGTCTGTACATGCTAGGCTCGTCAAGTCAACCCTAAGTGTATCGCGTGTGTAAATCTGGCTTACACCCGTTGTATGCGAACGTTAGAACCTATCACACCCGATCATCACGTGGTGCTTCGGAACAACGAACCTTAGCAACGGTGCACATTTAGGGGGAACACAATTCTTGAAATTTTAGTGAGAGATCATCTTATTCACTACCGTCGTTCTAAGCAAATAAGATGTAAAAACATGATAAACATCACATGCAATCAAATAAAGACATGATATGGCCAATATCATCTGGCTCCTTTGATCTTCATCTTCGGGGCTCCATGATCATCATTTTCACCGGCATGACACCATGATCTCCATCATCATGATCTCCATCATCGTGTCTTCAAGAAGTCATCTCGCCAAACATTACTTCTACTGCTATGGCTAACGTTTAGCAATAAAGTAAAGTAATTACATGGCGTTATTCAGTGACACGCAGGTCATACAATAAATAAGACAACTCCTATGGCTCCTGCCGGTTGTCATTCTCATCGACATGCAAGTCGTGATTCCTATTACAAGAACATGATCAATCTCATACATCACATATATATCATGTTGGGGATCGTAGCAGAAAATCAAAAAAATTTCTACGCGTCACCAAGATCTATCTATGGAGTAATCTAGCAACGAGCATAAAGGAGAGTGGATCTACATACCCTTGTAGATCGCGATGCGGAAGCGTTGCAAGAACGCGGATGAAGGAGTCGTACTCGCTGCGATTCAGATCGCGGTTGATTCCGATCTAAGCGCCGAACAACGGCGCCTCCGCGTTCAACACACGTGCAGCCCGATGACGTCTCCCACGCCTTGATCCAGCAAGGAGAGAGGGAGAGGTTGGGGAAGACTCCATCCAACAGCAGCACGACGGCGTGGTGGTGGTGGAGGAGCGCGGGACTCCAGCAGGGCTTCGCCAAGCACTGCGAGAGACGAGGAGGGAGAGAGGTAGGGCTGCGCCAAGCGACAGAGGTCAAAACGTGTTATGGGCAGCCCCAAACCTCACATATATATAGGGGGAAGGGAGGGCTGCGCCCCCTTTAGGGTTTCCCACCCCTAGGGGTGCGGCCAGCCCTAGATCCCATCTAGGGGGGCGGCCAAGGGGGAGAGAGGGGGAGGCGCACCACTATGTGGGCCTTAGGCCCATCTGAGCCTAGGGTTTCCCCCTTTTCCTTCTCTCTTCGCCTTGGGCCTGGTTAGGGGGGCGCACCAGCCCACCTCGGGCTGGTCCCCTCCCACACTTGGCCCACGCAGCCTTCTGGGGCTGGTGGCCCCACCCGGTGGACCCCCGGGACCCTCCCGGTGGTCCCGGTACGCTACCGATAGCGCCCGAAACTTTTCCGGTGACCAAAACGGGACTTCCCATATATGAATCTTCACCTCCGGACCATTCCGGAACTCCTCGTGACGTCCGGGATCTCATCCGGGACTCCGAACAACATTCGGTAACCGCGTACATACTTTCCCTATAACCCTAGCGTCATCGAACCTTAAGTGTGTAGACCCTACGGGTTCGGGAACCATGTAGACATGACCGAGACAACTCTCCGACCAATAACCAACAGCGGGATCTGGATTGCCATGTTGGCTCCCACATGTTCCACGATGATCTCATCGGATGAACCACGATGTCAAGGATTCAATCAATCCCGTATACGATTCCCTTTGTCTATCGGTATAGCACTTGCCCGAGATTCGATCGTCGGTATACCGATACCTTGCTCAATCTCGTTACCGGCAAGTCTCTTTACTCGTTCCGTAACACATCATCCCGTGATCAACTCCTTGATCACATATTGTGCACATTATGATGATGTCCTACCGAGTGGGCCCAAAGATACCTCTCCGTCATACGGAGTGACAAATCCCAGTCTTGATTCGTGCCAACCCAACAGACACTTTCGGAGATACCTGTAGTGCACCTTTATAGCCACCCAGTTACGTTGTGACGTTTGGTACACCCAAAGCATTCCTACGGTATTCGGGAGTTGCACAATCTCATGGTCTAAGGAAAAGATACTTGACATATAGAAAAGCTTTAGCATACGAACTACACGATCTATGCTAGGCTTAGGATTGGGTCTTGTCCATCACATCATTCTCCTAATGATGTGATCCCGTTATCAACGACATCCAATGTCCATGGTTAGGAAACCGTAACCATCTATTGATCAACGAGCTAGTCGTCTAGAGGCTCACTAGGGACATGGTGTTTGTCTATGTATCCACACATGTATCTGAGTTTCCTATCAATACAATTCTAGCATGGATAATAAACGATTATCGTGAACAAGGAAATATAATAATAACCAATTTATTATTGCCTCTAGGGCATATTTCCAACAGTCTCCCACTTGCACTAGAGTCAATAATCTAGTTCACATCGCCATGTGATTAACACTCACAGGTCACATCGCCATGTGACCAACATCCAAAGAGTTTACTAGAGTCAGTAATCTAGTTCACATCAATATGTGATTAACACTCGATGAGTTCTGGGTTTGATCATGTTATGCTTGTGAGAGAGGTTGTAGTCAACGGGTCTGCAACATTCAGATCCCTATGTACTTCGCAAAATTTTATGTCATATCGTAGATGCTGCTACCACGTTCCACTTGGAGCTATTCCAAACTGTTGCTCCATTATACGTATCCGGTATCTCTACCCCGAGTTATCCGGATAGGTGTAAAGCTTGTATCGACGTGACTCTTTACGTCGAACTCTTTATCACCTCCATAACCGAGAAACATTTCCTTATTCCTCTAAGGATAATTTTGACCACTATCTAGTGATCCACTCCTGGATCTCCTTTGTACCCTCTTGCCAGACGTGTGGCAAGGCACACATCAGGTGCGGTACTCATCATGGCATACCGTATAGAGCCTATGACAAAAGCATAGGGGACGACCTTCGTCCTTCCTCTTCCTTCTGCCGTGGTCAAGTTTTGAGTCTTACTCAACTTCACACCTTACAACTCAGGTAAGAACTCCTTCTTTGACTGATCTATTTTGAACTCCTTCAAAATTATGTCAAAGGTGTGTGTTCCTTTTGAAAGTATCATCAGGCGTCTTGATCTATCTGTATAGATCTTGATGCTCAATATGTAAGCAGCTTTATCCAGGTCTTCCTTTGAAAAACTCATTTCAAATAACCCTTTATGCTTTCCAGAAATTCTACATCATTTCGGATCAACAATATGTCATTCACATATACTTATCAGAAATGTTGTGATGCTCCCACTCACTTTATTGTAAATACAAGTTTCTAACAAACTTTGTATACCCAAAAACTTTGATCACTCCATCAAAATGTATATTCCGACTCCGAGATGCTTGCTCTAGTCCATGGAAGGATCGCTGGAGCTAGCATACCTTTTAGCATCCTTAGGATCGACAAAACCTTTCTGATTGTATCACATACAACCTTTCCTTACGAAAACTGGTAAGGAAACTTGTTTTGTCATCCATCTGCCAGATTTCATAAATGCAGCTGATGCTAACATGATTCCGACGGACTTAAGCATCGCTACGGGTGAGAAAATCTCATCGTAGTCAACTCCTTGAACTTGTGGAAAAACTCTTTGCCACAAGTCGAGCTTCATAGACGGTGACATTACCGTCCACGTCCGTCTTCTAGTTAAAGATCCATTTGTCTCAATGGCTTGCCGATCATAGGGCAAGTCCACCAAAGTCCATACTTTGTTTTGATACATGGATCCTATCTCGGATTTATCGGCTTCTAACCATTTGTCGGAATATGGGCCCACCATCGCTTCTCCATAGTTCGTAGGTTCATTGTTGTCCAACAACATGACATCTAAGACAGGATCACCGTACCACTCAGGAGTAGTACTTATCCTTGTCGACCTACGAGGTTTGATAGCAACTTGATCCGAAACTTCATGATCACTATCATTAGTTTCCTCTTCAACAGTCGTAGGTTCCACAGAAACATCTTTCTGTGTTGCACTACTCTCCGGTTGAAGTGAGGGTTCGACAACCTCATCAAGTTCTATCTTCCTCCCACTCAATTCTTTCGAGAGAAACTCCTTCTCGAGAAAGGACCCATTCTTAGGGACAAACATTTTTGCCCTTGGATCTGAGATAGGAGTTATACCCAACTGTTACCTTTGGGTATCCTATGAAGATGTATTTGTCCGCTTTGGGTTCGAGCTTTTTCCGGCTGAAGCCGTAAGCATCGCAGCCCCAAACACTGAGAAACGACAACTTTGGTTTCTTGCCAAACCTTAGTTCATATGGCGTTGTCTCAACGGACTTAGATGGTGCCCTATATAAAGTGAATGCAGCTGTCTCTAATGCATAACCTCAGAATAATAGCGGTAGATCGGTAAGATACACCATAGATCGCACCATATCTCATAAGGTTCGATTACGATGTCCGGACACACCATTACGCTGTGGTGTTCCAGGGGGCTTCAACTGCGAAACAATTCCACAATGTCTTAAGTGATTGCCAAACTCATAATTCAGATAATATCCCCTTGATCAGATCGTAGGAACATGATCTTCTTGTTATGATGATTCTTAATCTTCACTCTGAAATTTTTGAACCTTTCAAACGTTTCAGACTTTTGCTTCATTAAGTAAATATACCATATCTACTCAAATCGTCAGTGAAGATGAGAAAATAACGATATCCACCACACGCCTTAATTCTCATTGGATCACATACATCAGCATGTATGATTTCCAACAAGTCACTTGCCCGTTTCATTGTACCTGAAAACGGGATCTCAGTCATCCTACCCATGAGGCATGGCTCGCATGTGTCAAGCGATTCAAAATCAAGTGACTCAAAACATCCATCAGCATGGAGTTTCTTCATGCATTTTATGCCAAAATGACCTAAGCGGCAGTGCCACAAGAAAGTGGTACTATCATTATTAACTCTACATCTTTTGGCATTAATATTATCATCATGTGTATTACAATGATCGAGATTCAACAAACCATTGGGTGCATGACCATAAAGGTATTATTCATGTAAACAGAATAACCATTATTCTCTGACTTAAATGAATAACCGTATTGCAATGAACATGATCTAATCATATTCATGCTCAACGTAGACACCTGATAACATTTATCTAAGTTCAACACTAATCTCGAAAAATAGAGGGAGTGTGCGATGGTGATCTTATCAACCTTGGAAACACTTCCAACACACATCGTCACCTCGCCCTTAGCTAGTCTCCGTTCAGTCCGTAGCTTTTGCTTCAAGTCACTAATAATAGCAACTGAACCGGTATCCAATACCCATGTGCTACAAGGAGTACTAGTAAGGTACACATCAATAACACGTATATCAAATATACTTTGTTGAAGTTGCCAGCTTTTCTTATCTACCATGTATTTGGGTAGGTTCCGCTACCATGTGACTGTTCCCCTTACAATAGAAGCACTTAGTCTCGAGGTTTGGGTTCAACCATTGGTTCCTTCATCAGAGCGACAACAGGTTTGCCATTCATGAAGTTTCCCTTCTAGCCCTTACCCCTTTTGAAACCAGTGGTCTTGTTAAACCATCAACACTTGATGCTCCTTCTTGATTTCTACTTTCGCGGTCTTAAGAACCGCTAATAGCTCCGGGATCATCTCCATCCTTTGCATGTCATAGTTCATCACGAAGTTCTAGTAGCTTGGTGATAGTGTCTAGAGAATTCTGTCAACCACTATCTCACTTGGAAGATTAAATCCCACTTGGTTCAAGTGATTTTAGCACCCAGACATTCTGAGCACATGCTCACTAGTTGAGCCATTCTCCTCCATCTTTTTGGCAAAAGAACTTGTCAGAGGTCTCATACCTCTCAACACGGGCATGAGCCTGAAATCCCAATTTCAGCTCTTAGAACATCTCATATGTTCTATGGCGTTCAAAACGTCATTGGAATCCCGATTCTAAGCCGTAAAGTATGGTGCACTGAACTATCAAGTAGTCATCAGGACGTGTCTGTCAGGTGTTCACAACATCCACAGACAACGTTGTAGGGGTTTGCACATCGAGCGGTGCATCAAAGACGTAAGCTTTCTGTGTAGCAGTGAGGACACTCCTCGGACTACGGACCCAGTCTGCATCATTGCTTACAATATCTTTCAACTTAGTCTTTCTCTAGGATCGTATTAAACAGGGAGCTACAACGCAGTTATTGGTCTACTACATAATTTGCAAAGACAACTTAGACTATTGTTCATGACAATGAAGTTCATCTAATGAACTCCCACTCAGATAGACATCTCTCTAGTCATCTAAGTGACACACGATCCGAATCGACTAGGCCGTGTCCGATCATCACGTGAGACGGACTAGTCATCAACGGTGAACATCTTCATGTTGATCGTATCTTCTATACGACTCATGTTCGACCTTTCGGTCTTCCGTGTTCCGAGGCCATGTCTGTACATGCTAGGCTCGTCAAGTCAACCCTAAGTGTATCGCGTGTGTAAATCTGGCTTACACCCGTTGTATGCGAACGTTAGAACTTATCACACCCGATCATCACGTGGTGCTTCAGAACAACGAACCTTAGCAACGGTGCACAGTTAGGGAGAACACAATTCTTGAAATTTTAGTGAGAGATCATCTTATTCACTACCGTCGTTCTAAGCAAATAAGATGTAAAACATGATAAACATCACATGCAATCAAATAGTGACATGATATGGCCAATATCATCTTGCTCCTTTGATCTTCATCTTCGGGGCTCCATGATAATCATCGTCACCGGCATGACACCATGATCTCCATCATCATGATCTCCATCATCGTGTCTTCATGAAGTCGTCTCGCCAAACATTACTTCTACTACTATGGCTAACGTTTAGCAATAAAGTAAAGTAATTACATGGCGTTATTCAGTGACACGCAGGTCATACAATAAATAAGACAACTCCTATGGCTCCTGCCGGTTGTCATTCTCATCGACATGCAAGTCGTGATTCCTATTACAAGAACATGATCAATCTCATACATCACACATATATCATTCATCACATCCTTTTGGCCATATCACATCACACGGCACATGCTGCAAGAACAAGTTAGACGTCCTCTAATTGTTGTTGCAAGTTTTACGTGGCTGCTATAGGTTTCTAGCAAGAACGTTTCTTACCTACGCCAAAACCACAACGTGATATGCCAATTTCTATTTACCCTTCATAAGGACCCTTTTCATCGAATCCGATCCGACTAAAGTGGGAGAGACGGACACCCGCTAGCCACCTTATGCAACTAGTGCATGTCAGTCGGTGGAACCTGTCTCACGTAAGAGTACGTGTAAGGTCGGTCCGGGCCGCTTCATCCCACGATGCCGCCGAATCAAGATAAGACTAGTAACGGCAAGTAACTTGACAAATCCACGCCCACAACTACTTTGTGTTCTACTCGTGCAAGATACTACGCATAGACCTAGCTCATGATGCCACTGTTGGGGATCATAGCAGAAAATCAATTTTTTTCCTACGCATCACCAAGATCTATCTATGGAGTAATCTAGCAACGAGGGAGAGGAGAGTGCATCTACATACCCTTGTAGATCGCGATGCGGAAGCGTTGCAAGAACGCAGATGAAGGAGTCGTACTCGCAGCGATTCAGATCGCGGTTGATTCCGATCTAAGCGCCGAACAACGGCGCCTCCGTGTTCAACACACGTGCAGCCCGGTGACGTCTCCCACGCCTTGATCCAGCAAGGAGAGAGGGAGAGGTTGGGGAAGACTCCATCCAGCAGCAGCACGACGGCGTGGTGGTGGTGGAGGAGCGTGGCAATCCTGCAGGGCTTCGCCAAGCACCGCGGGAGAGGAGAAGGACTTGGGAGAGGGGGAGGGCTGCGCCAGAACTTGTGGTGCGGCTGCCCTCCCACCCCCCACATATATATAGGGGCAAGGGAGAGGGGGGCCGGCCCCCTCAGATCCAATCTGAGGAGGGGGCGGCGGCCAGGGGGTGCCTTGTCCCCCAAGGCAAGGGGGGCGCCCCCCTTAGGGTTCCCCCCAAACCCTAGGCGCATGGGCCTGATACGTCCAAAATGCATCACTATTTTATATCGTAATTCATCCTTATTCATTGATATATTTCACATTACGATGATGTTCTTATGTTGTTTTGGCCTATTTTACACAGTTTGCAACTTTCCGGTGCCGAAGCAGCAGACGCAGGATTCAGCGGTAAAAAGTGGACGCTGAGTTGCTGAAGAAGAATACCTCCAAATTACCTGAAAATCGACCAAGGGTATTTTCCAGAAGGATCACGAAGATACGCAAAAGAGCAACCAGAGGGGGGCCACAGGGTGCCCAGGCGGCCACCTGGCGCGGCCCCCACCCTGGCCGCGCCGGGAGGGCGCCTGGAGCACCTGGCCCACTCCAGGCTCTCCCCTCTGGCCTATATACTCCTCGTCATCCAGAAACCCTAAAAAGGGGGAGATTTTACGGAGTTCCGCCGCCGCTCCGTGGCGGAAACCTACAGAGAAGAAAAGCCATCTCCGGCGGGCAGATTCCGCCGGGGAGATCACCTCCCGGAAGGGGAGATCATCGCCATCGTCATCACCATCGTCATGGGCATCATCGAGATCATCATCAACATCATCCCCAACATCAGCACCATCTCCATCTTCATCCAATCTCATATCACAATTGCAACTTGTGTTGTAATCCGTACTATCTATCCTCTCTACCCTATCGGTGTTGATTACTACTTTGTGGTGAATGCTATTGAGTTTTGTTGGAGAAATATCATTGTGTCCAGATTGTTTATCATCCATCTATCTCCACTGATCATGATCTCTTTTATGTCTTGTGAGTAGTTACTTTAGTTCTTGAGGACATGGGAGAAGTCTTGTTGTTAGTAGTCATATGATGTTGAAGTAATATGTGTTGTTTGATACTTAAGTTGTGTTGTTATTTTCCTAGTGGTGTTGTGTGAGTCGAACACTCAACACTTCGCCTTATTAAGGACCTAGGGGAATACATTGTGTACAAAGAATGCTTACGGTGGGTTGCCGGAGTGACAGAAACCTGCACCCCAGTTCACACGCTTTTGCACAAGGGAACAATGGATCATCGATCGTATTGCTATGGTTAGGCTTTTGCCTTAAATACTATCTTGTATTTGCGGATGCTTGCAAGGTGTTTAATCATAAGAGTGCACTCATCTTAGTCTAGAGGGTGTACTAGCATAGATCCACCCACTCAACACTTATCAACACATCACATAGTACCGATACGGAATATGGAGAAAGCACATGACTACCTCTCCCGTGTGTCCTCAAGAACACTTTAGCCTTTATAAGTTCAGTTGCTAGGCCTCTCCTTTGCTCAGAAAGGATTGGGCCACTTGTTACTCTCCAATGCCTTTTACTTTGCTCGCTTTTACTTTCCTGTTGCTTATATCAAGAAAACCCCTAAAAAGTTATCTTTCAGTGCTTGCAGTTATTCCTTGCTCAGAATCACTTATCAATACCTTCTGCTCCTCGTTGGGTTCGACACTCTTTCTTATCGAAAACGCTGCAATAGATCCCTTACGGTTGTGGGTCATCAGGGCCCTAGGGGGGGAGGCGCCCAGCCCACTAAGGGGCTGGTCCCTCTCCACATACAGCCCATAGGGCCCTCCGGGGCAGGTGGACCCTCCTGGTGGACCCCCGGAACCCCTTCGGTGGTCCCGGTACAATACCGGTAACCCACCGAATTATTTCGGTGACCGTATGATGACTTCCCATATATAAATCTTTACCTCCGGACCATTCCGGAACTCCTCGTGACCTCCGGGATCTCATTCGGGACTCCGAACAACATTCGGTAACCACGTACATCTATTCCCTATAACCCTAGCGTCATCGAACCTTAAGTGTGTAGACCCTACGGGTTCGGGAGTCATGCAGACATGACCGAGACAACTCTTCGGCCAATAGCCAACAGCGGGATCTGGATACCCATGTTGGCTCCCACATTCTCCACGATGATCTCATCAGATGAACCACGATGTCAAGGATTCAATCAATCCCGTATACGATTCCCTTTGTCTATCGGTATAGCACTTGCCCGAGATTCGATCGTCGGTATACCGATACCTTGCTCAATCTCGTTACCGGCAAGTCTCTTTACTCGTTCCGTAACACATCATCCCGTGATAAACTCTTTGATCACATTGTGCACATTATGATGATGTCCTACCGAGTGGGCCCAGAGGTACCTCTCCGTCACACGGAGTGACAAATCCCAGTCTCGATTCGTGCCAACCCAACAGACACTTTCGGAGATACCTGTAGTGCACCTTTATAGCCACCCAGTTACGTTGTGACGTTTGGTACACCCAAAGCATTCCTACGGTATCCGGGAGTTGCACAATCTCATGGTCTAAGGAAAAGATACTTGACATATAGAAAAGCTTTAGCATACGAACTACACGATCTGTGCTAGGCTTACGATTGGGTCTTGTCCATCACATCATTCTCCTAATGATGTGATCCCATTATCAACGACATCCAATGTCCATGGTCAGGAAACCGTAACCATCTATTGATCAACGAGCTAGTCATCTAGAGGCTCACTAGGGACATGGTGTTTGTCTATGTATCCACACATGCATCTGAGTTTCCTATCAATACAATTCTAGCATGGATAATAAACAATTATCATGAACAAGGAAATATAATAATAACTAATTTATTATTGCCTCTAGGGCATATTTCCAACAATAAACCCCATCTTTTTATCGTCGATGGCAACAATACAATACGTGCCTTGCTGCCCCTGTTGTCACTGGGAAAGGACACCGCAAGATTGAACCCAAAGCCAAGCACTTCTCCCATTGCAAGAACTATAGATCTAGTAGGCCAAACCAAACCAATAATCCGAAGAGACTTGCAAGGATATTATAATCATACATAAAAGAATTCAGAAAAGAACCAAATATTCCTCATAGATAATCTTGATCATAAACCCACAATTCATCGGATCTCGACAAACACACTGCAAAAACATTACATCGATTAGATCTCCTCGAAGACCGAAGAGAACTTGGTATTGAGATCCAAAAAGAGAGAAGAAGCCATCTAGGTACTAACTATAGACCCGAAGGTCTGTGGTAAACTACTCACAACTCATGGTGAGGCCAAGGTGTTGATGTAGAAGCACTTCGTGGAAGATCCCCCCTCCGGCGAAGCTCCGGAACAGGCCCCAAGATGGGATCTCACGGGAACAGAAGGTTGCGGCGGTGGAATTAGGATTTTCTCTGTTGCTTCGATGTTTTCAGGGTACATGGGTATATATAGGAGGAAGGAGTACGTCGGTGGAGCAACGTGGGGCCCACGAGGGTGGGGGGCGCGCCCAGGGGGAGGGGCGCGCCCTGGACCCTCGTGGGCACCACGTGTCCCCTCTGCCTTGGTTCTCAAGTCTCTCGTGAAGATATCGTTCCAAAAATAACTCTCCCGGAGGTTTCATTCCGTTTGGATTCAGTTTGATATTCCTTTTCTGCGAAACCCTGAAATAGGCAAAAAAACAACAATCTGGACTGGGCCTTTGGGTTAATAGGTTAGTCCCAAAAATAATATAAAAGTGTATAATAAAGCCCATTAAACATCCAAAATGTCATATATATAATAGCATGGAACAATCAAAAATTATATATACGTTGAAGACGTGTCAGTGAGGCGCAACATATAAGGGGGGCGGACGATGTCCGCATACACGCTCGAACGCATCCGCGGGCATGTGAAGAGCCGGATTTGACATGTCCGCGTGTAGATGTTCGTAAGGCTAACTCCAGCACGTGACCCCATTCGGACGTCCGATTTGCCCGGTTTGTGTCCGTTTGGGTAGGGCAATGGGGTCGTGTCCGGGCCTTCCCTTAGAGGCGGTGGGCGTGTGCCCAACGCGCGGACGCATTTCGGCCTCATCCTGTCCGCATGCATTTTATCTTTTAAGCACAAATTTTCATTGATTTTTTATACATCAAAGTACATCACCAAATTTTGATTAGAATAGCAAGCCCAAAGAAAACAATAACCACAAGAAGAAAATTTAAAAGATATCCAACTTCCATAAGTGCTCCCTTGAGTGGGGTTAGTGCCTTCTCGATGCACTCATTGTTGATCTGTGGAGGCTCGATCTTGCATGCTTCTTTCTTCTTCCAGTCTAAAGAAGTAGAGGTTGCTTCCTCGAATCTAGTCTCATCTCGAGTCTCTATTCTACCAACATATGCACTAGTCTCATCTCTAACATCAATTCTAGCTAAAAGTGCACGAACATCTATTAAATTGCGCGCTGTCAATAGATCAATGTATTCTTCTTCCCAATACCAAAAATTGCATCCGGTCTGCACAATAATTTTTTTAGTTAGTACAACTAGTCGAATACGAGAGCACAACCAAAGCTAAAGTAGCACATACCCCATCATTCGAGCACTTGACGAAAACCCATTCGGAATGTTTCGGTGTTGTAGACACGCGGCGCAAGACCTTATTCGGGCAGTCGTCGTACTTTATGAGTGGCAACGATGAGCCGACGAGTCTTTGGGCCAGCACCGAGCCCGGCCGACGGTCTTTCGCGTATCTGTCGGCAAACCGCCGACGGTGTAGATCTGAGCGGCTAGAGGCGGACTCCATACCTGCATGCGGCCTTGCGGTGTGGTCATGGCCCTCCGGCCCTGTGCCCGGCCAGTCCATGGCACGACGCGACCTCCCGCAGCCGGGCGAGCTCACGCCCGACCAGATCCGCTCCAAATCCGGAGGCCGGGAGGGCAAGGTGGCCGTGGTAGGGGTAGCTCAGGGGGTTGCGAGAACGCTTGGGGCGACCGCGCATCCGAGTTGCAGTGGCAGCGGCGGCGGCAAGGGAGGAAGGGAGGCAGCGGTTTGGGGCGCTCGGTGGTGGGGGTGGGTGGGGGTAGAAAAAGATGTGGCCTCTGCCACTGACGGGCGGGCCAAGGAAGGACATACGCGCGTGTCCGGGCAGTCCGCGTGTTGTCTGTTTCACTTAAAAACAACCCAAACTTGGGGGCCAGGGATGGGTCAAAAGCAAACTGAAAACGGACGAATGTCCATTTGCGCATGTGCACTGGGCCGTCTGGTATGTCCGTTTTGGGGATTGCTAAATCTCAGTCGACTTAGACTTCACCAAGTCTCAGTCAATGCTATATTAGTGTAATCTTATATGAAGATTCGTGCGGATTTTACTTTTTAGTTTTTCTTCTTCTTTTCCTACATGTTATGGCATTTGACTTAGACTTGGTTAAATCTCAGTCGACTGAGACCTAGCCACACCCGTCCGTTTTACCCCCAACGAACTCGACCGGACAGGACGGGGTGGCGCGCTCGAGTTGGTCTAAGGCCTCGCCATCCGACGACCCTGAACCTGAAGCCGGTCCCTGTCACTGTCAGCCTTATCACGCAGCAGTACTTGCTGCTAGCAAGAAACGACCGCCGGATCGATCGAGATCGTTAGCAAAAGCAGGATTTGATTAGAAAGATAGCAATCATTTCGGCCTGGATGCCGCAAAGCAATACTAGTAGAATTCAGATATAGCAGCACGCTCATTAACTAATCAAAGAGACCTTTGACCGGGGCTAGTACTAGCATGCATATCTGATAGTACCAGTAATTAACTAGTGAGCGATTTAGCAGCGAAGTGCTTGGAATCCTCTCTCGTTGGGCGGCCATGGAATCAGATGGTCCCGGCCCAGAAAGTGGAGATCTAGAGATATGAAGAATCAAGCTGGGCGGCCGGGCGAGATCTAGGGAGATAAAGAATGAGCAATCTGATGCTCCGGGAGCTTAAATCTACTGCACTGCACTTGATCGATCTCATTATTAGCAAAGACTTTATTTAACTTTGCAACAATGCTCGTAGCCAGGCAGGTCAGCGCCCATCGTGGACCGATCGAAACTGGTACTACTACTCTAGTAGTGAGATCGATCTCAATCGAATTCAGAACCTATCCGTACACCTCAAAAGGCAGTGGACCGGAGAATGGCCACCGAGCCACCCATCGGGACGGCACGCGGACGACCGTGCACGTAGCTTTCGCCCTAAAGCGTGCATGCACCCAAAAGTCCGATACGGTTTACCCCTGCAAATACTAATATGCAGGGAGCAGATAAATATGCGATTTCGCATCACATCGCATCGCATGCATTTTACCACTTGACCGGCCACCGCGCCGTGTAGTACCCAGTGGCGACACCGAGTGAACCGCCGTCAAATTCCACGTCCAGATTAACCAAGAATCAATTACGAGTAGTGGTCGGTCGCTCTCGCTGTCAGGTACGTGCGTGCGGCATCGTCGCAAGTCAGAGCGGCGACCTGAAACGATGCCACCACGAAGCTGAGAAAAGGATCAGTTCTCCGCAAGTTGGGCGATTCCTGGCCTGCGCGCGAGACCGATATCTTAACTCCCGGGTGTCAGATATGAAACGGACCGGCCAGGAGGATGCGACAAAGGACCAAATCTGCAGGACCTGGTCGATAGATAGATATATGATCGACGTCTCTGTTGTGGCGCCAACGCACATGCATTGACACTTGGAGCCGCACACGCGACGACCTTGCGAAACCACTAGGAATGGCCACTGGTTGCGCCCGGGCCGCAGGCCGCTGATGATAATCAGTAATAAGTACTACATCTATCTATCTATATCTATATGGTACTCCCTCCGTCCCAAAATTTTTGTCTTAGATTTTTCTAGATACGGATGTATCTAACACTAAAGTGTAACTAGATACATTCGTATTTGGACAAATGTAAGACAAGAATTTTGGGACGGAGGGAGTACTACGTACGTACGTACGATACGGAAGACACGCAGGTTAAGTCGGATTTGGTGACCATGATCGCTCGACTAATGAGGGGTCAGGGGCGGGGTTGCAGGGGACAGCCCAGCCGCGGCCAGGCATTGACTATTAGTGGATGATGAGTAACCTAGCTAATCCTGCATCAAAAGAAGATCGCATTGCTTCCTGGGCTTGCTTACCCTCTCGCGGCTTCCTGGGGCTCAGCTGGCTACGCGACGTAGTACGACGACACACCCCATCTGTAACCAACCCAACCCCCTTGCCCATGACATGCATGCTTGGCGCCGTAGAGATCAGGCAAGTTTGGTTTTGGTAGCACGTCCGATCCGGTTGCTGGCTAGGCGCGGAGGCATGCATGCATGCATGATTCTGGAAACGCCGTTTCGAAAAAAAATGATTCTGGAAACGGATGCCGCGATACTCCAGCTTGTTGCACTGCCAGCATGCATTATCTAGGCAACATGTTCGGTCTTTGCGTTCTTCTCTTCTCCGGTTGTCCAAAGCAGAGATTGCGTTCCATGTCGTGTCTGCTCGCTTGTCTGCTTCGTGTCCGCGAGCTTCTCCTCTTGTCAAAAAAAAAAAAAAAAAAAAACATGTCTGCTTGGGCAGTCCTATGGGACACAGACACACGCACCTGCGCACTCTGTATGACAAGTCTCTGTACACAATTTGCCACTGTCTAGCCATCTTCCCCTCGCCCATGAACTCTTCCGCTAAGACTGTCTAGCCAGATCGGGCTCTCACGTGACATATACTCCTACGTACTTATTATTTAGTTGTTCATCGTTAATCGTCTCACAAGGGCCAAAACCCTAGTGCAACCAGCTGCCTTTTGTTCTCAACCAGCTGCCGCTGGAGAAATCCTTAACAAAAACCTTTGCAGGTCGTTGCAGAAAGGACAAAGGAGCACGCGACATGGTGCTGTTGACGTGCAAGCATGGTTAGCTGGAGGGGGCGAGTTGTTTTCGCCGGGAAGTGATACTGTTGCCTGCCGATGGGGCGGCACCATCGCGGCCGCGGCTTGCGCACGCAAAGGCCGCGTCCCCCCGCCAGCCCGGTGCACCATATGCGCGCGCCCGCATTGGCGGAACCCCCGGCATCCATCTCCGGCTCGTGTCGCCTCGCGTGTTTGCTGCTGCCACGGGCACGCGGGCGCACGTTTCCTCGGGGTTCAGCCCAGCCAGCCAGCCAACAACCCTTGCTGAGTGCGCGCCAAGTGCAAAACACAGCACTCCTTGCCGTTCATTAAACAAAATACACTCAAGTCATGTACTCGGGCTTTGGTGAGTACTCGCTACGTTCTCAAATATTTATCTTTCTAGAGATTTCAGCAAGTGACTATATACGGAGCAAAATGAGTGAATTTACACTCTAAAATATGTCTACATACATTCATATGTTGTAGTCCATTTGAAATGTCTATAAAGACAAACATTTGGGAATGGAGGGAGTATAAGGTGTATTGGTTTTCATGCAAGTCAACCATTTAAATGGTTGACCAAGATTATAGAATAAAATAACATCATCTGCAATACCTAATGGATAAAATATGAAAGTACTTTTCATGATGGATCAATGATATAAATTTCATATTATTGATATTGATATATTTTTCAAAAAAACTAAATACACATTATATAAAGAAATGGAGGGAGCATTTCTAAGAATTTGGTTCATTATATTGTCCTCACATTAGTTTGTAAAAATGAGCAAGACTAGAAATTGAATAGTAAATAGCGTTTTTTGTGGGAAAAAGAAATCGAATATTGTTACGCTGAAATTGTGTACTTTTCATACTCCAAATTTTAGACTCGTCTAAATGTACAATTTCCGATGGCCGCCTCGCTTGTATTCAGAAAAGTTCAAACACATGTGACCTTGCAAAAGGGTACAAATTAATATGACATGTGTCCTATAAAAAAATGCTCATATACACATTGTTTTCTTATCTACAGAGAACGCAAAATCATATGCCCGAGCCAAAAAAGAAACTCAAAATGATGTAACAAGATATATAGTTGTAAAAAGATTAAGTTAAAAGTACACTTTCTTGTTCTTCGGCTATAAGTCTAGTGCAACTTTGGTTTCACAACTTCAAACTACACGGTTGACAGCTCAACTTTAAACCGGAATGACTCGGTCCTTTGCGCAACACAAAGTAGTGTGGTGGACGACATGTCAGTAGGTATATACCCATGGTAGCACAATTCACACAAAATATGTACTCCCTCCGTTCCTAAATATTTATCTTTCTAGACAATTCTAGACATAGATTATATGCACATTAAAATTAGAAAATTTATGAAACTGAAGGCTAGATTTATTTAAGTAGTATTCTGAAAAAACAAGAAACATACTTAAAATATGAAAAGGTAAACAAGAACTATATAGAGCTGAAAATCTTCCATGAACTTTAGTTAAAAAACGTGAATATACACACTTGAAATAAACATAAAATGGTAGTAATTGTTTTTAGAAAAAGATACTCACTCCATAGAAAAATGAGAGCATAAACATAACTCACAAAATGGTGCTACTTCAAGAACGTTACTTACCCTTTTTTCAATTTATATTTCAAAAACTTCTTCATTTCAAAATTTGTTTGGTTTCAAATTTCACTGATAGTGTTTATTATAAAGGCGTCACTTTTCACATTTCCCTTTTTTGTTACAACGTTACTTTTACTATATTTTCTGGCTAGTTTGCCACCTACATGAGACCACTTCAGGTCATGCTGAAATTTGCTTTTGATTGAGGTGAAAGATCAAATTTATTGGATTCTCATGGCGATATACTATAAGCACAAAGCAACAATGGAAAGGATCATACATCAATTTAGTTCTTCATCGACAAACATGTGTGTGCATTTACAAAAAGATAACCATGTCATGAAAGCCACATGCACAGAGTTGTCCAATCTTCACCTCAACATCAGACTTACAAAGCCAACAATTATCATGTCTCCCTCACATTTTTTTATCATGTCTCCAATATTAACACATCCTCTCGAATATCTACACATTCAAATTGTACCAAACTTCAGTAATAATTACTAATAGCAAGCAAGGACTTGAGCTGCAACAAAATACTCCCTCAGTTCTAGAAAATAAGGTGTAATTTCTATGCAGGTCAACAACTTGAATGTTTGACCAAGATTACAGAATAAAATAACAACATCTGCAATACGTAATATATAAAATATGGAACTACTTTTTATGATGGATCAAATGATGTAAACTTCGTATAGTGGATATTGATATATTTTTGTAAAAACTTGGTCAAACATACACCCGTTTGACTTTCGGAAAAACAAATACATCTTATATAAAGGAACAGAGGGAGTATATTACAAGAGGGCTGAAAATACATTGCTCAGAAATAAGAAAAGTAAACATTTCCTTAATGGGATATAATGATTGTACTTGTCAGGCAGTCTGGGTCCCAAACTAAAAGTAGGTGGGGAGGCGTTGAAGGAAATACAAAGTAGCTCCATTTGCATTGCCAGGGAAGCAGGGCAAGAGCCCTAAGGCCTCCTTTGGTTTATAGGATAGGAATATCATAGAAATAGAAAAATCATAGGAAGTGAGGTGCCATGCATCTCAATTTTTATAGAGAAAAATATGTCATTTGATTAATAAGATACTCCCTCCGTGCGGAAATACTTGTCATCAAAATGAATAAAAGGGGATGTATCTAGATGTATTTTAGTTCTAGATACATTTTTTTTTGTCCATTTTGATGACAAGTATTTTCGGGCGGAGGGAGTATAATTTTCTTCATTTAGTCTAGGCTAATATTGTTTTCCTTCAAAATGTGAAGGATTGGTTCCTATCGTACATAGAATAGGAATCCATTCCTACAAACCGAAGGGTTCACATATAAGTTTTGTTTTTGACAAAGATATCACATATAATTTATTTTTTGACAAAGACATCATATATATAAGTCACTCATAAACTTTCGATTTCGGGCCATCGCCTTGAGGCAGACACACAAAAGATGGAGGAGCCACTGCCGGCAATGATGACCCTGCTCATAAGGCCATAACATTTACTACCACTTCAAACTTTCCACGAGATTAGATTAGTCACGCCTATGCATATGCCAAAACAAGATGTGTGTGAAAAAGAAAGAAAGAAAGAAATGGGTGCTTTCCTCTCACAAAATCAAAGGGAAAAAAAGGGGAGGAGTAGTGAACCAATGGAGGGGGTCGATGATCATGCAAACGGTATGGCGGATCGCGGGGGGCAAATATGGAGCCAACCGCTTGCCACTTGCGGCCTCCACATCATTTCTGTGACTCATCATGCATATGAGCCACCCCTCCCCCTCCCGCGTATCAAACCGCGGAGGCAAAAACGACGAAAAATCAGGCTAGAATACGACCCGGCGAGCACCAGAAGCCCCCATCATTCGCGCACCGTACGGGGTTTTGGTATTCTCCCTGCCGTCCGTTCGTAATCGTACGTACGTAACACGTACGTGCGGGACACCAAGATATATACTACTCGGGGGCGAAAAGACGAGGCTGCCCTCAGCTCCCCCCGCCGTCCTATAAATCTGCCCCGCCCGCTCGCGCTTCTGTCACACCCACACCACACCAGACCACACACCAGCGCCCTTCACTTATCAGACAGGCACCGGTGATAAGAGCCACGAGCGGCGAGCGAGCTAGCGCCTTCGTACGCATCGCGCTACACGACGCAGCCGCGGTAGAGGAGGCTGTACTTGCCGGGAGCCCGGCGCAGTGCCATGCCGGAAGCGCCGACGGCGGGGGCGGGGGCGGGGGCGGGGGTCTCCTGGGAGGAGGCGCACCGCCAGGTGCTCGACCTCATCGAGCGCGTGACCCGGTGCGCCGGGGAGATACAGCGCCAGGTGCTGGTGGAGATCCTGGCGCAGAACGCGCCGGCCGAGTACCTGCGCCGCATCGGCGTCCCGGGCGCCGCCCCCGGCGCCGACGACGCGTTCCGCCGCCTCGCGCCGCTCACCACCTACGAGGACATCCTCCCCGACGTCATCCGCATCGCCAACGGCGACACCTCGCCCATCCTCTCCGGCAAGCCCATCCGAGAGTTCCTCACTAGGTACGCACGCACGCACGCACGCACGCACGCATCGATCCATCCGTCCGTCCATCACACCCTAGCCCGCTACGTACGTACGTACGTACGTACGTACATGCGTTCGTCTTGGCATGATTGGAGCGTTTGTGACCCGATCTAATGAATGAACGAACCAACGTACCTGCAGCTCCGGCACGTCGGGAGGGGAGAGGAAGCTGATGCCCACCATCGAGGAGGAGATGGACCGCCGGTCGATGCTGTACAGCCTGCTCATGCCGGTCATGAGCCAGGCCATGCCGGGGCTCGACAAGGGCAAGGCCATGTACCTCTACTTCGTCAAGGCCGAGTCGCGCACGCCGGGCGGGCTGCCGGCGAGGCCCGTCCTCACCAGCTTCTACCGTAGCCGCCATTTCCTGGAGCGCCCCCACGACCCCTACACCGTGCACACCAGCCCCGACGAGGCCATCCTGTGCGTCGACGCGTACCAGAGCATGTACGCGCAGCTGCTCTGCGGCCTCGTCCACCGCGCGGACGTGCTCCGCGTCGGCGCCGTCTTCGCGTCCGGGTTCCTCCGCGCGATCCATTTCCTCGAGAAGCACTGGCCCCGCCTGTGCCGGGACATCCGCGCCGGCGAGCTGGACGCCGAGATCACCGACCGTGCCGTGCGCGCCGCCGTCGCGCGGGTGCTCCGCCCGGACCCGGCCCTCGCCGACGCGATCGAGGACGCGTGCGCCAGGTCGTCGTGGCAGGGCGTGATCCGGAGGGTGTGGCCCAACACCAAGTATATCGACGTCATCGTCACCGGCGCAATGGCCCAATACATCCCTACCCTCGACTACTACGGCGGAGGCCTGCCTCTGGCGTGCACCATGTACGCCTCCAGTGAGTGCTATTTCGGCCTCAACCTGAACCCGATCTGCAGTCCAGCCGAGGTCGCGTACACGCTGATCCCGACAATGTGCTACTTCGAGTTCCTCCCAGTCCAGTCCGGCAGCAGCGCCGCAGCCGGCGAGCCGGACCACCGCGACCTCGTCAACCTCGTCGACGTGAAGCTCGGCCACGAGTACGAGCTCGTCGTCACCACCTACTCAGGCCTGTACCGCTACCGCGTGGGCGACGTGCTCCGGGTGGCGGGGTTCAAGAACGCGGCGCCCATGTTCAACTTCCTGCGGCGGAAGAACGTGGCGCTGAGCGTCGATGCCGACAAGACGGACGAGGCGGAGCTCCACGCCGCCGTGAGCAGCGCCGTGCAGCACCTGGAGCCGTTCGGCGCGTCGCTGGTGGAGTACACGAGCTACGCCGACGCGAGCACCATCCCGGGCCACTACGTGCTCTTCTGGGAGCTCCGCGCGGGCGGCGGGTCCACGACGCCGGTGCCGGCGTCGGTGTACGAGGACTGCTGCCTCGCCGTGGAAGAATCGCTCAACAGCGTGTACCGGCAATGCCGCGCCGCCGACCGGTCAGTGGGGCCCCTCGAGATCCGCGTCGTCTCCGAGGGCACCTTCGACAAGCTCATGGACTACGCGCTCAGCCGCGGCGCGTCGATCAACCAGTACAAGGCGCCGCGGTGCGTGCGGCCGGGGCCGGTGGTGGAGCTCCTCGACGGCAGGGTGGAGGGGAGGTACTTCAGCCCCAAGTGCCCCAAGTGGAGCCCCGGGAGCGCGCAGTGGGCCGGCGGCAATGGCAAGACGCTGAGCACCAGTTAGCTACTTGATGAGGAGTACGTATATTGGAGCTAATTAAATTTGATGGAAAGGACGTGGTGGCCCAGGTCTGGATTGGAGACTGATGGACTGGGAGTGATCAGGAGCTGAGCCACACTACTAGTAGTATATTAATCTCCAATGTTTGTTTAATTAGCTAGGTAATCATGGAGTGTCAGCTTAGCTAGGACGTATCTATGGGCTTTTGTTTCTTTCTCTTTATGCCTTTTGTAATAAAGTACTAGTTGTAGCAGCGCTTTTTTTTTGTTTCTTTGTCATTTTGGGGTAATGTAGTGGACGCTCGATTTGTAAATGTAAGTCGTCGATCGTTAAGTCCTTATGATTATGGACGCAGAGAACATGTCATGTGCTCATGTGCTACCCATTTTGTGCTCCTGGCAAGTTTATTTTTTTGCTTGGTCTGGATGTTTTGGGGTTAGGTGCATCTTGTTATGGAGAGAACAGGTTTATACTCCCGCCTTGATAAGGCATTTGAGTCAAATAAAAACACTCTTCACCGAAAATGTGCTTATAACGATTTACGTGCAATTTTTAGCACATCGAACCAACTCTATTGAAATTAACTGAGAATTCATTTTCTTGTGGCCGCTGCGTTTCTACATCACCAATGCACAAAACAACCAATATTACCCCCTCAAGAGTGCACAAAAGAGAAGCAGAAACACTCCCTAGTTCAACAGAAGAGTGGAGAAAAAACAACATGAATACAAAATTTCCAGATGGTATACTATTCATACACGTGGTTCAAATGAATGGAGCAAAGGGGAATAGAGAAGATTTTTTTCTTTGATCTCTGAAAGGAAAAACTAGGAACTGTACAATTCATTAGGACCTCCTTTTCTAATTTCTACAAACGAAGAACTAGACTCGGATCCTTAACAATATAGTTCGAATTATACCTTGTCATGTGGCTTCACTATGGTTTGACATTGTATATTAGGATTCCTGTGTTTCTGATATTCATCATTAATATGTTTGTCAGTCATGTACTTTGTGCATGTATCCTTATCGTTTTCCTACCTTTCTGTCTTTCTATTTAGAATCTTGTGAGTCAAACATGCCCTCTTGTTTTTGTGATGTACTTAATGGACTGCTTAATTAACCTCTTTTAGGTGATCAATGAGCCCCTTCCCCTCCCTGTTCAGTTCCATTAAGAACATGATGAGCGGTGGATTGACTTTCCAAAAGAACGAACTACTCCGTTCTCCCGCCTTCCCCATACCACCTTATTTTATCTACACCGATCTTTCAATTGCCCAGTGTGGCAAAACCCTTGATGCAAGATTGTTGTGGGTTGTCGTGTGTAAAACTATATACCCATTCAGTTTAATTTGAGAGTTGTATATTTTCATGAACACCATTTGAAAAGAAATAATTGGCAGATATTCAATCTCGCATGCAACCTCCTCAAATTGATCAAGAACTATACATTCAATCCGTTTTATATATAAAGTAACTACCACAACCATACAGATAGTGCAAATGCATGAAAAAATAAGGTTTGATGGTATAACTGCACCAACAAGCTCAAGTGTAAAAAAGAAAAGAAAAATGGCACAAATTCTGGAGAGCCAACAATCATTGGCTAGGAGGTGAGCTAAAATGTGGATAGGCAAAAGAAGATCAAGCATGCCGCCTAGTCGGTCCTTCTCTTGCTGCCTACAGAGCGGGTGTGACAGCTCCAACAACGTGTACCGGCAGTGCCATGCCACGGACAACTCCATCGGACCCCTTGAGATCCGTGTCGTCTCCGAGGGCACCTTCTACAATCTCATGGACTGCACGCTCAACCATGGCGGTTGATCAACCAGTACAAGGCACCGCGGACCGCGGTGCATGCGGCCGGGCCGGGTGGTGGAGCTTCTCGACCGCAGGGTGGAGGGCAAGTACCTGATCCCCAAGCGCCCCAATTGGAGCCCCGGGAACAGCGGTGGACCGGCGGCAATGGAAGACGCTAAGCACCAGTTAGTTGATTGATCAGGAAATGGAGCGGGGAGGGGCATTGGCCTTCACTAGTAGAATAAGGGCCATTTGTCCCGGTTCATAAGGGTCATTTGTCCCGGTTGGGAAACCGGAACTAAACGGTCGATATAAATGCCCTAGACCTTTAGTCCCGGTTCTTATACCAACCGAGACAGATGGGCCTTCACGTGGCCACGGCGGCTTGCCCAGACAGGGGGCCATTTTTTCCCAGTTGGTAGCACCAACCGGGACAAATAAGCTTCCACGCGTCAGCATTTCAGGGGCTAGGGTTTTTGTTTTTTTTTCTGAAAGAGGGGAGGGGGTTTGGGGGGTTTTGTAGGGTCAATTTAGGGGTTGCATATATTGTGTTAGCTAGCTAATAGAGAGAAGTGTCCTCTCTTATCTCCGTGCTTGGTCGACGCTACGTACTATACGTATAGATCGAGAGGACTCGACACGCTAGCTAGTAAGCAAATGAAGGAAACCATTAAGTACAGAAGATCGTCACATATACAAAGAGAAGTGATGATCGACCTCCTTCCTTCTCCAAGAGATTGATCGAACAACAAGTTTTCGTATATGTGTGTGTGTGTGTGTGTGTGTGTGT
>LR738709.1:610761473-610807155 GCA_902687465.1 Secale cereale | reverse complement strand
GATCCCGTCGCGGGCGCCCCCTCCACGCCGCTCGACGCCTCGCCGCCCCGGTCATCTATCGCCGCCGCCTGGAGCTGCCTCGCCACCGTCGCCGTCGTCAACGAGCACCACCTCGACCCCCACTGCCCTTTCCCTACAATCGCCCGTGAGCGCTCCCCTCCCCTCTCTGCTCCCCGTTCGGTGCTGCGCGCTACACTGCCGCGGCTCTGCTCCACCCGCATGCCGCCGCGGCCCCCCCCACTCCGCTGCTGCTGTGCCGCCCCGGCCTCTTCTCCCTCACGCGGCGCCGTCCTCCACGGGGCCGCCCTGCAACTCCACAGCCCGGCGCCCCCTGGGTGGCTCCCGCCGGCGCGCGCCCGTGGCCGCGCTCCCCCACCCCGCCGGCGTGCGCCTCGCCACGCCCTGGCCTCGCCGCGCCCCATCGCCTCCAGCTCTACCCCCGCCGGCCGCGGCGCCTAGCCGCACCGCTCCTGGCCGCCTCCCTACCGCCGGCGCCCGCCGCCCCCACTGGCCGATGCGCCGCCCCGCCTATCCTACTCCCCCTCCCCTTGCAGCCAACCACCCCGCCGGCGTGCGCCCCCGCCGGGGCCTCGCCTGGCCGCGACCGAGCAGGCGCCCGGTGCCCACGCCCGCACGGCCCCTGGCCGCCGGCGCCCGTGCTGGCCTCCGTCGCTGAGGCGGGCAACGCCGTGCCCACGGGGCTCCGCCCCAGGTGCCCGTCGCCCGTACCCAATAAGGCCTATGGCCCTATGACAAGGGGCCCCGCCCCCAGAAACGTTAAAGAAAAAAAAAGGAAGATAAAATAATAATAATAATAAAAATAAATAAATAGATAAATAATTATATTAATTAATTAATTAACAAATTAAAAAAATTAAGTTAATTAATCACATTTAGATTAATCTGATCAATAATTAGCCTAATCAGTAATTATCTAAAACATAATCAATCTAACTAAATGGTTAGTTAGATTACAGCCAATGACACGCGGGCCCCACGCGTCAGCTTGACCAGTCAACCCACTGTTGACTGCTGATGTCATGCTGACGTCATGCTGATGTCAGTATGCACTATTCTGGATAATGTTAATTTATTTAATAATTAATAAATTAGAAAATGATTTAAAAACTTTAAAATTTAATATAAAATAAACCGTAACTCGGATGAAAATACTTTATATATGAAAGTTGCTCAGAATTTCGAGACGCATCCGAATACGCAGACCGTTCGTCAACCAAACGTCCCTAGCGTACCGAACCCGCAACTTTCCCCCTCCATTTCATCCGCCCGAAAACGCGAAACAACGGGAATACTTTCCCGGATGTTTCCCCCCTTCGTCAGTATCACCCGATACTGCGTTAGGGCACACTTAGCACCGCTACATGTCATGTCATGCATCGTCATGCTTCTGTTTGCATTGTATTCACTGTTTCTTCCCCCTCTTCTCTCCGGTAGACTACGAGACCGACGCTGCTGCTGCCCCGATCGACTACGGTGTTGACGACCCCACTTTGGCTGCTGATCTTCCAGGCAAGCCCCCCCCCCCTTTGATCACCAGATATCGCCTACTCTTCTCTCTACTGCTTGCATTAGAGTAGTGTAGCATGTTACTGCTTTCGATAATCCTATTTTGCTGCATAGCCTGTCATTGTTGCTATCACTGTTGATACTTTACCTGCAATCCTAAATGCTTAGTATAGGATGCTAGTATTCCATCATTGGCCCTACACCCTTGTCCGTCTGCCCTGCTATTCTATCGGGCCGTGATCACTTGGGGGTGATCACGGGTATATATTACATACACATATACATGATACTTGATGTGACTAAAGTCGGGTCGGCTCGTTGAGTACCCGCGGTTGATTCACGGATTGAGGGCTGGAAGGACATACTTTCCCGACGGCCCTCTGTGTGGATCTTTGTGGCGGAGCGACAGGGCAGGTTGAGACACCTAGGAGACAGGTGGCCTGGCCGTGGTCGTTGTCCGCGGTTATTTCATAATAACACGCTTAACGAGTTTGGATATTTGATCTAAGTCTGGCCATTTGGTCTATACGCACTAACCAACTGCGTGGGAACAGTTATGGGCACTCGACGTCGTGGTATCAGCCGAAGCCTTTTTGACGTCAGCGACTTAGCGGCGCGCGCCGGATTGGACTGGAAAGCCTACTATGGTATTAGGAGAGGCTAGGTCTGCTTACCGGCCGCCCTCGCAACGCGCAGGTGTGCATTGGGCGATGGGCCCAGACCCCCGTGCGCTTAGGGTTTAGACCGGCGTGCTGACCTCTCTGCTGTTCTTAGGTAGGGCTGCGACGTGTTGATCTTCCGAGGCCGGGCATGACCCTGGAAAGTGTGTCCGGCCAAATGGGATCAAGCGTGCTGGGTTATGTGGTGCACCCCTGCAGGGAAGTTAATCTATTCGAATAGCCGTGTCCCTCGGTAAAAGGACGACCCAGAGTTGTATTCCGACCTCATGATAACTAGAACCGGACACTTGATAAAACACACCCAGATGAGTTCCAGATATAACTCGATGGTTGCTCTCTCACAGGGTGATGTGCGGGAGAATCGCCGAGTAGGATTATGCTATTCGATGTTACTTGGTGAACTTACCATCTATTCTCTTCTACTGCTTCAAGATGGAGGCTGCCAGAAGCGTAGTCTTCGTTTGGATTAGCTATCCCCCTCTTATTCTGGCTTGCTGCAGTTCAGTCCACCGAAACTACCCATATCATTGATACCATTGCATATGTAGTATAGATCCTTGCTTGCGAGTACTTTGGATGAGTACTCACGGTTGCTTTGCTCCTCCTTTTCCCCCTTCTGTTCCTTCTTCTCGGATGATGCAACCAGATGGTGGAGCCCAGGAGCCAGACGCCACCTACGACGACTCCTACGACACCGGAGGCCCCTACTACTACGTGCAGTCTGCCGACGACGACCAGGAGTAGTTAGGAGGATCCCAGGCAGGAGGCCTGCTCCTCTTTCGATATGTATCCCAGTTTGTGCTAGCCATCTTATGGCACCTTGTTTAACTTTATGTCTGTACTCAGATATTTGTTGCTTCCGCTGACTTGTCTATGATCGAGCACTTGTATTCGAGCCCTCGAGGCCCCTGGCTTGTAATATGAAGCTTGTATGACTTATTTTACTTTTAGAGTTGTGTTGTGATATCTACCAGTGAGTCCCTGATCTTGGCCGTACACATTTGCGTGCATGATTAGTGTACGGACAAATCGGGGGCGTCACAAGTTGGTATCAGAGCCGACTGCCTGTAGGAATCCCCCTTCCACACTCCTTGGCTGAAGTCGAGTCTAGACATTGCAAAACTTTTACTAACATGGCTGTGTGGCTTACGGGCCCACATCGCCATTTGGGTGGTACTAGATTCTTTTACTCCTCGATCTATACTCCAGGATTCTGAACACTCTCCTATTTCGGGTAAAACGATTTTACTAACTCTAACATTAGGATCCCCGAGACCCCTCACCCCAAAGTTGGATTAGCCATAGTTATTGCTTAGACTAGAATTTTGTATAGTCCCCACATTGTCATTTGACTCCTTTGAAACATCTTTGTTTTCAGATGGAACCCACAAGGCAGGTCGTGCGCCACACGCAGGCCTTTGGTGCCTCGGGATCACCTGCCGTGCTAGTTGAGATGATGACCTATCTGGGTTATCGCTGGCATCCTGAGTATACCGTGTACGAGCAGTACCAGGACTTTAACCAGGAGCAGTATCGTGCCATCGTCCGCCTCTACTCGCGAGCAGATAACTCCTCTACTGTGCTGCACACCGCTCATGGTGTTGGAGTGGCCGTCGATATGGCAGTTCACGATGCTGCTTACGCTGCTCTGACACGCCTTCGTGGAGAGTATCGGGCGTTGGACACTTCCCCTTTCAGGCACGTTGCTATCGCCTCCGACGATGGAGCGGAGGGATACTACACTGCTGCCTACTCCACCCTCACCCGAGAGCCCTTCCATCATCGGAACCTTGTTCTGCATGCTGATGGGCTGGATCGAGCTAACCGAGCTCTTCGCCACGAGTTGTACACCACCTGTCAGCACCTGTACCGCGCCTTGACGCTGTTGCACCCCTTTGTCCTATCTGGACAACTGCCTCCTAGTTTGTTCTACCCAGCTAGGACCGTGATGCCTCCTGGTGTCGGTTGGCCAGATGTGGGAGGCGACACTCCCGCACCTGGTCCTTTGTTGCCACATGGACGTCGGGTCCTGCACCAGAGTATCCACGGCCCTCAGGTTGATGGCGTGGAGGACTTCTCGTTGCAGCACTGCCAGCTATCAGACTACCTCTACCTCCACAGTTCCGCCTGGGACTGATGTAGTCTTGCTTACTAGTACTAGATGCATTCGCCGCGAGCCTGCGTGCAGCCTATGATGTCCTTAGTTATGTACTGAACTCTATGTACCGAACTCTATGCTTGCACCCCTTTTGTAATATAAGCCGACTACTATGTGGTATTTTACGTGCTCCTTTCATTATGCATGTTTCATTCATAAATGATTCCTGTGTTTGCAAATTTCTCAATGCTGAACTACCCCTGTTATATATTAGCAGGATGGTTAGACCAGCTGGCCGTGGTGGCAATGCCCCACCACCGCCCGAATACATGGCCGGTATGATCCAATAGTTGGAGATGAATCGCCAGTTCATGGAGACTGTCATGGCTCAGTTCCCTCATCCCAACATGGGTCAGCAGCAAGGCGCAGTGACACTGAATGACTTTGCTCGCCTCAACCCATCCGTCCACCGCAGCTCAACTCAGCCTCTTGATGCTGATGACTGGCTCCGTGACATTGCTTTTGAACCGGAGTCTGCTGGAGTTGCCGCTGCCAACTATGTCACCTTTGCGGCATACTACCTGAAGGGTCCCGCTGCTCAATGGTGGGACAGCCATAGGCGTACACTGCTTGCTGGAACAATCATCACTTGGCCGGAATTCCAAGCTGCCTTCCGTGCCCGCTTCATTCCTCAGGGAATCATGGATAGGAAGAAGCGTGAGTTCCGCAACCTCACCCAGGGCAACAAGACTGTGGATGCTTATCAGCGGGAGTTTCTGGACTTATCCCGCTATGCTGAAGAAGACATTGCCACTGATGCTCGTAGACAGGAAAAGTTCCGTGACGGACTTCAAGCTGACATCAAGCTCGCACTTCTTGTGCATGACTTTGGAGATTTCGCCACCTTGGTGAACAAAGCCATCCAGGTTGAAACTGGTCTGCAGGAACACCACAGCACTATCAGGCGCAACCATGAACCAAGCTCATCCTCGGGCCCTCCCTCACAGAAGCGTAGGGTCTGGATTCCCAACAATGTGTACCGTCCAGCTGCACCTGCTCCAAGGCAGTCCTATGCTGCACCTCGTCTGCCTCCACCACCTAGGCAGCCAAGACTTCCAGCTGCACCACTCCCAGCTCCTGCTTCTGCCCCCAATGATGGTCTGTGCTACAAGTGTGGTCAGCCAGGACACCTTGCCAGGAACTGCTTCCAGAATCAGAACCAGCTTGCACTGCCTACAGCTGGTCGTGGGAACAATCAGCCCCGCAACAACAATGCCAAGCCTTACGGTCGTGCTCAGGCCAACCACGTTGATCTCAATGAAGCTCAAGACCAACCTGCTACCGTGATGGGTACTCTCCTTGTTAATTCAGTACCTGCATCTGTTTTATTTGATTCAGGAGCATCACATTCATTCATATCAGAAGATTTTGCATACAAGCATGGCATTAGAAGTGAGGACATGAAAATTTCGGTATTAGTACACACCCCTGCCGGCCAATGCCGAACCTCCATGGTTTGCCACGACGTCCTCGTTGAAATCGATGGACTGGACTTCTATGCCTCTCCCATTGTATTGGGGTCTTGTCACATCGACCTCATCCTGGGAATGGATTGGCTGAAAGCGCATACAGCTTCTATCGCTTGCGGCACGAAAACCGTCCACCTATTACACCCTTCTAATGAGATAGTAAGCTATCAGGCTTGTCTGGTTCAAAATGCTGAAGCACGTCTTTATGCATTGAATGCATTGAACGCTTCACCACTCGAGGGCATCGAAAACATTCCTATCGTATGCGAGTTCCAGGACGTCTTTCCTGAGGAACTTCCAGGGATTCCCCCTGCTAGAGCTGTCGAGTTTATCATCGACTTGAAACCAGGCACCACTCCTATAGCCAAAGGACCCTACAAGATGCCACGTCATGAACTCATTGAGCTTAAGGAGGAAATCGACAAATCTCTTGCTAGTGGTTTCATCCGCCCGAGTTGTTCTCCTTGGGGAGCACCTTCCCTCTTTGTCAGGAAGAAGGATGGGACAAACCGATTGGTCCAAGATTACCGTCCTATCAACCAAGCAACTATTCAGAACAAGTATCCGCTTCCTCGGATCAATGATCTGTATGATGAACTGGCTGGTTCATCAGTGTTCTCTAAACTCGACTTGAGGTTGGGTTACCACCAGATCCGTGTCCGTGAAGAGGATATTCCAAAGACTGCCTTTGTAACTCGATACGGTTCGTTCGAGTACACCGTCATGTCATTCGGCTTGACCAATGCTCCAGCTACATTCTCTCGCCTGATGAATTACATATTCATGGAATACCTGATGGCTTCTCGCCCCTCATTGGTTACCCCAAGTGGAAGGTTTGAGATGCAGTGTAGCGGTAGTTTTCCCTTGGCAAAGATACCAAGGATCGATTTCCCCTGAGACTCCTAGTTTCAACAAGAAGGTGTCAACTGCTAACGGCGCCAGATATTAGCAATCAACGTGGACCTGCACATAGATACAAATAACTTTGCTCCCAACGAGTACAGAGAGGTTGTCAATCCCTCCGGCCTTGTCGTTTACAAAGGATCAAACGCAAGTGATAATAGTGATAGGTATTGCTGCAAATAGTAAGTAAAAACAGAAAGTAAATAGCGGATGTGATCAGTGATGGTAATATGGACCGGGGTCCCATGATGTTCACTAGTGATGTCTCTCTCCCAAAAGACGATAAAACAGCTATGTGAGGTAAACGAATTACAGCTGGGCAATTGACAGAATTATGTGCGCAAACCAATGCTAACTATGTTGCAAGAAAGGTAGAGGTTCAAAGCATGGGTGGTACACCAAGGCAAGTAGACCGAAATCCATCTACATCTACTACTAATCATCCACCTTGAGATATCTATCCAGAACATCTCGCTGGTATTAAGTTGCGAGTCCCACCCATAGTGTAAACTCAAAGCAACAGACAACTGCATTAAAAGAACTTTGCGTAAAGTAAACAATCCTTGCACCCGCGGGCACAAGCACCGTTGTTTTCCCCCTTGTGGCAACAGCACATCCCCTAGACTCATGTTTCTGTCACTCAAGCTAGTCATCGAGGGGCATGAACCCACAATCGAGCATAACGTTCCCTCTTGGAGTCACTACCTACTACTTGGCCAAAGCAATAAATAGCAACGGAGAACATGCAAGAATTACTTACGAACATAAATATAAAAGAGGTAAATCAAATATATTACTCAAACACAATCTGAACATAATCTCACAATCCATCGGATCCCAGCAAACTCAACATAGCAACAGCATAAGGCTTACATATGTGCCTCGATCATGTAGGGCAGCTCACGAGGTCTAATTAGTGAAGCACAAGAAGGGGAGGAGAACATCACATAGCAACTGGTCATGGACCCATGGTCCAAGGGAGACTACTCACAACTCATCCAGGAGGCGTCCATGGTGGTGGAGAGGCTCCCGGTGGTGATCCTCCCCTCCGGCAGGGTTCCGGGAAGAGTTCTCCTGGTGCTCCCGATCTTGGAAGCGCGGCGGCGGCGAAACAGAGATGAGATCGTGAAAAAGGGTTCCCGTCTCGAGGGTTTCGGGACGCGTGTTAAATATATGCCAAAGGGGGGCATCAGCGGAGGCCTGGGGGCCCAGGCCCCCCCGGCGCGGCCAGGAGGGGGCCGCGCCACCAGGGCGCCTGGAGCCCTGGTGGCCCCCCTCCGGCTCTACTTTGGCTGCCAGGAAGCTTCTGGAACGCTAATTTTTTATATAATTTTTCCGGGATTTTTCTGGCAGTTTTCGTAATGGGAAAACCTGAAATACAAAAACAGCAGAAAACAGAAACTGGCACTGGGGTGCACTGAGTTTTGAAAACTCAGTAGTTGGTGCTTTAAAAGAAGGTGGAGACTCTCGAACCGTGGCTTTTGTTGGCAAGGTTGAAAACCCGTGGTCGGAAACAAAGACAAAACATGTACCAGAGCTCTTGGTTTTAAAAACAGAGGTAATAATATTTTTTTTTAGATTATGCATGTTCCGTCAATGAATGCTAGCAGACAACTCAATCACTTCTTGAGATGGACAAGTTTCGAGGAACGGCTCCCGAATGAGGACGATCACATCCTCTTAATCTCCTTTGTTTATCACTGCCAAAGTTTTCCGATTTCTCATGAACAAAGCGTGAAGGAGGGTTTGTTTGTTATATTATTTTTGAGCCGGGCGCACTCTTTGCCAATTCCTTCTCGTATTATGGGTTTGCACATTAGACATGCAATCCCGGGGTGAAGCTTGTCCAACTTAAAAAGATCATGAATTAACTACTACTTCCTCATGAACTAAAACAGAGGCACAAAACAGAAATGCATTTTTTTGAATAATTTCAAGATGGTACATGAAAGTCTCCGTTAAGAATGGCAGGTAAATACCATGTATAGGAAGGTATGGTGGACTCATATGGCATAACTGGTTTAAAAGATTTTGGATGCACAAGAAGTCAGTCCGCTTAGTACAGGCGAAGGTTAGCAAAAGACTGGGAGCGACCAACTAAGAGAGTAATGACGGTCATAATCAGGCAGAGCGACAAAGCAACATTGAATCAAGCATGGAAGTTATATCGCTACTCAGAAATAAAAGATCATCAAGGCTTGACAGACTTTCTTTATAGTCTTAAATATGCGTGAACATACGCCAAGTCAATCAAAATAAATTCTTGAAGGAAGATATTACTAAACCATACCACATCATAGGCAAACAAATCATGTTGGTACTCCAATAACACATTGGGAACCCCCCAGCTATTTGAGACTAACCATAAGAAAACATGAATTACTAAGCACCATTATGCACGTAGCATTTTTATCATAGACATATCAACCAATGCAACCGAAGCAAACTCTCTTAATAAGATAAGCATGATAACTAAAGAGAGTTCAAGCAACCAACTAAACAACAGCTCTTTAAAAAGATAAGCATGAAAACTAAGAGCTAAGCATGATAGTAGCTATTGAAAGACAAAGAACACACACAGCAAAGATAGACATGAAAATTCTATGTTATGTTCTAGGTAGAAGTGGAGCGTGTTTCTCTCCCACACAAAGAAAGCTGAGTTCCGACTCGTTATGAAAAGCTAAAGAAAACTAAAAAGGAAACTAAAAGCAAGACGCTCCAAGCATAGCACATAACACATGAAGTGATAAAAATATAGTGGAACGAAAGACGAACTGATAATGTTGATGGAGAAGGGGATGCACGGGGGCATCCCCAAGCTTAGACGCTTGAGTCTTCTTAAATATTTCTTGGGGGTGCATGGGGGCATCCCCAAGCTTGAGCGTTTGACACTCCTGAATCTTTTTATCATCTTCCCTCGCACACTTGAAAACTCCCTTCATACATAACTCATCATAATCTGATTAGCGAGGTTAGTACCCATAATAAAATAATTGTTCCTTGCTGGAAATAAGGATATTCTTGAAGGTCTACTGTTTCTAAAGATTGCCAAAAGGTTTTTGCAAAGAAAAAGCAAGCTCAAGGTTTGCAAAATGAGGGAAAGGCAAAACAGGACAGAATCTGTGAAAAACAGAACAGCAGGTAGTAAATGATTTTTTCGGGGCACTTCTGCAACTCTAATAAAAAAACTCAGAACAGACGCCCGAAAGACAATTGTATAGAGCACGCTGTCGAAAAAATTCAGACCAAAAAGACGATCAGGTGATTTTATACGAATTTTTCTATCCAAGGACAGAATCTGTTTCCTGGACAGCACATCACAACTTTTGAAGTTTCTTGCAATCAGAGGCTACACTTGGCACAAAGTTGAAAAGCAAAGATACAATGATGATGCTACTGTAGTAACAACATCAAGACTCAGCAAAAGCAAAATAAAATTTTATTCATGTGGGCTGCCTCCCAAAAGCGCTTTCTTTTATGCCTTTAAGCTAGGCATAATGCAAAGAGATCAAGTTTTATCAAGAGTAAAAGAATAGCTAGCCCGTATAACAGACTCAAAAGGTAACTTAATCTTCTTTCGAGGGAAGTGTTCCATCCCTTTCTTGAGAGGAAATTGGAATTTTATATTCCCCTCTTTCATGTCAATGATAGCACCAACCAATGTTGGGGATATCGCTTATCGGGAACTTATCGGTCGACCCATGATAAGGGGTAAATCGGCCAGTTTATCAGCATATCGGCCGATTTATCGCCATATCGGCTGATTTATCGGCCATATTATCTTATCGATCAGACAACGGTAAGCGATAAATCAGCCGATTTATCGGCATATCGGAAGATATCTTGAACAGTGGCACCAACGGTGCGTAGAAAAGGACGCCCCAAAATAATTGGACAAGAAGATTCACATTCAATGTCCATAATAGTAAAATCAACGGGAACATAATTGTCATTGACAATGATAAGAACATCGTCGATCCTCCCCAAAGGTTTCTTTATGGAAGAGTCAACGAGACGAACACCAAAAGAACAAGAATCAAAAGGTTTCAATTTAAGCATATCATATATTCTTCTTGGGCATAACGGAGTTACTAGCTCCAACATCACATAAATCATAGCAAGAGAAGTTATTCAACTTAATTTTGATCATAGGATCCCAACCATCTTCTAGCTTTCTAGGTATGGAGGCTTCTACTCTAAGTTTCTCCTCCCTAGCTTTGATAAGAGCATTAGTGATATGCTCTGTGAAGGCAAGATTAAGCATGCTAGTGTGGGGATCTCTAGACATCTTGTGAAGGAAATCAATAACTTCGGTAAGAGTGCAATTATCAAAATCAAGGTCACTACTATAAAGTAAAGTGGTAGTGGTGTCCTTTAGGCTCACTTGTTTGGTAGTTTCTATGGTCATAGCATCACCATTAATAGGTCCATTGGGACCAGGAGTGCATTGGGTGCTAAGAGTTTGGATATCCTCAACAACTTGGATAGTAGCAACAGTGTGGTGGGTAGGAAGGTTCTTAATTCTATCTTCTTCCTCCCTTTCTCTAGCCCATCTCTCTTTAAGTTTAGCCAACATCCTAATGTTTTCATTAATTTGCACTTGAATAGCATTCATAGGAGTGACCTTCCTCTCCTCAAGAGGAGAAGTTCTAATTTTAAGCAATTCTACCTCATGGGCTAAATTGTCTACCTTCGAAGAGAGATCATCTAGTTTGTTTAGTTTTTCTTCTACACTCTTATTAAAGGCTTTTTGGGTAGTGATGAAATCATTAAGCATAATCTCTAGTTCAGTAGTGGAGTTCTTGGTGCTAGGATAAGCATTGTTGTTCCCATAAGAATTAGAGGGGAACGGTCTAGGATTGCTACCAAAATTACTCCTATAAGCATTGTTATTAAAATTGTTTCTAGAGATAAAGTTCACATCTACTTGTTCTTGAGCAATCAAAGAATTTAAAGGAACATCACGAGGATCAACAGAACATTGCTTCAAAAGTAGAGACATGATCAAGTCAACTTTTTCATTTAGGGAGGAAATCTCCTCGACAGAGTTTACCTTCCTACCTATTGGAGCGCGTTTGGTGTGCCATTGGGAATAGTTGGTCATCATCTCATCGAGAAGCTTCGTGGCAGCACCAAGTGTACTTGACACAAAGGTTCCTCCCGCGGCCGAATCTAACAAGTTCCGCGAGGTGAAGTTCAAGCCTGCATAAAAAGTTTGGATAACCATCCAAGTAGTCAAACCATGAGTAGGGCAGTTCTTGATAAGAGATTTCATATGTTCCCAAGCTTGGGCAACGTGTTCATTATCCAATTGTTTGAAATTCATTATGTTACTCCTTAGTTGGATAAGAGGTTCAAAGCATGGGCGGTACGCCAAGGCAAGTATACCGAAATCCATCTTCATCTACTACTAATCATCCACCTTGAGATATCTATCCAGAACATCTCACTGGTATTAAGTTGCGAGTCCCACCCATAGTGTAAACTCAAAGCAACAGACAACTGCATTAAAAGAACTTTGCGTAAAGTAAACAATCCTTGCACCCGCGGGCACAAGCATCGTTGTTTTCCCCCTTGTGGCAACAGCACATCCCCTAGACTCATGTTTCTGTCACTCAAGCTAGTCATCGAGGGGCATGAACCCACAATCGAGCATAACGTTCCCTCTTGGAGTCACTACCTACTACTTGGCCAAAGCAATAAATAGCAACGGAGAGCATGCAAGAATTACTTACGAACATAAATATAAAAGAGGTAAATCAAATATATTACTCAAACACAATCTGAACATAATCTCAAAATCCATCGGATCCCAGCAAACTCAACATAGCAACAACATAAGGATTACATATGTGCCTCGATCATGTAGGGCAGCTCACGAGGTCTAATTAGTGAAGCACAAGAAGGGGAGGAGAACATCACATAGCTACTGGTCATGGACCCATGGTCCAAGGGAGACTACTCACAACTCATCCGGGAGGCGTCCATGGTGGTGGAGAGGCTCCCGGTGGTGATCCTCCCCTCCGGCAGGGTGCCGGGAAGAGTTCTCCTGGTGCTCCCGATCTTGGAAGCGCGGCGGCGGCGAAACAGAGATGAGATCATGAAAAAGGGTTCTCGTCTCGAGGGTTTCGGGACGCGTGTTAAATATATGCCAAAGGGGGGCATCAGCGGAGGCCTGGGGGCCCAGGCGCCCCCCCGGCGCGGCCAGGAGGGGGCCGCGCCACCAGGGCGCCTGGAGCCCTGGTGGCCTCCCTCCGGCTCTACTTTGGCTGCCAGGAAGCTTCTGGAACGCTAATTTTTTATATAATTTTTCCGGGATTTTTCTGGCAGTTTTCGTAATGGGAAAACCTGAAATACAAAAACAACAGAAAACAGAAACTGGAACTGGGGTGCACTGAGTTAATAGGTTAGTCCAAATATGATCAAAAGTGTATGGAAGTGTATAAATATCATAGAAATATCACCCAAAAGAGGCATGGAGCAAGCAGAAATTATAGATACGTTTTGGACGTATCAATACCTCGACAAATTCGCCGTGGTTTATCTGGATGATATCCTTGTATTTTCCAAGAATAAGGAAGAAGATGCTGAACATCTTCGCCTTGTACTGGAAAAGCTTCGAGAGCATCAACTTTATGCTAAGTTTTCCAAGTGCGAGTTCTGGCTTCCTGAAGTAACCTACCTTGGTCATGTCATCTCCAAGGATGGTATTGCCGTCAACCCTGAACGAGTTCAGGCCATTCTCGATTGGACTCCTCCGAAGAATGTCAAGCAAGTCAGAAGTTTTCTCGGTCTCGCCAGCTATTGCCGTCGATTCGTCGAGAACTTCTCCAAGATCGCCAAGCCTCTGACTGGTCTACTTCACAAGGGCGTCAAGTTCGAGTGGACAGACAAATGCCAGGAAAGTTTCCATGCGCTTACGGACAAGCTGACTTCTGCTCCAGTGCTTGCTCCACCTGATACTAAGAAGGACTTCGTCATTTGCTGCGACGCTTCTCGTCAAGGATTAGGCTGTGTCCTAATGCAAGAGCGCAGAGTAATTGCTTATGCCTCTCGTCAATTGCGTCCTCATGAAGAGAACTACCCAGTTCACGACCTTGAGCTTGCTGCTGTCATTTATGCGCTAAAACAGTGGCGACATTACCTTCTCGGTAATCGTTGCGAGATATTCACCGACCACCAAAGTCTGAAGTACTTGTTTACTCAACCAGACCTGAACCTCCGTCAGCAGAGATGGATGGAGACCGTAGCAGATTTTGACTTGGGTATTTCCTATACCCCGGGCAAGGCTAATGTGATGGCTGATGCCTTAAGCCGCAAGTCATATTGCAACCACCTCCAGGTTCACAAGGTTCAGCCCTCGCTTGTTGAAGAATTCAGAAAGCTGAACCTCCATATTGTTCCTCCTGGGGCACTCGCTCCCCCTCCCCTAGAGTCCCGCCAGATGAATCTTCGGGTGGTTCCTCAGGGTTCTCTAAATACCCTGGTTGTCAAACCAGATCTTGTGGACGGTATCAAGACTATTCAATTTTATGACTCTGAAGTCGAGAAGATTAAACACTATCTCAAAAGGGGAAAGCCCTCATTTTTCACTATTGCTGATGATGGCGCCTTATACTTCAAAGGCCGCTTAGTGGTACCATGTTCGAAGAAAAATCTGGATATGACTCCAGGGGTTATGAAAGAAGCTCATGATACACCTTTGACTATTCATCCCGGTAGTACCAAGATGTACCAGGACATTCGTCAGAGATTCTGGTGGTCTAATATGAAGCAAGACATTGCTCGTTATGTTGCTGAGTGTGACGTTTGCCGTTGTATCAAAGCAGAACATCAAAGGCCTGCTGGAACTTTGCAACCTATCTCTATTCCCGAATGGAAATGGGACCATGTTGAAATGGACTTCGTCACTGGATTTCCCAAATCGCAGAGAGGTAATGATGCAATTCTTGTCGTCATTGACCAGCTTTCTAAAGTTGCACATTTTCTGGCAGTCAAAGAAACAATTACTGCTAGTCAGCTGGCAACTCTCTACATGTCCAAAATTGTTTCACTTCACGGTATTCCACTGGTTATCAGTTCAGACCGTGGCAGTTTATTCACTTCAAGATTCTGGGCAAGTTTCCAAGAAGCTATGGGAACACATCTGTCATTCAGTACTACTTTTCATCCTCAGTCGCAAGGGCAAGTCAAATGCGTCAACCAAGTTCTCGAAGACATGCTTCGAGCTTGTGTTATTTCCTTCGGCAAGAAATGGGAGGAATATCTCCCATATGCTGAGTTCTCTTATAATAATTGCTATCAAGCTAGTCTGAAGATGGCTCCCTTCGAGGTGTTATATGGACGAAAGTGCCGAACCCCGCTGAACTGGTCAGAAACTTGGGAACATCCACTCTTCGGTCCGGATATTATTCAACACGCTGAAGAGCAAGTCCGAGTCATTCACGAGAATCTGAAGACTGCTCAGTCATGTCAGAAAAGTCAGTATGATCGTCATCATCAAGACATGGTCTATCAACCTGGCGAAAAGGCTTATCTTCGAGTTACACCAATGAAGGGTGCTCACCGCTTCGGGATCAAGGGCAAATTAGCTCCTCGCTATATTGGTCCATTCACTATTATTGAAAGGCGTGGAAAGGTGGCATATCAACTAGAGCTGCCACCGAACCTTTCTCAGGTTCACGATGTGTTCCACGTGTCTCAACTCCGCCGCTGCTTCAAGGACCCAGTCCGCGTAGTGGATCATGAAGTGCTCGAGTTGCAACAGGACCTCTCCTATAAAGAACATCCGGTCCGCATTCTCGACCAAGCTGAACGTCGCACATGTCAGAAGGTGATCAAGTTCCTCAAAGTCCAGTGGTCGCATCACTCCGAAGACGAAGCCACTTGGGAACGCGAGGATCGTCTTCGTGAAGAATACCCCGCACTGTTTCCTTCTACCTCCTAAATATCGGGACGAGATTTCTTGTAGTGGAGGAGATTTGTAATGCCCGGGTAATCACGCTACAGTAATTCCCTGCTAATGATGCCACGTCATCGTGTTACTGTTGATAACATCACGCTAATCGAAAACCCCGTTCGAAATAAGAACCCGAAAAAGAAATAAACAATATAAGTTTTCAAAATGTTAAATAAAAATGTTCGGGCGGTGCTAAATATTGCAAGATCAATTATGGTGTAGTTATTACAATTTCTAAAAATGGCTAAGTATTTTAAATTAAATGAAACAGAAAAGGAATAATTAAATAAAAGAAAAGGAAAAACAAACAACAAAAAAATAAAATAAAAACTAACAGACCCCTCCCCCCGGCCCAACCGACCCCTATAACCCCCCACCCCACGGTGGGGTAAAATATCCCCCTCCCCCGCACCGACAGAATCCCCCCTCCCCATCTGGATCGAGCAGCTGCTCGATCCCGTCGCGGGCGCTCCCTCCACGCCGCTCGACGCCTCGCCGCCCCGGCCATCGATCGCCGCCGCCTGGAGCTGCCTCGCCACCGTCGCCGTCGTCCACGAGCACCACCTCGACCCCCACTGCCCTTTCCCTACAATCGCCCGTGAGCGCTCCCCTCCCCTCTCTGCTCCCTGTTTGGTGCTGCGCGCTACACTGCCGCGGCTCTGCTCCACCCGCATGCCGCCACGGCCCCCTCCACTCCGCTGCTGCTGTGCCGCCCCGGCCTCTTCTCCCTCACGCGGCACCATCCTCCACGGGGCCGCCCTGCAACTCCATAGCCCGGCGCCCCCTGGGTGGCTCCCGCCGGCGCGCGCCCGTGGCCGCGCTCCCCCACCCCGCCGGCGTGCGCCTCGCCACGCCCTGGCCTCGCCGCGCCCCGTCGCCTCCAGCTCTACCCCCGCCGGCCGCGGCGCCGAGCCGCACCGCTCATGGCCGCCTCCCTACCGCCGGCGCCCGCCGCCCCCACTGGCCGATGCGCCGCCCCGCCTATCCTACTCCCCCTCCCCTTGCAGCCAACCACCCCGCCGGCGTGCGCCCCCGCCGGGGCCTCGCCTGGCCGCGACCAAGCAGGCGCCCGGTGCCCACGCCCGCACGGCCCATGGCCGCCGGCGCCCGTGCTGGCCTCCGTCTCTGAGGCGGGCAGCGCCGTGCCCACGGGGCTCCGCCCCAGGTGCCCGTCGCCCGTACCCAGTAAGGCCTATGGCCTTATGACAAGGGGCCCCGCCCCCAGAAACATTAAAGAAAAAAAAGGAAGATAAAATAATAATAATAATAATAATAATAATAATAATAATAATAATAAATAGATAAATAATTATATTAATTAATTAATTAATTAACAAATTAATTCAGTTAATTAATCACATTTAGATTAATCTGATCAGTAATTAGCCTAATCAGTAATTATCTAAAACATAATCAATCTAACTAAATGGTTAGTTAGATTACAGCCAATGACACGCGGGCCCCACAGGTCAGCTTGACCAGTCAACCCACTGTTGACTGCTGACGTCATGCTGACGTCATGCTGATGTCAGCATGCACTATTCTGGATAATGTTAATTTATTTAATAATTAATAAATTAGAAAATGATTTAAAAACTTTAAAATTTAATATAAAATAAACCGTAACTCGGATGAAAATACTTTATATATGAAAGTTGCTCAGAATTTCGAGACGCATCCGAATACGCAGACCGTTCGTCAACCACATGTCCCTAGCATACCGAACCCGCAACTTTCCCCCTCCGTTTCATCCGCCCGAAAATGCGAAACACCGGGAATACTTTCCCGGATGTTTCCCCCCTTCGTTAGTATCACCCGATACTACGTTAGGGCACACTTAGCACCGCTACATGTCATGTCATGCATCGTCATGCATCTGTTTGCATTGTATTCACTGTTTCTTCGCCCTCTTCTCTCCGGTAGACTACAAGACCGACGCTGCTGCTGCCCCGATCGACTACGGTGTTGACGACCCCACTTTGGCTGCCGATCTTCCAGGCAAGCCCCCCCCTTTGATCACCAGATATCGCCTACTCTTCTCTCTACTGCTTGCATTAGAGTAGTGTAGCATGTTACTGCTTTCGATAATCCTATTTTGCTGCATAGCCTGTCATTGTTGCTATCACTGTTGATACTTTACCTGCAATCCTAAATGCTTAGTATAGGATGCTAGTATTCCATCATTGGCCCTACACCCTTGTCCGTCTGCCCTGCTATTCTATCGGGCCGTGATCACTTGGGGGTGGTCACGGGTATATATTACATACACATATACATGATACTTGATGTGACTAAAGTCGGGTCGGCTCGTTGAGTACCCGCGGTTGATTCACGGATTGGGGGCTGAAAGGACATACTTTCCCGATGGCCCTCTGTGTAAATCTTTGTGGCGGCGCGACAGGGCAGGTTGAGACACCTAGGAGACAGGTGGCCTGGCCCTGGTCGTTGTCCGCGGTTATTTCATAATAACACGCTTAACGAGTTTGGATATTTGATCTGAGTCTGGCCATTTGGTCTATACGCACTAACCAGCTGCGTGGGAACAGTTACGGGCACTCGACGTCGTGGTATCAGCCGAAGCCTTTTTGACGTCAGCGACTTAGCGGCGCGCGCCGGATTGGACTGGAAAGCCTACTCTGGTATTAGGAGAGGCTATGTCTGCTTACCTGCCGCCCTCGCAACGCGCAGGTGTGCATTGGGCGATGGGCCCAGACCCCCGTGCGCTTAGGGTTTAGACCGGCGTGCGGACTTCTATGCTATGGTTAGGTAGGGCTGCGACCTGTTGATCTTCCGAGGTCGGGCATGACCCTGGAAAGTGTGTCCGGCCAAATGGGATCAAGCGTGCTGGGTTATGTGGTGCACCCCTGCAGGGAAGTTAATCTATTCGAATAGCCGTGTCCCTCGGTAAAATGACGACCCGGAGTTGTATTCCGACCTCATGATAACTAGAACCGGACACTTGATAAAACACACCCAGATGAGTTCCAGATATAACTCGGTGGTTGCTCTCTCACAGGGTGATGTGCGGGAGAATCGCCGAGTAGGATTATGTTATTCGATGTTACTTGGTGAACTTACCATCTATTCTCTTCTACTGCTGCAAGATGGAGGCTGCCAGAAGCGTAGTCTTCGTTTGGATTAGCTATCCCCCTCTTATTCTGGCTTGCTGCAGTTCAGTCCACCGAAACTACCCATATCATTGATACCATTGCATATGTAGTATAGATCCTTGCTTGCGAGTACTTTGGATGAGTACTCACGGTTGCTTTGCTCCTCCTTTTCCCCCTTCTGTTTCTTCTTCTCGGATGATGCAACCAGATGGTGGAGCCCAGGAGCCAGACGCCACCTACGACGACTCCTACGACACCGGAGGCGCCTACTACTACGTGCAGTCTGCCGACGACGACCAGGAGTAGTTAGGAGGATCCCAGGCAGGAGGCCTGCTCCTCTTTCGATCTGTATCCCAGTTTGTGCTAGCCATCTTATGGCACCTTGTTTAACTTTATGTCTGTACTCAGATATTTGTTGCTTCCGCTGACTTCTCTATGATCGAGCACTTGTATTCGAGCCCTCGAGGCCCCTGGCTTGTAATATGAAGCTTGTATGACTTATTTTACTTTTAGAGTTGTGTTGTGATATCTACCAGTGAGTCCCTGATCTTGGCCGTACACATTTGCGTGCATGATTAGTGTACGGACAAATCGGGGGCGTCACAGTTGGCATCGGCTTCTTTGGCATGAAATTTAATCTTATAATCATCTATGAGATTTGTGTTAATGAACCCAATATCATAGATATCAGCTTTTCTGCATTCGACGATATTCAATCTGCATAGTATAGTGAGGATAATTATATATACATGCAATGAAAGAGCTGAGTTATTGATGGCTTCTCGCCCCTCGTTGGTTACCCCAAGTGGAAGGTTTGAGATGCAGTGTAGCGGAAGTTTTCCCTTGGCAAAGATACCAAGGATCGATTTCCCCTGAGACTCCTAGTTTCAACAAGAAGGTGTCAACTGCTAACGGCGCCAGATATTTGCAATCAACGTGGACCTGCACACAGATACAAATAACTTTGCTCCCAACGAGTACAGAGAGGTTGTCAATCCCTCCGGCCCTGTCATTTACAAAGGATCAAACGCAAGTGATAATAGTGATAGGTAATGCTGCAAATAGTAAGTAAAAGCGTAAAGTAAATAGCGGATGTGATCAATGATGGTAATATGGACCGGGGTCCCATGATGTTCACTAGTGATGTCTCTCTCCCAAAAGACGATAAAACAACTATGTGAGGTGAACGAATTACAGCTGGGCAATTGACAGAATTATGTGCGCAAACCAATGCTAACTATGTTGCAAGAAAGGTAGAGGTTCAAAGCATGGGCGGTACGCCAAGGCAAGTAGACCGAAATCCATCTGCATCTACTACTAATCATCCACCTTGATATATCTATCCAGAACATCTCGCTGGTATTAAGTTGCGAGTCCCACCCATAGTGTAAACTCAAAGCAACAGACAACTGCATTAAAAGAACTTTGCGTAAAGTAAACAATCCTTGCACCCGCGGGCACAAGCACCGTTGTTTCCCCCCTTGTGGCAACAACACATCCCCTAGACTCATGTTTCTGTCACTCAAGCTAGTCATCGAGGGGCATGAACCCATAATCAAGCATAACGTTCCCTCTTGGAGTCACTACCTACTACTCGGCCAAAGCAATAAATAGCAACGGAGAACATGCAAGAATTACTTACGAACATAAATATAAAAGAGGTAAATCAAATATATTACTCAAACACAATCTGAACATAATCTCACAATCCATCGGATCCCAGCAATCTCATCATAGCAACAGCATAAGGATTACATATGTGCCTCGATCATGTAGGGCAGCTCACGAGGACTAATTAGTGAAGCACAAGAACGGGAGGAGAACATCACATAGCTACTGGTCATGGACCCATGGTCCAAGGGAGACTACTCACAACTCATCCGGGAGGCATCCATGGTGGTGGAGAGGCTCCTGGTGGTGATCCTCCCCTCCGGCAGGGTGCCGGGAAGAGTTCTCCTGGTGCTCCCGATCTTGGAAGCGCGGCGGCGGCGGAACAGAGATGAGATCGCGAAAAAGGGTTCCCGTCTCGAGGGTTTCGGGACACGATATAAATATATGCCAAAGGGGGCATCAGCGGAGGCCTGGGGGGCCCAGGCGCCCCCTGGTGCGGCCAGGAGGGGGGCCACGCCACCAGGGCGCCTGGAGCCCTGGTGGCCCCCCTTCGGCTGTACTTTGGCTGCTAGGAAGCTTCTGGAACGCTGATTTTTTATATAATTTTTCCGGGATTTTTCTGGCAGTTTACGTGACGGGAAAACCTGAAATACAACAACAGCAGAAAACAAAAACTGGCACTGGGGTGCACTGAGTTAATAGGTTAGTCCAAATATGATCAAAACTTTATGGAAGTGTATAAATATCATAGCAATATCACCCAAAAGAGGCATGGAGCAAGCAGAAATTATAGATACGTTTTGGACGTATCAACATCCCCAACTTAATTCCTGCTCGTCCTCGAGTAGGTAAATGATAACAAGAATAATTTCTGTGGTGACATGCTATTAACCATATAAGACTTTTTCATAGTCATATGACAAAAGCTTACTGAGACAGTGAATCTATAGTAATTAAGTTGCCTCATGAGAAAATCACTAAGAACTGAAAGTTTTACAACATGATACTGAAACATCAAGTAGATTTGTAATGAGCATGGTGTGCAAATATGATAAAGTGATATCTCGCTTGCCCCCTTTAGTGAAGCAAAACATAAATGCAGGGCACCTCCAAGGTTTAAGTGATGACTAGATACAATGATTTCAAAATAAACAATATCATAATCATGCAAAAGACAATGCTACTTTGGGACAATGCACATTACACTCAGAATGACAATCATGCTCTCAGTAGTTGGTGCTTTAAAAGAAGGTGGAGACTCTCGAACCGTGGCTTTTGTTGGCAAGGTTGAAAACCCGTAGTCGGAAACAAAGACAAAACATGTACCAGAGCTCTTGGTTTTAAAAACAGAGGTAATAATTATTATTTTAGATTATGCATGTTCCGTCAACGAATGCTAGCAGAGAACTCAATCACTTCTTGAGATGGACAAGTTTCGAGGAACGGCTCCCGAATGAGGACGATCACATCCTCTTAATCTCCTTTGTTTATCACTGCCAAAGTTTTTTGATTTCTCATGAACAAAGCGTGAAGGAGGGTTTGTTTGTTATATTATTTTTGAGCCGGGCGCACTCAATGCCAGTTCCTTCTCGTATTATGGGTTTGCACATTAGACATACAATCCCGGGGTGAAGCTTGTCCAACTTAAAAAGATCATGAATTAACTACTACTTCCTCATGAACTAAAAACAGAGGCATAAAATAGGAATGCATTTTCTTTGAATAATTTCGAGATGGTACATGCAAGTCTCCGTTAGGAATGGCAGGTAAATACCATGTAGGAAGGTATGGTGGACTCATATGGCATAACTGGTTTAAAAGAATTTGGATGCACAAGCAATCAGTCCGCTTAGTACAGGTGGAGGTTAGCAAAAGACTGGGAGCGACCAACTAAGAGAGTAATGACGGTCATAATCATGCAGAGCGACAAAGCAACATTGAATCAGGCATGGAAGTTATATCGCTACTCAGAAACAAAAGATCATCAAGGCTTGACAGACTTTCTTTACAGTCTTAAATATGCGTGAGCATACGCCAAGTCAATCAAAATAAATTCTTGAAGGAAGATATTACTAAACCATACCACATCATAGGCAAACAAATCATGGTGGTACTCCAATAACACATTGGAAACCCCCCAGCTATTTGAGACTAACCATAAGAAAACATGAACTACTAAGCGCCATTATGCACGTAGCATCTTTATCATAGACATACCAACCAATGCAACAGAAGCAAACTCTCTTAATAAGATAATCATGATAAATAAAGAGAGTTCAAGCAACCAACTAAACAAAAGCTCTTTAAAAAGATAAGCATGAAAACTAAAAGCTAAGCATGATAGTAGCTATTGAAAGACAAAGAACACACACAGCAAAGATAGACATGAAAATTCTATGTTATGTTCTAGGTAGAAGTGGAGCGTGTTTCTCTCCCACATAAAGAAAGCTGAGTTCCGACTCGTTATGAAAAGCTAAAGAAAAATAAAAGGAAAACTAAAGCAAGACGCTCCAAGCATAGCACATAACACATGAAGTGATAAAAATATAGTGGAACGAAAGACGAACTGATAATGTTGATGGAGAAGGGGATGCACGGGGGCATCCCCAAGCTTAGACTCTTGAGTCTTCTTGAATATTTCTTGGGGGTGCATGGGGGCATCCCCAAGCTTGAGCGTTTGACACTCCTGAATCTTTTTATCATATTCCCTCGCACACTTGAAAACTCCCTTCATACATAACTCATCATAATCTGATTAGCGAGGTTAGTACCCATAATAAAATAATTGTTCCTTGCTGGAAATAAGGATATTCTTGAAGGTCTACTGTTTCTCAAGATTGCCAAAAGGTTTTTGCAAAGAAAAAGCAAGCTCAAGGTTTGCAAAATGAGGGAAAGGCAAAACATGACAGAATCTGTGAAAAACAGAACAGCAGGTAGTAAATGATTTTTTCGGGGCACTTCTGCAACTCTAATAAAAAAACTCAGAACAGACACACGAAAGACAATTGTATAGAGCACGCTGTCGAAAAAATTCAGACCAAAAAGATGATCTGATGATTTTATACGAATTTTTCTATCCAAGGACAGAATCTGTTTCCTGGACAGCACGTCACAACTTTTGAACTTTCTTGCAATCAGAGGCTACACTTGGCACAAAGTTGAAAAGCAAAGATACAATGATGATGCTACTATAGTAACAACATCAAGACACAACAAAAGCAAAATAAAATTTTATTCATGTGGGCTGCCTCCCAAAAGCGCTTTCTTTTATGCCTTTAAGCTAGGCATAATGCAAAAAGATCAAGTTGTATCAATTGAACCATCATCAAGATCGTCAAAAAGCTCTTCAGTAGTACAACTAATCTTAAGAGGACTTTCAAATAAAGGCCTCATAGAGATACTTCTAGGGAGAAGACCAAAATGATAAAAGTCAAGGGAAGATTCATTTATAAATTCATCAAAGAGAGGTGTTTCTTCCAAAGTCTTTACAGTTTCAACCCCTTTGGCAATAGATGGATTACTTTTAGAACGGGGAGCCTTTGGAACGTGAACGAACTTAGGCTCCTTCTTTGCCGGAGTTTCTACCTTTTTGGTTTTGATTGAGGAGAAAGTAGTTCCTAGAGTATCAAAGATTTCCTCAATTTTCTCTATCCTAGAAGAGTCCAAGTCATGGGATTTGATGGTCTCCAAAGTTTTGAAACTTTTATGCATGGAGCTATCAAGCCTATTCAAATTCCCTTGGATCTTACGATCCAACTCATTTATCTTATTAATGTTTGGCATCTCTAGCTCTATCTTTTCAAGTTTTTTCATAATGTGAGCTAGGGTGATGTCCTCTTGAATGCTAACAACAGGGGGATTCCCAACAAGATTTTCAATAATACTAAGAGACTCCCAAACTGGGGCCTCTAGGAAATTCCCATTGATAGCAGTATCTAGAATAAACCTATTCCAAGAAGTAATTCCAACATAAAAATTTCTAAGCAAGATAGTAGTAGGTTGCTTCTTGGTGGCTCTTTTTTGAGAATCATTAATTCTATACCAAGCATCTTTCAAACTTTCCCCACCTCTTTGTTTAAAGGTGAGAACTTCTGCCTCGTCAAAGACAAAAGGTCCTGACATAATGACAACTAAAGAATGAGATAACTATTTTTGTGATTTTTGATAAAAGACACTAAAGCAAAACTGAAAGGTAAACTAACAAGACTAAAAAGCAAAGGTAAAATATAGCGTGCAACTCCCCTATCTTGAAGAGTGGAGTTCCCCGGAAACGGCGCCAGTAAACTTTGCTTGATGGCTTCTCGCCCCTCGTAGGTTACCCCAAGTGGAAGGTTTGAGATGCAGTGTAGCGGAAGTTTATCCTTGGCAAAGATACCAAGGATCGATTTCCCCTGAGACTCCCAGTTTCAACAAGAAGGTGTCAACTGCTAACGGCGCCAGATATTAGCAATCAACGTGGACCTGCACACAGATACAAATAACTTTGCTCCCAACGAGTATAGAGAGGTTATCAATCCCTCCGGCCTTGTCGTTTACAAAGGATCAAACGCAAGTGATAATAGTGATAGGTAATGCTGCAAATAGTAAGTAAAAGCGTAAAGTAAATAGCGGATGTGATCAATGATGGTAATATGGACCAGGGTCCCATGATGTTCAATAGTGATGTCTCTCTCCCAAAAGACGATAAAACAGCTATGTGAGGTGAACGAATTACAGCTGGGCAATTGACAGAATTATGTGCGCAAACCAATGCTAACTATGTTGCAAGAAAGGTAGAGGTTCAAAGCATGGGCGGTACGCCAAGGCAAGTAGACCGAAATCCATCTGCATCTACTACTAATCATCCACCTTGAGATATCTATCCAGAACATCTCGCTGGTATTAAGTTGCGAGTCCCACCCATAGTGTAAACTCAAAGCAACAGACAACTGCATTAAAAGAACTTTGCGTAAAGTAAACAATCCTTGCACCCGCGGGCACAAGCACCGTTCACTACAGGAATCAGCTTCTTTGCCGACTGCCATGGCAGTCGGCAAAGGCATGAATGGCAGTCGGCAAAGCTCTTTGCCGACTGCTAGCAGTCGGCAAACAGTCCGGCTGAATTAGAGGCGGTAAAGGCCTTCTTTGCCGTCTGCTTCATAGAAGCAGTCGGCAAAGCTCTTTGCCGTCAGCCGTTTGCGGCCAGCAGACGGCAAAGAGCGTGGACGGCAGTGAGGTGAGGTGGGAGCCGTTAGGGGTTAACGGCGTGGTTTGCCGTCAGCCGGCAGACGGCAAAGAGGCTAAGGTCTTTGCCGTCTGCCGGCAGACGGCAAAGAGGCTAAGGTCTTTGCCGACGGCTAGCAGACGGCAAAAAAGACCTCTAGCTCTTATCCTAGGCCTCTATGCCGACTGCCGGCAGTCGGCAAAGCTCTTTGCCGACTGCTGGCAGACGGCAAAGAGCCTATATAACCCCTGTTTTTAATTGAATTCATTCAATTTGACAGAAATTCATAGATATACACAGATAATACATATATACTCAACAAGCATATCCAACAATATATTTACTCAAGTCCAACATATATATATCCATATGACATAAGAAGTTTCCAACAACATATCCAACAATATATTTCCTCAAGTCCAACATATATCCATATGGCATAAGAAGTTTCCAACAATATATTTCCTCAAGTCCAACATATATCCATATGACATAAGAAGTTTCCAACAATATATTTCCTCAAGTCCAACATATATCCATATGACATAAGAAGTTTCCAACAATATATTTTCTCAAGTCCAACATATATCCATATGACATAAGAAGTTTCCAACAACATATCCAACAATAAGAAGTTCCCAAACATGTTTTCATAAACAAAAAGGAAGCACAAGGAGAATATATGAGTCCATCAATGCAAGCTTCCTCATCTCAAGCAAATCTGCAAATTGGGAAAGATGAAAGTTAGAAGAAGAAGAATAGCTAGAAGAGGAAAAGAAGAAGAAGAAGAAGAGGAAAATAAGAAGAAGATTTTATCTTCTCTTTCTTTCTCTCCTCCCCCTCTTCTTTATCTTGCACTCGGGGTCTCCCCGACAGGCGTGTCCGAACAGGCAGGTTGTTTTTCAACCCAAAAAAAATAGCCTGCTGCTCCAAACAGAAGAATGATCATCTTATCAAACTGATGATTGATAATAAATCACAATTACATCATGACTGTCCTATACAGCAGCATAATTCACTCAAGTCAAGCAGAGAGAGCAATTCCTCTCGAGGCAAAGCTCGGACCCGGACCAAACAGCCTAGTTACATCAATTCTAGGTAATAATAACAATGAGCTGGCTCAGTTACAAATAGAAGGCCTGGCTTAATGCAGAGCAGAGCAAGCAAAACATTGGAACTGAAAATGTGTACAAACTGTGCATAGATATTATTTGCTTACTAGCAACAGAATGAAGAATGCTAAACAAGGAGGAGTACTGACTACTCACATAAATAGAATGCAGTGACGGAATCCCTTCCCCTGCCACAAGTGGTTTCAGGTGGACGGTGGCACTTGTTATTGCCTGTTGAGGGTCCTCCATGAACAAGAGAAGGCGCCATCATCCCACACAAACAAGAAAGCCTATGAAAACTGAAGCGACCATGTAGGGGTGCTACTTACCAAAGGAGCCGTCAAGCTCGACCATGTGCCGAGGTCGTCGTCCCCGTGGATGCCCTGGTCGTCGTCCTCATCCATGGAGGGTGCCTGCTACTCTGAATCAAACAAACAATTAAGAGCATGTGTTATTGAGGTAGTATAGTAGTCAATCAAACTAGTATAGGAGACACATACGTACTGCTGCTAGTATATGAAAATAAATCAAGCTGCCTGCATGCTTGAGCTCCTTAGTACAGCCAGCTGATAGTAAGCAGTGTGCTAATATGAATCATCACTTGTAATCTGGACATCACAGTACATAGGAACCATCTATTCCATGACACAAACTGAATGGAAAAAAGTGATGCATATTCATCATATGCATGTACAATTGCAAGTCTACATGAGATCTAAGGGTACAGGGGGTAGAGAGAGAGGAAGCTCACCTTGGCAGTAATGGGGGGCCTTCATCGTGGTGATGTTGAGTAGCCTCCACTTCACTAGATCGGAGCGACCTGCACACAGATGAGATGGATGAACAACAAAATCATGAAGGGAAGCACTAGACAAACAATGTCTATGCCGTAGCAATCTTATCTTGGGTAACAATAACAGGACCATATTTAGCTAGTGCGTGACCATCAACCAACCACACACGCATTATCATGTGCTATTATCTTTTCTATGCATCACACCTTAGATAACAAGTGACAAAATAACAAGGCTCGTACAAGATGAAGGACCTGCACTAGCGGCCAATTACAGAATTTGAGTAAAGGAAGGAACATCCACTATAGTGGCATCAATCAAGCCAATCAATTCAACTTGAGGGAGGGAGGTTGCATCTAACTAACTAGAGTAAGAAAGAAAGAAAGAAATTTAAGAGTTGCTACAGCAGCAATGACTTTGACTTGTGAAAAATAAACAGAGGCAGAGGGAGAAGGAGACCTTGTGTGGGGAATCATTCATGGTGGTCTCCGTCGAGGTGGTCGTCATTCTCCTTGCCCTCTCCGCCAGATGGACAACCTGCACACAAGCGCACAAATAAGATTTACAAGGGATTATAAGTGCATCAAAGTGGAAGATATATACATAGAGGAACAGAGCATGCTATGCTATAGGAGATGGAGCAATTTTATTTTAGATATCAACAACAGGGAGCAGCTGGGTGATGTACACACTGAAATATCGTTCGTTCAGTAGCAAAACAACAAACTTTGCAAGTTCCTGAGCATCAACAATCACACAGGCATCAAAAAGTGTACAGCAGCAGGATCAAAACTGATACGAGTTAGAAGGAGCAGAGTTCAACTAGTACGGCCAGCGGACGGTAACAAGTGTGCTGATCCGAAACATAAGTTGCAATCTGGACATCACAGTATGCAGGAACCATCTATTCCACGACGCAAGAGTAAAATCTTCTTGCTATAACCAGTAGATCATTCCCTAACAACAGCTAATAAGACGCCAACACACGAGGCCATGAAACAGAGCATGGTACTCACCGGAGAGGAAGTTGTAGTCAACGACGCACACACACGCCGCTGCCGCTGCCGCTGCCGTCGCCCTCTCTGAAACACAGTTGACCAAGGTCTGCTCCGTTGCTATCCTATCCCTCTCTCTAGCTTGGTTCGTTGCTACACAAGAAAACACAGAGACAAACAAAAACTAATTGGCTCAGGTCCCCGTTCATGGAGTGCTAAACTTGTAGTATTTGCTCCTGCTGAGTTTTGATGGTCATGAGTGTAATCCTTTTGATCATCTCCCTGTACCAGATTAGTCCGTCGTCGATGAAGCGGCAGCGTCAAGGTTCTCCGGCTCCTCGTCCAGCACGTCCTAGTCTTGTCCTTGCGATAGCCATTGCCGTGGTCGTGGTCGGGCGAAGCCGGAAGAGATTGGATCTGCAACACGAAACTGCTGCACATGAGACGAGATGGACATGAGATGGGGGCTGAAGGAGGAGGAGGAGGAGGGCGTACCTTGGGTCCCCTACGGCTCGTCAGAGATGTTGCAGGCTCGCCGGCGTGGAGGGCCCCGAAGCAACAGCAACAGCAAGCTCCCGGTGGGACCGGCGAGGATCCACCGCGCTGCTGGTGCAGCCGCCGCCGCCGCAGGTGGGTGTCGGTGCGGATCCGCGAGCCCATCCCCATCCACCCATGGGTGGGTGAGTGGCTAGGGCTTCGGGCGCTATCGCCCCATCCATCCATCCATGGAGGGGACGGGGAGAGTTGAGGAGGGAGCGAGGGAGGTGGTGGTCGGCGGCGGCGGGATTGGAGAGGGATCCAATCGAGAGGGAGAGGAGGCGCCGAGTGGATCTGCGGCCAGAGAGTGGAGGGGAGGCGCGCGCGCCGGCGGTGGAGTGGAGGTGCGCCGGGGTCGGATCTGGCCGGAGAGGTTGAAGGAGCGGAGCGAGGGCACCATGGGGGCGTGCAGTGCGCCGGTGGAACTAGCCGGAGTCCACCGGCGTGGGCGGCGGCGGCGTGGAGTCTCGTGGGGAGGGAGAGAGGGACTCGCGTGAGGTGTTCTGTTCGATGGGGGCTTCTGTGTCTTTTTTTCTCATTCTTTTTCTTCTGTTCGGATGGATGGGCTGCGCGCGGGACGCCCGAAAATTATCAATGCGAGAGAGCGCGCGGGCGCGAAATTAAGGCCCGAAAAGAGAGAGGGAGGAGGTGGGGGCAACGGCTTTTTTTTAACCCAAAAAAAAATAGCCCCACCTCATTGCCGACTGCCAGCAGACGGCAAAGAATCTTTGCCGTCTGCCAGCAGTCGGCAAAGAATTCTTTGCCGTCTGCCAGCAGACGGCAAAGAGGGTAACCGTTAGCCCGCCCACGCCGTGACACTGTGGGCCCCCTCATATCTCTTTGCCGTCTGCTGGCAGATGGCAAAGAAATCTTTGCCGTCTGCCAGCAGACGGCAAAGAAGTGGCCGGTGTGACCTAGCCAGTGCAGTACCCCCATGGGGCCCACATTGGTCTTTGCCGTCTGCTGGCAGATGGCAAAGACCTCTTTGCCGTCTGCCAGCAGACGGCAAAGATCTGGCAGATGGCAAAGACCCTCTTTGCCATCAGCTGGTTCTTTGCCGTCTGCTTTGACAAGACAGACGGCAAACAGCCTCTTTGCCATCAGCTGGCAGACGGCAAAGATCTGGCAGATGGCAAAGACCCAGATTCCAGTAGTGGTTGTTTTCCCCCTTGTGGCAACAGCACATCCCCTAGACTCATGTTTCTGTCACTCAAGCTAGTCATCGAGGGGCATGAACCCACAATCAAGCATAACGTTCCCTCTTGGAGTCACTACCTACTACTCGGCCAAAGCAATAAATAGCAACGGAGAACATGCAAGAATTACTTACGAACATAAATATAAAAGAGGTAAATCAAATATATTACTCAAACACAATCTGAACATAATCTCACAATCCATCGGATCCCAGCAAACTCATCATAGCAACAACATAATGATTACATATGTGCCTCGATCATGTAGGGCAGCTCACGAGGACTAATTAGTGAAGCACACGAACGGGAGGAGAACATCACATAGCTACTGGTCATGGACCCATGGTCCAAGGGAGACTACTCACAACTCATCCGGGAGGCGTCCATGGTGGTGGAGAGGCTCCCGGTGGTGATCCTACCCTCCGGCAGGGTGCCGGGAAGAGTTCTCCTGGTGCTCCCGATCTTGGAAGCGCGGCGGCGGCGGAACAGAGATGAGATCGCGATAAAGGGTTCCCGTCTCGAGGGTTTCGGGACACGATATAAATATATGCCAAAGGGGGGCATCAGCGGAGGCCTGGGGGGCCCAGGCGCCCCCCCGGCGCGGCCAGGAGGGGGGCCGCGCCACCAGGGCGCCTGGAGCCCTGGTGGCCCCCCTCCGGCTATACTTTGGCTGCCGAGAAGCTTCTGGAACGCTGATTTTTTATATAATTTTTCCGGGATTTTTCTGGCAGTTTACGTGACGGGAAAACCTGAAATACAAAAACAGCAGAAAACAGAAACTGGCACTGGGGTGCACTGAGTTAATAGGTTAGTCGAAATATGATCAAAAGTGTATGGAAGTGTATAAATATCATAGCAATATCACCCAAAAGAGGCATGGAGCAAGCAGAAATTATAGATACGTTTTGGACGTATCAGTTATATATAAAGACTTAATGACGAAAGTGGTAGTTACAAACAGTAGCAAGTGATCGTTGTTTTATCGAGGGCATTTTGATTGAAAAACTCGAAGAACTCCTCAAATGGAACATACAACACCTCAATTCCAACGAGGTCGTGCTCCTGCTCTTTAACTTTCAACATCAAAGTATCCTGGCCACCAGAGTCTCTGCAGGTATCCATGTACCAGTCATGGAATCTTCGCATCATCGTGGTTAGAGTAGTGACATCTTTGATGAGAGGCTTCCCGTACCGGTATTTGTGTTCCTCCACCTCTAACATATCAAACACTACATCATCGGGCAGGTAATCTGCAAGATTGGTACCGGGCGCCATCCACGGATGATTAGGGACGATGTTGCTATGCACCTTGAGCGGGGGGGGGGGGCATGATTGGTTCTCTTGTTCGCCGAGCTGTTGAATTTTTCCCACTTTTTCGTTGTGCTACCTTCGATCACTGCAAGTACTTCCCGACCGCTCCGCTTTGACATATGACTTTTCAATAATGCGCTCATAGTTGGTTTTCGGCGGAGACGGTTGTGGTTTCTTCAGGGCATCAATAGTGCGCTTCGCTCTCACCGAATCTATATTCTCCTTTGGGGGTGGAGGTTTCTTTGCAAAAATTTCCTTCACTTCGGCTTTAGAGATCTCCATGTTTTCCACATCGGTCCTCTCGGATGCTAACTTCTCTGAAGGCTTGAGAGATGGACCGTATTTGCATTGCCTCCTGCTTCTGGTTGTACTGCTAAACGCCGTAGTAGTCGGAGCGGCTGCAGCTGCCTTCTTTTGTTGCTTACGAGGTGGATAACGAGGCGGAGTGCTACCACGCGCCGAAGCAGCCGGAGCGGTGGCGGCTCTCTTCCCGCCTTGCTGACGAGGCGGAGGAGGAGGCGGGCTTCTTGGACGTGCCGAAGCAGCCGGAGATGGAGGCGGAGTGCCGCCACGCGCCTGAGCACCCAGAGAAGGAGGCGGAGTGCCCCGATCCCTTGCCGGAGGAGGAGGCGGAGTGCACTGACTCCCCGGAGGAGGCGGAGGCGTCTAGTTCGGAAGGTTGATGAGGTCCTTCCGCCATAGGCATGGAGTCTTCAGAGAAGAACCCAGCCGAGTCTGCCCTTCACCGGTAGGGTGGTCAAGCTCGAGCTCCTCAAACCCCTCCGTTATTTGATCCACCATCACCCTAGCATATCCTTGTGGAATCGGACGGCAGTGAAAAGTTGCGCCGGGTTCAGGAGGTAAAACAGAGCCGACAGCCGCCTTGACTTTGAATAGCTGCCATTGCGTCATAAGGTGGCAATGTTGAGACTCCGTGATAGCATCCACGGGGTAGGTACCAGGAGCCTTGAAGACATGCTCCAGAGGCAGCTCGGTGAAAGCCACGCTGCTTCTCTGCTAAGATGGCGGGGTAGCTTCGGGGGTAGTTTCACTAGGTCGCTTGTGGCGAACTGCTTCTCATTCGTCCTCTAGCGCTTTTACCCTTGCGTGCAGCGCCTGTAGTTAGGTCTGATCCACTTTCTTCTTCCTCTCCCGGCATTTGTAACCGCCTGCATCGGGAAACCCAGACTTCCACAAAATGGAGCCTCGCGTGCCTCGTGTCCGTCCTGGGTGCTCAGGATTCCCGAGGGCCATTGTGAGCCTGTTATTCTCTCTGTTGGGAACGAACGTCCCTTCTCGCGCTGCTTCGATATAGTGCTGAAGTTGCGTGATGGGTATTGCAAGTTGCTCGTCCGTCCAAACGCACTTCCCTGTTTCAGGGTCCAAGGTTCCCCCAACCCCGAAGAACCAAGTCCTTGAACGGTCTAGCCAGTTTAATGTCTGTGGTTCGACCCCTTTAGCAAGCAGGTCATTCTCGGCCTTGGCCGACAATGGATGGGCTTTGAGGTATCCACCTGACCCCGTGCGATGGTGATGCTTCTTCTTCGCAGCATTAATCTTGTTTTCTCGCTGACATCTGCTTACTCTTTTCCGATTTCTTGTGGGCCACAAATGCGTCCCAATGATCTCTCGTCTTCTCAAACCGGCCGGTGAATTCTGGAGTCTTGTCTTTGTTGACAAACTTTGCATTCAGCTCATTCTTCCACCTCCTGAATAGTTCCCCCATCTTCTTATGAGCGGCCTCCTTGACCAATGGCTCTATAACTGGTGGCTTCTCCGAATCCTCCTCTGGCACTAGGGTGAAATTAGCCTTCAGCGCGGTCCAAAGATCATTTTTCTGCATATCGTTGACATAAGACACCTAAGGGTCTTCGTTCTGAGGCTTGTACCATAGATGGATGCTGATCAGGATCATGTACCTAACAAGAACCCCTCACTGAGCAGAAAATGCGTCCTTGGCCTTGATGGGTTTAATCGGTAGGCCATCGCGCGTGATTTCTTCGATGATGAACTTTTCATCCTGGCGCAACCTTTTCTTCGGGCCTCATCTCCTTACCGAACTTTGGCTCGATCCGGAGGGCTAGAAAAGAAGAAAGAAGAGAGTTAATACGTGTACATACCAAAACAATCAATGCATCAATTAGCTATAGTCAGCACATGCTTAATTAATATATATATACCTGTCCGGACTCCGTTCGGTCACCGGAACCATCATCACTGTGTCCTTCTTCCACCGGTATTCGGTCATCGGAGCCATCATAATCATGTTTTTCGTCCTCCATTGTATCACCGTAGCTTGCTTCTTCACCCTGTCCTTCCAGACCATCGTAGTCGACGTTGAGATACAACTCGACATCAGCTCCGGCTGCGATCATGTACCCCAACACCTATTCTGCTACCTCGTCTCGTCCTATCTCCATAGTTTCTGCAAATATTACGACATGGCAATTATTATACAAACATGACAGATGGATATATATTAGTGGCAAATGTAGACCTAGCTAGCTAATCACAACAAGGAACCATATTAGTGGCCTCGACGCTTCTCTAGGGTTTGGGGTGGCCTCGGCAACGCCTCTCTCATGAACGCACGGTGATCCACGACCCTCTACCCTAGTTCCCGACCCTCGACCCCCTCATGTCATGTTTGTCTAGTGTCAAAGGATTCAACAAAACCATGTCTTCATCATTAGGCGAAAGTAAAAGGCGCATGATGATGGTACGAAGCTCTTCAAAGTTGTTCTAGAACGGAGTCCGAGATAGGATAGTTCGCTTTTTCGTACAAAGTTCAGCAAGAGCCTTCTGAATATCGCTATCTGGAAGGCCTTTGCTGAAATTCGTACGAAAAAGCAGATTATCCTATCCGGGACTCCGTTCCAGAATAACTTTGAAGAGCTTCGTACCATCATGCCCCGGTTACTTCCGGCAAATGATGAAGGCATGGATTTCTTCAATACTTTGACACTAAGCAACCTCTCGACCCCTCGGCGATCCTCGACCCTCGAACCCTCGGCGATCCACGACCCTCTACCCAAGTTCCCGACCCTCGACCACCTCATGTCATGTTTGTCTAGTGTCAAAGGATTAAACAAAACCATGTCTTCATCATTAGGTGAAAGTAACAGGTGCATGACGATGGTACGAAGCTTATCAAAGTTGTTCTGGAACGGAGTCCGAGATATGATAATTCGCTTTTTGGTACAAAGTTCAGCAAGAGCCTTCCGAATATCGCTATCTGGAAGGCCTTTGCTGAAATTCGTACGAAAAAGCAGATTATCCTATCCAGGAATCCGTTCCAGAATAACTTCGAAGAGCTTCGTACCATCATGCCCCGGTTACTTCCGACAAATGATGAAGGCATGGATTTCTTCAATACTTTAACACTAGGCAACCTCTCGACCCCTCGGCGATCTTCGATCCTCGATCCTCGATGACCCTCGGCCCCTCGACGACCCTCGTACCCTCGACCCTCGGCCCCTCGACCCCTCGACCCTCGAACCCTCAGCGACCCTCGACCCCTTGGTGACCCTCGGCGACCCTCGACCCCTCGGTGACCCTTGACCCTCGAACCCTCAGTGACACTCGACCCCTCGGTGACCATCGACCCCCTCCCCTCATGTCGAAGTTATCGGGGAGGGGGTATATCGACAACGACATACCCGATAAAAAAGAAGAAGAGGAAGAAGAAGAAGAAAAAAGAGAGGATAAGAAGAAAGGAATAGAGGAGAAGATCGAAGAAAAAAGAAGAAAAAAAGAGGAGAAGAAGAAAGGAATAGAGGAGAAGAAGAAAAAATAGAAAATATTCTATTTTTTCTTCTTCTCCTCTATTCCTTTCTTGTTCTCCTCTTTTTTCTTCTTCTTTTTCCTCTTCTTATTTATTTGTCCTCTTCTTCCTCTCCTCTTCTTCTCCTTCTTCTTCTCCTTCTTCCTCTTCTTATTTCCAGTTCATTCTTTGAGCTAAATGACCCTGAAATTGAAAAGCATTTCAAATGAACTCTGAAAAGGTTGAAATATGGCATGACATCATCATTTCACCCACATAGCATGTGCGAAAAATAGAGAGGGTTACGGCAAAAGCTAGATGCACTTCGTGTACAAAACGGACTATCTGTTTCGAGGTATCAGGTATTCAGATGAAAACTCATCTATTACAAAGGGATTTCATTTTTTTGAACTTATTTGAACTCCAGACTTTTTGTGTGTTCAAAATGCACCATTCAAAGCCACATCATCAATGTTCAACCCTTTCTGACTTCATTTGTTATTTTTCATGCATTTACTGATATTTATGAGCTATATGACCCTGAAATTGAAAAGCATTTCAAATGAACTCTGAAAAGGTTGAAAGTTGGCATGGTATCATCATTTCACCCACATAACATGTGCAAAAAAGTAGAGAGTGTTACGGCAAAAACTGGATGCACTTTGTGTACAAAACGGACAATCTCTTTCGAGGTATCAGGGTTTCATACGGAAACTCGTCTCATACAAAGGGATTTCATTTCTTCACATGTAACTGCAGTGATATTCTAGATCAAAGGCATCATCATAATAGTTGTGGAGAGAAAGTCTTCACTTTTTCCTTGCTTGTGTCCTTTGCTTATTGCGCCGTAACCATAGATAATCTTCATCGTTTATCAGGGTGCTTGGGTCAGCCTTGACTTTGAAGGGGGGAAGTTCATGAAACTTTTCATAATCTTCGGAAATGTGTGTCTTGCCCTCCACTCCCACGATGTCTCTTTTTCCTGAAAGAACTATGTGGCGCTTTGGCTCATCGTATGATGTGTTCGTTTCCTTATCTTTTATTTTTCTGGTTTTTGTAGACATGTCCTTCACATAGAAAACCCGCGCCACATCATTGGCTAGGACGAACGGTTCGTCTGTGTACCCAAGATTGTTCAGATCCACTGTTGTCATTCCGTAATCTGGGTCTACCTGTACCCCGCCTCTTGACATATTGAACCATTTGCACTTAAACAAAGGGACCTTAAAATCATGTCCGTAGTCAAGTTCCCATATGTCCACTATGTAACCATAATATGTGTCCTTTCCCTTCTTGGTTGCTGTATCAAAGCGGACACCGCTGTTATGGTTGGTGCTCTTTTTATCTTGGGCGATCGTGTAAAATGTATTCCCATTTATCTCGTATCCTTTGTAAGTCAATACAGTCGAAGATGGTCCCCTGGACAACGAGTACAGCTCATCACAAACAGTGTTGTCAGCTCTGAGACGTGTTTTGAACCAACTGTCGAAAGTCTTGATGTGTTCACATGTAATCTAGTCGTCACACTGCTCCGGGTGTTTGGAGCACAAACTGTTCTTGTGTTCATCGACATACGGGGTCACCAAGGCAGAGCTCTGTAGAACTGTGAGTGTGGTTCAGACCAAGAATACCCGTCCCTGCATATTATTGAGTCCACTCCAAGCGTGCCTTTTTCAGTGAGTCTCCCGTCATACCGCGATTTAGGGAGACCAATCTTCTTAAGGCCAGGAATGAAGTCAACACAAAACCCAATGGCATCCTCTGTTTGATGGCCCATGGAGAGGCTTCCTACTGGCCTAGCGCGGTTACGGACATATTTCTTTAGGACTCCCATGAACCTCTCAAAGAGGAACATATTGTGTAGAAATACGGGGCCCAGAATGACAATCTCGTCAACTAGATGAACTAGGACGTGCGTCATGATATTGAAGAAAGATGGTGGGAACGCCAGCTCGAAACTGACAAGACATTACGCCACATCACTCCTTAGCCTTGGTATGATTTCTGAATCGATCACCTTCTGAGAGATTGCATTGAGGAATGCACATAGCTTCACAATGGCTAATCGGTCGTTTTCCGGTAGAAGCCCCCTCAGTGCAACCGGAAGCAGTTACGTCATAATCATGTGGCAGTCATGAGACTTTAGGTTCTAGAACTTTTTCTCTGCCATATTTATTATTCCCTTTATATTCGACGAGAAGCCAGATGGGACCTTCATACTGAGCAGGCATGCAAAGAATATTTCCTTCTCTTCTTTGCTAAAAGCGTAGCTGGCAGGACCTTCATACTGGTTTGGAGGCATGCCGGCTTTTTCGTGCAAACGTTGCAGGTCCTCCCGTGCCTCCGGTGTATCTTTTGTCTTCCCATACACGCCCAAGAAGCCTAGCAGGTTCACGCAAAGTTTCTTCGTCACGTGCATCACGTCGATTGAAGAGCGGACCTCTAGGTCTTTCCAGTACGGTAGGTCCCAAAATGTAGATTTCTTCTTCCTTATGGGTGTGTGTCCCTCAGCGTCATTCGGAACAGATAGTCCGCCGAGACCCTGATACGTCTCCAACGTATCTATAATTTTTTATTGTTCCACGCTATTATATTATCCTTCTAGGATGTCTTATGGGCTTTATTATGCACTTGGAGGCCCAACAACGTCTACAAGAAGAAGGATGCGTAGTAGACATCAAGCTCTTTTCTGGCGCCGTTGCCGGGGAGGTTAGTGCTTGAAGGTATATCTTTAGATCTTGCAATCGAATCTTTTAGTTTCTTGTTTTATCACTAGTTTATTATATAAAAGAAAACTACAAAAAATGGAATTAAGGTTACCTCATATGCTTCATCTTTTTAATATCTTTCGTGAAAATGATGGGAAGGAAAATTGTGCTCAAGTACTAGAAGAAGAATTACATAGAATTCTTGGCATAAAATATGTGCATAATTAGCATGATTGCAATGTTTTTAGTGTGAATCCTTTGAATATCCATGATGCTAATGATATGCAAAGCCACAAGCTTGGGGATGCTATGTTTGATGAAGATGATATTTTTAGTCCCCCAAGTTTTGATGAGCAAATTTATTATGATGAAAGCATGCCTCCTATTTATGATGATTATATTGATGAAAGTGGATTTGGAGAGGTCATGAATTTATTTAGTGATGAAACCACTATTTCGGAAGAGGTTCCAATTGATTATGCGAACAAAGTTGCTATCTATGATGATTATTGTGATGACTTGTATGCTATTAAGAATAATGATAACCATGAAACTTGTCATCACGATTTTGGTTTTCAATTGGATTATGCTTCACATGATAGTTATTTTGTTGAGTTTGCTCCCACTACTATTGATGAGAATAAATTTGCTTATGTGGAGAGAATTTCTATGCAAGTAGATCATGAAAAGAATGCTTTATGTGCTGGTTATATTGTTTAATTCATTCATGATGATACTGAAAATTATTATGAGAGAGGATCATATGCTTGTAGGAATTGCAATAATATCAAGTTTCCTCTCTATGTGCTTAAAGTTTTGAAGTTATGCTTGTTTTGCCTTCCTATGCTAGTTGATTATTGTTCCCATAAGTTGTTTGCTCACAAAATCCCTACGCATAGGAAGTGGGTTAGACTTAAATGTGCTAGCCATATTCTTCATGATGCTCCCCTTATGTTTCAATTCTTATCTTTTATGCGAGCATCATTGAAATCATCATGCCTAGCTAGGGGCGTTAACGATAGCGCTTGTTGGGAGGCAACCCAACTTTATTTTTGTTTTTTGTTTTTTTGCTGGTAGGGAATAAATATTTCATATAGCCTCTGATTAGATGTGGTTTCATGTTTTGTTTAGTGTTTGTGCCAAGTAGAACCTTTTGGAAGACTTTTGTGAAGTTTATGTGATCTTGCTGTGAAAAACAGAATCATTAGCGCCTGCTAAAGTAGTCGTGCGATTTTACTGGAGCATGATTTTTAGTTGATTCTTTTTGCAGATGATTGTTAGACAAATTCCGCGAATTTACCAATTTAGTTTGAAATTTTTGGAGTTACAGAAGTAGGCGAATCCTGCAGATTACAACAGACTGTTCTGTCTTTGACAGATTCTGTTTTTCGTGTGTTGTTTGCTTCTTCCGATGCATCTATGAGTAGTATTGGAGGATATGAACCATATAGAAGTTAGAATACAGTAGGTTTAACACCAATATAAAAAAATAATGAATTCATTGCTGCACTTTTGAGTAGTGGTTTGCTTTCTTATACTAACGGAGCTCACGAGAATTTTTGTCTAAGTTTTGTGTTGTGAAGTTTTCAAGTTTTGAGTATTGCTTTGATGGACTATGGAACAAGGAGTAGCAAAGGCCTAAGCTTGGGGATGCCCATGGTACCCCAAGTAAATTCAAGATAATCAAAAGCCTAAGCTTGGGGATGCCCCGGGAAGGCATCCCCTCTTTCGTCTTCATCCATCGGTAACTATACTTGGAGCTATATTTTTATTCGCAACATGATATGTGTTTTGCTTGGAGCGTCAATTTAGGTTATTTTGTTTTGCTTGCTGCTTGAATAATACCCCAAGATCTGAAGTTCTTAAATGTTAAAGAGTCTTCACATAGTTACATATTTATTCAACTACTCATTGATCTTCACTTATATCTTTCGGAGTAGTTTGTCATTTGCTCTAGTGCTTCACTTATATCTTTTAGAGCACAGCGGTGGTTTTATTTTGAAGAAATTGATGAACTCTCATGCTTCACTTATATCCTTTTGAGAGTCTATTAAAACAGCATGGTAATGTGTTTAGGCTAAAAACTAGTCTTCACATGATAGACATCCAAGATCAATGTAGTAAAAACTTTCATACTAAGTGCATTGAATATGATGAGAAGTTGGATGCTTGATAATTGTTTTGAGATATGAGGATAGTGATATTAGAGTCATGCTAGTGGAGTTATTATGAAATTGAGAAATACTTGTGTTAAGGTTAGTGATTCCCGTAGCATGCACCTATGGTGAACTGCTATGTGACGAAGTTAGAGCATGAGGTATTTGTAAAGTGTCAACCTTTGTGTGGAGGTCGGGGGCGTGCAATGGTTAATTCCTACCAACCTCCCCCCGGGAGCATGCATTGATTGCTTTTGTTTTGATGACTCACATATTTTTGCAATAAGTATATGAGTTCTTTATGACTAATGTTGAGTCCATGGATTATACGCACTCTCACACTTCCACCATTGCTAGCCTCTCTTGTACCGCGCAACTTTCGCCGGTACCATACACCCACTATATATCCTTCCTCAAAACAGCCATCATATATATTCCTCAAAACAGCCACCATACATACCTATCATGGCATTTCCATAACCATTCGAGATATATTGACATGCGACTTTCCACCGTTCCGTTCATATGCCACGCTTCATATTGTCATATTGCCATGCATGATCATGTAGTTGACATCGTATTTGTGGAAAAGCCACCATGCATAATTTTTCATACATGTCACTCTTCATTCATTGCACATCCCGGTACACCGCCGGAGGCATTCATATAGAGTCATACTTGTTCTAGTATCGAGTTGTAATATCAAGTTGTAAATCAATAAAAGTGTGATGATCATCATTATTAGAGCATTGTCCCGTGTGAGGAAACAAAAAAAAGATAAAGGCCAAAAAAAAGGGATGGCCCAAAAAAATAGAGAGGGGCTAAAAAAAAGATAAGCCCCTCCAAAAAAAAAAACTATGTTGGTTAGCATTCCACATCAAAAATTCTTTATTTATCATTTACCTACTCGAGGACGAGTAGGAATTAAGATTGGGGATGCTTGATATGTCTCCAACGTATCTATAATTGTTTATTGTTCCATGCTATTATTTATGAAGTCTTGGATGTTTAATGGGCTTTATCATTCACTTTTATATCATTTTTGGGACTAACCTATTAACCCAGAGCCCAGTGCAAGTTTCTCTTTTTCTCTTGTTTTAGGGTTTTACAGAAAAGGAATAGCAAACGGAGTCCAATTGACGAGCCAATTATTTATGATTTTTTCTGGAACAAAAGAAGCCCCCGAAGCAAAATAGGTGGGCCAGGAGAGCTACGGGCTGCCCTCGAGGGTGGAGGGCGCGCCCTGGGAAGGGGGGGCGCCCCCTATCTCGAGGATGGCCCATAGCTCCCCTTTACATAGCCCCGACTCCAAAAATTCCTATAAATACTGAAACCTCCAGAAAGAAACCTAGATCGGGAGTTCCACCGCCGAAAGCCTCTGTAGCCACCGAAAACCAATCTAGACCCCGTTCCGGCACCCTGCCGGAGGGGGGAACCCTCACCGGTGGCCATCTTCATCATCCCGGCGCTCTCCATGACGAGGAAGGAGTAGTCCACCCTCGGGGTCGAGGGTATGTTCCAGTAGCTATGTGTTTGATCTCTCTCTCTCGTGTTCTTGAGATGGCACGGTCTTGATGTATCACGAGCTTTGCTATTCTAGTTGGATCTTATAATGCTTCTCACCCTCTATTCTCTTGTAATGGATTGAGTTTTCCCTTTGAAGTTATCTTATCGGATATCATGTGATCCACTTGATGTATGTTTTGGTGATCAACTTGCGGGTTCCGTCACCTTGGGAACCTATGCATAGGGGTTGGCACACGTTTTTGTCTTGACTTTCTGGTAGAAACTTCGGGGCACTCTTTGAAGTTCTATGTGTTGGTTGAATAGATGTTTCTGAGATTGTGTGATGCATATCGTATAATCATGCCCACGGATAATTGAGGTGACAATGGAGTATCTAGGTGACCTTAGGGTTTTGATTGATTTGTGTCTTAAGGTGTTATTCTAGTACGCACTCTATGATAGATTGAACGTTACTACGGACTCTTGAATAGATCGATCAGAAAGAATAGCTTTGAGGTGGTTTCGTACCCTACCATAATCTCTTCATTTGTTCTCCGCTATTAGTTACTTTGGAGTGACTCTTTGTTGCATGTTGAGGGCTAGTAATATGATCCAATTATGTTATCCTTGTTGAGAGAACTTGCACTAGTGAAATTATGAACCCTAGGCCTTGTCTCCTACCATTGCAACACCGTTTATGCTCACGTTTACCACTTGGTACCTTGTCGTTTTTATATTTTCAGTTTACAAAAACCTATATCTACCATCCATATTGCACTTGTATCACCATCTCTTCGCCGAACTAGTGCACCTATAAAATTTACCATTGTATTGGGTGTGTTGGGGACACAAGAGACTCTTTGTTATTTGGATGTAGGGTTGCTTGAGAGATACCATCTTCATCATACGCCTCCCACGGATTTATAAACCTTAGGTCATCCACTTGAGGGAAATTTGCTACCGTCCTACAAACCTCTACACTTGGAGGCCCAACAACGTCTACAAGAAGAAGGTTGTGTAGTAGACATCAAGCTCTTTTCTGGCGCCGTTGCCGAGGAAGTGAGTGCTTGAAGGTATATCTTTAGATCTTGCAATCGAATCTTTTTGTTTCTTGTTTTATCACTAGTTTAGTTATAAAAAAACTACAAAAAATGGAACTAAGGTTACCTCATATGCTTCATCTTTTTAATATCTTTCGTGAAAATGATGGGAAGAGAAATTGTGCTCAAGTACTAGAAGAAGAACTACATAGAATGCTTGGCATAAAATATGTGAATGATTAGCATGATTGCAATGTTGTTAGTATGAATTCTTTGAATACCCATGATGCTAATGATATGGAAAGCCACAAGCTTGGGGATGCTATGTTTGATGAAGATGATATGTTTAGTTCCCCAAGTCTTGATGAGCAAATTTATTATGATGAAAGCATGCCTCCTATTTATGATGATTATATTGATGAAAGTGGATTTGGAGAGGTCATGACTTTTATTTAGTGATGAATCCACTATTTCCGAAGAGGTTCCAATTGATTATGAGAACAAAGTTGCTATCTATGATGATTATTGTGATGACTGGTATGCTATTAGGAATAAAGATAACCATGAAACTTGTCATTATGATTTTAGTTTTCAATTGGATTATGCTTCACATGATAGTTATTTTGTTGAATTTGCTCTTCCCACTACTATGAATGAGAAGAATTTTGCTTATGATGGGAGTAGTAAAATTTCTATGCAAGTAGATCATGAAAAGAATGCTTTATGTGCTGGTTATATTGTTGAATTCATTCATGATGCTACTGAAAATTATTATGAGAGAGGCTCATATGCTTGTAGGAATTGCAATAATATCAAGTTTCCTCTATGTGCTTAAAATCTTGAAGCTATGCTTGTTTTGCTTTCCTATGCTAGTTGATTATCGTTCCCATAAGTCGTTTGTTCACAAAATCCCTATGCATAGGAAGTGGGTTAGACTTAAATGTGCTAGTCATATTCTTCATGATGCTCTCTTTATGTTTCAATTCTTATCTTTTATGTGAGCATCATCATGCCTAGCTAGAGGCGTTAAACGATAGCGCTTGTTGGGAGGCAACCCAACTTTATTTTGCTTTCTTTGATTTTGCTTATGTTTAGGAATAAATGTTGCATATAGCTTCTGCTTAGATGTGGTTTTGTGTTTTAATTAGTGTTTGTGCCAAGTAGAACCTTTGGGAAGACATGTGTGAAGTTTATGTGATCTTGCAGTGAAAAACAGAATCGTTAGCGCTCGCTCAAGTGGTCCGTAGATTTTACTGGAGCGTGCTATTTATTTGATTCTTTTTGCAGATTATTAATAGACAAATTCATCAAATTTACCAATTTAGTTTGAACTTTTTGGAGATCCAGAAGTAGGCGAAACCTGTAGATTACTACAGACTGTTCTGTTTTTGACAGATTCTGTTTTTCGTGTGTTGTTTGCTTATTTCAATACTTCTATGAGTAGTATTGTGAGATATGAACCATAGATAAGTTGGAATACAGTAGGTTTAACACCAATATAAACAAAGAATGAATTCATTGCTGCACCTTTGAGTAGTGGTTTGCTTTCTTATACTAACACTGCTCACAAGATTTTTGTCTAAGTTTTGTGTTGTGAAGTTTTCAAGTTTTGAGTATTGCTTTGATGGACTATGGAACAAAGAGTAGCAAGGGCCTAAGCTTGCGGATGCCCAAGGAACCCCAAGTAAAATTCAAGGACAATCAAAAGCCTAAGCTTGGGGATGCCCCGGGAAGGCATCCCCTCTTTCGTCTTCATCCATCGGTAACTATACTTGGAGCTATATTTTTATTCACCACATGATATGTGTTTTGCTTGGAGCGTCAATTTAGTTTATTTTGTTTAGTTTCTGCTTGAATAATATCCCAAGATCTTAAGTTCTTAAATGTTAGAGAGTCTTCACATAGTTACATAATTATTCAACTACTCATTGATCTTCACTTATATCTTTCGGAGTAGTTTGTTGTTTGCTCTAGTGCTTCACTCATATATGTTAGAGCATGACGATGGTTTTATTTTGAAGAAATAGATGAACTCTCATGCTTCACTTATATCCTTTTGAGAGTCTATTAAAACAGCATGGTAATGTGCATAGGCTATAAAACTAGTCTTCACATGATAGACATCCAATATCAATGTAGTAAAAACTTTCACACTAAGTGCATTGAATATGATGAGAAGTTGGATGCTTGATAAATGTTTTGAGATATGATGATAGTGATATTAGAGACATGCTAGTGGAGTTATTATGAAATTGAGAAATGCTTGTATTAAGGTTAGTGATTCTCGTAGCATGCACGTATGGTGAACCGATATGTGACGAAGTTAGAGCATGAGGTATTTGTAAAGTGTCAACCTTTGTGTGGAGGTCGGGGGCGCGCGATGGTTAACTCCTACCAACCTCCCTCCTAGGAGCATGCGTTGATTGCTTTGTTTTGATGACTCGTAGATTTTTGCAATAAGTATATGAGTTCTTTACGACTAATGTTGAGTCCATGGATATTACGCACTCTCACCCTTCCACCATTGCTGGCCTCTCTTGTACCGCGCAACTTTCGCCGGTACCATACACCCAATATATATCCTTCCTCAAAACAGCCACCATATATCTTCCTCAAAACATCCACCATACCTACCTATCATGGCATTTCCATAGCCATTCCGAGATATATTGCCATGCAACTTTCCACCGTTCCGTTCATATGACACGCTTCATATTGTCATATTGCCATGCATGATCATGTAGTTGACATCGTAGTTGTGGATAGGCCACCATGCATAATTTTTCATACATGTCACTCTTGATTCATTGCACATCCCGGTACACCGCCGGAGGCATTCATATAGGTCATACTTTGTTCTAGTATCGAGTTAAAATTAAATGAAAGTGTGATGATCATCATTATTAGAGCATTCTCCCATGTGAGGAAAGGCTAAATCAATAAA